>AP025042.1:29172569-29270653 GCA_036186865.1 Eustoma russellianum | reverse complement strand
TATTCTTACCCAGCAAGTCGGAAGGCTGAGCAGGTCTCAGAAGGATAGGACAGGTTTCCCGATATTCTTACCCAGCAGGACTGGAAGGTTGAGCAGGTCTCAACATCATCTTCACCTAGCAGATTTGGAAGGCTGAGCAGGTCTCAGCAGGATGGGACAGGTTTCCCGATATTCTTACCCAGCAAGTCGGAAGGCTGAGCAGGTCTCAGAAGGATAGGACAGGTTTCCCGATATTCTTACCCAGCAGGACTGGAAGGTTGAGCAGGTCTCAACATCATCTTTACCCAGCAGGACTGGAAGGCTGGGCAGGTCTCAGCAGGATGGGACAGGTTTCCCGATATACTTACCCAGCAGGTCTGGAAGGCTGAGCAGGTCTCAGTAGGATGGGACAGGTTTTTCGATATTCTTACCCAGCAGGTCTGGAAGGCTGAGCAGGTCTCAGCAGGATGGGACAGGTTTCCCGATATTCTTACCCAACAGGTCTGGAAGGTTGAGCAGGTCTCAACATCATTCTTACCCCAGCAGGTCTGGGAGGCTGAGCAGATCTCAGCGGAACAAGATAAGTTCCCTATAATTTTACCTCAGCAGGACTGGGAAGGTTGAGCATGTCTCAACATCATTCTTACGCCAGCAGGTCTGAGAGGCTGAGCAGGTCTCAGCGGAACAAGATAAATTCCCTATATTCTTACCTCAGCAGGACTGGGAAGGCTGAGCAGGTCTCAGCGAAACAAGATAAGTTTCCTATATTCTTACCCCAGCAGGTATGGGAGGCTGAGCAGGTCTCGGCGGAACAAGATAAGTTCCCTATATTTTTACCTCAACAGGACTGGGAAGGTTGAGCAGGTCTCAGCGGAACAAGATAAGTTCCCTATATTTTTACCTCAGCAGGACTGAGAAGGTTGAGCAGGTCTCAACATCATTCTAACCCCAGCAGGTCTGGGAGGCTGAGCAGGTCTCAGCGGAACAAGATAAGTTCTCTATATTTTCACCTCAGCAGAATTAAGGGGTTCGGCAAAATCTTGACAATGGGGCAAGTTTTCCAACATTCCAAGTCAACGAAGCTGAAAAGCCAAGTATAAAAGCCAGAGCTTGATACTTCGATAAAGGGATCAGCGTACAAGAGATACTCTTATGGCAAAGATGAAGACAAACACTTGCAAACTGAGCAAGTAAGGCTAAAGACAAATACTTGCAAACTATAACCGTAGGGAAAGTTGAAGACAAATATTTGCAAAAAGCAAATGAAAAAAAAAACTTCGCAGAATAGAAGATAAACACTCGCTACCTATGGAAAAAAGGCAAATTGGACTTCAAAAGATTGAAAAGCTAGAAGAAGTCAGAAAGTAAAGTTGGGAAAAAATAGACTTTCAATGAATATGAAATCTATTACAACTACAAACTGTTTACAAGGAAAAATCCTATTCTACTACAAAAGTCTTTTCTCCTCTGCTTCGAAAACTCAATAATCTGGATACGGACTCGGACTTGGACTATGAAGAGCAGCGAATGATCCTTGTCCAGATCTAGGTAGCCTTCTTGGCAATCTTCCCCTCTATGGTAACATGGCAGAACAGAATTTTGCCGCATTGTTGCCGCCCTTGCTACACTGCTACCATGTCTTGAAGATGGCTTACGAAGAATGTAATCGCAATTGTTCCCTACTTCACTGGAAGAAGAGGGATTTGTGCGATTACAAAACAGCAAAGTGAAACCTTTGCTGGTAAGGGATGTGTTGAAGGAGAATCTCTGTCATGGAATGACAGAGGCGCTAAAGCAAGGGATACGACGATAACTAAAAAAGGGCTGCTGGAAAGGAACAATCTCCGTGAAGAAAGATTGTTCCCATCAGAATCAAATTCTTTATGAAAGGACTGAGTCTCACAGGTATTTTCCAGATTCTTGAGGCACAAAAGAGAATGCATATTTCGGAAATGTTTACATAGAGATAAAGGATTGCGTTGAAAGGAAGAAGGGTAGGAAACACCAAGATAGGCATCAAGGATGGGAAACTTAAATGAAGGATGAAGAATGAGGAGATGGAAGCATCTCTATTTATAGGCGGAGGAAGGAAAAAAAGGCCCCTTTTTTCGTTTGAAATTTGAAATTCGAAAATGCAGAAGTTCATGTATCTCCCTCCATCGGGAAGCGGAATCGCCAAAAAAAGCAATAATATAGCATCGGGACTATCACTTACGTTGAAAACAGAAGAAAAGAGATAAACATATGATTAATGGAGATTGGCCACGTCATAAAACAAGATTTGTATGCCTTCACAGTTCAGTTCAGCCACACAAAATCTGGGGGCAAATGATAAACCATGATTGAACCATCTGTTAGTCAATAACAGTAAACTTCCGTAGGCTTGGCGTTTGAGATATGATGACACAGCAATTCAGCAGCTCAGCAGCTCGGCAGTTCAGTGCCTAAATATGGCAGTTCAGCTTCAGACTCACTTTAGTAGAACAACCCAACACCCACACTAAAAAATACGCCAAGGTTTTTACCTCGCCACCAACTTCAGCATATGACTCAAATACTACACCTCGGGCCACTTCATCCGACACTATTTAATCCTATTCTACAACAAAAATTAGCTGTGTACCACAGCAAGTCGAGTGCTTCGAGATTTGTCAAGGGTCAGCTGTGTACCACAGCAAGTTACGCACTTCAGCAAGGTTCGACTGTGTACCACAGCAAAACTACCTTACCAAGATGTTATTTCGTGGGACCCTCAGACAAATACTCTTTAAACATACTGACTACAGCTGGCTATTCTTGTATAACACGCCAAGGTCATAATAGCCGGACTACTAGTTACATCAATCAGGCCGACCTATTGATTGCATCAGACAGGCTATTGATCACATCAGCAGACCTACAACATCATAGGCTCTCTACCCCAAGCAAAGATCTTATCCTACTATCTACTATCAGAAGGAAAAAGACGGGAAAGTCTATAAAAACGAGGGAACCACGACGAGGAGGGAGGGAGGCCAAGAAAGCAGTTCAGACATTCTTATTGCAAAGTATACCTACATTCTCTGCTCCTCGGCAAAAATTTGTGAGAAAGCCCAAACTTATCCCTTTACATTATAATCTCATTGGGTTTTTCTCGGGGTCATCCTCCCAGGACCTCTGACCTGTGCTATTTTGTGTAGGATATTTGGCGCTATTTCAGCTACACATTTTTCAATTCCGGTTGACAAATTCTTTACGTTAACTGACGGAGCTGAATCGAGGTCATCTAGACCCTAGGTGAAGATCCGGCTTCATCAGCGCACAAATGCCAAACTACCGTTTCATTGAAAAAGGTTAAGAATGCTGATGAATGAAAAGGAAGGAGTTAAGAATATATTTTTTTTAGGGAAGGACGAGCGTACCATCCGGGTATTGTATTAATTATATGCCCTCACTTGTGGCGGTAGAATACCGTGGTTACATTGAGCATTTATCTAAGGTGGGAGACTCTCCCAACTAAGCAAAGCAACAAATACAATTAAAAACTGATAAACATTAACAAGTAATTGTCACATATAAACCACATCTAAGACGTAGAAATCGCAACATTGAGAGCAGAAAGAGAACAGTACCCAGGTTGCCCGAAACCAAGGGGGTATCGGGCAACAGAATTGAGAAACTGCTATATCCAGCAACTGCACAATCAATTGTCGGGAATGGGCAAATAGGGAGCCTCAGCATTTGAAGAACATCAAGCATTAGGTACCTAGCAACAAGCAAACAGGCGACAGAAAAAATATATAATGATACATACCCGACCGCCCACATCAATAAGATCCATGCAGGAAAAGTATAAACGCTCCACAGCAGCTCCTTATGCGCGGACATAGGCTGTCTGAATGTCTGTCTGCTAGCTGCCACGCACAATTGGAGGAAGATCCACCTGTATAGCAAAAACATGTTTTTGCCGATGCATGATCCCATGCTGCGCTAGGAAATGTGCTACTGAGTTTATCTCCTGTGGTACATATGATAAGGATGCGTGTGTTATTGATGGTAATAGCCGCAACCGTGCACTTTCCTGACTGAATTGCATGGGCACGGCAGCATGCTGATGAATTATGTTTAAAAGTGCCAGGTAATCTACTTCCACTTCCAGATTTACATATCCTTCTGTGATGAAAAATGAGTGAAAATAGCAACGCCTAAAGCTCCGCATGCATGGGAGGTAACTCAGGCAGCATGAAACAAATAGCTTGAATCATTTGTCCTACTTCGTCACGTAAAATTGCTCCTCCCGCCGCTCCTCGTCTACCAACCGCCGCATCAACATTCAGTTTTAATTTATCCAATGGCGGTAATTGCCAACGAAGTATCTGCAGTCGCTTAGATTGCAGTGGGGGTGAGTAATGCAGTGCAAGCAAAGGCGGGATCGACTCAGCATATTTAGTCCTGGACACAGACAAACACCATGTATACATATCTTGGCGGATTCGTTCGCGAAGCCTGTCTAGTGAAAAAGAATCATCTCCAAACTGTATAGACGCGTAAGCCTTCAAGATTACCCAAGACGCAGTTAATGGAACCACTGTCGCCAGCTGCCCAGGCATCGTTTTGCGACTATCACGAGACCACCATTGACGTAAATATAGTTTAAACGTGCTCTGACTCGGCAGCGGCCCTTCAAAGATGTTCGCCAAATGGATCCAAATTTCTTTGATAATGGGACATGTATAAAAAACATGAGTGAGATCCACTGCAGCACTCCTTCAAAAACCGCAACTAAGTGGGAGAAGATACCGTCCGTCTACTTAAATTTTCTAGAAATGGTAAGGCATTAAACCACAGTTGCCGAAGAAATATTCTACCCGCTGGGGATGTATCTGGCCACCAAATATATTGTGCACATGAGATATGCGTACCTTTGGTTCGACAAGTCTCATAAGCTATTCGAAGACTGAATTGACCGCAAGACTCATCTTCCCATATTAGACCCTCAGATGATGCAATAGCATGCAAAGAGCAAAACAGATGAATGCGACATAATCTCTTCCAATACGCTGAATCATAAATATGTGCCTGCATTCCATGGTGACGCCCATATTTTTGCCGTAAATACTGCGCCCACAATGAGGAGGATGTTTGATATAGCCACCATAATTTGCATTCATAAGCTTTTTGCAAAGTACTTCAATTGCGATGTCCCATACCTCCCTCCTCCTCTGGATAACATATCACTGCCTATGCCCACAGTGATGCGATTCCCCCACAGAAAATTAGACAATTTCCTATTCAATTCGGCTATGACACTCTTCGGTAGCTTTGCCACAGCCATGACATGTAGCGGCATTGTAGAAAGGACCGACTGACTGAATGAGCGCCAATCTTCCTGCCATGCTTAAAAGCCTTTGCGACCATTCCCCTAAACGCGCATTGAAATGAGCCAATAATGATGTACAATATTGTGAGCAGTTGACCCCTTTAAAAAGATAAGACCCCAAATACTTAATAGGCAACTCAGTGATGCGCATATTTAATATATGCGTTACTCATTGTAAAGAAACACCCTCCCCAGCCACCAATTGACTCTTGTGATAGTTGGCCATTTGTCTAGAGGCATTTTGATATTGTTCCAGAAATAATTTAAAGCTTCTCAGATTATCAACAGAACAATTCAAGAAGACTAACATATCATCCGCGAAACTAAAATGAGAGATTACCTGCGTTCGTCCACCCTGAAATCCTCGTAAGACTTCTGACCAAAACAAAGCGGTCATACTCTGTGAAAACCCCTCCGAAGACAAAATGAATAGAAGAGGCGATAATGGGTCGTCCTTCTTAACACCTCTGGACGGCGCAAAAAAACCACATGGCTTACCATTGACCAACACTGAACAGTGTGTAGCCGACAAATTATTCATAATGTGTCTGTCAAATCTTTGGTGAAAACCGAAAGGCAATAGAAGATTTTCCAAGTTTTGTCAGAAAACACGATCGAACGCCTTAGCCATGTCCATCTTAATCATAACCTGGCCCCCACGACATTTCTGATGTAATATATGGACCATTTCCTTTGCTAACATGATCTGCTCTGAAATCCCACGGCCTGACATCAATCCTGCCAGTTCCAAAGAAATCAGTCGAGGCAGCAAAATACTTAGGCAATTTGAAATAATGTGGGTAACCACCTTAGACAAGAAATTTGTCAAACAAATGGGACGATAATTCGCAAACATATTTGGATTAGTAACATTTAGGATCAAACATATTAAAGAAGCTGCCATTGCTTTGGGTACATTAATTCCCAAGACAAACTCCTGAACCGCCAGTAATACATCTAACCGAATCACCTCCCAATAGCGCCTATAAAATAAACCGGGAAAGCTATCTGGGCCCGATGCACTGGATGGACTTAGCTGCCATACCATTGCCCTTGCCTCATCCATCTGCGGCAACTCAAGTAATAGCTCATTATCCGAGGCTGTCAAAACACAAGGTATATATTGCAATATTGAGTCATGATCTGTGGTCGACTCCTCAGTAAATAAATGCCGGAAAGATCGAACCCTTCATCTTGGATAGATTGCTCATCAAGACACATCGTACCATCCGACCGATGAATATTAACTATGGCTTGACGATGCCTTCTGACTATAACAGTTTGATGGTAGTAAGCCGTATTAGAATCTCTCTCTTTAAGCCACTTAATTTTAGCTTTCTGCTTCCAGAAGATATTGGCTCGCTTCTATATCCTTAAGAGTCTCGTTTTAGCCTGATGATAAGACTCTCTGGTGACCTCCGACGGTGAGGAATCATATGTTCTTTCCGCTCTTACCGTGTCCTCCTCTGCTGCCTGTAAATCAGTGAATATATTTCCAAAGACACTTAGATTTCATGCTCGGAGATCAGACTTAAGTCGTCGCATCTTATCATAAAATCCGTACATACCGCTACTATTGGATATGAACGCCAGTATGTTCCAACATAACAATCTATGTATATATATGCATATATATATATATATATATGTATATATATGTGTGTGTGTGTGTGTCTGTGTATATGCACACTTATATACATACATACATACATACATATACACATGTGTGTGTGTATATAACTGGACAATTGAATTAGAAACCGCAGGTTAACCCTTGTCGTTTCTTTATTTTAACAAAACAAAAAACTTGTTCTCAGACGCATCAAATGTTGAACTACAGACATGACAGCTAACATCAATCAAGATTTATAAGATGATGCAAATTTTATAATGGTCATTGAATAAATTCTAATAGTTACTCGATAAGTAATAGAAAACACAATAATTGAAATCCGACACCTGCTTTGCATATTCATCACTCCAACATGCCAATCACTCTTTATCTTCTTGTTCCATAAATTTATAGTGATTATTTATTAACGAGACGATGATATTCTAACAGTATTCAGGTCTAGAATAAGTTAAGGTAGTCTGAAGTCAAGGGTTTGAAAACTTGAGGAGCATGAATCTCAAGAAAATCAAGCTGTTCTTTGAGCAAATTCATGTACACAATCCAATCTCCATGAGCAGTGACACTCGGCATTGTTCCAACGTATCCAGATTGGCCTCCCCATGGGAAATAATTACAGGAGAACTTTGAGCATCCCCATCCGAAATCCATTGCTGCAGCCGGGTCATAGTGGCCTGCAGAGACCACCACTCCGGGTCCTTCCTCTTGAACTCTTGTAGAGTATATTTTGGGCATTGTCTGCCCCGGACGATTGGCCTGCACAAAGTCTATCAGTCCAAGAAAATGATCCTTCGTTGCGGAGTCGACAAGGAAATCATGGACTTCATTTGCCACCCAATTCAGTGGCTTCTTGCATAGTACGTTACGTTTCTTTTCACAAAAAGGAACGGCTAGCACGTTTCCATAATATGCCATCATGGATATGAATTTGCTTTTGTCCCCGGCGCCCAATCTGGACCTCCCATCCACCACAATGCCAAGCCGACATATTCTGTTGCTGCTGTCACTAACACTGGAGGCAAGGGTCTTCCATAGGAAGGCAGAAAATGCCTCAAACTTTGATCTCTTTTTTGCTGATTCATTCTCTCTATTTGCCAGAGACTGAAGTTGAGTAATTACATCTGCCTTGATATAGTATATGCGGCTGATTACCTCATCAGAGATGCTATCACATTCTAGTTTCTTTTCTTGTGGAGGTGGTAGTTGTAGCGCGGGCATATAGAAGTGATTGACTAAAGAGTCAAGGCGACCAGGGTGCAGGGGAAAGAGTAATGATCGCCGAAAGGAAGGGATCTGAGAGAATGGCTTGCCTTGGGCAGCTTCAATCCATGATTGGCAAAGCATTTGTTTCGAGTATCCATCAGTCACTCGATGGTCCACAGCAAACCCGACTACTATCCCACCACATTTGAGTTCAGTAGCCTATAACATATGATCAAATATCAGCAGAAGATTTAATATGCTCTTACATCAACCCATGACTGAAATGTTCTCTATGCATATTGGTATCTGCCTAAACATTTAACTATTGACAGTTATAGTATTTGCTATTTGGTCATTCGTTAACTCAAAATCTCCCGTAGGACCGTATGTCATAGTTTTGGATCATATACATAGACTCACCTGGAAAGCACAGACGCCGCGGCGTACTGGGGGAACAAACTTTCCACGGATGCTCTCATCTGGTTTGTAGAAGTCGATTTCAGGGAGCTCTACATCTGCATAAGCTAGAATGAAATCGACGCCATTGCTATTGCAGAAAATCTCAGGCTCTCCAAAGGTATTTTGCACGATTTCTCCGGTAAGAGGATAGTAAGGCACCAAAACTTTTGCCAGTGAGTTCTTAAGAATTTTAACCATGTAGTCGTACGTATACTTCTCATCTAAAGGCTTCTTGTAACAAAAGAAGGACGTGGGATGGATTGGCGGCAGCAGCAAGTCGAGATTGGAGAGTGGAAGCCAGTGTTTGTGAATTGGGATCTCTGGCACCACTACTTCAATCTTGTTTATCCTCACTTGGACGTTTCTTCCCGCAACCATTTCTTTCATCTTCTCTTTTAGGGTGAGGTGGAATATGGGCTGTTGAAGACGAGAGAGAGGGCCTAGCTTCTGTTTATTTTTGGGATGGAAGAGATGAATGCTAATTTCGTTCATTTTATAGTGGTCTAGCAAGGTTATAGTACATCTAGATTAATTGATTAATAACTAATAAAATGTAGATATTTATATTTGGACGTATTTTTAAGATCTTCCAAGAAATGCATCCCTTCAGTGTAGGATTGTAAGTTTCTACCTACAGCCAGATATAAAACATGTCTTGTAAGCTTTGACTTTTTCCAATTCCTTTTCTTCAAATTCTTTTACATTTTTTCTCTACTTCGAATTTCTTCCGATTTGGACTCATGTTTTTCGGCCTTTGCATGAATGCATCCCGTGAATATGCAATGTCTTCCATTTGTCATCTGCGTATCAATTTTGACATACAGTTTTCTATGAATTTTAATTTATCAAAGAAGGTTTCTGGTTGAAGGAGGTTGATGAAATTGTAATAAGAGAAGACATAAAAGCTTGAATTTAATATTTGTTTCTCTAGTATTTTTTTACCATACAAAAGAAAATTGCATATGTGTAAAACAGCGACAACATTTATGAAAATCAATTATACTATGTCAAACACATTATAAAACTACAATAAATGTCATATTAAATATTCTGTACTATACATATCAATAACTTATTAGAGGGATTTAAATTGCATATAAATAAATATGACCAAATGTTACATGCTTCAATTATGATTATAAACATTTATGAAGCTGGCTCAAACGAGACAAAGTAAAATGACCCTGGTAAAAAGAATGTTTGGTGTAAGGTGACTGGAAAATCTTGACAAGAAAACTGTCAAAGATAGGATGAAGACATCATTGGCGGTCGGAGGCGTAGTCTGTGGAAAATGGAGTCTACACCACCAAATTACATTTGTAATCATTGATTAAAGCATTTAGTCACTGTGTTGACTTGCAAGTAGAGCGTGGAAGCTTCAAGAAGAGGGTGAACCAGTGTATGCCGAAGGAGGTGTCACCATTTTGGTACAACCAGCGAAGAAGAAGAAAGATGATTCAGGCGGAAATGTTTTAAAACAGGAGAAATGACGATTTTACCCTTATTGTTATACTTGTAACAGGATTTAGTAGAATGCCATAATTGTCTTTTCATAACCTTCTTCTTCCTTTTCATATGTTTGTAACCGCCAAGAGAGAGCAGCAATTAGCAAGCTCATTTTCAGCAGTTTTTATAGAATTCTCTCATGCCAATTCCTGCTATTCTCTTCCCTTTCTACTCTTTGTTCGTTTGTTATCATTTACGTGATTTCAATTCTTCAGATCATTGCAGTTTTTCTTGCTTTTTGACATAATCTTCACATGTATCAGAACCTAATTCATGAATTTTGGAACATTGATACCTTCAAACAACAACAATAACAGTCATGTGTTTGCCACTACATTCAATGTTACTGCTGATCCTATGGATGATACATATTTCATTCATCCAAGTGACAATCCGTCTGTAGTATTGGTGCAGCCACTGCTTGATGGAAACAATTATCATAGTTAGAGTAGATCAGTGAGAAGAGCTCTTGAGTCGAAGAATAAAGTTGGATTTGTGGAACAATCGAGAGGCTTGCAGAAAAGGCTCGTAGATATAATGCGTGGATTAAGGCTAACAATATGGAATCATTTGAAATTCAGATATGCTCCTTTAGAATATCTAATTTGCAAGAAGAATTCTATGCCATTAAGCAAGACAATAACAGCGTGACTGAATACTATATTAAACTTAAGAGTGTATGGGAAGAATTACTTGTTCTGAAATTAATTCCTGCATGTTCTTCTCGTAAGTGTACATGTAATCTCACAGTAGAGATTAATAAATTTGTTGAGAATTGTTGTATAATCAAGTTCTTGAAAGGCTTGAATGAAGAGTTCGAAGCTGTTAAGTCACAGGTGTTACTATCCAATCATTTGCCAGATTTGGAAACTGCTTTTGCCATGGCAGTGAAACTGGAGAGAAAATTGACCTATTTCGGAACTCAAGGGCACTTCGGTAATAATCCTTCAGCAATTATGAATATAAACAGCGTGCCTAGAACTAATTCATTTGCACCTAGATTTACTAGTCCTGGCACTGCTGGTGCATCTTGGCAGAGACCAGTTAGAAGAGGTTTGTAGAAGGGCATGCCAAGGCCTTATCAGAACAATTCCAGTGCCGCTATCTGTAGCCATTGAAATATGACGAGACATACAACAGATAGGTGTTACAAGAAGCACCAATAAGAATGTTGATGTGAATAACACAAATACACACCATGTTGTCATGTCAACACAGCAAACTACAGTCTCTCATAAGGCGTCAGGTAAAGTATTACAACAAAACTCAAACATATGAGTATTGGATTTTGGGGCTAGTGATCATGTCCGCTCTTGCATTAATCTTTTTGAATCTTATTCACTTGTTGATTCCATTTCTGTTGAACTGCCTAATCAGTCACTTGCTACAGTCACACACATTGGAACAGTAAGGGTGAATCCGTACCTAACTCTTACTGATGTGTTTTATGTTCCTATCTTTGCATTCAATCTTATGTCATTGAGCAAACTCACTCAATCCAACCTATTTGAATTGCTTTTAAATCAAATGTTTGCTTGATTCAGGACCTCAGAACCAAGAAGATGATTGGTTCAGCTAAGTAGATCAAGGCCTGTATTATATTCATGGCACACCCAAACTTGCAGCCAAGCCTGTTTCTTCCATTCACTTCACTCCTTTAGCATATGCTGTCACTTCTTCATACACATTGCTGTGGCATTCAAGGCTAGGTCATATGTCCATTCCAAGAATAAAAGAAGTTCAGAACATTGATTTCCTTGTTCAAATTCTTGATCCTTTATTACAATGTAATGTGTGTCTCTTACTAAGCAGAAAAGGACACCCTTTCTAATTTCTGATTATGTCTCCCCCGGTCCCTTTGCCCTTATTCATGTGGATATTTGGGGACTATACAAATATTCTACAATGTATAAACATCACTATTTTCTTACTGTTATTGATTATTACAGCAGATATTGTTGGGTTTATTTGATGAAATCCAAAGCTGAAACCAGGTCCATCATTGAAAGTTTTTATCATTATGCTTCTGTTCACTTTGATGCAAAAATAAAAATACTCAGAACTGACAATGGACCAGAATACAATATGAATCAATTTTATGCATCTCATGGCATAATTCATCAAACCAGTTGTGTCAACACACCACATAAGAATGGAGTTGTTGAAAGAAAACATCAACACATACTGTCTGTGGCAAGAGCACTCAGGTTCCAGTCCTTCCTTCCTTCCTTATAGTGGGGGTTTTGTGTCCAACATCCAGTCTACCTCATTAACATCACTCCTATACCCATTCTTCACCAGAAAACACTATATGAGCTTCTATACAAAACAACTCCTACTTATAAACATCTCAAGGTGTTTGGTTGCGTAGCATTTGGCACTAACACTCAGAAGCATAAAGAAAAATTTGAAGCAAGAGCCAGAAGGAGATTTTCTTAGGCCTCTCTCACTCCACCAAAGGTTACGTCCTTCAAGATCTTGATACCAAAGATGTTTACACATCTAGAGATGTAACTTTCATGAAACATCCTTTCCTTTCACGCCACAAGCTTCTTGTTCATCTGAGGCTTCAGCTAGACCACTCACCATATCAAATTCATGTTCTTATTATAAAACTGATTCCTATTGTTCTTTGGCTCCTAAAAAATCTCTACCCTTTCAGCCTATGAATTGTGTATTACCTTCTTCTCCATCTACTGATAATGATCAATTCTCCCTCATGCCTGCACTTGCTTCACAGACCTCTCCTGAATCTTATCCTTATGTGCACTCATATGATCCTATTGATGTAGTCCCTGATAGCCCTAATACCTCCTTACCTGGTGGCAATATTGCATAGACTTGCCTCCTATTTTTGAACCACCATCCAATGCCATACCTTATTGAACTAAACGGGCGCCCACTTAATTACAAGACTATCACTGTAATGCTATCACTTTTCCCAGTAAACTCTGAAGTCATACTTCCCCTCATTCATTTGACAAGGTCATGACTTATGCATCACTAGCTCCATAATACAAAGCATATGTTTTGAGTCTAAGTGTACATACTGAACCTAACACTTATGCAGAAGCTCCTAGTTTACATGTCTGACAGGCAGCTATTGCCAATAAACTAGCAGCGTCTGAAGCTAATAACACATGGAGTATAGGTCCAGACAAGCAGGCAATTAGATGCAAGTGGGTTTATAAAGTGAAACTTAAGGCAGATGGGACAGTGGAAAGGCATAAAGCAAGGCTAGTGGCAAAGGGTTACACCCAATAGTATGGCATAGATTACCAAGACACATTTTCACTAGTTGCAAAAATGACCACAATTAGAATAATTTTGGCATTGACAGCCAGATTTCAATGGCATTTTCACCAACTTAATTTCAATAATGCCTTCCTACATGGTGATTTTCATAAAGATATCTATATGATACCCCCTTTTGTTCTTGCAGTTTTTGGTCCTAATATGGTTTGTAAATTACATAACTCTCTTTATGTCTTGAAGCAGGTAAGCAGGGAAAGGAATGTAACTCTCATCAACTTCTTATTGTCCACAAGTTTTAGTCAGTCCAAGTGTGATTACACTCTTTTTACTAAGACTATTGGACCTTTTTTTTGTTCTTCTGATGTATATTGATGATATCATTGTCACTTCAAATGATGAAGGAGCCATAGCTGACATCAAACAGTCCTTACATCATGCTTTTCAGATCAAGGACTTAGGCCATCTAAAATTCTTTCTAGGCATTGAGGTGGCTTAGGCTAAGGGGGAGATTCACATTAATCACAGAAAGTACACCTTGGATCTTTTGATCAAGCTGGTAGCCTAGAACCTAAACCATCAAAGAGTCTCATGGAGAGCCATATTAGCCTGGCACACCAAGATTCTCCAATATTGGTAGATGTAACACATTACAGAAAACTGATAGAAAAGTTTATCTATCTCACTATTACTAGACCTGACATTGTATTTCCAGTACAACAACTCAACTAGCATCTTGATTGCCCTACTGAGAATCACTTGAAGGCTGTACATAGACTCCTTATATATATATCAATGGCACAATAGGACATGGACTACTATTCCCTAGGATGGGGAGCTTGAAGTTGAAAGCATTTCTGGATGCTGATTGGGGAGGTTGCCATGAGACCAGGAGATCAGTAACTGGATACTGCACTTTCTTGGGGGGATGCCTTGATTTCGTGGAAAGCTAAGAAGCAAACAACAGTGATCTTTAGCTGAAGCCGAATACAGAGCCATGACAATGGTGACCTGTGAGATTCAATGGCTTCTTTATCTTTTAAAATATTTGAGGTTAGAAAATCAAAAAGTAGTGGAAGTATTTTGTGATTGAAAAAGTACAATCTATATTGCAGAAAATACTGTGTTTCATGAGAGAATGAAACACATAGAAATTCATTGCCACGTGGTGAGAGACAGAGTTCAAGAAGGTAGTTGCAAATGACTGGTCTTTTTACTAAAGCCCTGGATTCTAAACGAATAATGTAGCTTATTGGTTCATTTGGAGTTCACGATCTTTATGCCAAGCTGAGCTTGAGGACGGGGGTGTCAAAGATAGTGATGAAGACACCATTGGTGATCCGAGGCGTAGTCTGAGGAAAACAGAGTCTACACCACCAAATTACAGTTGCAATCGTTGATTAAAGCATTTAGTCACTGTGTTGACTAGAAATTGGAGCGTGGAAGCTTCAAAAAGAGCATGAACCAGCTATGTTGAAGGAGGTGTCACCATTTTGGTACAATCAGCGAAGAAGAAGAAAGATGATTCAGGTGGGAATGTTTTAAAACAGGAAAAATGACGATTTTACCCTTATTGTTATACTTGTGACAGGAATTAGTAGAAGGGCATAATTATCTTTTCATAATCTTCTTCTTCCTTTTCATATATTTGTAACCGCTAAGAGAGAGCAGCAAATAGCAAGCTCATTTCAGCAGTTTTCATAGAATTCTATCGTGCCAAATCCTATTATTCTCTTCCTTTTCTGCTCTTTGTTCGTGTGTTGTCGTTTGCGTGATTTCAATTCTTGAGATCATTGCAGTTTTTCTTGCTGTTTGACATAATTTTCACAGAAACTTTTACAAACCTAACAGACCACATATTCTCAAGGTTGGTGATGCTTGCTTACAACTTGGGCGATTTTTTGGTTTACTGGACACAAAAGGTAATATCATTATCTCGAATACTTCCACCGTTCAAATCTGAAAGAGTTGTCATCTTTGCTTTATTGTCCCTATGACTAGTATATTTCCTTTAAATAGACCAGCAGAAATCCCAAACAAGCAAAAAGAAAAAGAAAAGAAAATCAGTCAATCAATCGAACCCAGTATTTTCTAACGGCAGCAAATATATCTTTCTAATGCAAAGGTAATAAAAAGTTTACGCGAGGGAAGTTTTTCCAATATAAGACCAAAATATACTGAAACCATAAAGAGCTCTCAGTCAGTCAAGTAAGAGATCTCAAGTAGTGGGCAAATTAGAGAGATAAACTCGATGGCTTCTCTTATCTCTACAAGTTGAAACTTGTTCTTGGCGGATGTACACACGAGAATCTCTCAACCCTGCAAACTTTCTACACAAATTTGTGTCCCTCTCTTTGTTCCCTCCATCTTTAATCCAACATTCTTCTCTTGTTATCAAAAATGATACGAGCCAGGGCAGCTATGATGAAGAAGAAAAGCACCAAAGCTACTAATCTTGACTCTTCAAGTACTAGCAAGAATGGCCTCTCCTTAAAGGTTGTGGGAAAGAAGATGAAAACTCCATTGCTCTGTAGGGAAACAAAGATGCAACGCTGGAGTTACTGACCTCTTGTGAAGAAGATGAAAAGGACTACGGCTTCTCATTCCGTAGAAGCACAAAAGCAGAAGCCTCAACAAAGAAGGCTCATAACCATAAGGAAGCATAAGATAGAGATGGATACCTTCTTATACTAGAATTAGAGCCTTCATCCCCTAGAAATACCCTGGTAAGGTTGTCCTCAAACTTTCCTCACCGGCAACCATGGATGACCTAGTGAAGTCTTCTTCCTGCCAAAAACTTTACCCACTGGGTAAATACCACCATGATGTTAACAGCCAGCCTGGCAAACCATGCCAGTCAGAAATTGGCTGGTGGGCCACGTGCCAGTCCTCCAGTTAACAAGTCAAGCCTGTCAGTTGATGTGACAGGCGAGCTTGAGGTCAACCCTGCCATAGCCCTTCCCAAGTCACTTTAAAGGCAGACATCGGTTGGCACACCATGCACTTGCCAGTCAGTTGACATGCCGGCAATGCCAGTCGGCATGCTTAGCAGACCAATTGCCCCCGCCTGCTAAGGCCCCAACACACTCTAGACTTGGCGCACCAAGCCAACAAGGCAACAACCCTGCCCTGACTGTTACTCAAACAACTCAGCGTGCCACAACCAACGTTGAGGCGGCCAAGCAATAGAGCACCTTGTTTTCCAACAACAGGAAGCCAGACCACTATATGAGGCTAAAGAAAATAGAGGTAAAGCAGAGTGGGAAGGTGTTTGCTAATTTTGAAACTTTAAAGCATGATGATGAATGGGAAAGGGCCTGGTAGGGTGCTTTGTGGGAAAGTTCCCTGGGAGGCAAGCAGTATACAACCTTGCCAAGTCTTGGAAGCCTAAGCACCAAATAGACTTCTGTGACTCTAGATGGATCATCTTCAAATTTGACACAATAAAGGACCTATAAGAGTGCTTTACTCTCACATTTACTTTGTGAATGCCAGGTCATTATTCTTAAAGAGAATGCCACAATTTTTCAGATTTGGTGCTGAGGAGATGACTAACATGCCAATATAAGTAGACTTCCCAGAGTTGGCCATGAATTTGTGGGAGAAACAAGTGTTGTCTGACTTGTGCTTACAAATAAGCAACCCGTTGATGGCAGACCAGGTCATCACCTTTAAGAGTACATAGAACTACACTAGGGCACTGGTGGAGATTGACTTGAGCAAGGAGCTCACAATAGAAATAGAGTTTGAGCTCTCTAATAGAGAGAGTTTCACACAAAAAGTTAAATATGAGAAGCTGTCCCAATTTTGCTCGAAGTGCAAACAGCTTGGGCATAACAATGGAAAACATAAAGAAGAGGAAGACCTATCGTTGGAAAAGAATGTGAAAGAGGGAGAAACTGTGATTGGCACGAGCAAAAAGGTGATAATCGTCCCTCCCAGGCCTCCAAACAAGTTAGAGGAAAGGGAGGCCTCGGCAAGCCTTGCCTCAGTGTTCCAGTGAAGGCCCCTCACCCAACATACAAAGCACACAAACCAAGACCCTTAACCAGCCTTGGTTATGACCTTGCCACAGCCAGGATATGTTCAAATGATAGAGCAAATGCAGGAGGATAACAAGCCAAGTGAACACCAAGTCATAGAGGGATTATCAACCCAACACGTCTTTGAGTCCTTGGTGTACAAAGACCATCGTATCGAGCCGTTGAAGGACCTAGGCCAACCAAATGGTTTCAAGAAGGTGATTACCTGAACCAAAGCCCTTGCCTTGAAAAAGGCCACCAAGATACAAAGGGCCAATGTGATAGCAGGGGTGCGAGTTCCTCAACCCCAACATGAAAAGATGCTGGAACATAAGGGGTTGCAATAAGCCCCTAGAGCAAGAAGGTTTGCTTGCTTTTGCTAAAAAACATAACTTGCATTTCTTTGGTATACTAGAGACAAAATTTAATAGCTCAATTCTTGCACAAATTGTACATAACAAGTTTAGGCACTAGGAACATGTATATGACTTTGATTCCTATCCTAGTAAAAGGATCCTTCTAGTATGGAATCCTAATTTTGTTAGTTTGACTGTAGATAAAATTAATTCATAGACCATATTTTGTCTAGTTAAAAGATTGGTTACTAAACACTCTATATGTCACTTTTGTATATGGCTTTAAAAAGCTGGTGGACAGAAGATCTCTATAGGACTTATGGGAGATCCAGAGCCAGGGCCTATCATCTCTTTGGGTGGTCCTTTGTGACTTTAACTGTGTTCTGAATGACGGTGAAAGACTTGGTAGAAATCCATTTTCTTTCTATGAGCTTAAAAACCACATAAATTGTTTTCTACATTGTGGCTTAGTTGAAGTGTCATATACAGGTTGCACTCACACTTGGATGATGACACTGTTAAGTCCAGGCTAGATCGACCTATGGGCAACAACTACTTTGAGGAGGCATTCCCCTCGACAAAGGTGCACTTTCAAGTGACAGGGTACCTTTCAGATCAATCCACATGTCATCTCAACTTGCAAGATGGCTGCCCTAAACCAAGGCCCTCCTTCATATTTTATAACATGTGCACTGACCATGACTTTTTCCTATCTCTGGTTGGCCAATTTTAGGCCACTAGTATAAGAGGCACAAGAATGCTTCAATTATGCAAAAAACCTGAAGGCCCTCAAGGCTCCACTAAGAGAGCTCAACAAGAAGGCTTACTCTCATATCTCTTCAAGGGTTGACAGGGCAGTGGAAAAGTTGGAGTTAATGCAAGACCCATCCAACATGCAATGGGGAACCACATATTGGGAAAACAAGCTTCAAGTCAAAGGCAATTGACATTCAACTTGAAGAAGGCTGAGAGGAAGTACTTTGCTCAATTGGCCAAGGGTAATTATATCCACCTAAGTGATAGAAACACCAAGTTACTTTGCTCAGGAGGAATGTTACGTCCCGAAAAATTTTGTTACGCCAGGACATGCTTAATATCGTATTTAGAGACATCTAAATTTTTTGCGAATATTAAAACATGTGATATACCAATGTGCAAACGAACGTTTACGATTGCATGATAAAATTGTAAACACGACTAATGTGTAACAACTAAGTATTAGGATAAATTAGATCAAAACGAAAGCACATGACATAAGAAATTAAGGTTATGTAAATAAAAGGAAAAAAGAAAGTAAGACATGATTAGATATTTTAGACAAGAGAGAAAAATTATATAATATATATATATACATATATGTGTGGGTGGTCAAGGGTGGGAAAAGGAAGAAGAAATTGTAGTTGGATTAATAGCCCAACAAATTACCAAGTGTAAAAAAGTGTGTAGAAATCAAAAGATAAAATTTTGTCCTATTCTACTCACTCGCACTCAATAAATTCGGCCATGCATAAGACAAAGGGGAAGTAAGATTTTTCTTACACAAGAAACAATTATTTCCATTCACCAAAAAACCTGCCACTCTCTTACACATTCTAACACTCTCTTTACAACCTTCAATAAACCAAACCCACTACCTCATACTCCCTCATAACCGGCCACTCTAGTCCAAGGAGGGAAGAGATTTTTCCTCTTCATACACTCCATTGTCTTATAATTTCAAGACAAGCAACCACTTCATCTTCTCCCATCAATCTTCCAAAACTTCATCATGAAGTCTTCCTCCCCACTACAACCTCTCCCAACCGTCCCATCATTATAGAAGAGAGAAGACTATCTTCTTCCTCCCACTTTACACTTAGTAAAATCTCCCCTCTTCCTACATACCCTCTTTCCTCCCCAAGAAAAGAAGACAAGTCTTACAAGCCTCCGTTTTTCTCACTTGGCCGAGAAATATAGAAGAAAAACCAAGAGGAAAAGTTCTTCTCCTCACTTCACACCATTATCCAAGACAATAGTAAGAACAACCTCCTTCATCCAAGTAGTGTCGGCCAAATTTTGATGAGCTAAGAACCAAGAAGGAGCAAGGTAAGAACTTCATGTAGAATGACATTAACTTCTTCCATTTACATATATCTATAAGTTGCTCACTAACTTCTTTATATTCAAACCGACACATGACGATATGCATAATGTTAAAGGTCCCGAAAACTATAATCCCGTAACCTTTGAACGATTAAATTGTATTAAAAGGTACGGAAGAAAGTTTTCTAAATGCAAACGATATGGTCATAGATGACTCTGATACCAAATGTTAGGTCTAAATAAATAGGAGAAGCATAAAATTTCCTCCGGCCATTATCGCTTAGTCGTCGCTTTCAAACTGGAAGCCTGGTGCAAAGCTGAAAATTTCAGCATGTGATAAAACAAGGTGGGCATATTAGTAATTTGTAAATAAATTACGAAATTGTTGCAATCAATCATAATTATTATAATTGATTCTTACAGGTTATTGAAGACAAGAGAGAGGGCCTAGCTTCTGTTTATTTTTGGGATGGAAGAGATGAATGCTAATTTCGTTCATCTTACAGTGGTCTCCAGAGGTATAGTAACTCCTTCAGTTCCCAAAAGTCTCGGAAGGACATGTACTGTTTTTCCTTCCTTGAACGTTATTTGCTCTGAAAATTTTTTATAAATCATGGGCAAATATTACGACCTCAAATGCATGATTTATACTTAATTACGTATTCATGCTTAGAAAATGGTTAAAAACGAAAAAGTAGAAGTTTAAGTGTTCAAATGTTTCAGAAGAGTTGATGTTTTGAAACAAGCCCCATTCGAGTTCAAAGGTTTTAAATAAGTACAACTTATTCAAAGGACAAACCAAGATATGACCATTCTTTTTGTTTCTGTAGACTTCAGGTTAATAAGTCCATAGATGTATAAAATGTAATGATAAATTTTTTACTTCTTGCGTTGCAAAATATAAGTCCTTTCTGATTTTTTTCACCTTAGTTTAATTTGTACTAGATTGAAAAATAAAAAAAATATTTATATTTTGAGACGAAGAGAATAATTTAAATTCGTTTTCATAATTTAAACAGGTTTCAATTTATTGCGGACAGATAAAACAAACATGTACGAATAAATTATGAAATTTATCAAATAAACGTCTGCCTGCCGCCGAATCGGAATAAAATAGAAAAATGACAATGGGAGCCTGCATGCACTAATGGCCACAGTATAATGCCTTAAAATCTTTACAATCAATTTCCTCAAAAAGCTGGCTAAAGGGACATAAGCGTGGACTCGTTCTTTTTCTTGTTTTATTTTGTTAGTCTTCTCTTATTATGATTACAGGCAACATCCTTCAACCATCAATCTTCTTAGATAAATTATAATTCCAATCGTGAGATAGATGAAAAATGAGCAAGTAAAGACTGAATCAACATCAAGATAACGTAGAGGTAGGAAACTCGCTTCTTCCAGAAAATTACGTGTTGAAATTGATACGCAGATGACAAATGGAAGACATTGTATGTTGAGGATTCATTCATTATGAGATCTAACAAATAAGTCCACAACTGAAGAAATTCAAAGTAGATAAATGTTAGAACAATAGATTTGGTAGAAGAAAGGATTACGTCTTTCATTTACGACCTTCTCATATTACATAGCTATCTATCTATAAGACTGTATACACTGTATATGGTAATATAATTCTGTACATTAATGCTGGGGATATTCTAATTTATTTCTAATTACAACATTTGACTCCATAAATATTTCTCATTGATTGATCAAATCTTCAAACACTCTCTCTAGTTGAGTAGTGGAATCACCAATACTCAACTTAGACTGCTGAGTCAAATATTAATCAAGTGACTGTCTTTGTGAGAATATCCACCAGTTGGTCTTCGGACCTTACGAATGGAAACTCAATGACACCATCTTTAAGTTTTTCTTTAATGAAGTGCCGATCTGCTTAAACATACTTTGCTCGATCATGCTATGTTAGATTCTTGGAAATAGTAATCGCTGCATTATTGTCGCACATCATCCACATATAGAACTAGGAAAATGTATTTGCTCCCACTCATCTTGAGGTATATACATTGATCAACAATGTTCTCTATGAAACTGAATGAAGAGATTACCTCATAAAACCTAAGGTGTCATTGCCTTAAAGCCTGTTTAAACATATATATGGATTTATTCAATTTGCAAAACAATTAATCATTATCAGAATTGACAAAGCCTTCAGGTTGACGCATGTATACCTCTTCATCAAGAACCCCATTCATAAACATAGTTATCACATTCATTTGATGTAGCTCGAGATCAAAATGAGCTACTAATGTCATGATTATACGAAATGAATCCTTCTTTGAGACTGGAGAGAAGGTTTCATGATAATCAATGCCTTTTTTTTGAGTGAAACCTTTGGCTACAAGTTTGGCTTTATATCGTTCAATGTTACTAAACGAGTCTCTTTTGGTCGTAAAGACTCATTTACATCCCACCGCAGAGTCTTTGTTTGGTAACAGAACAAGCTCTCCGACATTGTTTCTAGCCATCAATTCCATCTCTTCTTTCAAGGCATCGTACCATAGTGACAATTTGTCACAACTCATGTCTTGTGAAAATGAGATAGGATCATAATTCAGTCCAATGTCATAATCAGACTTTTGAAGATATACAACATAATCACTAGAAATTGCTAATCTTTTAGCTCTTGAGGATCTTCGTACTCCCACTGGTTCAATAGATGTGGGATTAGTGGGCTTAGATTGTTCTTGATGTGATTCTTCAATTTGAGGTTGCGCAATTGGTGGCTCTTCATTATGCTGAATAGCAACTAAATTGTTCACATATAAAGGCACAACATGTGTATTCATTACTTCCTGAAAGTTGAATTGTCGATTCAAATCACTCTCACTAACTTCATGTTCCTCTAGAAACTTAGTATTTCAAGCTTCAACCACCTTTGGAGTATGTGGGGGACAATAAAATCTACATCCTTTGGAGTTAACTGCATATCCAATGAAATAACCACCTTTTCTTCGTTCATCCAGTTTCTTTATGCTTTGTTTGTGTACCCTAACTTCAACTGGACAACCCTATATGTGTAAATGCTTTAAACTTGGTTTCCAACCATTCTACAACTTGAATTTGGTAAACAAATTATACTGATTGTCAATCAATCATAATCAAATCTCATCATTAATGCAGTTAATAATTTCAACGTATCTAGCCAATAAAACGTAGAGATACGTTTACACATATGATCCGCATTAGTAATTTGTAAATAAATTACGAAATTGTTGCAATCAATCATAATTATTATAATTGATTCTTACAGGTTATTGAAGACAAGAGAGAGGGCCTAGCTTCTGTTTATTTTTGGGATGGAAGAGATGAATGCTAATTTCGTTCATTTTATAGTGGTCTCCAGAGGTATAGTAACTACTCCTTCAGTTCCCAAAAGTCTCGGAAGGACATGTACTGTTTTTTTTATGGGTTGTCCCGAGGTATCTTCCCAGTCGAAAGCCAAAAGACTAATCCTCCGTCTCTGCGGTCAGCACACAAATCATGCTTAGAAAATGGTTAAAAACGAAAAACTAGAAGTCTAAGAAGTTCGAAGAGTTGATGTTTTGAAACAAGCCCCATTGGAGTTCAAAGGTTTTAAATAAGCACAACTTATTCAAAGGACAAACCAAGATATAACCATTCTTTTTGTTTCTGTAGACTTCAGGTTAATAAGTCCATAGATGTATAAAATGTAATGGTGTTGAGTAGTGCACAAAATTTTTACTTCTTGCGTTGCAAAATATAAGTCCTTTATGATTTTTCACCATAGTTTAATTTGTAGTATATTGATAATAAAAAAGTACTTATATTTTGAGACAAAGAGAGTAATTTAAATTCATTTTTCATAATTTAAACATGTTTCAATTTATTGTGGACAGATAAAAAAAACATGTACAAAAAAATTGTGAAATTTATCAAATAAATGTCTACCTGCCGCCGAATCTGAATAAAAACGAAAAATGACAATGGGAACCTGCATGCACTAATGGCCACAGTATAATGCCATAAAATCTTTGCAATCAATTTCCTCTACAAGCTGGCTAAAGAGACATAAGCGTGGACTCGTTCTTTTTCTTGTTTTATTTTGTTAGTCTTCTCTTATTATAATTACAGGCAACATCCTTCAACCATCAATCTTCTTAGATAAATTATAATTCCAATCGTGAGTTAGATGAGAAATAAATAAGTGAAGACTGAATCTGTAGCGACCCGTCCCGAGCCCTAGTACTCGGAACGACTCACCCGCCGTATTTCGCTAAGGAAAATACAAGGCGTCAAAGATGAAACGATAATACGTCAGCGGAAATAAAAGTAAAACCTCAAAATCATCAAATGTAATAAATAAGGTGCAAAAGTCTAGGCGAAATAGCTAATACAACGTCAGAATAAAGCAAAATACATAAATAAGTCTGTAGGAGATATTCAAACTAAAATGCGTAAATCTTCTAAGTAATCCTCAGAAATCCTCGAAACAACCACGGACAACCCACTCGCTCACTCCACGTCCTCAACGTAAACCAGCTCGTAATCCTGCTCATCTGAAAAAAAAATATATGAAGATGTGGTATGAGCGACACTTCGCCCAGCAAGTAACCTCAATATACTTACCATGAGATCATACACGGAGAAGCAAGTGTAATAAAATAAGTGTCAATATAAAATAATAGTATGCTTCTCTTCGCAAGTAAATTTTCAATTCTGACCCTAACATCCAAAAGCAAATAGAGCAAACAGACCCAACAAAGTACGTAACAAAGTCCAATAAAGCACGTAACAAAGTCCAATCAGGGGTTAGTCCAAAGTAAAACGTGATGCAATTTCCAAAACAATGCAATGTCAAAGTTTCAAAACCAAGACCAAAGTTTTCCAAATCCAAATTCCAATCCGGTTTAGCCGGTCCAAAATCCAAAATCCAAATAACCAAATCCGGCTAAATCGGTCCAGAATAATACAATGGCTATAGCACTTTCCCTACAAGTGACTTATACCGTAAGACTTACGAATTGGTCCCCCAGTAGTCAATATGCCCCGGCGCTCTATATCAAAATAGCCAATATGCCAGGGCGCCCTAATGGCGGCCAATATGTCCAGGCGCTCTATATCCAAAATAGCCAATATGCCCGGACGCTCCGTTTGTTTGGAACCAATCCGGCTTAACAATATATTTCACGTTATAGGGGTGAATTTTCAAAATATGCAATGCAATTTCCAAAATTACTTTCCAAGTCTAAAAGTTAGCAAAAAGGCCCACAACGCACATAGCATCCTAGTTATGTTTATATATTATATGCGCATACTCATACAAATATCATATGTATATAAATACAAAATATAAAGATGCCACCTTATGCAAATATACACATGTGAAGCCAAAAGCGCATACCATTATATTTCCTATATCCAAAAGACCAAGCTGCTCGCCATTAAATCTTTCCGCCAGCAACATATACACATTCACACATATTGGAAAACATTTGGGTCATGCATTTCAAAAATAGACTAGTACAGTATATGTTCCTTCAAATAAAGTCAGTTTTAAACTTGAGAAGGACATGAAGTCATTGTCCAAAAATCTACCAGAGAGTCTACCCTCTTATTTCTAGGGTAAGTTTTGCTAATTTTAATTCTGAAAAAAAAATTTAAGAAAATTAACATATCTGATTTATTTATTTATTTTTTTTTCAATCCGTAGAACACAAAATTCCCAGCCTAAAGCACCCCAAATACAATTGGCCGATATAAACACACAGACCCTATTTGATTACAATCAACCATGCACATATATGTAATATTAATTTATAAAGGAGGAAAAAAAAAACTCAATCGAGTACACACATAATTTAGCCTACCCACATATCATTTGGAATGTGACACAAGTATTAGCCGCTGTGTCGGCAGCAACACAACCGATAAAAAAAAACAAGAACTTTAAATAACCAAATTTATATTTCTACACACATATACATTTAGACACATAAATTCATACAACTATGCAACCAAAAGTAATCATGCATGATCCATATTTGTATACCAAAATAAAAGCATAGATTTTGTAAAAACATAGCAAGTATAACAAGGTTACTTACCTCCAATCCTCTGTATTATACCGTGAATGAATTCGGGTTGGGTGGAAAATGATCCCTCCTTTCTTTCTAGGTGGGTCTCAGCCGTAGGTTGCAAAAAAAAAAGAAACTTGGCAAAATTTTCTTTTCCTTTTGATGTGTGTATGTGCGGCAGAATATGTGTCTCCAGAAAAGAAGACCCTTTTTTTTATAATAAAAAGAATGGGCAGAAATTGAGGGAGGTGGGGGAGGTTTGCTGGCACATCTTCGGAAGGTGGTTAATGGGGATAATGGGGTTGACTCCAACCCCATCACGTTTCCATCCCATTTTTTTTCTTTTTTTTTCCCTTTTTATTTCAATTAAGTCATTCCTGTATTATTATTATTATAATTATTAGTATTATTATTATTTTATTATTATTTTCTTTTAAAACCATCCGTACATAACAATCTACCCCCTTACAAAAAGTATCGTCCTCGAAACTTACGTACCTTAATCGAATAGGTGTGGGTACTTCTCTCGTACCTCCTCCTCGAGCTCCCAAGTCGCTTCTTGCACGGTGTGATTCGACCATTGAACTTTGACATAGGGAATGACTCGTCTCCTCAGAACCTGGTCTTTGTGGTCAACAATGCGTAGCGGAGTCTCCTCATATGTTGCATCACTCCTCACCTTCAATGGTCGAGCTTCTAATACGTGGCTTGGGTCGGATACATAACGTCTCAGCTGTGATACATGGAAGACATTGTGCACTTGCGATAACGCCGGAGGTAGCGCTAGTCGATAGGCTAATGTCCCAATCCTTTCCAACACTTCATATGGACCGATGTATCTTGGGCTCAACTTGCTTCTCTCGCCAAATCTCATTACACCCTTGGTAGGAGAAACCTTCAAGTATACCTTTTCGCCAACAGTAAATTCTAGTGGTCTCCTCTTGGAATCTGCCCAACTCTTACTACGATCCTGAGCCACCTTGAGTCTCTCACGAATGATCTTAATCTTTTCCAATGTCTGCTCGACTAACTCAGGTCCAGTAATGGTCTTCTCTCCAACCTCATCCCAATACAGCGGCGATCGACACTTCCTCCCATAAAGAGCTTCAAAAGGCGCCATACCGATAGCGCTATGGTGGCTATTATTATACGAGAACTCCATCAATTTCACCATACTATCCCAATTCCCCTTAAAGTCCAAGGCGCAAGCTCGTAGTATATCCTCGAGAGTCTGAATCGTCCTCTCCGACTGTCCATCTGTTTGGGGATGAAAAGCAGTGCTCAGCCTCAGCTCAGTCCCCATAACTCTCTGATATGCCGTCCAGAATCGCGATGTAAACCTTGGGTCTCGGTCTGACACAATACTCACTGGAACTCCGTGCAAACTGACGATATAATCAACATAAAGAGTCACTAGCTTCTCCATAGTTGCTTCACTCGAAACTGGTATGAAATGTGCAGACTTTGTCAACCGGTCTACAATCACCCAAATAACATCATTGCCGCTTCTCATCTTAGGGAGACCTGCAATAAAATCCATGGTGATATGATCCCATTTCCACTCTGGGATCTCCAACGGCTGCAGATAACCTCCAGGACGCTGATGTTCGGCCTTCACCTGCTGGCAAACCAAGCACCGGGCAACATACTCCGCAATCTCGCGCTTCATGCCATACCACCAATAGTTTTTCTTCAAGTCATTATACATCTTGGTGGTACCCGGGTGTATCGAAAGTCGAGTGCTATGTGCCTCCTTTAACAATTCCTTCTTCAGCACTTCATCATCCGGCACACACAATCGTCCCTGAAAGCGAAGGTCACCATCATCAGACAACCGAAACCCATCAATCTGCTCAGTTTGGAGTCTATCTCGTATACTGCTGAGAGTAACATCATTCCTCTGGGCGTCCTTTATTCGGTCCATAAGTGTCGGTGTAATAATCAGCGCTGCTAAGACGCTCGCGGTAGAATCAACAATGTCTAAGTCGAACTCCTCCATCTCACGCTCCAGTGGGGTCTGTCTTGAGTGGCTCGATTTTCGACTCAATGCATCTGCCACTCTATTTGCCTTTCCTGGATGATAGCTAATGGTCAAATCATAGTCCTTTATCAGCTCCAACCATCGTCTCTGCCTCATATTTAGCTCCTTCTGAGTGAATAAGTACCTGAGGCTCTTATGATCCGTGAAGACTTCGCACTTCTCCCCATACAAATAATGACGCCAAATCTTCAATGCAAATACAACTGCTGCAAGCTCCAAGTCATGTGTAGGGTAGTTTCGCTCGTATGGCTTTAACTGTCTCGAGGCGTATGCGATAACTCTTCCCCCTTGCATCAATACGCACCCTACAATCAATGAGTTAGACTAGAGTTTATATGTACAAATTACAAGTCAACAATTTATACACTGATACCTAGCCCGTTTTTCGAGGCGTCGCTGTAGATGACAAACTTCTCGGTGCTGGAGGGTTGTGCCAAGACCGGTGCAGTAGTCAACCTCCTCTTTAATTCGGCAAAGCTTCCCTCGCAGTCAGAGGTCCACTCGAACTTGGTCTTTTTCTGAGTCAACCGACTCAGTGGAACTGCAATACTTGAAAACCCTTCCACGAACTTGCGGTAGTATCCAGCAAGGCCAAGAAAACTGCGCACCTCGGTGACATTAGTAGGCCGGGGCCACTCCGTGATCGCCTCTATCTTTTTCGGATCCACCGAAATGCCTTCTTCAGAGATCACATGACCCAAGAAGGTCACACTCCTCAACCAAAACTCACACTTGCTGAACTTCGCATACAATTTCTTCTTCCGTAGAATCTCCAACACCTCTCTCAATTGTTCAGCATGCGTCTCCTCATCCGTTGAATACACCAATATGTCATCGATGAACACTACCACAAATCGATCCAACTGCTCCTTGAACACGGTGTTCATCAAATCCATGAATGCCGCTGGTGCATTTGTCAATCCAAAAGGCATCACAAGAAACTCGTAGTGCCCATATCTGGTGCGGAATGCCGTCTTGGCTACGTCCTCCAACTTGATTCTCAACTGATGATAACCCGACCGAAGATCAATCTTTGAGAATACTTTGGCGCCCTGCAGAAATTTTGTTTCTTACGTGTTGACACTTGTAATGCATAATACTTGCAACAATTAAAAAGAATCTTACCTTCAACTGGTCGAACAGGTCGTCAATCCTCGGTAGCGGATATTTATTCTTTATCGTAATCTTGTTGAGCTCACGATAATCGATACAAAGCCTCATGCTACCGTCTTTCTTTTTCACAAATAAGACCGGTGCTTCCCAAGGCGACACACTAGGTCTTATGAACTTGCGGTCCAGCAACTCTTGCAACTGCTCCTTGAGCTCCTTCAACTCTGCTGGCGCCATTCTATACGGTGCTTTCGAGATTGGTTCAGCTCCCGGTATCAGATTGATCTCAAACTCTACTTCTCGGTTTGGTGGCAGACCGGGCAGCTCATCTGGAAAGACGTCTGTAAACTCTCTCACCACCGAAATATCCTCAATTGATGGAGTCTCTGCATCAGCGTTTAGAGTATACACCAGAAAACCCTCATCCCCTTTTCTCAATGCCTTGTATGCTCGTGCTGCAGTTAGATAGATGTTGCGAGGTAGCTTCTTTAACTTTGTGCTCCCTTGATAGGTAAACTCCTCCTTGGTAGGGTCTTTGAACACGATATGCTTCTGTCTGCAGTCGATGTGTGCGTAGTACTTGGCCAACCAATCCATGCCTAGAATCACGTCGAAATCACTCATCTGGATTGGTATTAATGCTGAATCGAACTCTCGGTCCTCTATCTCCAATTTGCAATTCTTGTACAAGCAGTGTGAGACTATCACTTGGTCTCCAGCTGCAAGCACGTGATATGGTGTTTCTAACCTTTCGGGACTGCTATGGAGGTTCTTGACAAATCTCTTGGCGATAAACGAGTGGCTAGCTCCACTATCAAATAAAACATTGGCCGGGACACTATTTAGTAGTATGACACCTATAGGATTAGGGGTTCAAATACAAGGTTATACAGATAACATTATCATAATTAAGTACAAACTTAAAATGGTAAATGTACCTGTCACTACGTCGTTGGACCCCTGAACCTCAGTGTCTGTCATGACATGAACTCTCGCATTAGGTCGTGGCTGACCTTGCCGATGCTGCTGTGGAGCTGCCTTCAAAGGTGTCCTCCGCGGCTCGGGGCAATCCTTCACCATATGGCCAATCTTGCCACAGTTGAAGCATGCCCCAGTCCTCCTCCAACACTCCCCGGTGTGTCTGTTCCCACATGCCGGGCAGACTGGAATCCCTGCTGGCGGAACCCCAGCGACATGCTGCTGCTGCGCCTGTGGCTGAAGCTGTGGCTGCTGGGGCCTGAATGGTTGCCCTCCTGGCTGGCGTCGTGGCATTTTGACCCATCTGCCGGGTCTGCTACTGCTGCCTTCCTCTCGAGGCCTCTTGTTCTGCTCCTCAGCTGCCACCCTCTGTAAATCCGCCTCAACTCGGTGGCACGCCTCCAACAGCTCTCTAAAATTCCTCGCATTCGCATTCACAATACCTGAACGGATGCGAGAATTAAGACCTGTCTCGAACTTCAGCATCTTAAGACGGGTATCTGCCATGGTGGATGGGACGAACCTCCCTAGAGCGTGGAACTTGTCAGAGTACTCTGACACCGTCATGGTCCCTTGTGTCAGATCCTGGAAAGCAGCCATCTTCTGAAGGATTGCTGTAGCTGGCACATAGTAGCTCCGAAACTCCTCTCGGAAGTGATGCCACGAAATGAACATGTGACGACCTCTACCCAGATCTCCTCGGGTACCTGCAATAAACGGAGGTTGTTCTCCACCTCCTTGAGCCAGGCCTCTGCTTCATCAGAATCTGTACTGCCCCTGAATGTCGGAACATGTGCCTTCTTCATCTCTTGGTAGAAGAATCGGAGGCCCATCTGTGGTGGTGGAGGAGGAGGTGGTGGCTGGTTCTGCTGTTGTTGTTGCTGGGTCAGAACCTGCGCTATGGCAGCCAGCGCATCTGTCAGGGCCTGAGGTATTGCACCCTGATTGTTGTCGTTGCCATCGCCGTTATGATCTCTCCTTGGTGGCATGATGCTGTAACAATACAGTTATGCACAATTTACCAACCTTTATAATCTTAAAATAATTAATCGAAAAGTACAATGGTGGAGTAAAAGTAAACGGAAGGTGAAATTTAAGCTTAGCAAAAGAAACAATTAAAACGCCAAGTATAGCTACGTATGCGTTCCTCACCCGATCGTCACTTAAGTCTAATGTCCAAAACCTAATTCTAAGGTCAATACTTAGTATCAATTGCTTAAGTCTATAATATTAACTTAGGGGCAAATTCGTAACTTAACATCTAATATCATGGCCTAAATCTATGTTTCCGCTGTGGATCTGGAGCCATACTCTGATACCAACTGTAGCGACCCGTCCCGAGCCCTAGTACTCGGAACGACTCACCCGCCGTATTTCGCTAAGGAAAATACAAGGCGTCAAAGATGAAACGATAATACGTCAGCGGAAATAAAAGTAAAACCTCAAAATCATCAAATGTAATAAATAAGGTGCAAAAGTCTAGGCGAAATAGCTAATACAACGTCAGAATAAAGCAAAATACATAAATAAGTATGTAGGAGATATTCAAACTAAAATGCGTAAATCTTCTAAGTAATCCTCAGAAATCCTCGAAACAACCACGGACAACCCACTCGCTCACTCCACGTCCTCAACGTAAACCAGCTCGTAATCCTGCTCATCTGAAAAAAAATATATGAAGATGTGGTATGAGCGACACTTCGCCCAGCAAGTAACCTCAATATACTTACCATGGGATCATACACGGAGAAGCAAGTGTAATAAAATAAGTGTCAATATAAAATAATAGCATGCTTCTCTTCGCAAGTAAATTTTCAATTCTGACCCTAACATCCAAAAGCAAATAGAGCAAACAGACCCAACAAAGTACGTAACAAAGTCCAATAAAGCACGTAACAAAGTCCAATCAGGGGTTAGTCCAAACTAAAACGTGATGCAATTTTCCAAAACAATGCAATGTCAAAGTTTCAAAACCAAGACCAAAGTTTTCCAAATCCAAATTCCAATCCGGTTTAGCCGGTCCAAAATCCAAAATCCAAATAACCAAATCCGGCTAAATCGGTCCAGAATAATACAATGGCTATAGCACTTTCCCTACAAGTGACTTATACTGTAAGACTTACGAATTGGTCCCCCAGTAGTCAATATGCCCCGACGCTCTATATCAAAATAGCCAATATGCCAGGGCGCCCTAATGGCGGCCAATATGTCCAGGTGCTCTATATCCAAAATAGCCAATATGCCCGGACGCTCCGTTTGTTTGGAACCAATCCGGCTTAACAATATATTTCACGTTATAGGGGTGAATTTTCAAAATATGCAATGCAATTTCCAAAATTACTTTCCAAGTCTAAAAGTTAGCAAAAAGGCCCACAACGCACATAGCATCCTAGTTATGTTTATATATTATATGCGCATACTCATACAAATATCATATGTATATAAATACAAAATATAAAGATGCCACCTTATGCAAATATACACATGTGAAGCCAAAAGCGCATACCATTATATTTCCTATATCCAAAAGACCAAGCTGCTCGCCATTAAATCTTTCCGCCAGCAACATATACACATTCACACATATTGGAAAACATTTGGGTCATGCATTTCAAAAATAGACTAGTACAGTATATGTTCCTTCAAATAAAGTCAGTTTTAAACTTGAGAAGGACATGAAGTCATTGTCCAAAAATCTACCAGAGAGTCTACCCTCTTATTTCTAGGGTAAGTTTTGCTAATTTTAATTCTGAAAAAAAAATTTAAGAAAATTAACATATCTGATTTATTTATTTATTTTTTTTTCAATCCGTAGAACACAAAATTCCCAGCCTAAAGCACCCCAAATACAATTGGCCGAAATAAACACACAGACCCTATTTGATTACAATCAACCATGCACATATATGTAATATTAATTTATAAAGGAGGAAAAAAAAAAACTCAATCGAGTACACATATAATTTAGCCTACCCACATATCATTTGGAATGTGACACAAGTATTAGCCGCTGTGTCGGCAGCAACACAACCGATAAAAAAAAACAAGAACTTTAAATAACCAAATTTATATTTCTACACACATATACATTTAGACACATAAATTCATACAACTATGCAACCAAAAGTAATCATGCATGATCCATATTTGTATACCAAAATAAAAGCATAGATTTTGTAAAAACATAGCAAGTATAACAAGGTTACTTACCTCCAATCCTCTGTATTATACCGTGAATGAATTCGGGTTGGGTGGAAAATGATCCCTCCTTTCTTTCTAGATGGGTCTCAGCCGTAGGTTGCAAAAAAAAAAAGAAACTTGGCAAAATTTTCTTTTCCTTTTGATGTGTGTATGTGCGGCAGAATATGTGTCTCCAGAAAAGAAGACCCTTTTTTTTATAATAAAAAGAATGGGCAGAAATTGAGGGAGGTGGGGGAGGTTTGCTGGCACATCTTCGGAAGGTGGTTAATGGGGATAATGGGGTTGACTCCAACCCCATCACGTTTCCATCCCATTTTTTTTTCTTTTTTTTTTCCCTTTTTATTTCAATTAAGTCATTCCTGTATTATTATTATTATAATTATTATTATTATTATTATTATTATTATTATTATTATTATTATTATTTTATTATTATTTTCTTTTAAAACCATCCGTACATAACAGAATCAACATCAAGATACACAGGAGGATGAAAAAGGAAGCATATGAAGTAGGAGCGAACGTGGAGGTAGGAAACTCGCTTCTTCCATAAAATTATATGTTAAAATTGATACGCATATGACAAATGGAAGACATTGTATCTTGAGGATTCATTCATTAAGAGATCTAACAAATAAGTCCACAACTGAACAAATTCAAAGTAGATAAATGTTAGAACAATAGATTTGGTAGAAGAAAGGATTACGTCTTTCATTTACGACCTTCTCACATTACATAGCTCTCTATCTATAAGACTCTATATACACTATATATATTAATATAATTATGTACATTAATGCTAGGGATATTCTAATTTATTTCTAATTACAACATTTGACTCCGTAAATATCTCTCATTGATTGATCAAAGCTTCAAACACTCTCTCTCGTTGAGTAGTAGAATTGCCAATACCCAACTTAGACAATGCTGAGTCAAATATTAATCCAATGACTGTTTTTATGAGAATATCTACGACTTGGTCTTCGGACCTTACGAATGGAAGCTCAATGACATCATCTTTAAGTTTTTCTTTAATGAAGTGCCGATCTATTTCGACATACTTGGTTTGATCATGCTATACTATACTCTCAGAAATCGTAATCACTGCATTATTGTCGCACATCAACTAAGTTAGAAGTTTCTGTGGAAACCTAATTTCGTGTGTCAACTTCTTCAACCAATCTACATGACTCCACTCGTAATTCCTCTATGCTCTGCTTCCACTATAGACAATGCTACCACCTTTTGTTTCTTTATTCTCTATGTTACCAGGTTCACGCTTACTACAGCAAAGTATCCTAAAGTTGACCTTTTATTGTTTATATTGCTTGCCCAATCTACATCAGTATAAACCTTTACATCCAAATGTCCATGTTTTCTAAACAGCACTCCCCATCTTGGTGTCCCCTTTTAGTACTTGACTATCCAAATGACAACTTCCATATGTTGGTCCTGAGTCTAGTGCATGAACTGACTCATTACCTAACTCTGTTGCCAATATCAGGCCTCGTTGATAAAAGATAGATCATCTTTCCTACCATCCTCTGATATTGTTCTCAGTTTACCACAGACGCCCCTTCTGTCTTTTGTAACTTTTGATTCACAGTAATCAAAGTATCACTTAGTTTGCAGTCTACCAGTCCAAATTCAGTCAAAAAATCCAAAACCTACTTTCCTTGACATATGAAAATTCTCCTGTCAGATCTGAGAACGTTGATTTCAAGAAAGTACTGTAGTCCCTCCAAATCTTTTATTTCAAATAATGTAGAAACAAAATTATTATAGAGCCACGAGATCTCTTTCTTGTAGCTCTCTGTTATGATCATATCGTCCACATATATATTGAGACAAGTAACTAAATTTTTACTCTTTTTGAAAAACAAAGTGTGGTCAGTATTGCTCTGTTTGTATGCATTCCATTTCATCACTATGGGGAATCTTTCAAACTATGCACGCGTAAATTGTTTTAGACCATAGAGAGCTTTCTTTAATTTACACACCTCATTTTCCTGAATCTTAACATCAAACTGGTGGATAGCACAATCTTTATTTTCCAGTGTTTGTGAATTGGGATCTCTAGCAACATTACTTCAATCTTCTTTATCCTCACTTGGAGATTTCTTCCAGGAACCATTTCTTTCATCTTCTCTTTTAGGGTGAGTTGAAATATGGGTTGTTGAAGAAGTGAAAATTGTATGAAAAATGCAAATGCTCCAATAATCGATTGGAGCACAACAGCAGATCAGCTGCGTTGAACAAAATCAATAGCAGAAGAAGAATTATGAAGAATTCAGGACTCAAACGAGAGAGAGAGAGAGAGGTTAGGAGGAAAATGAGAGAAATTTCAATATCATAAAAGGCAATCTCGAGGCATGATTACAATGGCTGAATCTCTACTGAAAAACTTCCTCCCCTTTTGCAATTATACACGGGAAAAGAAAGAGGAGAAAATAACCGCTACTACACAAAATTACAAGAATAGCCTGCAACTAATACAACTAATCATTTAACATCGAGGGCATAAATGTCATTTCATGTGTTTGAAATATTCGCGCCACGCTCTTCCTTCTTCCTCAGTAGTGCAGCTGAGTTGCTGGATTGCTGCCTGCCCCATCTAGCAATTCTCTATCAACACGCAACTCAACCACCCTCCAACCTTCCTCAACCATTGATTAAACCATTCATCTCACATCTGTCCATCACTTTCATTAGGATCCTTAATTGGATCATGCTGATCTACGCACCTTGCCTCTGAGCTTACTCTAGCTATGGTTTTGACATCCCCATTCAAGCCTAGTTTGGTATAGACGTTGTAGACTCCAATCAACTGTAATAAGTCTACCAATCTTTTGCTATCTAGAGGTTTCGTAAAAATGTCAGCAAGTTGCAGCTAAGTCCGCATGGGCATAAGCTTTATCACTCCTTGCAACACTTTATCTCTTACCACATGACAATCTATTTCAATTTGTTTTGTTCTCTCATGAAATACGGGATTTTCGGTAATGTATAAAGCACTCTTACTATCACATAAAAGTTCTACTAGTTGCTGGTCTCCTAATCCCAGATCTTTTGCCAAGTACAACAACCATTGTATCTCACACATAGCCAATGCCATGGCTCTGTATTCTGCCTCTGCAGAAGACATTGAGACTGTTGTTTGCTTCTTTGCTTTCCAAGATACCAAGGCTCCTCCTAGGAACACGCAGTAACCCGTACAGACCTTCTGGTTTCCTGGCAACCTACCCAATCTGATTCTACAAAACCTTTCAATCTCATGTCTCCTGTGCTGGGAAATAAGAGCCCTTGACTCATGGTCCCTTTTAGGTATCTCTGAAGCTTATGTGCTGCTCTTAGGTGATTCAATGTGGGGCAATCCAAGAGCTGACTTAACTGTTGAACCATGAAAGATATATCTTGCTTGGTGATAGTCAAGTATATAACCTTCCCAATTAACTTTCTGTACTGGGTGACATCAGTCACAGGATCTGAATCATTGTGCAACAACTTCACATGACTTTCCATAGGGCTTATAGCTGGTCTAGCCCCTAGGAACCCCACTTCCTCCAGCAATTCTACTGTATACTTCCTTTGATTAATACAAAGACCTTCCCTTGACCTAGCAACTTCTATCCCCAGAAGTATTTCAACTCTCCCAGATTCTTAATACGAAACTCTGAATGTAATGCAGCTTTAATTCATTCAATTTCTTCAACGCTTTCACTAGTAGCAATAATGTCATCTACATACACCAACAACACAAGCATATACTTCTCTACAGTCTTATTAAACACTGTATAGTCATTTCTAGACTGAGTAAATCCTTGTTCAACCAGAAACTTTGTTAACTTGGCACTCCACTCCCTACTTGCCTTTTTTGATCCATATAAGGATTTCTGCTTCTTACACACTAGATGAGGCTGAGAGAGATTCACCCCTGGTGGAGATGTCATGTATATTTCTTCATTAAGATACCCATGTAAAAATGCATTGTTTACGTCCATTTGATGTATATGCTAGCCATTCCTAGCTACCATGGCCAGTAGCATTCTCACAATGGCCATCTTAGCCATTGGTGAATACGTGTCCTGATAGTCCATCCCGTATTGTTTTGTATACCCCTTTGCCACTAGCCTTGCCTTGTACCTATCAACTGTTCCATCAGCTTTATGCTTGATTTTATATACCCATTTACATCCAATAGCCCTCTTATCCTTAGGCAATGATACCATCTTCCAGGTTTCATTTGCTTCTAGAGCTGCAATCTCTTGCTCCATTGCCTTCTGCCACTCAGGGTCGCCACATGATTCTGCATAAGAGTTAGGTTCTGTGTGTATACTAATGTTCAATGCATAAGTTTTGTACTTTGGTGCTAGAGACTCTAGGCTTAGGTATTTTTCAAGAGAGTGAGGAGTGGTGTGATTAGATCTGTCAGCCTGCATTTTGTATATCTGGTTCTGGTTAGACAGCATTGATGTTTGATTGCAATAGTATTGCTTCAGATAAGATGGTGGTTTTCTGATACGTTGAGGTATAGGAAAGGTCAAAGGTATATTCAATGAGGTGATAGGAATCTCATTTGGTGATAGTAAGGGTGAAGCCTTAGGTGAGGATGAGGATGAAGGCTGGGCAATGCTTTGATGAGGGAGAGACATAGGAGGAGTATGTTGTTCAGGTAGATAAGGCTAAGAGTAGACAGACATAGGCAGATTTTGTTGGGCAATGCTTTGATGAGGGACAGACACAGGAGGAGTATGTTGTTCAGGCAGATTAAGCTATGTGTCTTGTAATGGTTGAAGATCAGAATGAGTATACAAGTTACATGGTTCCCCCCCAACCTAGGTCAGTAGGTGAGTGGATGATTTCAAAGTCATATGGGATTTTTTGAACTGGTGTGGTGGTTTGTCCAGGAAGAGAGGTGGAGGGATGATCAGCAAAATGGAACATATTCTCAAAGAAATGCACATCTCTAGAAATGAGGATATTAGAGTTTTTCAAATCTAGAAGAATGTAACCTTTAGTGGTGTGGGACAAGCCAAGAAACAAGCATCTTCTTGCTCTGGGGCTGAATTTGTCTTTGGCAAGCAAGGTGTTGGAGGCATACGCTAGACAACCAAACACCCTAAGATGAGAATAAGTTGGGACCTTTTTATACAAGAGTTCAAAGGGAGTGTGGTGATTGAGTAAGGGAGAAGGAGTTATATTTATAAGGTAAGTAGTATGTTGGATACAGAAACCCCAGTATTTAATAAGGATATTTGATTGAAACTTTAGAGCTCTAGCCACGGCTAATAGATGTTGGTGTTTCCTTTCAACTACACTGTTTTGTTGTGGGGTGTACACATATGTGGTTTGGTGTTGAATGCCTTTTTCAATATAGAAGGAATTTAGATTGAACTCAAGACCATTATCAGTCCTAATGATCTTTATAGGTGTTCCAAACTGAACAGATACAAAGGTATAAAAATTTTGAACAATGCATCTTACTTCAGACTTTGATTTTAACGTGTAGATCGAACAATATCTACTATAGTCATCCACAATAGTAAGGAAGTATTGATGTCTATACAATGTAGGGTACCTATAAGGGCCCTATATATCCATATGAACCAGATCAAAGAGGGCATGGGTTACAGATTTTGAAACCGGAAATGACAGTCTCTTTTGTTTTGCCAATAGGCATATGGTGCAGTTTCTCTCATCTTCAGATGAAATTACCTGAGAGTTTATTTTTTGTATATCTTGCAGCCTGGAGTATGCAGGATGACCAAGCCTTCAATGCTAAAGAGAAGGGCTGACATTGGAAGCAGTACAAGCATGTGAAGGGAGATTGGGATAAGGTTTAGACTGTGAACCTGAAAGAGAGGATCCAAAGAAATGATATAGGCCTTGATTGACTCTAACTGAACCAATCTTTTTCTTGGTCATGTGTTCCTGGGTGACACAGGTATTGCAATCAAAAAGCACATCAATCTCACCAGACTCTGTAATTTACTCAATGACAGTAAATTGAATGTAAATGAAGGCCTATGTAAGACTTTTTTCAATTCAAGAAATGACTGATTCTCACATTCCCTATGTGGCTTACCATAACATGTTGCTTATTTGGCAATTGCACTGACTTAGAATCAACTGAACAGAAGGAATTAAAGAGGGAAAGAGAATGGCAGATATGGTCAGTGGCACGAGAGTCCAGAAACCATGCACTTGAACAATCATATTACACATTACCTTTTCCCTTACCAGAAGAAGTGGAGCACTGAGCAGACATCAATGCATGATTATCTCCATTGTTCGGTGGTTCCACCTGACTTGACTTTGGTTTATCACTATGCTGCTGCAACAACTGCATCAGCTGCATATACAGGTGCTTGAGAACTTGAACCAGGTTTACTTCACTGACCATAGAATTGATTTGGCTCCTTTGCTTATAGTAAGGTGGATATCCATGCTTCTTGTAACATTTATCAACTGTGTGTCCAATCAAATTACAGAATGTGCATACTGTTGCCTTGGAATTTCCTTGACCTCCTCTTGAAAAAAATCCTTTTTGTAACCTCTCCCCATGGGTTTTTGCCATGATCCTGCAGAATTTGTACCTCTACCTCCAGAAGAATTGTATGTTCCCCCTTTATTTACATTCATCACTAATGAGAGATTGTTAGCAAGTTGTCCACTGGGATAATTCAACTTTCTCTCAAGTTTAACAGCCATTGCAAATGTGTTCTTAAGATCAGGCAAAGGGACTGACAATAACACCTGTGACTTCACTTGTTTAAACTCTTCATTAAGCCCTTTGATGAATTTAATAACATAATCATCTTGCACAAATTTATTAATTTGAATGGAAACGTTGCAAGTGCATCTATTACATGTACAACTTGGAATTGATCTCAGAACCATCAACTCTTCAGACAAAACCTTCAATTTTGTATAGTACTCAGTCACAGAAGACTCACCTTGTCTTATTGCATAAACTTGTTCTTATAGATCTGATAATCTAAAAGCATCAATGTTCCCATACATGTGGTTAAGATCATTTCATATGTCAATTGTTGAGAAAAAGGAGTTTGAGTGATTCCAAAATGCATGATTTAAATAACGTGTACTAAAGAAGTGCATGACACGTTTATGACATGACACGTTTTTTCATGAAACTTGCCTTATATAGTTTATATATAATGTTGTCGTGCTAACGAGCCATGAAGCTTTAAAGCTTACATCAAATGGCGAACATTTGTTGTGTTTGAACTATTTTCAGATGCCACAATTAATGAACTAAACTAGTTCATTAAGTGAAGTACTTAGTTAAGTGAACTAAGTAGTTCATTAAAGGAAGCTATATTTGGAAAAGGCACAAAGGCAACAAATTAAAGAATGGAAAGCCTTCTTCTCCCTTATATCACACGTTTTTAATAAATATTTTTATATATATTCAGATTTTTTATAAAAGGTACAAACACATATATTCTAACGTACTACCGACACGCTATATATTTTACAAAGTACGTTAATGTCACACCACTATATTTAACTCATATTTATGAGTATATTCAGGTCTTATATCATATGATATAAGTCATGGTGATGACAAATTTATTACGACACGTTAAAAGGTTCTAAACCAAAAATTGTCGTATCGGATGAATACCGAAACCTCATCAACGTGTCGCGTACTTTCCATATATAGATGGCCAGCCCCTACACTTCAAAAATGGCCACAAATTTCGTGGCTCACATGGTATATACAGCCATAAAATCATTCCATGTTGGCACACACAAATCACCCCAAATTAAGGCCAAATTTTGGAGATTCTAAACTCAATTTTTGTCACATGTTAGGCGCCACTTTAATCAGCCATGAGAGCTGAATATTAAAGTTTAATTTATGTATATTATGTGTAACATAATATATATAACATGTCCAAAAATTTGGAATTTAATCGGAGAAAAATCGGGTAATCGAAAAACGTCGAAAATTCGGTTTTCTCCGAACATGACACGTGGAACATTTTTGGTATGACATATAACATGTATCTAGACACTTTTTACATACTCTATACATTCTAAAGTGTTCTAGAAAAATCAATTAAGGGCTGATTGGAATATACCATGTGTGTATAATTATATGTGCACTATCTTACAAAGTTTGCAAAAATAAAATTCAGCACATACACAAGCTATATCACACGCCTACTACAGCTTGTTGGAGCATATGTGGAACTTTGTTGGCATCTTGATTGGCCAAGAATGAAGCATACAATGTTGGTGACATAAAAAAAGGAGCTACAGAAGGTAACATTTCAAACTATGTCACATTTGTTACACATGCTGAAAATTTCAGCATGTGTGCATTAGGGTGGCCGTAATTTTGAAGTTAAATGAGTCATATTTACTACTTTGAATTATATGTATTGATTGGGAGATAGAATGGCAATGTTTTAAAAATGTTATGGAAATAATGTGATGATATTTTTAATATCACACATGCTGAAAATTTCAGCATGTGTTGGAATGTGTTGTGGCCGATTTTTGTCTCCAAAAGTTAACATATTTGATTTTTTATTTTCAAGGGATTAATCTACATCAACATGGAAAGAATTTGAATGAGTATTGGATAGTGCACATGCTGAAAAATTTCAGCATGTGATAAAACAAGGTGGCCGAAATTTATGAGACGAAATGTGATTATTTGTCTTGTTAATTATGTGGAATTATTATGTGACTTATGGCAACATTTTTATTGCTAATTGGCACATGCTCTTAAAGGTTATTTTCAGATTTATCTAGTCATCAACTGATGACAACTTCCATCCAATAAATGAGTGCAAAGTAAGTAAGGGCTTAATGATCATCCAATGAGGAGTTGCCAAGTAAGCAAAGAAATGTCACAATGATGCAATATAATCTTCCAAGGACTTAGAAGATAATATTCAAGAGGAAGACATGGCATAGGGGGCGGCCAAGGGGTTGATAAAATGAAGAAGAAGTATTGCAAAATAGAAGACAAGTCTCATAAGTGCAAAAGCGAAAAACGTTTTCTAGACTTTCTTCTTCTACCTTTCTTTCTTTCTTCTCTCTTAAAGCCTATTGTGTTCATATTCTTACATCTTGAATAGGCTTCATCTATACCACCATATACTCTACATTGTTGTAAAAGATTGATCAAGGTGTGATCAATCTTGCATTCGCTAGGTGGTGGTGTTCGTGATCGTTGTAATCACTTACAAGTTTTGTAAAGGGTTGGAGTTGGTGTGTAACTCCTTCAACCCTATGTGGTAAGGTGTTATTTGTGTTTTGTGATTAGTGCTAACCGAGGAAGGTGTCCTCAAAGACTGGAGTAGGTTGATTTAACCAAACCAGTATAAAATTCCTTGTGTTCTTTACTTTCAGCACTTACTTTCAGTTTCCAGCACAGTGCATCATTTTTATCACGTTTTTAAAAATAGTAAACAAATTTCAAAAATCACGAAACTTTCAGAAAACATAGCCACACGTCTTAAGGTTCTTTTGGCACAAGTTTCAACCCTTTTGGATAAGTATAAGTCATCCAAACGTCAACATTTCTGAGACTAGTGCAGTCTGATTTTCAGGCTTGCAAAGGTTGAGGCTTTGAACGTATTTGACTAACTTCCTAAAAGAATTTTTCGAAACCTTTTTCTACCCAATTAAATACACCTAATAAGGAGTTAGTAATTGAATTTTTAGAGCAGTTGGAGTCACGGTTAAATAGGAATTAATTTTTCAAATCAGACTACCGTTTCTGGCAGATTTGTGCAATCTGACAACCAACAATTTTTAAAGGGGTTAAAAGTTGAATTTTAATCTGAAATCTTTTGGAGATACTCAAAATATCTGAGAATAAGATCTCTCCAAATTTCAAAATTTTTGAAGACCTGTAACCTAGTGTTCAAAATGTTTCAAAATGGGTCCTGAAAACAGAAACTGTTTTCAGAAGTTGGGTTTTTGGTTTAAAACAATTTTATAAACCACATTTTTCGCACCCATTATTCAACCCCCTCCCCTTCTAGTGGTGCCTTGCAGATCCTACAAGTGTATCAGAGATAGGAACACTCACGACAAGAAGATCCAACGATCTTTGTGAGATGGCAACCACTAGACACAAAACCGAGCAAGAAGGTATGCTAAGCCAAAGGCATCTACTTCTTGATAGTGAGGTACATTCTGATTCCGATTCCGATTTCGATTCTGAACCATCATATCATGATTTGTATGTTCAATATCTTGAATTGCATAAGTTTGCTAGAACTCTTGCAAAAGAAAGGAAACGCTTAATTGATGACAAGAAATTGTTAGAATCTTCCAACACAAATCTTGTGTCTCAATTAAACGATTCAAAAGAAGAGTCGTCTTACATGATAAATTCATTAAGGTCTGAAATTTCATCACTGAAATCCGAGAACATTGAACTGAAATCCGAGATTTCAAATTTGAAATCAAGAAACGAAGATCTAGAAAAGACGATAAAACAATTCGATAAAGGTACTTGCATGTTAGATCATCTCATTACTTCGCAAAAACATAAAACTGACAAAACCGGATTAGTGTATATTGAAAATAATCAGGTACAAAACAAATCTACAAATTTTGTTTTATCTTGATCTAAGCGACAACATGTACTTAAAAAGATCGTAACGCCTAAGAAGCTGACAATACAATCTAGCGGGCCCCACGTTGCATTTCATCGCACCACTTCTTTTTAATCAAGTGGAAAGTATAATTGTGTGCCATATAGATATAAAAGAAAGTCACTGATGCATATGTGATATGCATATCATACAAATGCATCTAGATCACACTCCATGCACACCAACATAAGAACATATCAAAGACAAAGATCATACTATGTGCATGATGGGATTCTCGGCCAAAGGCCAAACACATACCCACATAACGTCTATTATGTTGCATCATCAACTCCCTTCTCACCTCTTGGAAGACCTAGAAAGGTCACCCAAATTTGGGTACCAAAAGAGACATTTGCAAAGGGTTGAGTAAATAACCCTTAAGAACGCGTTATTGTTCAATACACTTGAAATGCATGATTTTTTTTCTATTTATTTCTTACGTGCACTTTTGTTTTTATTTCCAAAATAAAAGGGGAGAGAGTGCATGATTTAAGGGGGAGCAAGAGTAATTGATTGCATAAATCAAGGGAGAGAGAATTCAAAATTTGAAATTTAATTATGCACGATTGGAGGGGGAACAACTAAATTTAAATCATGAACTTAGGTTATTTTGTAAATCATCAAAAGGGGGAGATTGTTGAGAAAAAGGAGTTTGAGTGATTCAGAAAATGCATGATTTAAATAACGCGTGTTTAAGAAATGCATGACACATTTTATGACTTGACATGTTTTTGTGACAAACTTGCCTTATATACTTTATATATAATGTTGTCGTACTAACAAGCCATGAAGCTTTAAAGCTTACATCAAATGGCAAACATTTGTAGTGTTTGAACTATTTTCAGGTGCCATCATTAATGAACTAAACTAGTTCATTAAGTGAAGTACTTAGTTAAATGAACTAAGTAGTTCATTAAATGGAGAAATATTTGGAGAAGGCACAAAGGCAACAAACATGGAAATGGAAAGTCTCATTCTACCCTCAATCCACATGTTTTGTATATATATAGTTATATATATTCAGATTTCTTTTAAAAGGCACTGTACACATATATTCCAACGTACTACCGATACGTTATATATTTTACAAACGTACGTTAACGTCACACCACTATACTTACCTCGTATTTATGAGTATATTCAGGTCTTATATCATATGATATAAGTCATGGTGATGACAAAATTATTAAGACACGTTACAAGGTTCTAAACCAAAAATTGTGGTATCGGGTGACAACCGAAACTTCGCCAACGTGTCACGTACTTGCCATATATAGATGGCCAGCCCCTACACTTTAAAAATGGCCACAAATTTCATGGCTTACATGGTATATTCAGCCATAAAATTATTCCGTATTGGCACACACAAATCACCCCCAATTAAGGCTAAATTGTGGAGATTTCAAATTCAACATTTTTGTCACATGGGGTGCCACTTTTAATCAGCCTTTAGAGCTGAATATTCAAGTTATTCTATGTATATTATGTGTGACATAATATATATATAACATGTGCAAAAAGTTTGAATTTAATCGGAGAAAAATCGCATAATCGACAAAAGTCGGAAATTCGGTTTTCTACGAACACAGCACAAGGAACGTTTTTGGCATGACATGTAACATGTATCTAGACACTTTTTACATATTCAATACATACTAAAGTGTTCTAGAATGTTTAAATTAGGGATGATTAGAATGTACCATATGTGTATAATTATTTGTGCACTATTTTATAAAGTTTGCAAAAATAAAATTCAGCACATACACAAGCTATATCACATGCCTACTACAGCTTGTTGGAGCATATGTAGAGCTTTGTTGGCATCTTGATTGGCCAAGAATGAAGCATACAATGTTGGTGACATAAAGAAAGGAGCTACACAATGTAACATTTCAGACTATGTCACATTTGTTACACATGCTGAAAATTTCAGCATGTGTGCATTAGGGTGGCCGAAATTTTGAAGTTAAATGAGCCATATTTACTACTTTGAATTATATGGATTGATTGGGAGTAAATGGAAATGTTTTAAAAATGTTATGGAAATAATGTGATGATATTTTTAATATTACACATGCTGAAAATTTCATCATGTGTTGGAATGTGTTGTGGCCGATTTTTGTCTCCAAAAGTTAACATATTTGATTTTTCATTTTCAAGGGATTAATCTATGTCAACATGGCAAGAATTTGAATGAGTCTTGGATAGTGCACATGCTGAAAAATTTCAGCATGTGATAAAACAAGGTGGCCGAAGTTTATGAGAGGAAATGTGATTATTTGTCTTGCTAATTATGTGGAATTATTATGTGACTTATGGCAACACTTTTATGGCTAATTGGCACATGTTCTTAAAGGTTATTTTCAGATTTATCTAATCATCAAATGATGACAACTTCTATCCAATAAATGAGTGCCAAGTAAGCAAGGTCTTAATGATCATCCAATGAGGAGTTACCAAGTAAGCAAAGAAATGTCACAATGATGCAATATACTCTTCCAAAGACTTAGAAGATAATTTTCAAGAGGAAGACATGGCATAGGGGGGTTGGCCAAGGGGTTGATAAAATGAAGAAGAAGTATTGCAAAATAGAAGACAAGTCTTACAAGTGCAAAAGCGAAAAACATTTTCTAGACTTTCTTCTTCTACCTTTCTTTATTTCTTCTCTCTTAAAGCATATTGTATTCATATTCGTACATCCTGAATAGGCTTCTTACATACCATCATATACTCTTTATTGTTGTAAAAGATTGATCAAGGTGTGATCAATCTTGCACTCGCAAGGTGGTGGTGTTCGTGATCGTTGTAATCATTTACAAGGTTTGTAAAGGGTCGGAGTTGGTGTGTAACTCCATCAACCCTGTGTTATAAGATGTTATTTGTGTTTTGTGATTAGTGCTAACCGAGGAAGGTGTCCTCGAAGACTGGAGTAGGTTGATTTAACCAAACCAGTATAAAATTCCTTGTGTACTTTACTTTCAATACTTACTTTCAGTTTCCAGCATAGTGCATCATTTTTATCACGTTATTAAAAATAGTAAACGAATTTCAAAAATCACAAAACTTTCAGGAAACATAGCCACGTCTTAAGGTTCTTTTGGCACAATTTTTAACCCTTTTGGACAAGTATAAGTCATCCAAACGTCTAAAGTTCTGAGACTAGTGCAGTCTGATTTTCAGGCTTGCAAAGGTTGAGACTTTGAACGTATTTGACTAACTTCCCAAAAGCATTTTTCAAAACTGTTTCAACCCAGTTAAATACACCTAATTAGGGGTTAGTCATTAAATTTTCAAAGCATTTAGAGTCACGGTTTAATAGGAATTAATTTTTCAAATCAAACTACCATTTCTGGCAGATTTGCGCAATCTGACCACCAACAATGTTTAAAGGGGTTAAAGGCTGAATTTTAATCTGAAATTTTTAGGAGATACTTAGAACATCTGAGACTAAGTAATCTCCAAATTTCAAAACGTTTCAAAACAGGTCCTGAAAACAGAAACTGTTTTCAGAAGTTGGGTTTTTGGTTTAAAACAATTTTAAAAACCATATTTTCCACACCCACTATTCAACCCCCCCTTTCTAGTGGTGCCTTGCAGATCCTACACTATAAAAGTTAAATGACTCAACAGTCAATGCTGGGAAGAGTCAAAGAAACATTTAGCGGAGCAGATCCTAGAGTCCATATCGGCTCAGCAAAAGCTCAGTTCAAGAATTGCTGAGCAGAAAAATATATTATAGGGCAGGCCCTGAAGTCCAGATCGGACCTATAAGAATAAATGACTCATTAGCCAATACTGGGAAGAGTTAAAGAAACATTCAGTGGAGCAAATCCTAGAGTCCAGATCGGTTCAACAAATGCTCAGTTCAAGAATTGCTGAGCAGAAAAATATAATATAGGGCAGACCCTGGAGTCCACATCAGTCCTAAAAGAGTAAATGACTTATCTGCCAACAGTTAAAAGAATCCAAAAAATGTTCGGCAGAGCAGATCCTGGAGTCCAGATTAGCTCTACGAAAGTTCAGTTTAAAAAGTGCTGAACAGAACTATCTTGGCTGCTACAAGGGAAACATGGGCCAAAAGATCTTCTCAGCCTAAATATTTTGGCTAAGTCAGAATAAAAACTTGGGTTATTACTAAGCATTATTGAATCTTGGCTAAAGCAATGCAAGATTCGTTCTTAGCCAATTTTTGGCTCAGCTCGGCAGAATAACAGGTTTATTCCACATTTTAAAGCTTGATAACTTAGTTTATTTTCAGTTAAACTGATTAAATTTGCCAAGGCTGACATTGGATCTCGGCAACAATAAGTTTGGAAAGTAAAAACTTAGCAGAAATTCTTGAACGAAAGAACAGAACAAGGGAAAGCTATAAGTTGCAAAATACTTACAATCTTTCATTGGTGACAGATTAAGTACAAAGTACCGAGGTCTGCTCAGCAATATTACAAACAAAAGATCCTATGACTATTCTTCATCTTCGCGCAAGTCAGCTCCTTCCAAGAACCGCTGAAATTGATAATTAAACTCTTGGATGGCGGTTGAGTTATAAAGGTTGGTCAGTCGAGGATCTTCCTTGTTTATATCAGGATGAATCTCTGAGCAGACGTCAATGGCCTTTGTTTGGCCGACCTCCATAGCTGAACTCTGCAGCAGTATCATGTTTTCTTCAAACAGCTGGGATTTCCTAAAACCAACAACTGCTTTGACTTCAGCCTCGGCCAATTTTTGACGAGTTGATCCAACTGCTCTTTAAAATTATTGCTTCGCTGCAGCAGTTCAGCTTTGTCTTTCTTCAAGGCTTCAATCTCAGTCAGAGATTAGGTGGAAGCCAGCTCCATGTCGGCCACTTTGTGTTCCAACTCATCCACCTTTGAGTTGGATGTGGTCAACCTCATCTCAGCATCTCCGGCCCTTTGCTGGAATGTGGAGACTTCGGCCTGCAGAGTGTTGATCTGCTGAGTCAGTCCGGCTTTTTGCTGGTTGGCTTCATCAAGCTCCCTGGACTTAGCTTGGAGATCTTCGTAAAACCTTTCTCATCGGGCCAAGGCTTCCAGCTCCTGAGCTCGGACCTACCAGAATAGCGAAGTGAGGAAAAGACAGTGTTAAATTAAATGAACATTTAGAAAAAGTTTCATGTACTTACAAAAGCGATGTTGGAATGGAGGACCTCCTTCAGGTTCTCCCAGGTGGCTGCTTCAAATTTCTGCTGATCCCCGGGTAGAACAGTCACCTTGTTCAGCTTTTTGACTATGGCCGGGTCTACAGCAGAGTCGTTTTTTGAAAATCCAATCAGAATTGGGTCATGTGTCTCAGTTGGCTGAGGCAGGACTTCCTCAGTTGGCTCAGATAGAGCCATTTCTAAGAATTGGGATGGTCCTGCAGCTCGGCCACCGGACGAGCCTTCGCCTCGTTGCCTTTTTCTTGGGCGAAGACTCGAGCCTTCACCAGCTTCTGCCATCTCTTCAAATTCAGCTGAGGCCTAAGGTTGGGGTTGGACCTCGGGCTCATCATCTTGAATCTCAATGGGCAGAACTGCGAGAAACATCAAAGGAGTTAAAACCAAATATCAACCTTGTGAAGGTTTTAACTTGAAGAAATTTTAGTTACCTGGCTAGGGTTCTTCTTGCATGGGCTCGGCCGTAGGAGGAACCGGGGGCAAGGCAGGAGCAGAGGCCCCCCAGCAGTGGAAAGAGCAGCAATTCTTCTGGCCTTGCGAGCTCTTTTCCTGGCCACCGCCTCGACCATTCTGCTAGCATGGTTGGAGTTGCCAGAAGCCATTAAGCCTGCATTAAGAATGAGATGTTTATCAACTGAAAGTCAAAAAAATACTAAAGGTAAAGCGCATCAAGACAGACCTCTGACAATGATCAAGTTATCGGGAGAAAGAGGCAGATAGTTATGACCCACTGCCGCGTGGCTCAGGTCGGCCGCCATCAAAATGTCATAGTCCACCTTTTTCTAATCAATGACGATGGGCAGACTCCAAAGTCTGGCTGCCTCATCACAGTAGTCTTGGCCCGGCTTCATATTGTCTGCCCTGTCAGACTTCCAGATGTTCCCCTTCGGCAGCTCAGCCTTCTTGACATAAAAGAATCTACCTTTCCAATTTTTGTTAAAAGTAGGGATATTAACAGCGAAGGGGAAATCATTGTTAGAGGCTCGCTTGCTGAAATAATACCAGCTATGCGAGGCCCGACAAGCAAAAAGGGCTCTAAAACATTTGTGTTAAAAGGAGATTCGGTTACTCTAAGGAAAAGAAGATAGCCAAGGATAAGTTTCAAGCCATTGGGCTGAATTTGAGGAATTCTGAGACCATAAGAATGAAGAATTCTAACAAGGGGTTCAGGAATAGGAAGGCTGAACCCCGACTTTAAATAATCCTCGTAGACTGCTTCATAATCCTTTGGGGGATCGTAAGCAGTCTGACCAGGCAGAGGCAGAAGTGGTCCGAACCGATCCCGGTCAATTCTATGAGTCTTACAGATCCGACCCAGATTGGCCTCGGACAAAGAGCAAAAAGATTCTTGGACAAGAGAAAAAGGCATACCTCTTTCAAGGACCCCCGTAAAAAGAGATGGATCCCTCTCCAGAATGGAGGGGTTTACAGATGCCGGAGCAAGAGCAGTTCTTGCTTGCCCCGGCGAAGAGTCAACCACTGTGACGGCTCTGCTGGATTGAGCAGTGTCACCAGTGGTCCGGCGCAGATCACTTATTGGACTGTCATCAGCAGAGACCATCCGACCCGACGGGGATGGAGAGTTAGAATTCCCTCCACCATCGGCGGTATAAGAAGTGCCCTCAGAGAAATTCTGGGAATCGCGAGAAGGAGAAACAGACATGATGAAGAAGTGAGAAGGAAGACTTACAGAAGAGTTGAGGAAAAGGAAGAAGAAGACCGGAAGAGACTGGGAAGACTGGAGAAAACTGAAATCGCCGGAGTCCGGAAGATTATTGCCGGAGAAGAAAGATGTGAGAAAGCACAATGCAGAAAGCAGAAGAAGTGAATTATAACTCTGAAGGCCCTATTTATAGGCCTTCATCTTGGCAGCCCAAGGGTCACCTCGATGCTTTCGCTCTCGATCTCTGTAACCGCCGAAAATGAAAAGGTGCATAACTGATGCCTCTTACTCCATGCAGACAGTAAATGCGCAGAATAGCCCACTTAGAGGTGGACACGTCACACTTGAAAGAACAACTCATTAAAGGCTCTGAATCGATTAACATGCCCTTCCTGATCAGCTCGGCCAAACTAATCTGGGGGCAAATGATGAACCGAAATCTGACCCGCTCAGAAAAGACAAAATCGTCAGTTAGTCAACAAACGGTCTACGACACATTGAGGTCTGAGATAACTCCTGCAGCTCGGCAGGAGTGCACTTCTGCTCAGCCATCTTTTGCCTTTAGCTGAAGCAAGTTTATTAATACGGCTAAGGCAAATTCAACTATAATCCTTGGTTAGCTCGGGCGCATGCCTGAGTCAGGTCGGCACTTGCCTAACATGACCAAGACTGGTTAGAAATGAAGTCATCTCGTAAAGATAGTTTTACATATTGCACCTCGGCTCGGCAATGCCTCAATCAAAGCAGCCTCTTATGGTCAGCCTCGGCAAATAAAGGAGTTAACAGTGCACTTTTAAGGGTATATTCAGCTTGGCCTCTGACTAACTTCGGGCTCGGCTTCATCTTAGCATCAAGTTACAGTCTCGGCCCTGCTCCCATAAAAACTATTACTCATAGTATCTCGGATAAGATCAGAGGAAGATATTATCTATTTGCATCTGGGACCCACCAAGGCAGTTCTACAGAATACTTTCCAGGTGTCAAGCATCGACTGACTCAGTACAAGGTCATCATTACAGACCGACTTACACATCATAGAGTCAGCCACTGACACAGCTACGGTCTCAGGCATTTGTCCCATCATACTGCGGCTTTGCAGCAGATAAGACAGCCATCTCAGACACATCACAATCCCATCATCGGGCAGGGGGCCAGACCTCCTCAATCTTGAGTATAAATATCCCTCTTTCCAGACGAGGAAGGGGATCTAATTTTTGGGAGGGAACAACTTCTGGAGCTTTCTTCTTAAGAACTCTACCTCGGCCATCACTTAAACAGCAAAGCACTCAGTGAGATTTTATTACAGGTTTCATCTAAACCTTTATTCCAGCATAAATTGCCTACCAAACACCCATAACTGACTTAAGCGTCCGAGGGTTTTGCTGGGGCAGCGTCCTGGGACCTCTAACGTTTTTCTTCCTTCTCAGGTTCCATTGATGGATTTAGACGGGAGATTGATGGCATACAACTCGGGTCATCTCTGATCTACCCGGTGAGCATTTCTGGTCTCATTACAATTTATTTGCGTACAGATAAAATAAACATGAACGAATAAATTGTAAAATTTATCAAATAAATGTCTCCAGCCGACGAATCTGAATAAAAAAGAAAAATGACAAAGGGAACCTGCATGTACTAACGGACACAGTATATAATGCCATGCAATCTTTACAATCAGTTTCCTCAACAAGAGGACGAAAGGGACATAAGGGTGGACTCGTTCTTTTTCTTGTTTGATTTTGTTAGTCTTCTCTTATTACAATTACAAGCAACATCCTTCAACCAGAAAATTATATGTTAAAATTGATATGCAGATGAGAAGTGGAAGACATTGTATGTTGAAGGATATTCATTAAAAGGTCTAAAAAATAAGTCCAAAACTGATGAAATTCAAAGTAAATAAATGTTAGAACGATAAATTTTGTAGAAGAAAGGATTACGTCTTTTATTCACACATTACATAGCTCTCTAGACTCCGTATACTCTAAATACAGAAAGGATTTTATGTATTAATGCTAGGAATAGTCTAATTGTATTTGCATTTGTATTTAACATACCACTATTTGATATTATGCATAACTTATTCGACACTAATCTTCTCTGTTTTTCACCTTTTTCCTACAAAAGTTTATCCCTTGATTTATTTGTATGTTGTGTTAACCAGTATGATTATACTAAAAAAAAATTGGGCTATTGACATCACTCTTGTTTACAGTTCCACCACTTTTTTTTTTAAATTCCATATTTACCTTATAGTGCAAAAGTGGTGGCTCCTCATCCAAAAAATAAAATAAATGGAGATATGCAATTATCATTGCAACGATCTGGATTTGTCTAGTCGATTTCTAGACTTAAACTGGTTGGACAAATCCAGATCGTTATAATTATGATACATAGACGACTAGTATGACCGGGGTGAAAGAGCCGAATTCGAGACGCTAGTGGGTTCCTGGTCCTTTAGTGGAATCCAGTGATGGCATTGGCCCGTTAAAGAAGGGTGAGATGTAAAGACCCCAAAAAATCCCACACTAGAAAGAATGAAGCCGTTGGTATGGTATATACATTTAGCTCAATTGCTAAATGTTAACCAAGATTAATATTTTCTAGCTACCAAAGACGAACAATCTGATTCAATTGACATTTATTAATGGTTTTACCTAATAAATTTGACGGGTCCAAATAGATGCTAGAACTAGAATCGAGTAGAAAAATCTGGATCATTAGCGTTATATCTTTTGTTTCCCTAAATAACGGGTCATTTGTTAACTTAACCATATCTTGCGTTTGTATAGAGGAAACTAGATGGACCTAAACAAATTTGTTGGTGTGCCCAAGGCAGAAAAAAGGATAAGGTAGAAATGAAATAAAGTTCACGTTCAAAAATTGCTGCGGACATAACCGTAGTGATCTATTGCCCATGTTTCTTAAGAGAGGTCGATTTTAGTGTCATCTTCAACCCATTACCAAACTATTTGCCTTCACTAATTAACATCTCATCATCATCATCAACAACTTAGTTGATAAGAGAGCCCATGCGTCGGTTCAATTTGTGGATGCATCATTCTCCGTCAAGTAAATCAAATTGTATTTGCAGCATTGTATGTCTTTGGGCCTTCATACGTATGCTGCAAACATCATCATCGCTGCAAGAAAACATGCTGGGAACTATCTTCAAGCTATTCATCTGGGAAGACATTTACCAGCACAACCATGTTGGGAGGTAAAGTGGCATCGACCACCAAACGCATAAGCGAAATATAGTTCCCATGCACCAAACTCTTTAATTTTCAGAATTTGTAGCCTAAGAAAGTAGTCGGCCTCCCAATCATGCTCATCTAGAATTAGCTTAGCAAAATGGTTAAATAGAAAATTAGTGGCGTCAAATATAATATTATCAACATAAAGAGTTAATTGCACATGGTATCTATTTTTTTCCACCAAGTTTTAAGTAGCATCCAATGTTTCATGAAACACACTTGCCATCCAGACTTATAGGGTTAATAGACACCCGGCATCCATGCTGACGTCATAAAGGCAATTTTCATTTATTTTTTAAAAGTTTATAGAAAAAATAATTCAAAAATAAAAAGAAAAATCCCACCCCCACCCCACCACACCCCCCACCCCCACAATCAACCTCCCTCCCCATCCTCCCCATCTTCCTCTTCTTCCTCCATCTTCCTCTTCTTCCTCCATCTTCATCTTCATCTTTTTTCCAGGCTCAAATCCAAGAATTAATACTTGCTCCTCTGATTGCAACCTTTGCCATCATTGTACTTGATCATAGACTCGGGATTTCACCATGTGTTCCAATCCGACCTGTCTGATATCTGTCTCTACTTGGGAAGTACCATTTGTAACGAAAATCCTGTAGACATAAACTGGGTAGATGGAAGATGAGAATTGTACGTAGTAGCAACTTGATTCTGTTGGTGTGACGAAGTTGCTAGATTTACTTGTTATTATATGAGAAGATGTTTGAGTGTTTCTTGTGAAAGGCCTTGTTTGCAGTTACTTTTTACTCCAGTTATTCGGGAATTTCATTACTGCTCTAAGGACTCCGATGAAAATGCTTATGAAATAATTGTATAGCTTCGAGAAAAAAAAGGAAAAAGCTGGAATATGTGCTGTCATTTGCGCTTATTTATCAATGAAAAGTTTTTCTGCTGGCCCTGTGCCGTCAATTTCTTCTCAACGCTGGTCTTCTTTGGTCTCAAGAAGCAATCTGGTTGGAAAAAAGATGAAGATGAAGATGGAGGAAGAAGAGAAAGATGGAGGAAGAAGAGGAAGATGGGGAGGATGGGGAGGGAGGTCGATTGTGGGGGTGGGGGTGTGGTGGGGTGGGGGTGAGGTTTTTCTTTTTATTTTTGAATTATTTTTCTATAAACTTTTAAAAAATAAATGAAAATTGCATTTATGACGTCAGCATGGATGCCAGGTGTCTATTAACCTTATAAGTCTGGATGGCAAGTGTGTTTCATGAAACATTGGATGCTACTTAAAACTTGGTGGAAAAGAATGGATACCAGGTACAATTAACTCTCAACATAAATTTGAACAAGTAGATGATCACTTTCTTGTTCTCCGTAGAACAAGGTATTGTCAACTTTTTCTCTTGAAGAACTATTTTCAAGAAGGATGTTGATCAATCTCTCATACCAAACTCTGTGCATTTGTTTGTGCCCATAAGGAACTTTTTTAAGTTTCAAGACATAACTTAGAATCATGATCTTCAAAATCCGTCGGTTGAGCTACATCTTTCTCTTCTTGAATAATCAAATTTAAGAAGATCGGTTTTAAATCCATTTAATATAAATTAAACTAGTGTTTGGCAAGATTTTCCAACGATTAACCTCCTACTGAAGTTAATTGAGCTGTATACCATGTAGCTAAGGATGAACTTGCTCAAGCATGTCACTAAGAAAAGATTTTTTTTGGCAGCAAAATGTCCATATAAAATGGTTAAAAGTGGGAGATGCTAACACTGTTTCTTATCATATTTTTGTCAACAGAAAAAAGCAAATAACGAGTGTTAAGAATGATGTAGGCTATGATTGCCATACATATGACACTATCCAAGCCATGGCAGTTTCATATTATGAAAAGTTTTTTTGCCAAGGAATAGGCAATTGGATATGAAAGGCTCCTGGATTATATCCCTGTTAAAATCACTTCATAAGCTGAATTAAAATATTACAGCAAAGAAATCATGAAGCGAAATGAACGAAATTCAATGAAACTTTTCAATGTCGAAGAAATGGCGCCAACTCAATGAACAAGAACAATTTTGGAAGATATTTTCTATCTACCTCCTCTTTTCTGATATTTACAATCATACCAAGTATTTATACTACCTATAGAAGCAACTAGAATGTAATTAACACGTGTAAAAAGGAGCTTCATTCCGCTGCAATGTCTACGCACCAACTTTCTTTCACCCGCCAGCGTGCCAAGTCTGTTGAGCGTGCCAAACATGCCAAGTGTGCCAAACGTGCAGAGCGTGCCCCGAGCTAACTTCTGCATCAAGCCATCTGTGCCAAGCTGATGCATCTCTTCTTTCCTTTCTTCTGCTCTGCTAGCCCATCATCTTCAACACCCCCTCAATTATGACTTGTAAATGTTGCACACCCCCAGAGCTGAAATCAAGAATTGCAGTCTGTGTGAGCTCAATGCTTTAGTGAATAAGTCTGCCACTTTATAATTTGTCTTGGCAAGCATTGGCTTAATCACACCCTCCTGAAATTTGTCTCTAACAATATGAAAATCCACCTCATTATGCTTTGTCTTCTCATGGAACACAAGATTCTCAACTATATAAATTGCACCCTTGTTATCACAGAACAATTCCACAGGCTGATCCTGTTTTACCCCCAGATCTTTCAACTGACAGAGTAACCATTGTATCTCATATGTTACTACAGCAAGTGACCTATATTCTGCCTCTGAAGAAGACCTAGACCTAGTGGTATTTTTTTAGCCTTCCAGGGCACTAATGCATTGCCAAAAAACATGCAATATCCTGTAATAGATCTTATGGTCTCTGAACAGCCACCCCAATCTAAATCTACATAAGCCTTGAGCAATTTTGATCCTGTAATAGGAAACAACAAGCCTTGCCCTGGATTTCCTTTCAAGTATCTGAACAATTTATTAACAGCTTTCATATGCAATTCTGTAGGAGTGTCCAAAAACTAACTCAACTGTTGAACACTATAAAATATGTCAGGCCTAGTAACAGTAAGGTACAACAGTTTTCTAATTATTCTTTTGTAACAAGATACATCAGGGAACAATGGTGAATCATTATGTTCCAGTTTCAGATTTTGCTCCATAGGAGTCAGTGCATGTTTAACACCCAAGAATCCTGTCTCCTCTAACGACTCACCATTACATACTTTCTCTGATAAATCATGATCCCCCAGAGACCTTCCCACCTCTAAACCTAGAAAGTATCTTAGGATTCCTAATCTTTTATGTGAAAGTAGAATGTAAATGGTCTTTACGTTGCAATATCTGAAGCATAGAATCACTGGCCACCATAATATCATCAACATAAATAAGCAACACTATAAAAGACTCTGGAGATTTCTTGGTGAACATGGTATAATCATTCTTAGATTGTTGGAAACCTTAAGACAACAAATAAAGAGTAAGTTTTTCATTCCATTGTCTGCTGGCCTGTTTAAGACCATATAATGAATTTTTGAAGTTTGCAAACAGCATTAGGGACAGATGACTGAATTCCTGGTGGAAAATCCATATAAATCTCCTGATATAAATCACCATGAACAAAGGCACATTGATATCCAGTTGATGCACATGCCAATTAATCACAGATGCCAAAGCAAGAAGGAGACGCAGAAGTCATTTTGACCACAGGAGAAAATGTGTCAGCATAGTCTATACTTGGCCGTTGAGTGTAACCTTTAACTACAAGCCTTGCCTTATACCTCTCCACTGAGCCATCAGCCTTTTGTTTTACCTTGTAGACCCATTTACAGCCAATGGGTCGTTTTCCAGGTGGCAAGGGAACAATAAGAGTGAAACAAAGACAAAGAGCAAGAGATATGATCAGTGGCACATGAATCCAGAATCCACACAGTTAATATTTGTAGAACACCTACCGTAGGCACATCAACCTGCGCAGTCATGACAGTACCCTGAGACTCCTTATTCACTGCTATTCCTGAAACAGCATCATCAACATCAAACAATTTCAAAAGCTTACTAGATTGTTTTGGTGTGAGACTAGGAGTTTGCTGTGTTGGCAGGCTAGGAGAATTATGAAACATCTGATCATCATTGTTGCACTAGAGCTTCTCTTCCACTATCTCAGACATATTCGCTTGATTTATGAATTTCAATCCAGGAGGAAAACCATGTTTTCTATAACACCTGTCACTTGTATGCCCAATCATGCCACAGTGAATACATTGTAAACGCTTATTCCCTTTCTGATTGAATCTTCCATTTCCTCTCTTATAGACTGGCCCTTGTCTTCTAGTGGTATACGCGTTGGCCACAAAACTCTCTTGTTCATTATTACTACTCACTAAAGTCGTAGGAGCATCGGTGAAATTAACTGGTGCACTATTATTAACAAGCTTCCTTTTCAAACTTCAAGGCCATTGCAAACACGGTCTTAATATCTGGTATTGGTGTCATCACAAACACTTGTGATTTCACTAGATCAAGCTCTTCATTTAAACCTTTAACAAACTTTATGACAATCATTTTCAATGAATTCATTCACTTTTCTAGTAATATCACAAACATATCTGAGACAATCACATTTTGGTATGGACCTTAATGCACTTAATTCTTCCCACAAGACTTTTAGTTTTGTAAAGTAATCGTTAACACTGAGATTTTCTTGCTCCACAGCATAGAATTTAGAAACTAAATCAAACAATGTAAACGGATCACCACTAGCATACCTCATGGTTAAATCATTCCAAACATCTAACGCACTGTCATACCACATAATACTTTGTGCAATTGAAGGAGAAACGTAGTTCATGATCCAAGATTGGATCATAGTGTTTACATGTTGCCACGTCTGAAACTAAGGGTCATTTTGTGTTGGCTTAGGTATAGAACCATCAATGAAACATGTCTTATTCTTCACTAGAAACGCCATTTGTAAAGTCCTGCTCCACGAGTGAAATTTATGCAGATTAAACGGTGGTTGTGCCAGCACAATTGCTGGACTATCATTTGGATGCATGTAATACGGATTATTTGATGGATTTTCATTGTTTGTATGGTTATTACGAGAACTAGAGGATGCTGCACTTGCATTTGCCATGATCAGACCTCAGCTGCATATTGATCGTATATGGAGAAAGTTTTTTGCAAAAGCGTAATCAAAACTGAGAGGAACAGAGAATCGATGGTGAATCATCAGAGCTCTGATACCATGTTAAAATCACTTCATAAGCTGAACTAAAACATTACAGCAAAGAAATCATGAAGCAAAACAAACAAAATTCAATGAAACTTTTGAATGTTGAAGGAATGGTTCTAAGGAGAGCAACGCAAAGAACAAGAACGATTTTGGAAGATATTTTCTATCTACCTCCTCTCTTATGATATTTACAATCATACTAAGTATTTATACAAGCTATAGAAGCAACTAGAATGTAATTAGCACGTGTAAAAAAGAGCTTTAGTCCGCTGCAACGTCTGCGCACCAACTTTTCTTCATCCGCCAGCGTGCCAAGCCTGTTGAGCATGCCAAGCGTGCCATCAAGCTAACTTCTGCATTAAGCCATCTGTGCCAAGCTGATGCATTTCTTCTTTCCTTTCTTCTGTTCTGCTAGCCCATCATCTTCAACATGACCTTTTGATAGATGAATATAGTATTATACATTATTGGCGAAGCTATAGATGCTAGATGACAGAAAGATAAAAATAGTGTAGTGGGCATGAATGTTTAATAGAATTTTTTTTAAGAAGTGTCGGAATATTATTAGAAAAGATTCTTATAAAACGGTGTGGGAATTGTATTTTGGTTTTCCAGTGCCTATAGCTATAGCTAGCTCCATGATTGTGCTCATTCATAAATGTGAAAATCTTATGACCTATCAATGCTTCTACATTTATGAGCAAAATTAAAACTCGTACATTAACATATTGATTGAGTAAGTTTCTATACAAAATCATCTCCACTTAGTAGGAAGGTTCTATAAAACATCGAGATATCACAGAACAAGTCTTGTTGGCCAATGAGATGGTCTATTCATTAGATAAGGCACAACGATGCTCTATGTTATGACCAAACTTGATATGACAAAGGTATTTGACAGAGTTACATGGGAATACCTAAGGGATATTCTGACTAAAACGGGTTTTTTGCAGTTTTCTGATGCACCCCCAGGAGGCATCAACAGCACATGTCAACATTGCATTGTTAGGTCTTTGGGACACATAGTATTTGTATGAGCTTTTAGGGGTCATCTGCCTTTCATATACACAAGTTTATGTCTTATTGAGTCTATCACATCTTAGGACATGTTGTATATATTTTTTTTATGTGTTTGAACTAGTTTTAGGCCAAAAAACAGTGATTGAAGTCAAGAGAAGTTCAAATATGAAGCTAAACCAAGATTGTCAAGCAAACAACGAGACACACTGATGGTATTTCAGTCATATCTCAACAAACCCAACTCTGATTGACCTGATTCTAAATGGAGCTTCAACATAAAAGACCAAGATACAACTTTGATGTTCAGTACATCTTCAGAAAATGAATTTATCAGGTTCAAATATCGCATAGAAGAAGAAGCTGTTGATCAGCTGCCTACTTGAAGGACCTCCGGAAGCAGGTGAAATTCAACACGTCATATCTATTTCCTTCCATCTCCAAATCAAATGATTCAAAAATCTAAATTGAATTTATTTTAATTGTCTACAATATTTGTGAAGACAAGATTTGCTAAATATGATTGGAAGAAACCCAAATGACGTGGAACAGTTGGCATGTGCTGAAGACACGCAACTTGACCCACTTGCAAAATCAGCCTCAAAACTCAAACAATCAAATGGAGAACGCCAAAATGCTTACAAGAAACATCAAAACAGATCATAAGGGAGATTTAGCTGGTCCAATCAAAAGAAAGGGTTCAAGACAAGTTGCAAAAGCAAGCAATCTCGGATGCAACTTCCTGCAAAGAATAAACAACTTGCACACCTTTGTGTAAAGCTTAAGTTTAGCTAGTTTTTCTTCCTTTTTTTCATTGGAGCTTTCATGTATAATATCTCAGATGTCTAGGTTAGATTTAGTCTATAAAGATCTCAGCCCTCCTTGTAAAAACACAACCATATTCTTCATTTTATACAAACAGCTGAGAGCTTGTTATTCAAGACATTGTTTTGTTTCCTTTGAATTAAGGCTTGATTCCCCTTAATACTTGAACAATCTAAATTGTATGGTTCATATATTTGGGAGGGATATCATTTAGGAGGGTTGAGTCTTGCCTAAATGTGTTGAAATCACATGTGGAATGTTGTTCAAAAACCCGACGGTGACAAACAGTTTGGTAAGAGGCTTGGTAGACTTGGATCCGTTTTGCTTCAATCCTTCATTGTTCTAAGCTGCCTTTGAAGTTAAAAGGAAGGTCATTTTTGGTGTACAAATGCGCATCATTTTCATACGCATGATATTTAACCATCTTGAGAGCACTCATATATCTATCTTGGTGAATGACAGTCTATTTGGATTTTTTTAACATGGGAGAGGAGTCAAGCATCTTGGCCTCCACTCATCTTGGTCTACTGTTTGGAAGATTGTATTCTATAAAATACTAATTTGATCAGGTGTAACAATACTTTTCCGACAATACCATATGTGTGTGAACATATATATATATATATATATATATATATATATATATATATATATATATGCATGTGTGTTTGTATGTATATGTATGCATATATACTTATATATATATGTATTTTTTTATAAAAGGAGCTCAGTGTCTCCTGCTTTTATTATGGCGTCTGCTTATATATATATATATATATATATATATATATATATATATATATATATATATATATATATTTCAAGCGAAAAACCTTTAATCTAGCGGTTGAGTAGCATTTATCCTATCTTCGGATCTCGAATTCGGTTTCTCTCCCTATATATATATTTCAAATACATTTTTATACATATACATATATACAAGTTATTAGACTAACTGAATCAGAATCCACAGGTTTAACCTCATCGTCTTTGCGGCGCACAAATGCCAAACTACCGTTTCATTGAAAAAGGTTAAGAATGCTGACGAACGAAAAGGAAGGAGTTAAGAATATATTTTTTTGGTGAAGGACGGACGGTACCATTCAGGTATTTTATTAATTATATGCTCTTATTTGTGGCGGTGGAATACCGTGGTTACATCGAGCATTTATCTAAGGTGGGAGACTCTCCCAAACTAAGCAAAGCAACAAATACAATTAAAAACTGATAAACATTAACAAGTAACATACTATCTAATGTAAAAAGATACAAATCTTGTATTGATCGATCATCCTGGTGGCAAAACATCTTCATTCGTTGTCGAAGAGCACAGTCGACTGTCCAGCAGTTGAAGCTGCTCCATTGATAGACCTTGCACCTCAAGAAAGCAAGCGCAGAAATTGTCACATATAAACCATATCTAAGATGTAGAAATCGCAACATTGAGAGCAGAAAGAGAACAGTACCCAGGTTGCCCGAAACCAAGGGGGTATCGGGCAACAGAATTGAGAAACTGCTATATCCAGCAACTGCACAATCAATTGTCGGGAATGGGCAAATAGGGAGCCTCAGCATTTGAAAAACATCAAGCATTAGGTACCTAGCAACAAGCAAACAGACAACAGAAAAAATATATAATGATACATACCCTACCGCCCACATCAATAAGATCCAGGCAGGAAAAGTATAAACGCTCCACAACAGCTCATTATGCGCGGACATAGGCTGTATGAATGTCTGTATGCAAGCTGCCACGCACAATTGGAGGAAGATCCGCCTGTATAGCAAAAACATGTTTTTGCCGATGCATGATCCCATGCTACGCTAGGAAATGTGCCGCTGAGTTTATCTCCTGTGGTACATATGATAAGGATGCGCGTGTTATTGATGGTAATAGCCGCAACCGCACACTGTCCTGACTAAATTGCATAGGCACGGCAGCATGCTGATGAATTATGTTTAAAAGTGCTAGGCAATCTACTTCCACTTCCAGATTTACATATCCTTCTGTGATGAAAAATGAGTGAGAATAGCAACGCCTAAAGCTCCGCATGCATGGGAGGTAACTCAGGCAGCATGAAACAAATAGCTTGAACCATTTGTCCTACAGCGTCACGTAAAATTGCTCCTCCCGCCGCTCCTTGTCTACCAACCGCCGCATCAACATTCAGTTTTAATTTACCCGACGGCGGTAATTGCCAACGAAGTATTTGTAGTTGCTTAGATTGCAGTGGGGGTGAGTAATTGCTAGAAAACACTCCTTGTCTGAGAATAATTTCTTCACTCCATCGTTTGATTCACATACATTGTGTGTATATATAATACAAGATTTCCTATCTAAGTCAACAATTACTGTGGTTTGGTGGTTGAAGATTTGATATGGACAAATCTCAATCTTATCTACAGAATCTAACCTTTTCTAACTTACAAGTCAAATCATATCTCTTAACACCCCCTCAAGTTGGGTATTTGTATTGGGAGATCCAATACCCAACTTGCTCAACGCCTCTTCAAACGCTCTTCTTGATACTGCTTTAGTTAAAATATCTGCAAGTTGATCTTCAGACTTCATATATGGTAACTCGACGATCCCTTCCTCAAGCTTTTCTTTGATAAAATGTCGATCTACCTCAACGTGCTTAGTTCTATCATGCTGCACTGGGTTCTCAGAAATGCTTATTGCTGCTTTGTTATCACACTTTAACTGTACCGGAAGTTGTATCAAGATTCCTATTTCATTTATCAGCTTCTTTAACCACAAAATATCCATTATCCCTTTCACAATCCCTCTGAACTCTGCTTCTGCGCTTGATAGTGCAACTACCTTTTGTTTTTTGCTTCTCCATGTGACCAGATTTCCTCCAACAAATGCAAAGTACCCTGAGGTAGATCGTCTATCATTTGGGTTTCCTGCCCAATCAGCATCTGTGAATACTTCAATGTCAAGATTTCCATGTTTAGTAAACATTAACCCTCGGTTGCTCGTTCCTTTTAAATATCTGAGTATCCTTTTCACCGCTATCATGTGTGCCTCTTGTGGTTTATGCATAAACTGACTAACAACTCCAACTGCATAAGCAATATCTGGCCGAGTATGGGAGAGATAGATCAATTTTCCAACAAGTCTTTGATACCATTCTTGGTTAACTATTGGTTCTCCTTCTTTTACTTGCAGCTTGTGATTTACCGTCATAGGAGTCTTAGCGGGTCTGCAGTCAGCCATTCCGACTTCTGTTAGTAGATCCAGGATATATTTTTGTTGACATATCACAATAACTTTGGCTGACCGTGTAACCTCTATGCCCAAGAAGTACTGTAAATTTCCTAAATCTTTCATTTCGAATTCTGCAAATAACCTCTGACGAAGTCTACTGATTTCTTCAACATCATCCCCGGTGATAATCATATCATCTACATATATAATCAGGCACGTCACCATGTCTCCACTTCTCTTAAGGAAGAGTGTATGATCTGCATTACTCTGACTATATCCATTTTGTTTCATTGAAGCTGTAAATCGTCCAAACCAAGCTCGCGGACTTTGTTTAAGTCCGTACAACGCCTTCCTCAACCTGCATACCTCGCCCCTTTTAAATTTATCCGAGAAGCCTGAGGGAGCTTCCATGTATACTTCCTCCCGTAACTCACCGTGTAAGAATGCATTCTTCACATCAAACTAAAATAAAGGCCAATCTTTGTTGACTGCTACGGAGAAAAGGACCTGAATGGTATCAATCTTTGCTACTGGAGAAAAAGTCTCTGAGTAATCAACTCCATATGTTTGAGTATATCCTTTTGCCACAAGTCTCGCTTTATGTCTTTCAATGGTTCCGTCAGCCTTGTATTTGATGGTGAACACCCATCGACACCCTACTGGTTTCTTTCCTTCTGGTAGCATGCATTTTTCCCATGTTTCGTTCTTGAGTAAAGCCTCCATCTCAGCAGCCATTGCTCCTCGCCACTCCTTCTTCATTTTTGCTTCATGTACTGTCCTTGGAATAGACTCTGAATATATAGGAGCCAATAATGCTCGTCCTTGATTCACCGGATACCTACTGGTTCGAGTCACTAGACCTGGTGAATACCGTTCTGGTGGAATCCCTCTAGTGCTTCTTGGTGGAAGTACACGTTCCTCACGTTCCTGACTCTCATTAGTGTTAGGTACTAACTGTTCAGGATTCAAATCAATAGGTGGAGGACTTACCTCTTGTGGGACATTTTCCGAAGTAGATGTCTCATGAGTAGGCACTGAAGCTTGAGTCTCTCCACTATCGATCGTAGTCAGCTCAGTGGCGTCACCTACTTGTTCGTGTTGGTCATCCGTCGGCCAGTTGAGGCTATGTAACCACTCAAAGTTAGAGGACTCACCCTTTGTCTCCCCCTGAGGCCCAACTTGGTGGTGGAAGTAATATTCAGTTTCAAGAAATACACAATCCATGGTGACATATAGGCGACGAGTGATGGGGTTATAGCACCGATAGCCTTTTTGGTGACTGGCATATCCGACAAACACACATTTTTCTGCACAGGAATCCAGTTTGGTTCTACTGGATTTAGGTAGGTGAACATACACAGAGCAGCCAAATATATGAGGTGGTAAAGTCAACACTGAGGGAATATTAGTTTGTGTTGCCAGTGTTTGAAGGGGGGTTTTGTGGTTCAGGGCCTTTGTAGGGAGAAGATTTAAGAGGTAAACCGCGGTTCCAACCGCATCTGGCCAGAGATATTTAGGGGCTGATGATTCAAGAAGCATAGCTCTGGTCATTTCAAGTATAATACGGTTTTTCCTCTCAGCGACACCATTTTGTTGGGGTGTGTGAGGACACGACGTTTGATGTGTAAGGCCATGTTCACGAAGGAATGGACTAAGGGGCCGGTATTCTGTTCCATTGTCGGAGCGTAGGACTTGAATTGTGGTATTATATTGTGTTTGGACCAAATGGAAAAAATGAATAAATTTTTCAGGGACCTCTGACTTATTTTTGATAAAGTACACCCAGGTCATACGCGAAAAATCATCAATAAATAGAACAAAATACTGAAAATGGTGGGGATTAGAAGCATTAGATGGCCCCCACACATCAGAATGAACTAGAGCAAACATTTTTTCAACTCGAGTATTATTTGGTCGGAATGTTGCACGGTGACTCTTAGCACGATTACACGTCTCGCACTGAGGGAATGTACTAAGATGAGAAAACAGACTAGGGAACAAAAGTTTTAAGTATCCAAAAGAAGGATGACCTAGACGTCGGTGCCATAGCCACAACTGTTGACTGGTTGCCCGGTGAGCAAGCATGGACCGGCCCTGTTGAGCAACTCCATCGACAAAGTAGAGATCGTCGCGTTCATTGCCACGCCCAATAGTCTCCTTCGTACGTATGTCCTGCAAGAGACAATAGTGGGGATATATGAGTGCAGTACACTGAAGTTCTTTTGTAACATGACTCAGGGAAAGTAATTTAGAAGACAACGCCGGAACATATAAACAGTTAGGTATAATCATGGTAGGTGAGATCTGAATAGTTCCCCCACCGCACACTAGAAGTTGCTCACCACTCGCAGTCTCAATGTGTGTTTTTAAAGGTTTTGAGTATGTGGTAAAATCAGTTAGATCATTGGTCGTAGTGTCTGTTGCTCCGCAGTCAAGTATCCATGAGTCAGCACTGGATTGATTGGTTTGGACACTACCTTTGGTATGAAGTTGAGGGTCATATATTGAATTAGTTGATAATTTGGGACTAAGTTTTTTCGGGTGGAAAACTTGGAGGGCTTGGCTGGAATTTTGAGAAGCTGAGGGACCGGATTTTATATATCCCGATATTTGATGGGCTTGACTGTCAGAAAAAATATTTGAAGGGAGATAATTTCTTTTCTGGAAACATGAGGGACTGCACTGCATATTGTTAGGAACAGAAGGGACTAAATGAGTAAATTTTGAATTATATAAAGGCTGAGGGTTGGGATTTTCTGGATATTTCTCCGCCGCTCCATTGTTCCCTTCTCTGGAACCTTCTCCAACGGTTCCATCTCCTTCTTCCCTCTTTAATGCGTTGTCACCTTCATCCTGCTGAGAAATGCTCCTGCTGGTTTCTCCAATGGCTACAGCCCCTCTACCAATGGCTTCTCCATTGGACTGATTCCTGCTAGACCACCACTCTGGGTACCCAACCAGAAGAAAGCACATTTCTTTAGTGTGCTTCTTCCGGCCACAGTGCGTACATCTAAGGTTCATCTTGTCCTCCTTCTCCATTGGTTTGGGGTATTCTGAGCGCGATGATGGTCTTTCTGAGCGCCGTGATGAATTTCCCCTGCCTCGTCCTGCACCACTCCAGGTCACCATTCCATACCCCAATGATATAGCATCTGCTGAGGGGTCACCTTTTAATATCTGAATCCGGGCCTCTTCTCTCCGGATAAGGCCATATGGAGTTTCTACTGAGGGAAGAGGTTCCCTTTTCAGTATTTCTCGTTTAGTTGGTTCGAATCTTTCGTCTAGATTATTTAAAAACTGGAACAGTCTTTGTTCCTGAATTTTCTGGTTGTATACTCGGATATCATCTGCGTCTTTCATTGGGTTTGGGTCCTTAATGTCTATAGTCATCCAGATAGACTGAAGTTTGTTCCAGACTTCCTCCAGCGTATGTGTTCCCTGCCTGAGGGTGTTAGCCCTTTTGTGCAAATCAAAAACCTAGAGGGAATCTGTACCGGATCCGTATGTGATCATCAGTCCGTCCCATAATGCTTTGCAAGTTGGATATTGAGACACGTTAATCACGAGGTGAGATTCAATGCTCTGAATCAACCATGTGAAAACGCACTCATCCTCTTGTTCCCAACGGGAGAATCCCGGATCAGTTGGTGAGGGAGGAGCAGGGACTCCCGTAAAATGAGAGCTCTGCCCTCTCCCACCAATAGCCTTTCGAATTAGGGTTGCCCATAAGGAGTAATTCTCGCCGTTGAGTTTTACTCCTATGGTGAGATTTTCTGGATTGTTCATCAGAGTCTGCGATCCGAGACTCTAACGAAGAAGTTGAGCCAATTGGGCCGTGATTTTGTCAGTTAAGCCAGAACCAGTCTTTGGGGCTAAGCTTTCTTCTGACATCTGTCCGCGGATAACTACTTTGGTTTAGTCTGTTGGTCGGGTAAGGTACTTACGGACAGTGATGAGAACAGACTCTGAGTCCTCAGATAAACAAACAGCTTCTACTTGTTTGGTTTCCTTTTTTTCGGTTAGATTGAATTTTTTTGGACAATGAGGAAGAACAAGTTCTGAGTCCTAGAATCAGTATTTCTCTGATACCATGCTAGAAAATACTCCTTGTCTGAGAATAATTTCTTCACTCCATCGTTTGATTCACATACATTGTGTGTATATATAATACAAGATTTCCTATCTAAGACAACAATTACAGTGATTTGGTGGTTGAAGATTTGATATGGACAAATCTCAATCTTATCTACAGAATCTAACCTTTTCTAACTTACAAGTCAAATCATATCTCTTAACAGTAATGCAGTGCAAACAAAGATGGGATCGACTCAGTATATTTAGTCCCGGACACAGACAAACACCATGTATAAATATCTTGGCGGATTCGTTCGCGAAGCCTGGCTAGTGAAAAAGAATCATCTCCAAACTTTATAGACACGTAAGCCTTCAAGATTACCCAAGACGCAGTTAATGGAACCACTGCCGCCAGCTGCCCAAGCATCGTTTTGCGACTATCACGAGACCGCCATCGACGTAAATATAGTTTAAACGTGCTCTGACTCGGCAGCGGCCCTTCAAAGATGTTCGCCAAATGGATCCAAATTTCTTTGATAATGGGACATGTATAAAAACATGAGTGAGATCCACTGCAGCACTCCTACAGAAACCACAACCAGTGGGAGAAGACACCGTCCATCTACTTAAATTTTCTGAAAATGGTAAGGCATTAGACCACAGTCGCCGAAGAAATATTCTACCCGCTGGGGATGTATCTGGCCACCAAATATATTGTGCACATGAGATATGCATACCTCTGATTCGACAAGTCTCATAAGCTATTCGAAGACTGAATTGACTGCAAGACTCATCTTTCCATATTAGACCCTCGGATGATGCAATAGCATGCAAAGAGCAAAATGGATGAATGCGACATAATCTCTTTTAATCCGCTGAATCATAAATATGTGCCTGCATTCCATGGCGACGCCCATATTTTTGCCGTAAATACTACGCCCACAATGAGGAGGATGTTTGATATAGCCACCATAATTTGCATTCATAAGCTTTTTGCAAAGTACTTAAATTGCGATGTCCCAAACCTCCCTCCTCCTTTGGATAACATATCGCTGCCTATGCCCGCCAGTGATGCCGGTTCCCCCACAGAACATTAGACATTTTCCTATTCAATTCGGCTGCGACACTCTTCGGTAGCTTTGCTGCAGCCATGACATGTAGCGACATTGTAGAAAGGACCGACTGAATGAGCACCAATCTGCCTGCCATGCTTAAAAGCCTTTGTGACCATCCCCCCTAAACGCACATCGAAATGAGCCAATAGTGATGTACAGTATTGTGAGCGGTTGACCCCTTTAAAAAGATAAGGCCCCAAATACTTAATAGGCAACTCAGTGATGCACATATTTAATATATGCGTTACTCGCTGTAGAGAAACACCCTCCCCAGCCACCAATTGACTCTTGTGATAGTTGGCCATTTGTCTAGAGGCATTTTGATATTGTTCCAGAAATAATTTAAAGCTTCTCATATTATTAACCGAACCATTCAAGAAGACTAACAGATCATCCGCGAAACCAATATGAGAGATTACCTGCATTCGTCCACCCTGAAATCCTCGTAAGACTTCTGACCAAAACAAAGCGGTTATACCCTGTGAAAACCCCTCCGAAGACAAAATGAATAGAACATGCGATAATAGGTCACCCTGCTTAACACCTCTGGACAGTGCCAAAAAACCACATGGCTTACCATTGACCAACACTGAACAGTGTGTAGCCGACAAATTATTCATAATGAGTCTGACAAATCTTTGGTGAAAACCGAAAGCCAATAGAAGATTTTCCAAGTATTGCCAGGAAACACGATCGAACGCCTTAGCCATGTTCATCTTAATCATAACCTGCCCCCCACGACATTTCTGATGTAATATATGGACCATTTACTTTGCTAACAAGATATGCTCTGAAATCCCAAAGCCTGACATCAATCCTGCCTGTTCAAAAAAAATCAGTCGAGGCAGCAAAATACTTAGGCGATTTGAAATAATGTGGGTAACCACCTTAGACAAGAAATTTGTCAAACAAATAGGACGATAATCAGCAAACATATTTGGATTATTAACCTTTGGGATCAAACATATTAAAGAAGCTGACATTGCTTTGGGCACATTAATTCCCAAGAAAAACTACTGAACCGCCAGTAATACATCTAACCGAATCACCTCCCAAAAGCATCTATAAAATAAACTGGGAAAGCTATCTGGGCCCGATGCACTGGATGGACTTAGTTGCCACACCGTTGCCCTTGCCTCATCTATCTGCGGCAACTCAAGTAATAGCTCATTATCCGAGGCTGTCAAAACACAAGGTATATATTGCAATATTGAGTCATGATCTGTGGTCGACCCCTCAGTAAATAAATGCCGAAAAAATCAAACCCTTCATCTTGGATAGATTGCTCATCAAGACACATCGTACCATCCGACCGATGAATATTAACTATGGCTTGGCGATGCCTTCTGACCTTAACAGTTTGATGGTAGTAAGCCGTATTAGAATCTCCCTCTTTAAGCCACTTAATATTAGCTTTCTGCTTCCAGAAGATACTAGCTCGCTGCTGTATCCTTAAGAGTCTCGCTTTAGCCTGACGATAAGACTCTCTGGTGACCTCCGACAGTGAGGAATCATATGTTCTTTCCGCTCTTACCGTGTTCTTCCTCTGCTGCCTATAAATCAGTGAATATATTTCCAAAGACACTTAGATTTCATGCTCGGAGATCAGACTTAAGCCGTCGCATCTTATCATAAAATCCGTATATACCGCCCACTGTTGGATATGAACGCCATTGTGTTCCAACATAACAATCTATGTATGTATATATATATATGCATATATGTGTGTGTGTGTATATATACACACTTATATACATACATATACACATGTGTGTGTGTGTGTATATAACTGGACAATTGAATTAGAAACCGCAGGTTAACCCTTGTCGTTTCTTTATTTTAACAAAACAAAAAACTTGTTCTCAGACGCATCAAATGTTGAACTACAGACATGACAGCTAACATCAATCAAGATTTATAAGAAGATGCAAATTTTATAATGGTCATTGAATAAATTCTAATAGTTACTCGACAAGTAATAGAAAACACAATAATTGAAATCCGACACCTGCTTTGCATATTTATCACTCCAACATGCCAATCACTCTTTATCTTCTTGTTCCATAAATTTATAGTAATTATTTATCAACGACACGATGATATTCTAACAGTATTCATGTCTAGAATAAGTTAAGGTAGTCTGAAGTCAAGGGTTTGAAAACTTGAGGAGCATGAATCTCAAGAAAATCAAGCTGTTCTTTGAGCAAATTCATGTACACAATCCAATCTCCAAGAGCAGTGACACTCGGCATTGTTCCAACGTATCCTGATTGGCCTCCCCATGGGAAATAATTACAGGAAAACTTTGAGCATCCCCATCCGAAATCCATTGGTGCAGCTGGATCATAGTGGCCTGCAGAGACCACCTCTGCGGGTCCTTCCTCTTGAACTCTTGTAGAGTATATTTTGGGCATTGTCTGCCCCGGACGATTGGCCTCCACAAAGTCTATCAGTCCAAGAAAATGATCCTTCGTTGGGGAGGCGACAAGGAAATCATGGACTTCATTTGCCACCCAATTCAGTGGCTTCTTGCATAGTACGTTACATTTATTTTCACAAAAAGGAACGGCTAGCACGTTGCCATAATATGCCATCATGGATATGAATTTGCTTTTGTCCCCGGCGCCCAATCTGGGCCTCCCATCCACCACAATGCCAAGTCGACACATTCTGCTGCTGCTGTAACTAACACTGGAGGCAAGGGTCTTCCATAGGAAGGCAGAAAATGTTGAAAACAATCACTCCTGCACTAAGACGCAGTCGTATAGTGTGTGCGTATCAAATAACAAAATAAAACAAACCCGGGGCGAGTCAAGGACTCTGTCCTTAAGACGTATTGCTCCGGTATACTGTCCCCAACCGGTGTGAGCAATCGTCTCCCAGGATACAACGGGTACCTGTTCAGTTGAGCGGCACTGCTGAACTTAAACTCCTTCGAACGCTAGAGTGTCCTGACTTCTCTTGGACGGTATGCAAGACTCGAGTGCTATGAGTATAGTATGCTACGAATGCTAGAGCAAGTGTAAAATGAATGCACCCTTTGCCCTGTTTATATAGGAGTGTCGGTTGGAGAACAAGGTACCGTGACCGTTGGATCAAAACCGTAGTTTGATTTAAGCCGTTAGATTAAAACCTCCTATCTAGATTAGGAAGGTTTAATCTCAGCCTTTAGATTAAAGATTGATTCGCAGGTTTAAACCTGGATCGTTAGATGGAAACCACATTTGGTTAAGCGGTTAAGACAGTTTAAATCTCGGACGTTAGATTAAACCTGTCTATTCCACCACCGTTAGATCACAACAGATTGATCTTATCTTTTGTAGGAGGATAGTGTTTGTTTCAAGTTTGAAACAAAACTGCATAACCGAAGAGATTCTGCACGCTGTCCGACATCGATCGATGTCACATCGATCGATCGATGTACTCAGAATCACTTCGAACCTCTTCTGTCTTACTTCGATCGATACATCGATCGAACGAAGTGACATCGATCGATCGAAGTGATCGTTCGATGTAAGACAGAATCGACTGAAACTCTCTGTCCGACTTCGATCGATGACATCGATCGATCGAAGTCATCGATCGATGTCCGTCAGAAGCTATTTCTGCCACATGGACACATCCAATGTGGTATTCCTCAATAAGGATGACACGTCGTCCATCCACAACGTTTTCCATCTACTTTGAGCATTAATTTCACATTCACCCAATATCATAATTGAGTGATTCCACATCCTACAATTAACTACTCGTCACGTAGATAATTAAGGACACACTTGTTTTTGATTTTCATTATCGGAAACTCATTCAGCTCAAAGTACGTTGCTCAACCAAGTTTAGCAACACTCACTAATGGGCCAAAGCCCAAACTTTAAATCTCCAACTATGGGCCAAGCCCAAACCTTTAATTCTCCAACAATCCCTCACATGAATGGAAATTAATGCAAATGCATATGCAGACTCTAAAGAGAAGTCAGACAAGAAAATATTGCATCAGAAGAGGTAGCTTCTGGCTTTGAACCTTTCATAGTGATGTACCATCGGATTCACTCGTCTAAATAGTGACTTGATGTCTTGAACTAGTCAGCCTTTATTGTGAACCAAGACAACGATACTCAAACAATATTTCCTTTAACACCCTTTTGGTTCTCATGGTTGTGTTCGTTTTGGCCATGAACAACCTGGTTTCAGAAAGTATTTTAGAGAAATCTTGCCTCCTAGACTTTCTCAAAGAGCGGCCCACTTCACACTTACATAGGTGATTCCTATCAAGAGTATTCTGTCATACTCCACTTGACGTATCAAGATATAGGACATCATTAAAAGCCTTAGCTTACCCTAAATTCTCTGTAGACAGCACTTTTATCAGACGGAATGAGTAAGTGCTAACTGAATCTTCATAACTTAGTTGTCCCATTAAACCAAGATTCTGGGATCTCCAGGCAACAAGGTTGGGTTACCATTACAAAGATCCTTGCATTATGGGCTTTAGTCCCATTCCGTTTGTCAATCTTGACATCTGATCTCTAGGCAAGCCTTTTGTGAGCGGATCCGCAAGATTCTCCATTGATTTTATATAATCTATGGAAATCACACCATGAGAGATCAACTGTTTAATGGTGTTATGTCTTCGACGTATGTGTCGTGACTTACCATTATAGATGCTGCTTTGAGCACGTCCTATAGCTGACTGACTATCACAGTGTATGCTAATAGGAGCGATCGGCTTAGGCCAGCACGGAATATCTTCCAGGAAATTCCGAAGCCACTCAGCCTCTTCCCCAGCTTTGTCCAACGCTATGAACTCAGCTTCCATAGTAGACCGAGCTATGCACGTTTGTTTCGTGGATTTCCACGACACAGCAGCACCACCAATCGTGAACAAGTATCCACTGGTGGACTTCGAGTCCTTACTGTCTGATATCCCATTCGCATCGCAATATCCTTCTAATACTGCTGGATATCTCGTATAATATAATCCAAGATTCATTGTGTATTTCAAATACCTCATCACTCTGTTAAGAGCTTTCCAATGATCATCACTTGGATTACTGGTAAACCTGCTCAACTTGTTTACCGAACAAGCTAAGTCTGGTCTTGTACAATTCGTTATGTACATCAGACTCCCGATCACCTGAGAGTATTTTAGCTAAGCTACAGGTTCACCTCGATTTCTCCTTAAGTGCACACTTAAGTCGAGCGGGGTCTTTACCGGTTTCACATCATCCATATTGAACCGTTTCAGAACGGATTCAATATAGTGAGTTTGTGACAGTATGAGTCCCTCAGTTACCCTAGAAATCTTAATTCCTAGAATAACATTGGCAACTCCCATGTCCTTCATATCAAAGTTTCGTGTTAACATCTTCTTTGTACTCAAAATGATGTCACGAGTACTGCCCATGATAAGCATGTCGTCTACATAGAGACATGCTATCACAAATGCATTCTGTGTGCTCTTAGTGTACACACACTTGTCGCATTCATTGATCTTGAAGTCATTTGACATCATTACCTGATCAAACTTTAAATGACATTGCTTGGGTGCTTGTTTAAGTCCGTACAAGGACTTAACAAGTCTACATACTTTTCTTTCTTGTCCTGGAACGACAAACCCCTCGGGTTGTTCCATATAAATCTCTTCCTCTAACTCACCATTAAGAAAGGCAGTCTTTACATCCATTTGATGGATTTCCAAATCATAGACTGCAGCAATGGCTACTAGCATCCTTATGGAAGTGATCCTAGTCACTGGTGAGTAGGTGTCAAAGAAGTCAAAGCCTTCTTTCTGTCTATAGCCCTTGGCTACTAACCTGGCTTTATACTTTCCAATAGACCCGTCCTCTTTAAGTTTCTTCTTGAAAATCCACTTGCAACCAAGCGGTTTACTTCAAGGTGGAATGTCAACCAACTCCCAAGTGTGATTTTGAAGAATTGAGTCTATGTCACTGTTAACTGCCTCTTTCCAAAATGGAGTTTCTGGAGTTGACATAGCCTCGGAAAAATTCCTTGGCTCATTTTCTACCATATAGGTTAGAAAATCTGGTCCAAAAGACGTCGGTATTTTGGCTCGTTTGCTTTGACGAGGTTCCTCAGTTTCTTGAGGAGTCGTCTCACGCACTCGCTTGTGCTAGCTTCTTCACTGTCTTTGTCTTTCTTCGGAAAGACATTTTCAAAGAGCACTGCATTCCTTGATTCCATGACAACATTTTCATGTATCTCAAGAATGTCAGATTTGTGCACTAAGAAACGATATACACTACTGTTCGTTGCATAACTAATGAATATGCAATCAATTGTTTTAGGCCCAATTTTAACTTGTCTTGGTTTAGGTATAGCAACCTTCGCCAGACACCCCCACACTTTCAAGTATTTGTAACTAGGCTTATAGCCTTTCCAAAGTTCATATGGGGTTTTATCCGTCTTCTTGGACGGAATCCTATTTAAAATGACGTTGGCTGAGAGAATTGCTTCTCCCCACAAGTTCTGAGGTAAACCCGAACTTATCAACATAGCATTCATCATCTCCTTTAGAGTACGGTTTTTGCGTTCAGCAATACCATTCGATTGAGGTGAATATGGCGCAGTCGTTTGATGAATAATGCCATGTTCTGAAAAGAATTCATTAAACGGTGTTTCATATTCGCCACCTCTATCACTACGAATTGTTTTAATTCGTTTGCTAAGTTGATTCTCAACTTCATTTTTATAATCCTTGAAAGCATCAAGGGCCTCATCTTTGCTACTTAGCAAATATACATAACAGTATCGTGTGCAATCGTCGATAAAAGTTACAAAATACTTTTTACCACCTCTTGTTTGCACAAACTTTAAATCACACAAATCTGTGTGAATTAAATCCAATGATTCAGTGTTTCGTTCAGTTGAAAGAAATGGCGCTTTTGTTAATTTTGCTTCAACACATATTTGGCATTTTTCTTTATTACTAAAGTCCAGTTTGGGCATCAAGTCAAGATTAATCATTCGTTGTATTGACTTATAATTTACATGTCCCAAACGAAAATGCCATAAACAGGAAGACTCAAGCATGTAAGCAGAAGAGGAAACAATTTTATTAGCCTCGGTGGGCGCAACATTTTTGGATACAATTGTCATAACATTCAATTTGAACATGTTATCAGAAAGATACCCTTTTCCCCAAATACACCCCATTCTTAGAAAGTGTACATTTGTTTGCCTCAAAAACAAGCTTGAACCCATGAGTGTCAGGAACATGCACCACATTCTGCAGAGTCAACTCCCTTTCTGAGGTCAGTTTCAGGATTACCTTGCCCGATCCTTCGATCTTCGAGCTGTTGGAGTTTCCCATGAACAATTGCTCATTGTTTGTCGTGGGCACGTATTCTCTGAACATGGCCCTGTTCACATAGACATGTCGAGTGGCTCCTGTGTCCACCCACCATTCCCGCGGGTTTCCCACTGCGTTGCATTCGGTCACCACTGCGCAGAGGTTCAAGTCTTCCATTGCGCCGACCAGATTTGCTTTTGCTTTATTCTGAGTCTTTTTAGGCTTTCGGCATTCACTGCTTCGATGCCCTGGTTTACCACAATTATAACACTTACCTGTGAACTTCTTTGCAATTTTCTTGCCCTTGACATTCACGCTCAAAGTGTTATTTTTCTTCTTGTTCTTCGCCTCAGCAACATGAGCCTTGGCTTGAGCAGAAGATGTGGACGGCTTTCTATCGGCACGTCGATTGTCCTCCTCAATGCGAAGACGAACAATCAAGTCCTCCATTTTCATTTCCTTTCGCTTGTGTTTGAGATAGCTCTTAAATTCCCTCCACGAAGGAGGCAGCTTCTCAATCACAGCCGCAACCTGGAAAGATTCACTGAGCGTCATGCCTTCCTCTTCCATTTCAGAAACCAACATCTGTATTTCTTCCACCTGCAAAATTACAGTTTTGGAATCTAACATTTTATAGTCGAGAAACTTCCCAACTATCAACTTTTTCGTACCCGCATCTTCTGTGCGATACTTTTTATCTAAAGCCGACCATAAAGCTTTTGCAGTTTTATATGTACAAAACACGCCATAGATAGTATTATATAGGCAACTCAGAATCAAATTTAAACAACTAAAATTTGTATACGCCCAGGCCTCAGCACCCAAGGCGTTTTGCATGTTTTGTTGTTGATCCTCCACAGGCTCAACCACGGGTGGATCCTCGCTCAGCATTCTGGCTAATCCCAGTGCCATGAGGTAGAATAGCATCTTCTGCTGCCACCTCTTGAAAAAACTTCCAGCAAACTTTTCTGGCTTCTCCACATGAGCAGCAGTGGGAGCCGGATTCATTTGAGGCCCTCCAGTTGGCGCCAACGGAACCGTATTGAATTGCGGTCCGGCAGCAACGTTGTTTTCCCCTTCAGGTGCAGACATGGAGTGAGCACCATTGAAGCCTTGAACAGAGTTTGAGCTCTCGTGTTCCATTCCTGTTCAGTTCGATCAAAACATAAAGATCAGAACAGACACATGTTTAAGAATGAGTAGAAGAAGACTGCAAATCAGTAAAGCACTGGTTTGCGTAAATAAACAAAACAGTACAGGAAGTAATTGAATAAAACACAACACGTCTTAAGATTGTTGGAAACAATCACTCCTGCACTAAGACGCGGTCGTATAGTGTGTGCGTATCAAATAACAAAATAAAACAAACCCGGGGCGAGTCAAGGACTCTGTCCTTAAGACGTATTGCTCTGGTATACTGTGCCCAACCGGTGTGAGCAATCGTCTCCCAGGATACAACGGGTACCTGTTCAGTTGAGCGGCACTGCTGAACTTAAACTCCTTCGAACGCTAGAGTGTCCTGACTTCTCTTGGACGGTATGCAAGACTCGAGTGCTATGAGTATAGTATGCTACGAATGCTAGAGCAAGTGTAAAATGAATGCACCCTTTGCCCTGTTTATATAGGAGTGTCGGTTGGAGAACAAGGTACCGTGACCGTTGGATCAAAACCGTAGTTTGATTTAAGCCGTTAGATTAAAACCTCCTATCTAGATTAGGAAGGTTTAATCTCAGCCTTTAGATTAAAGATTGATTCGCAGGTTTAAACCTGGATCGTTAGATGGAAACCACATTCGGTTAAGCGGTTAAGACAGTTTAAATCTCGGACGTTAGATTAAACCTGTCTATTCTACCACCGTTAGATCACAACAGATTGATCTTATCTTTTGTAGGAGGATAGTGTTTGTTTCAAGTTTGAAACAAAACTGCATAACCGAAGAGATTCTGCACGCTGTCCGACATCGATCGATGACATCGATCGATGTACTCAGAATCACTTCGAACCTCTTCTGTCTTACTTCGATCGATACATCGATCGATCGAAGTGATCGTTCAATGTAAGACAGAATCGACTGAAGCTCTCTGTCCGACTTCGATCGATGACATCGATCGATCGAAGTGACATCGATCGATCGAAGTCATCGATCGATGTCCGTCAGAAGCTATTTCTGCCACATGGACACATCCAATGTGGTATTCCTCCAAAAGGATGACATGTCATCCATCCACAACGTTTTCCATCTACTTTGAGCATTAATTTCACATTCACCCAATATCATAATTGAGTGATTCCACATCCTACAATTAACTACTCGTCACGTAGATAATTAAGGACACACTAGTTTTCGATTTTCATTATCGAAAACTCATTCAGCTCAAAGTACGTTGCTCAACCAAGTTTAGCAACACTCACTAATGGGCCAAAGCCCAAACTTTAAATCTCCAACTATGGACCAAGCCCAAACCTTTAATTCTCCAACAGAAAATGCCTCAAACTTTGATCTCTTTTTTGCTGATTCATTCTCTCTATTTGCCAGAGACTGAAGTTGAGTAATTACATCTGCCTTGATATAGTATATGCGGCTGATTGCCTCATCAGAGATGCTATCAGATTCTAGTTTCTTTCCTTGTGGAGGTGGTAGTTGTAGCGCGGGCATATAGAAGTGATGACTAAAGAGTCAAGGCGACCAGAGTGCAGGGGAAAGAGTAATGATCGCCGAAATGAAGGGATATGAGAGAATGGCTTGCCTTGGGCAGCTTCAATCCATGATTGGCAAAGCATTTGTTTCGAGTATCCATCAGTCACTCGATGGTCCACAGCAAACCCGACTATTATCCCACCACATCTGAGTTCAGTAGCCTATAACATATGATCAAATGTCAGCAGAAGATTTAATATGCTCTTATATCAAGTCATGACTGAAATGTTCTCTTTGCATATTGGTATATGCCTAAACATTTACTTATTGTTGAAGTTAGCGGAGCTGAACAAATAAGTCATGATCTAAAGGAAACGGGATGTGGTATGGAGGATTAAACCAGGAATCAACGATTAGAAGTGTTAGGTAGCTGAGTCAGCTGGCAGTTGAGATTGGGAGTGACAGTTACCGTGGCTCCCCGCATTTATGGAAGGTGAAGCACCTGCAGTGCTCCTTCTGTTCAAGGTAGAAGATGAAGGCAAAGGCGGGAATCAGTTCAAACGGGTGTAATGACCATATTATCCTTAATTATGCGTTATGGAAGAAAACAGTTAAGGGACACAAGTGTAATTTCACATGTTAGTTAAATGTAAATAGTATGCCGCTTCCCAACTGCTGAACCGCTGTAACTTTTGTTCAAACTTTCCAGAACCAATTCAATAAATTTTCTTCCCAAATTCTCCAGTTTTTTCCTCTACTTCTCAACTTTGATGTGTGATTATGCTTTTCCACTGATACTCATCCACACAAGGATAAATTTGGTTGCTAGAGCTAATAAGTCAGTCTTCTTGGGCCTGTCCCACACCACAAAAAGATATATCTTACAAGATCTCAATACTAAGGATGTGTTTATTTCCACAGATGTCACATTTCATGAGCTAACTTTCCCCTTTGCTTCTTCTGAAACTCATTCATCACCACCTGTCTACCTTGATTCTTCTATTTCACCTTATTCACCAGACTATGTTCCCAGTTCTACTCCGCAAACTCCAAATTCTATTCAAGACACATCTACACCTAGATCATCACCTACATCTGTATCATCCTCTACCCTTCCCACTGATTCCATACCTAATGCCTCACGTCATACCACTCAGCCATCTGCTACTCAACCTTCCTTTAATCATTGATCTTCCCTTTCCTACCAATTCTGAACCCCACCCAACCACATGTCAGACCCCATAGGGTCAAAACAGCCCCTTCCTATCTTAAAGACTCTTATTGCAATCAGATCTCCAATTCTTCAGTTGGTTACTCCAACCCTCATTTCCTTGAAAAATATTACAGTCTTGATTCTTTAGCTCCACAGTATAAAACATATGCATTGAATATTAGCATGTATGTAGAACCTAAATCTTTTGCAGAGACAGCTAGTGATCCAGTATGGCAGAAGACAATGGCCAAGGAAATTGCAGCCATAGAGGATAATCATACATGGACTCTAGTCCCTTTGCATGCAGGCAAACAACTCATCGGGTGCAAATGGGTATACAAGGTCAAGCTTAATTCAGATAGGACTGTGGAGAGATTTAAGCAAGAGTTGTAGCTAAGGGATACACTTAGCAGTATGGCATAGATTTTCAAGACACATTCTCACCAGTAGCCAAGATGACAACAGTGAGAGTTCTAATTGCCTTAGCAGCTTAGGAAGATTGGTTTGTCCATCAATTAGATATCAATAATGTTTTCTTACATGGTAAGCTCCATGAGGAAATACATATGAGTCCTCCACCTAGTGTTTTTTTGCCTCAACGTGGTCTAGTTTGCAAGCTTCAGAAATCCCTTTATGGACTAAAGCAGACCAGTAGTGTACGGAATTCTGGACTTACTCAATTTCTAGTTCAGCAAGGGTTCGTACAATCTAAATGTGGCTACATCTTATTTGTTAAGAAGATTGGAGGATCTTTACTAATCCTACTGGTGTATGTAGATGACATTATTATGGATTGTAATAATCTGTCAGCCATTATGGAAGTTAAAGCTAGCCTACACACAGAGTTTAAAATCAAAGATATGAGAAGCCTCAAATACTTCCTAGGCATTGAGGTGCCTAGATCAAGAGCGGAATTCACATTAATCAGAGAAAGTATACCATGGAGCTTCTTGAACGGACTGGCTTCTTGGGCTCAAAACCATCAAGGACCCTTATGGAGAGCCATGTAAGACTCACACAAAATGACTCCCAAGCCTTTCCTGATGTATCACAGTATAGGAGCTTGATTGGTAAACTGCTTTACCTAAACATTACTAGATCAGATACCACATTTACAGTTCAACAACTTCGCTAGTTCTTAGATTGTCCTACCATGGAGATACCACATTTACAGTTCAACAACTTCGCTAGTTCTTAGATTGTCCTACCATGGAGCATATGAAGGCAGCACATAGAATAGTGAGTTATCTGAAAGAACAATTGGCCAAGGCTTGTTGTTTCCAAGTCAAGGAGGTCACAAGTTTAAAGCCTTTGTAGATGCGGATTGAGGAGGCTGTAATGAGACCCGCAGGTCAGTGACATGATATTGTGTCTTCTTTGGGAATGCATTGATGTATTGGAAGGCAAAGAAACAAACCACGGTGTCCAGGTCATCAGTTGAAGCTGAGCACAAGGCTATGGCCGCAGTCACATGTGAGATTCTATGGTTGCTATTCTTGGGCAAGGATCTGGAAATTGAGGAAAAGAGACCAGTAGAAGTATTCTGCGATAGTAAGAGTGCCATTACATAGCAGAGAACCTAGTATTTTATAAAAGAACAAAACATATTGAAATCGACTGCCACATTGTTAGAGAAAAGGTGCAATAAGAAGTCTTACAGTTGATGCCTATTTGGACTGAGTTACAGTTGGCATATATGTTCACCAAATCACTTGATAACAAAAAGCTGAGTCAACTAATGTCTTTAATGGGAAGTTTAAATTTGTATAGCAAGTAGAGCTTGGGGGTGATTATTTTTTGGCTCATCAGGGGGGGTTTGAAGGTAGCGGAGCTGAAGAAATGAGTCATGTTCTAAAAGAGAAGGGATGTGGTACGGAGGATTAAACCAAGAACAACGATTAGGAGTGTTAGGTAGCTGAGTCAACTCGCTGTTGAGATTGGAAGTAGCAGTTATGACTTCATTGTTTTGGATCATTTAGGTTCCATTTATCTACGGTCGTGCCATACATAGACTGACCTGGAAAGCACAGACGCCACGGCGCACTGGGGGAACAAACTTTCCTTGGATGCTCTCATCTGGTTTGTAGAAGTCGATTTCAGCGAGCTCAATATCTGCATAAGCCAGAATGAAATCGACCCCACTGCCATTACAGAAAATCTCAGGCTCTCCAAAGGTATTTTGCACCATTTCTCCGGTAAGAGGATAGTAAGGCACCAAAACTTTTGCCAAAGAGTTCTTAAGAATTTTAACCATGTACTCGTACGTATACTTCTAATCTAAAGGCTTCTTGTAACAAAAGAATGACGTGGGATGGATTGGCGGTAGCAGCAAATCGAGATTAGAGAGTGGAAGCCAGTGTTTGTGAATTTGGATCTCTGGCAACACTACTTCAGTCTTGTTTATCCTCACTTGGAGTTTTCTTCCCGCAACCATTTTTTTTACCTCCTCTTTTTGGGTGAGTAACAAAATATGGGTTGTTGACGAGAGAGAGCGCGTAGCTTCAGTTTATTTTTGGGATGGAAAAGATGAATGCTAACTTCAGTCATTTTATAGTGGTCTCGAAAGGCTATAGAATCTCTGGATTAATTCATTAATAAATAATAAAATCTACATATTTAGATTTAGACATATTTTTAAGATCTTCCAAGAAATGCATCCTTCAATGTAGGATTGTAAGTGTCTTCCTACAGCCAGATATAAAGCATAAATGGAAACATATTTAAATTATTAAAATGAATTAAAATTACTCCATCCGTCTTAAAAGATAAGTCTTCTTTAACTTTTTAATGTAATGTAAATTAATCTATAGTAAAAAATTTTAAAAATAAATCTATATTTTGAGCTGAAGGTGTAAAAATATTGTCTAATAAACGCACTACTCAATACCATTACATCTTATACATCTATGGACTTGACACATTTAACCTGAAGTCTACAGAAACAAAAAAACGGTCAGATCTCGGTTTGTCCATTGAATAAGTTATTTAAAACCTTTGAACTTTCAATGGGGCCTGTCAAAACATCAACCCTTGTGAAACCTTTGAACTTCTTAGACTTCTACTTTTTCGTTTCTAGAAATTTCCTAAGCATGAATACGTAACGAAGTTATAAATCATGCTTTTGAGGTTCTAATATTTGACAGTGATTTATAACAAATTTTTAGAGCATATCCGGAACTGCCGCGTTAGAAGTTAGACGTCTTTTTTGGACGTAGAAGTTACACTTCTTTGGAGTCCATTTCTACGCTACCGAAATCACGTTCTTTCACCAAAATTATGTCACTAATGATTTTCTTTGCCCTCGGTAGAAATAAGTCCAGCCGATGTGTACCTAACTGTCGTGCTCTGCTTCCGAACCCTAGCATCAGGAACAGTGCGTCCGCCGTATCTTATTAAGGAGAATACAAAGCGTCGAATCAATTTCCAACATGTCTGAAAAGACGTAGAATTTTTTTTCGCGCGGAAACGAAATACAAGAACATAAAGTTTTCTTGGCAAAGAAAATTCCTCAATACAATAATGAACTAAATCCTGACAATAACGTAAGTCTGAAAATCTAAACAAGGTGATGTCCGGTGAGCTCCCAATAAAATAAAGACAAACAGTTGCAGGATCTTCTTATATTTTAGGCGCGACCGTCAGTCTGCCCATTCTACCGTGTCATCCCCGTCCTCAACAAAGACATAGTCGTACGCTTCCTCGTGCTCACCTGGTGGGGGAGAGTAGGGGTGAGTGACGGAAAATCACCCAGTAGGCACCTGCCTCCAACTAATACAAGACAAGCATACAAAAATGATATAACACATAGCACATGACATGCTATCACATAGGCATATGAAAGAATGCGGAAAGGTAAATCACTCCAGATAAAAATGCGCAACATCGTGATGCATGTCCTACTATGCATGTCACACGCAAAAAAGTCATGTCACACAGAATGCCGATATCTCTATCGTGCAATGCATGAACCGGGGTCCTACTGAGTGGCTGCAGGTCGTACACCCCACAGTCACCATACTGAGCGTGCGTGCCTGCGCCACCGCACACCATCCTGAGTGTCGTGGCGCCGCCACCGTATACAATCCTGAGCGCCCGTGATCCGTACGTCACGACCCGTCATCAATGCAATGCACGTGCCATGAATGCAAAAACACAGTCGCCTGAGGCCCCTGACCCATCCTCACCATCCTCTGGCACTCAATTCTAGGTTCACTTAATGATCGCCTGAGGCCCCTGGCCCATCCTCACCATCCTCCGGCACTCAAATCTAGGTTCATTTATTATCCGAGTAATGATTTAATGTTGTTTGATGATAAACTTATTTTTCCATAGCTTGTATATATTTATTGTGCATTTTCTATATTTTTCCTTATTTTTTCCTCATTTATTTCTATTTATTACCTATTTATCCAAATTAAATAAATTATCACAATTACCGAAATTTAGTGAAAATAATTTAATTTCAGCATTTTATAATTTCTAGAATTTATTTATAATTTTCTGATATTTATTTATATTTTTCCTATAATTATTACTATTTTAAATTAATTAGGTAATATTTATAGAAATTCAGAATATCATTATCCCTTAAATTGCATTTGGGCTGGCCCCTTATAGCCAGCCCTGAACTGCATTCCATTCAGGTCCGGCCCGTCAGGGTCCGGCCTGCAGTCACATAATTTTTTTTTATAATCGCGTTATTGGGCCGGCTGATGTCCGGTCCGGTCCGCTACCAGCCTACCTCTTTTTTTTATATTCTATACATAACGCAACCAGTCAGCAGGAGGCACGTGCAGCCACGTGCGGCCGCTTCCAGCGGCGCGTGCGGCGCACCGGCGGCCTCTGGCGGTCTTTTTTCAACCCTGATCTATATTTTTGCCTATTTTTAGTCTATGGGAACCTATTCTAAGGCCAAAACAAAATAAAAACCTCTAATCTTACTAACAGATTTATCATTTTGATTATCAAATTTTTCCCTAAAATCAAATCCTTACTATTTTGATTATCAAAGTTTTCCCTAAAATAAATCCAATCCACGCAAAACAGTATACGCATTGCACAGTCATCAAATGCATTCCACAGTAATCAAAACTCATGCTTTTCGCAGATTGAAACAACATGCTATGAAATTCAACAATTAAAACAACAAAAACAATTAGAATACCACCAAACCATGCTTGAATTTGTACCAATTGGAGGGGAAAAAGGAACCAACTTGGAAGTAGACAAAAACAATCATGCATAAGTCACACCCCCTACCCTCCACTTAGACGTTAACATTATTCTCAATGTTAAGAAAATGAAAGAATAAAAAGCATAAGGGTAAGAAACATAGCTGATTTGATGCAACATCATCACTCAATATTGCAGTGAGCCACATACACGTCATATGCAAACCATCTTTGGCCACCTTCCTTGCCAACAGTCTCGCAATCTTTATTCCTACAAAACAGAACCAAAACAAAGACGCATAACACGGAAAAATACGGCTCTAAAACAATAACATGGCTAAAGCTTGTAAGAAAAAATTGAAACATTCATTGCTCAACAGCCTCTGAATGTATTTCAATGAAAAAAACTTGCAAACTTTTGACACTAACACAACAAAAAACAATAAAAATGACAAGGCAAAGAAGTAGTTCTGAATTTATAGTCTACAGCTCGACTTTCAATAATCTAATCTCGATTAGGGGTAAGATCTTGAAGTGATCAAACCTCCTTTCCAAACTCTGTAGGGTTCATCTTATCGAAATAATGCTTCAACCTCTGCCCATTAACCACGAACGTTCTTTGATCATCAGCTTGAATCTCAATTGCTCCAGAGGGGAATACTTTGGTGACTATGAAAGGCCCAGACCATCTTGACCTTAACTTGCCAGGAAACAACTTCAAACGAGAATTATAAAGCAAGACCTTTTGACCAATAGAGAACTCTCGATCCAATATGTTTTTATCATGCAATAACTTAGTTCTCTCTTTGTACAGAACAGCATTCTCATAAGCTTGCAACCTAAACTCCTCTACCTCATTCAATTGAAGCAATCTTTTTTCTTGAGCAGATTTCACATCAAAATTTAAGAACTTTATAGCCCAATAAGCCTTATGCTCCAATTCAACAGGTAGGTGACAAGCTTTTCCAAACACAAGCTTATAGGTTGATGTACCTATAGGAGTCTTAAATGCAGTTCTATAAGCCCATAATGAGTCATCCAACTTCATCGCCCAGTCTTTCCTATAGGCATTCACTGTCTTCTCCAAAATTCTTTTTAACTCCCTATTGGATACCTCGACTTGGCCACTCGTCTGAGGATGGTATGGGGTAGCAATCTTGTGGTGTACATTGTATTTGACTAACAAAGCTCTTAATTCTTTATGTCTAAAGTGAGTGCCCTCGTCACTAATCAATGCCCTAGGGGTACCGAATCGTGAAAAAATATTTTTCTTTAAGAACTTCGTAACCACCTTAGTGTCATTAGTAGGAGCAGCAACCGCTTCAACCCACTTCGACACATAGTCTACAGCCACAAGAATATACTTGTTGTTATAGGATGATGGAAAAGGCCCTATAAAATCTATGCCCCAAAGGTCAAAAATTTCACATTCAATTATGTTGTTTAATGGCATCTCATGTCTCTTTGATATGTTTCCTACCCTTTGGCACCTATCACACTGCTTCACGTAATTTTGTGAATCTCTAAAAAGCGTAGGCCAATAAAAACCACATTCTAAAACTTTACTCGCAGTCCTGTAAGCACCAAAATGTCCCCCTACCTGACCATCGTGACAATGAGACAATATGTCCATCTGGTCCCACTCTGGTACACATCTCCTTATAATATTGTCACTGCATATCTTGAATAAGTAAGGATCTTCCCAGTAATAATGTTTCAGTTCATGAAAGAATCTTTTCTTTTGTTGGTGGGTGAATTTAGCAGGGATGTACTTACTTGCCAGATAATTCGCAAAAGGAGCAAACCAAGGAGCTTTACCTGCTAGGGAATATGAAATGGCAGTGCTATTTGAAATAGAACCCACAATGACACTCTCTGGGAAAGTATGCAATACTTGATCATTTAGAGGTTAAATCACAGAGGACATTGTTGAAACGGAAATCGCCTATAAAACAAGGAATCTTAAAGCTTCCAGGATCTTTAAGTTTTTGAGGCAATTTGTTTTGTAGGACGGCTGAGCATTCTTCATTCAAAAGTATTTTCTCACATTCTTGCAATTTCTTCTTACTTGATAGAATGTCTTTTAAGAATTTGGCGTATTTAGGCATTTGTGATATCATCTCAACAAATGGTAAATTCACCTCTAATTTGTTAAAAATTTCCAAGAATTTCTTAAACTGAGGATTGTCTTTTGGAGGTTCAACAATTTGAGGGAACGGTAATGATTTGTAATCTACTTCTTCATTATTGTACATTGCCTTTTTACCATTTCTTTTAAGTTCAAGGTTTTCATTCTTAGATGATGAATTCATATCTTTTTCATTAAGATTTTGATCATTCTCTTCAACTTCTTCAGGTGTTGAATCTACTGGATCAATCGATTGCTGAGTTTGAGATTGTTTTGGAAATTTTTCAACAATTCTAGGGTAAACTGGTTCACTCAACTCTCTTCCATTTCTAAGAGTGATTGCATTCAATTCTTTTGGATTTACTTCAGTGTTGCTAGGAAGATTTCCTTGAATTCTGTTTGACAACAGATTTGCCATTTGACCAATTTGGTTTTCCAAATTTTTTGTTTGACGATTCTTGACTCTTTATCAAGGCTTCTTGATTTTGGAATCTTGCTTCAGAGCTTGATATAAATTTTGCCAAGATATCTTCTATATTTATCTTTTTCTCTTGATTGTTTTGAAAACCAGGAGGATGTCCTATATTCTGAGGTCGATTCCAAGAATTTGTGTTGTTTCTCCATGCATTATTGTAGGTATTATGGTTTGAATTTGTAAATCTTTGAGGTTGACCTACAAAACTCGCTTCATCAGGATAGAAATTTTCACTTGTGCTTGGTATTTGATTTTGCGGGCACTGATTTGGCATATGATTACCACCACAATTTTCACAAGTTATTTTTCCGCCAATGCCTAAACTTTTTGAAATTAGGGAGAGTTGTGCCAAAATGGCGGAGTTTGTGTCAAGCTCTAATACAGAAGCTTTCTTAGGATTGCTTCGTTCATTTGGCCATTGACAACCCGTTGAGGCCATCTCTTCAAAGAGATTCCATGCCTCATCAGGTGGTTTTCGCATAATGCTACCCCCACTGGCAGCGTCTACCATTGACCGGGCGCTATTTTCCATACCATTATAAAATATTTGGACTTGCATCCATTTTGGTAGTTCATGGTGTGGACACCTTCTTAAATAATCTTTAAATCTTTCCCAAGCTTCATATAATGATTCTCCACTATCTTGAACAAAATTTGTTATATCATTTCTAAATTTCATGGTTTTTGATGGTGGAAAATATTTAGTTAAGAAACTAGAAGCTAATTGGTCCCATGTAGTTATAGACCCAGAGGGGAGAGAATTTAACCATGATTTAGCTTTATCTTTTAGTGTGAAAGGAAAGAGTCTTAGCCTTATAGCATCATCAGTAACCCCATTTTTTTTAAAGGTGTCACATATTTCTAAGAAATTAGAAATATGAGCATTAGGGTCTTCATTTGATAAACCATAGAATTGTACAGATTGTTGTATCATTTGTATTACCGCTGGTTTAATTTCAAAATTATTGGCGGCTATAGTGGGTCTAAGTATGGCTGGGGCAGCTCCCTCTACCCTAGGGGTTGCGTAATCTCTAAGGCATCTTTGGGCTTCTTGATTGTTTTCTGCCATTTCGATTGTTACAATTTCTGTCTCTTCTTGGATTTCTTGAATATTAACTCTCTGCGAGTTAATTTTTGCTTGCCTTACTATTTTCCGATTATGTTTAGCAGTACCTTCAATATTAGGATCGTATAGTAAAGGCTCGTAGGAACTACGGGTCATAAACTAATAAACTAAATAATTAAAATAAACAATAAAAGACAATTAACAAAACACACAGCGAAATAATACGTAGAGGAAAACGAATTACGAAAACAATGCTAAACTATTTACTGAATCTAAATAAAAGGTCAACTTGCGGAAATAAATAAAGACAAAAAAAACAATAATTAAAGATGACGCAAACAGAAACAAAAAAAAACAACGAAAAAAAAGTAAACTAAAAACAATAATTTTTTTATATATAAAGAACGTAAAAGCAACGTTCTGTTGAAACTTTTTTTATTAATTTTTTTTGTTTATTTATATATAAAAAATATTTTAGCTTAATCTCAAGGCTATATATAATTATATGATATTAAAATCTAGTCCCCGGCAACGGCGCCAAAAACTTGATGTGTTTTTTCTTAACCACTAACTAGCAAGTGCACTAGGTACAATTGTAGAGTAGCAGGCAAGAGGGTTGTCGATCCCACGAGGACTAGTTTTTAAGTATCAAAATTATATTTTTGCCTTAATTTAAACCTTTCAAACAAATTGGGATTAAATAAAAACGAAAATAAAGATAAAAATAATAAACAACGCAATTGTACCGTACACAACACAATTAACCCGAGACTTACTTTTCTTTCTAAAGAATTCTTGACTAGTTATGCTCTGGTTGAGTTTTTCTTTTCTAATGATTTAGCATTTTTTTACTTTCTAATCAACATGTACATTAAACTTGATCCAAACTGCTAAGGATAAAATTCTCAATTTTAGCTGCTACCCAATCCCTTGGCGTAGAAACCTAACTCGGTGTGACAAACTCCGTATCCCTACGCAAATTTTAATCCATCGAGTCGCATTTAATTTCCTTAGAATTTTCTAATTATCCACCCATAGAAACCGAATCTATCCCTAGTCAGTTTTACTACAGGTTCATTGTTGACACGGTCATAACTAAATTCTTCACCTCCCGGTTCTTCAAATTTAATTACTTGTTCTATCAGTAGGTAGCTAATCTACTGACGCAATAAACACACCAACAACAATTAGCAGTTGGAAAAAATAATGAACAATTAATTGAGATAATAAAAATGCAGATATTGTAGCACAGAAAATTCAACCGTTGCGATAACCAGTCAAGAAAATAGAGGAATTAGCCACTCATTGTAATCACACTGGTTTTCAAAATAATAAGTAAATGCATGCAAAAACAAGAGAGAAAAAAAACGCAGATGAAATTTCACCCAGTCAGTCTCAGAAGTCGCACTCCTGGTGATGACCGATGGTTTCACGTACGCGCTGCTGGCTTGTCTTGGCGTCGGACTCCGTGCCTGCTTTGCAGCTGCTGATGGCGACAGAAAGCTCTGCTGGCCACCCTCCTTTTTCCTTTTGTCCTTTGACTAATAATAATGGAGAGAGAAAATCAATTGAATTTGCTTCCTTTCTCTTCTCTAATTCTCGGATGAAACAACAAAGAAAGAGAATGGGCTGCCCTCGAGAAACGTGCGCAGCAGTAAAATTGCTTGCTTTTTTAGCTCTCCTTCGTGCGATATTTATACACTGAACTGAACAGAAATAGCTCTTCAGATGCCTTATTTTTCTCAACAGCACTGGCATCTCAACAAAAACTTGGATATGCTTTGGTTCAAGAAGTTTATCTTTTCTGTTTTGCTCCTCAATCCTCGCCTGGTGCACACCAGAAAGTTCCATTTTTTCTTTCTTTTTTTCATTTCCTGCAATATTAAAGAAATGTGTAGTGTCCACTATAAAGAAATAAATATCTCATTTAGCTAAATAACAAAGTCTTTAACATTACTAAAATGATAACTCAGTTAAGCTCAGAAAATAAAGTTAATTTAGCTAACAAAATTAATATTTTTCATTTAATCACATGAACACTTACATTATTCAATTTGATTGTTATTGTTACTTTTTAGCATCGATTTAGCCAAATATTGCTTGATATAGAGTATATAAATAATATGTATAAAATTGATTATATCAACTACCCTCCACTTAGTCTTTGATCGTCCTCGAGCAAATAAAATGACTTTAAAGAAAATAGGCTTAATCTTTCTTCTAAAGAACATGTATCAGCGATGATTTCACATAAATAGTCACAAAGTACAATCGAAATAACCAATTGAATAACTTTATAATTCAAATATCAACTATACTTATCCCATGTAATCGAGGTGTGTGTGTAAATAGCCAATCTCGAGCTTTCGGTAGACAATCAATTGAAATTATGCAAATTATGACTCGTGACCATCCCATAGGCTTACTTTTCTTACTCGCTCTCCACTAATGTAGATGATTCAAGTCAATAAAGATCAAGTAGGACTTTTCAGCTTGTAACGTAAGGCTAGGGACTTGGTTTCACGAAGGAAAAGGGATTCAAAGAAAAATCTAAGAGAGCTCGCAACAAAATGGCATGCACATGAAACAAACTCTTTTTACAATTCAAACACCCTCTTCATTTTTTGAGAACAAATCACTATAATCACTATCGGCCATATAAGTGTTTTTCCTTTTCTTTGGCCGTTCTTTTCATCCTTTTTTTCTTTTTCTGTTTCATTCTTTGAACTTTTTTTTTCTTTTCTTTTTCATCACCATTCCCTTGTAACGACATATTTATACACCCTTTCAACCTCATCTCATCACTCATAACCCACTATCTTCATCCCAAACATAATGATAATGCCATATAAGCTCTCTTAAATAGGGACATATGAGGATATACATTTTTATCAAGTAGGCTAAAATGGAAGGTTAATGAGGTTTAACAATAAAGAAAGTCGAATGGGGTCTCAACCATTCTTAATAATAAGGCTCAAAAGGGGTACTAGGGATAAAATGATCATAGGGATGGCTAGAAAGGCTCAAACAGTCCAAAGAACGCCTATGACTGTCATCTCTAAGTCAACTTGAATTCATCTATAAATTTCGCCTCGAGAAGTAATGAAGTAAGTTCTAGAATGACACAAAATGCATGATAAGCATAATTCTTTACTATCATCCACTAATCACCAGATCATGGCTATACGTGCTCAAAATGTCTCAAATTACATGAAATAAAATATAATTAACATTGAATCAATCCATCATTCCAAAGGTATTTCTCATGTATGTTGTAACTACATATGCAAAATAATTCTCATCAACATATTCATAGAAGATCAAAAATTTAAAAATTAACATACATTTAAGCATTTTTCTTTTCAAACGCAATAAAATCAGCTTAAAACAATCATGCATGAGTCACACCCCCTACCCTCCACTTAGACGTTAACATTATTCTCAATGTTAAGAAAATGAAAGAATAAAAAGCATAAGGGTAAGAAACATAGCTGATTTGATGCAACATCATCACTCAATATTGCAGTGAGCCACATACACGTCATATGCAAACCATCTTTGGCCACCTTCCTTGCCAACAGCCTTGCAATCTTTATTCCTACAAAACAGAACCAAAACAAAGACGCATAACACGGAAAAATACGGCTCTAAAATAATAACATGGCTAAAGCTTGTAAGAAAAAATTGAAACATTCATTGCTCAACAGCCTCTGAATGTATTTCAATGAAAAAAACTTGCAAACTTTTGACACTAACACAACAAAAAACAATAAAAATGACAAGGCAAAGAAGTAGTTCTGAATTTATAGTCTACAGCTCGACTTTCAATAATCTAATCTCGATTAGGGGTAAGATCTTGAAGTGACCAAACCTCCTTTCCAAACTCTATAGGGTCCATCTTATCGAAATAATGCTTCAACCTCTGCCCATTAACCACGAACGTTCTTTGATCATCAGCTTGAATCTCAATTGCTCCAGAGGGGAATACTTTGGTGACTATGAAAGGCCCAGACCATCTTGACCTTAACTTGCCAGGAAACAACTTCAAACGAGAATTATAAAGCAAGACCTTTTGACCAATAGAGAACTCTCGATCCAATATGTTTTTATCATGCAATAACTTAGTTCTCTCTTTGTACAGAACAGCATTCTCATAAGCTTGCAACCTAAACTCCTCTACCTCATTCAATTGAAGCAATCTTTTTTCTTGAGCAGATTTCACATCAAAATTTAAGAACTTTATAGCCCAATAAGCCTTATGCTCCAATTCAACAGGTAGGTGACAAGCTTTTCCAAACACAAGCTTATAGGGTGATGTACCTATAGGAGTCTTAAATGCAGTTCTATAAGCCCATAATGAGTCATCCAACTTCATCGCCCAGTCTTTCCTATAGGCATTCACTGTCTTCTCCAAAATTCTTTTTAACTCCCTATTGGATACCTCGACTTGGCCACTCGTCTGAGGATGGTATGGGGTAGCAATCTTGTGGTGTACATTGTATTTGACTAACAAAGCTCTTAATTCTTTATGTCTAAAGTGAGTGCCCTCGTCACTAATCAATGCCCTAGGGGTACCGAATCGTGAAAAAATATTTTTCTTTAAGAACTTCGTAACCACCTTAGTGTCATTAGTAGGAGCAGCAACCGCTTCAACCCACTTCGACACATAGTCTACAGCCACAAGAATATACTTGTTGTTATAGGATGATGGAAAAGGCCCCATAAAATCTATGCCCCAAAGGTCAAAAATTTCACATTCAATTATGTTGTTTAATGGCATCTCATGTCTCTTTGATATGTTTCCTACCCTTTGGCACCTATCACACTGCTTCACGTAATTTTGTGAATCTCTAAAAAGCGTAGGCCAATAAAAACCACATTCTAAAACTTTACTCGCAGTCCTGTAAGCACCAAAATGTCCCCCTACCTGACCATCGTGATAATGAGACAATATGTCCATCTGGTCCCACTCTGGTACACATCTCCTTATAATATTGTCACTGCATATCTTGAATAAGTAAGGATCTTCCCAGTAATAATGTTTCAGTTCATGAAAGAATCTTTTCTTTTGTTGGTGGGTGAATTTAACAGGGATGTACTTACTTGCCAGATAATTCGCAAAAGGAGCAAACCAAGGAGCTTTACCTGCTAGGGAATATGAAATGACAGTGCTATTTGAAATAGAACCCACAATGACACTCTCTGGGAAAGTATGCAATACTTGATCATTTAGAGGATAAATCTCATCTAAAAGCAACAACTTTTCAGTGGGAAATTCTTCATTAATTTCTCTCTCGGGTATATCATTTTCCCCAATTTGTAGTCTGGACAGGTGGTCAGCTACCACATTTTCAGAACCTTTTTTATCCTTGATGGTCATGTCAAATTCCTGAAGAAACAGAATCCATCGAATTAGTCTTGGCTTTGATTCTTTCTTACTTAGCAGATACTTAAGCGCAGAGTGATCAGTGTATACTATCACTTTAGTACCAATCAAATACGCTCTAAACTTGTCAAATGCAAAGACAATAGCTAATAACTCTTTCTCAGTAGTTGCATAGTTAATTTGAGCTGAATTTAATGTGCGACTTGCATAATAGATAGGGCGAAAAATCTTATCTTTTCTTTGTCCTAGAATAGCCCCTACAGTAAGGTCACTCGCATCACACATTAACTCAAAAGGTAGATTCCAATCAGGAGCAACTAAAATTGGTGCAGTTATCAACTTTTCTTTTAAAATTTTAAAAGCTTCATGACATTCACTAGAAAAGTTGAAGGGAACGTCTTTCACAAGCAAGTGTGTTAATGGTTTAGCAATTTTCGAAAAGTCTTTTATGAATCTTCTATAAAAACCAGCATGACCTAAAAATCCTCTTAACGTTTTCAAGTTAGTGGGTGGCGCTAACTTGGCAATCACATCAACTTTTGACTTATCAACTTCCATTCCGTTATGAGATATCTTATGTCCTAGCACAATTCCTTCTTGAACCATTAGATGACATTTTTCCCAATTTAGGATTAAGTTTGTATCTTCACAACGTTGTAAAACTTTTGCTAAGTTATTCAGGCAATTGTCAAAAGATGATCCAAACACAGAAAAATCATCCATAAATATTTCCATAAATTTCTCTACCATGTCAGAAAAATAGATAGCATGCATCGTTGGAATGTTGCTGGAGCATTACAGAGACCAAATGGCATTCTTCGATATGCAAAAGTTCCATATGGGCATGTAAAAGTTGTTTTTTCTTGATCTTCAGGGGCTATAGCAATTTGAAAATAGCCTGAATAGCCATCAAGAAAGCAGTAATACGCATGCCCACAAAGTCTCTCAAGCATTTGGTCAATGAAAGGTAGTGGAAAATGATCTTTTCTAGTTATTTCGTTTAGTTTCCTATAATCAATACACATTCTCCAACTAGTAATTAGGCGAGTAGGAATCAATTCATTGTTTTCATTTTCCACAACCGTAACCCCACCTTTTTTAGGGACGACTTGAACTGGGCTTACCCATTCACTATCTGAGATAGGAAAGATTATTCCCTTGTCAAGCAATTTGATTACTTCTTTTTTAACCACTTCTTGCATTATTGGGTTTAATCTCCTCTGAGGTTGAACTACAGATTTAAAGTCGTCATCTAATAATATTTTATGCATGCAAACAGTTGGGCTTATTCCCTTAATATCTGCCATTTGCCAGCCAAACGCTTTCTTATGTTCTCTCAACACCCTAAGCAATTTCTCTTCTTCTATCTTACTTAGGGAAGACGAAATGATTAAGGGCAAAGTTTTATCCTCATTCAGAAAGATGTACTTTAAGTTGGAAGGCAAAGGCTTCAATTCTAAGTCAACGGGTGGTTCTTCAATGCTTGATTTTGTTTTAGGCCCTTTCAATTCAAGTTCCAAAAATTTTAATTTTCTGTTATACCCAAGTTGATTAGCTTCAAGAAGGCAAATTTCTTCATTAATTTCATCATTATTCTTGTCAGATACAATACAATTTTCAATAGGATCATCAGATGCATTATCTCGCCAGAAATCAGCTACTACAGTATTCATTACATCAATAGAGTAACATGATTTCTTTTCATTTGGATATTTCATTGCTTCAAATACATTAAAAGTTACACATTCATCCCCTACTCTCAACATTAGTTCACCTTTTTGGACATCTATCAAAGTTCTTCCAGTGGCTAAGAGTGGTCGACCAAGTATTAGAGGCATATCATTATCTTCTTCCATATCCAAGACAACAAAGTCAACGGGAAAAATAAATTTATCAACTTTGACCAACACATCTTCAATGATTCCCCTAGGATATTTAATTGATCGATCAGCCAATTGAAGAGTGATATTGATTGCTTTTACTTCACCTAGTCTTAACTTTTTGAAGATAGAATAAGGCATCAAATTTATGCTAGCTCCTAAATCACAGAGGACATTGTTGAAACGGAAATCGCCTATAAAACAAGGAATCTTAAAGCTTCCAGGATCTTTAAGTTTTTGAGGCAATTTGTTTTGTAGGACGGCTGAGCATTCTTCATTCAAAAGTATTTTCTCACATTCTTGCAATTTCTTCTTACTTGATAGAATGTCTTTTAAGAATTTGGCGTATTTAGGCATTTTTGATATCACCTCAACAAATGGTAAATTCACCTCTAATTTCTTAAAAATTTCCAAGAATTTCTTAAACTGAGGATTGTCTTTTGGAGGTTCAACAATTTGAGGGAACGGTAATGATTTGTAATCTACTTCTTCATTATTGTACATTGCCTTTTTACCATTTCTTTTAAGTTCAAGGTTTTCATTCTTAGATGATGAATTCATATCTTTTTCATTAAGATTTTGATCATTCTCTTCAACTTCTTCAGGTGTTGAATCTACTGGATCAATCGATTGCTGAGTTTGAGATTGTTTTGGAAATTTTTCAACAATTCTAGGGTAAACTGGTTCACTCAACTCTCTTCCATTTCTAAGAGTGATTGCATTCAATTCTTTTGGATTTACTTCAGTGTTGATAGGAAGATTTCCTTGAATTCTGTTTGACAACAGATTTGCCATTTGACCAATTTGGTTTTCCAAATTTTTGATTGACGATTCTTGACTCTTTATCAAGGCTTCTTGATTTTGGAATCTAGCTTCAGAGCCTGATATAAATTTTGCCAAGATATCTTCTATATTTATCTTTTTCTCTTGATTGTTTTGAAAACCAGGAGGATGTCCTATATTCTGAGGTCGATTCCAAGAATTTGCGTTGTTTCTCCATGCATTATTGTAGGTATTAGGGTATGAATTTGTAAATCTTTGAGGTTGACCTACAAAACTCGCTTCATCAGGATAGAAATTTTCACTTGTGCTTGGTATTTGATTTTGCGGGCACTGATTTGGCATATGATTACCACCACAATTTTCACAAGTTATTTTTCCGCCAATGCCTAAACTTTTTGAAATTAGGGAGAGTTATGCCAAAATGGCGGAGTTTGTGTCAAGCTCTAATACAGAAGCTTTCTTAGGATTGCTTCGTTCATTTGGCCATTGACAACCCGTTGAGGCCATCTCTTCAAAGAGATTTCATGCCTCATCAGGTGGTTTTCTCATAATGCTACCCCCACTGGCAGCGTCTACCATTGACCGGGCGCTATTTTACATACCATTATAAAATATTTGGACTTGCATCCATTTTGGTAGTTCATGGTGTGGACACCTT
>AP025042.1:28970112-29172559 GCA_036186865.1 Eustoma russellianum | reverse complement strand
TATTTGGACTTGCATCCATTTTGGTAGTTCATGGTGTGGACACCTTCTTAAATAATCTTTAAATCTTTCCCAAGCTTCATATAATGATTCTCCACTATCTTGAACAAAATTTGTTATATCATTTCTAAATTTCATGGTTTTTGATGGTGGAAAATATTTAGTTAAGAAACTAGAAGCTAATTGGTCCCATGTAGTTATAGACCCAGAGAGGAGAGAATTTAACCATGATTTAGCTTTATCTTATAGTGTGAAAGGAAAGAGTCTTAGCCTTATAGCATCATCAGTAACCCCATTTTGTTTAAAGGTCTCACATATTTCTAAGAAATTAGAAATATGAGCATTAGGGTCTTCATTTGATAAACCATAGAATTGTACAGATTATTGTATCATTTGTATTACCGCTGGTTTAATTTCAAAATTATTGGCGGCTATAGTGGGTCTAAGTATGGCTGGGACAGCTCCCTCTACCCTAGGGGTTGCGTAATCTCTAAGGCATCTTTGGGCTTCTTGATTGTTTTCTGCCATTTCGATTGTTACAATTTCTGTCTCTTCTTGGATTTCTTGAATATTAACTCTCTGCGAGTTAATTTTTGCTTTCCTTACTATTTTCCGATTATGTTTAGCAGTACCTTCAATATTAGGATCGTATAGTAAAGACTCGTGGGAACTACGGGTCATAAACTAATAAACTAAGTAATTAAAATAAACAATAAAAGACAATTAACAAAACACACAGCGAAATAATACGTAGAGGAAAACGAATTACGAAAACAATGCTAAACTATTTACTGAATCTAAATAAAAGGTCAACTTGCGGAAATAAATAAAGACAAAAAAACAATAATTAAAGATGACGCAAACAGAAACAAAAAAAACAACGAAAAAAAAAGTAAACTAAAAACAATAATTTTTTTATATATAAAGAACGTAAAAGCAACGTTCTGTTGAAACTTTTTTTATTAATTTTTTTTGTTTATTTATATATAAAAAATATTTTAGCTTAATCTCAAGGCTATATATAATTATATGATATTAAAATCTAGTCCCCGGCAACGGCGCCAAAAACTTGATGTGTTTTTTCTTAACCACTAACTAGCAAGTGCACTAGGTACAATTGTAGAGTAGCAGGCAAGAGGGTTGTCGATCCCACGAGGACTAGTTTTTAAGTATCAAAATTATATTTTTGCCTTAATTTAAACCTTTCAAACAAATTGGGATTAAATAAAAACGAAAATAAAGATAAAAATAATAAACAGCGCAATTGTACCGTACACAACACAATTAACCCGAGACTTACTTTTCTTTCTAAAGAATTCTTGACTAGTTATGCTCTGGTTGAGTTTTTCTTTTCTAATGATTTAGCATTTTTTTACTTTCTAATCAACATGTACATTAAACTTGATCCAAACTGCTAAGGATAAAATTCTCAATTTTAGCTGCTACCCAATCCCTTGGCGTAGAAACCTAACTCGGTGTGACAAACTCCGTATCCCTACGCAAATTTTAATCCATCGAGTCGCATTTAATTTCCTTAGAATTTTCTAATTATCCACCCATAGAAACCGAATCTATCCCTAGTCAGTTTTACTACAGGTTCGTTGTTGACACGGTCATAACTAAATTCTTCACCTCCCGGTTCTTCAAATTTAATTACTTGTTCTATCAGTAGGTAGCTAATCTACTGACGCAATAAACACACCAACAACAATTAGCAGTTGGAAAAAATAATGAACAATTAATTGAGATAATAAAAATGCAGATATTGTAGCACAGAAAATTCAACCATTGCGATAACCAGTCAAGAAAATAGAGGAATTAGCCCCTCATTGTAATCACACTGGCTTTCAAAATAATAAGTAAATGCATGCAAAAACAGGAGAGAAAAAAAACGCAGATGAAATTTCACCCAGTCAGTCTCAGAAGTCGCACTCCTGGTGATGACCGCTGGTTTCACGTACGCGCTGCTGGCTTGTCTTGGCGTCGGACTCCGTGCCTGCTTTGCAGCTGCTGATGGCGACAGAAAGCTCTGCTGGCCACCCTCCTTTTTCCTTTTGTCCTTTGACTAATAATAATGGAGAGAGAAAATCAATTGAATTTGCTTCCTTTCTCTTCTCTAATTCTCGGATGAAACAACAAAGAAAGAGAATGGGCTGCCCTCGGGAAACGTGCACAGCAATTGTTGAGAAAGAATTGGATGGTCTCATTAATCGTGTGTAAAATTGCTTGCTTTTTTAGCTCTCCTTCGTGCGATATTTATACACTGAACTGAACAGAAATAGCTCTTCAGATGCCTTATTTTTCTCAACAGCACTGGCATCTCAACAAAAAATTGGATATGCTTTGGTTCAAGAAGTTTATCTTTTCTGTTTTGCTCCTCAATCCTCGCCTGGTGCACACCAGAAAGTTCCATTTTTTCTTTCTTTTTTTCATTTCCTGCAATATTAAAGAAATGTGTAGTGTCCACTATAGAGAAATAAATATCTCATTTAGCTAAATAACAAAGTCTTTAACATTACTAAAATGATAACTCAGTTAAGCTCAGAAAATAAAGTTAATTTAGCTAACAAAATTAATATTTTTCATTTAATCACATGAACACTTACATTATTCAATTTGATTGTTATTGTTACTTTTTAGCATCGATTTAGCCAAATATTGCTCGATATAGAGTATATAAATAATATGTATAAAATTGATTATATCAAGTAGCCCCCCACGCATCTGATCCTCTAGCTCCCATGTCGCTTCGTTTTCCTTAGGATTGTTCCATTGCACCTTAACACAGGGCATGATGATTTTTTTTCCTCAGTTCTTGATCCTTTACGTCTATAATCCGCACATGAGTCTCTTCATATGACGCGTCGTGATTGATCCTCAATGATGGTGCGTCCAGTACATGACTCGGGTCAGAAATGTACCTTCTTAGCCGAGAAGCATGGAATACATTGTGCACTTAGGCTAGCATTGGAGGTAACACCAAATGGTAAGCTTAGCGAACCAATCCTTTTGAGCACCTCGTAGGGATAATATACCGCGGCCTCAGCCTTTACTTCTCTCTTGAGCAACTTTGAGTCTTTTATGAATCAACTTTATCTTCTCCATGATCTTCTCAATCAGCTCCGTATCGATGATAGTGCGCTCTCCAACTTCGTTTCCATGGACTGGGGATCTGCATTTACGTCCGTAGAGCGTCTCAAATGGTGCCATGCTGATGGCGCTATGACTGCTGGTGTTGTAGGAGAACTCAGTCAACTTGATCCTACCATCCCATTTCCCCTTGAAGTCTATGGCGCAAGTCCTCAACATGTCTTCCAACGTTCGTATCGCCTTGTCTGACTGCTCATTGGTCTAGGGACGAATTGCAGTACTCAAACATAGCTCTATCTATCATATACATCGGCGTACGTGAGTTTTAATATGTGCGTCGTTTCAATGGTTAGGTTGTTTGAACATGTTTGGCATAGACATATAGCATGTTGAGTATCAGCATGTATGACTTACGTATCATATGTAGCTCATAAATTCACAATCGTTATATGCAGTTTATCGCATGTATTATTATTATTATTATTATTTTGTTAGTTAAGTTTAAACGGTACGCTCGCTATGCGCGTTCATTTTAGTCTTTGTTTATTGTGATCCCTTTTTTTTACACTTTTGTTAGTCGTTAATAATTTTTTTTGTTACATGTACTCTATATTTTCCGTGCTAGCTTATCTTATTGTTATATAATATCGTCATATATATTATGCTGAAGGAAATGCATAATTGCATAGTTTTACTGTAATGAAAATACATAAAGAATTTATTTGGGTGTTCATGTATAATAATACATTTTTTTTCTCTGTTATTAAATTATCTACATTTTAATCTATTACTCTTGTTGTCATGCAATACCACGTCGTACCTAACTCGTAATTAGTAGGCTTCACTTCAATTTTGAATGATTAATGATTTGTTTTAAAAGCCGATAAATGTATGTCTATTTCGTATACATGTCCTGCACGAAAAGTATTTGTGCTATTGTATTGTGTTGTTTGTTGTCGTTATATAGTGTGATATTTATTATTGTTTAGTTGAATTAGTTATGTTGCGGTGTCATTGAAATGGTTGTGTGTATACTTGTGCATATTTACTTAACATCGTGCAGTTATTTTGCTTCGTGTATCTATTTGTAGGTTTGCTACACCTATGTCGGTATCATTATATTCTATATATATTATGAGCTTTTACCTATTACTTCGTATTTTTGTTTTTTTTGATTGCTTTGTAAGCATAGTTATAGGTGTATATAAACATCTATTATTTATCTTTCGCACTTATGTTGTTTGTGTTTTTGTATGTTGATAACATTGTATTGGTTTAATAAATTGGTTGGTTCATTGCAGCTCATAGAGTCATATTGTTGTAAGGGTGCACATATTTTAGTAATTAGTATGTCTTGTGCATATTATTATTATTATTATTATTATTTGTAAGTACGTTACAACATTGGTAAACTCCCTTCTCTATTTTTTTATTCATATGATGTTTAATAATGATAATATTTAATTTATATTATTATTATTAATTTTATTTTATTTTTTTGCACTTTTGTGGTGTTTATTGTTCATGTTGTACATGACTTAGTAAATTTTATGAAGTAGTGGTATGTGATGATTGGTAAGCTATTAATTTCGCAGCTGTGACTGCAATTTGGCTATTAACAACAAATGTTATTTGGTTTTTATGATATGATAGGTTATGTATTTGTTTGTGTCTTGCATGAGTATGGTGTGCTTTATGTTATGTGTGTGCACCTGATTTTCATGTGGTATCTATATATATATAATTTGTTGAATTATGTTGTTGTACATCCATAGTTCATTGTGTATGTGATAGCTTTTTTTTATGTTATGTTTCCTTGTAGTAATTATGTTGGATTTTTTATGTTAATGTTCTAGTACGTGGTTGATATGGGAAAATAGGCCGTTAAAGTACGTGGTGTTAATTAGTGCATGTATATACAGTTAATTAGCAACATTGTGTATTATGGTCTTGTGTCATTTTTTTTGGTTCAGCAAAGCTTTGTTGATATCTTTGTCGATATCAACTGTCAACTCGAACTTTGCCTTCTTATGCTTCCGTCTGCTCAGGGACACCAGTATCGACAAAAATTCTCAAACGAATTCCATGTAGTAGCTGGCCACACCAAGAAAACTCCTTACTTCAGTCACCTTGGTCGGTCAGGGCTACTCAGCGATATCCTTAATCTTCTTAGGATCTACTGAGGTTCACTCTTCTGAACTTACATGATTTAAGAAACCCACGCTTCCACTACGCAACTCTGATCATTTATCTCTGATTACATCATCTGTAATGATGGTGAGTCGTTGATACCTGGTCACCGGCGGTTGAAATCCGCTACGACGTTGCCATCCTTTCCGATGTCCGCGTCAGTCATCACGTGGATATGGGCACTGATCCTTGTTTCTCTTTATACTCTTCTTGATTCTGTTGTGATGGTGGCGCCGGCCTCTGCTCAGTGCCCTTACTCGTAAAATGTCCTTGTTGTTGCACTCATGCTTGCACAATCCTCCCACACTTACCCTAACATGGCATCAACAATGAGCACATGGTGGCCGCGATGGACACACACTCCTCTATGACTGTACTTCCATCACGAGCGGTCTTATAATTATTAGCGGCCATGTCGCATATTTGTGCCTCCCCAGTGAAGGGTCCTTCTAAATATTAGATTCCGGAAGTACTGCATTTCCATGTAGTAAGCCTCAGATCTGGTGATGGCAGCGGCAGAAGCTGCTGGTTCAACTGCTACTGCCGCTAGAGCGCCAAAGTTGTGGCCATGGTGTCAACCAATGCCTGGAGAATGGCCCTCTGATTCTAGTAGTCGTTACCACAACTACCGTTGCCTCCTTTGCTAAATTATTCACAACACAGCAGTATTTTTTTACTGGGTCTTGTGCGAATCTTGACGAGAATTCGGACGGGAGTGATCGATGGATTTGAGCTTTTATGAGGCTCATGCGAAGGTTTGGGGGTTCAACAATAATTAAATAGAAAAAGCTCACCAACGGCACACACTTACCATAACCCGATCATAACTTAGGTCTACTTCATTTAGTTAGGGTATAATTGGCATTTCTAGGAGAAGATCATAGCTTATGTCTAAGTGATCTAGTTAACCCTACATTCCCGAGGCAGATCTGAAGCCTCGGCTCTGATACCACATGTAGCGCACCGCTCCCGAACCCTAGCATCGGGAACTGTGCGTCCGCCGTATCTCACTAAGAAGAATACAAAGCGTCGAATCAATTTCCAATATGTCTGAAAAGACGTAGAAATTTTTTTCGTGCGGAAACGAAATAGAAGAACATAAAGTTTTCTTGGTAAAGAAAATTCCTCAATACAATAATGAACTAAATCCTGACAATAACGTAAGTCTGAAAATCTAAACAAGGTGATGTCCAGTGAGCTCCCAATAAAATAAAGACAAACAGTCGCAGGATCTTCTTATATCTTAGGCGCGACCGTCAGTCTGCCCATTCTACCTTGTTATCTCCGTCCTCATCAAAGACATAGTCGTACGCTTCCTCGTGCTCACCTGGTGGGGGGAGTAGGGGTGAGTGACGGAAAATCACCCAGTAGGCACCTGCCTCCAACTAAAACAAGACAAGCATACAAAAATGATATAACACATAGCACATGACATGCTATCACATAGGCATATGAAAGAATGCGGAAAGGTAAATCACTCCAGACAAAAATGCGCAACATCGTGATGCATGTCCTACTATGCATGTCACACGCAACAAAGTCATGTCACACAGAATGCCGATATCTCCACCGTGCAATGCATGAACTCGGGTCCTACTGAGTGGCTGCAGGTCGTACACCCCATAGTCACCATACTGAGCATGCGTGGCGCGCCACCGTACACCATCCTGAGCGCCCGTGATCTGTACATCACGACCTGCCATCAATGCAATGCACGTGCCATGAATGCAAAAAACACAATCGCCTGAGGCCCTTGGCCCATCCTCACCATCCTCCGGCACTCAATTCTAGGTTCACTTAATGATCGCCTGAGGCCCCCTGGTCCATCCTCACCATCCTCCGGCACTCAAATCTAGGTTCATTTATTATCCGAGTAATGATTTAATGTTGTTTGATGATAAACTTATTTTTCCATAGCTTGTATATATTTATTGTGCATTTTCTATATTTTTCTTTATTTTTCCCTAATTTATTTCTATTTATTACCTATTTATCCAAATTAAATAAATTATCACAATTACCGAAATTTAGTGAAAATAATTTAATTTCAGCATTTTATAATTTCTGGAGTTTATTTATAATTTTCTGATATTTATTTATATTTTTCCTATAATTATTACTATTTTAAATTAATTAGGTAATATTTATAGAAATTCAGAATATCATTATCCCTTAAATTGCATTTGGGATGGCCCCTTATAGCCAGCCTTGACCCGCGTTCCATTCAGGTCCGGCCCGTCAGGGTCCGGCCTGCAGTCACATAATTTTTTTTATAATCGCGTTATTGGGCCGGCTAATGTCCGGTCCGGTCCGCTGGCCATCCGGCCGGCCGGCTACCAGCCTACCTCTTTTTTTTATATATTCTATATATAACGCACCCAGTCAGCAGGAGGCGCGTGCAGCCACGCGCGGCCGCTTCCGGCGGCGCGTGCGGCGCACCGGCGGCCTCCGGTAGTCCTTTTTCGACCCCGATCTATATTTTTGCCTATTTCCAGTCTATGGGAACCTATTCTAAGACCAAAACAAAATAAAAACCTCTAATCTTACTAACAGTTTTATCATTTTGATTATCAATTTTTTCCCTAAAATCAAATCCTTACTATTTTGATTATCAAATTTTTCCCTAAAATAAATCCAATCCACGCAAAACAGTATACGCATTCCACAGTCATCAAATGCATTCCACAGTAATCAAAACTCATGCTTTTCACAGATTGAAACAACATGCTATGAAATTCAACAATTAAAACAACAAAAACACTTAGAATGCCACCAAAGCATGCTTGAATTTGTACCAATTGGAGGGAAAAAAGAAACAAACTTGGAAGCAGACAATTATACAACTAATCTCTATTTGCGTGTTCCTCCTCTCCTTTTTCCTTCTTCTCTCTCTCTCCTTCCCATTCCCTTACCTTCTGTCGCTGCCTCCTCCATTCTGTGCCAACGCCTCCTTTCTTTTTTTTTATAATCGATTCCCCCCCCCCTCCCAGTTTCCCACGAAGGCATTTTAATGCCCTATTCCATGCGGTAGTTTTGGGGGCATTGTAACCGCCCCCTTATCACGTACCATATTATTTTTTTTCTTTTTATTTATTTTTTAAAAAAATCTTTATCCCTTCCTTTATTTCGTTTAAACATTTTTTTAATTCTTTAATCATTATCCCTATCTTATAGTACTTTTTGAATTTCTATATACTTGTTTATGATTATTATTTGGTTTTATTTATCCATAACATATTTTTCCCTTATATGTATATTTAATACTCCATTTAAGACTATAAATCACTTGAACATACATAACTTGCTACGATTAATTTAATTTTGAGGGGTCGATACACTCCACCGCTGCTCTAGTTTTAAATTACTACATAGCGGCTAACTCGAAAATTTTCAGGGTATAACATCCTACCCACCTTACGAGAAGTTTCGTCCTCGGAACTTGATGTACCTTATTCGAGGAAGTATGAGTAGCCCCCCACGCATCTGATCTTCTAGCTCCCATGTCGCTTCGTTTTCCTTAGGATTGTTCCATTGCACCTTAACACAGGGCATGATGATTTTTTTCCTCAGTTCTTGATTCTTTCCGTCTATAATCCGCACATGAGCCTCTTCATATGACGCGTCGTGTTTGATCCTCAATGATGGTGCGTCCAGTACATGACTCGGGTCAGAAATGTACCTTCTTAGCTGAGAAGCATGGAATACATAGTGCACTTAGGCTAGCGTTGGAGGTAACACCAAATGGTAAGCTTAGTGAACCAATCCTTTTGAGCACCTCGTAGGGATAATATACCGCGGCCTCAGCCTTTACTTCTCTCTTGAGCAACTTTGAGTCTTTTCTGAATCAACTTTATCTTCTCCATGATCTACTCAATCAGCTCCGTATCAATGATAGTGCGCTCTCCAACTTCGTTTCCATGGACTGGGGATCTGTATTTACGTCCGTAGAGCGTCTCAAATGGCGCCATGCTGGTGTTGTAGGAGAACTCAGTCAACTTGATCCTACCATCCCATTTCCCCTTGAAGTCTATGGCGCAAGTCCTCAACATGTCTTCCAACGTTCGTATCGTCTTGTCTGACTGCTCATTGGTCTAGGGACGAATTGCAGTACTCAAACATAGCTCTATCTATCATATACATCGGCGTACGTGAGTTTTAATATGTGCGTCGTTTCAATGGTTAGGTTGTTTGAACATGTTTGGCATAGACATATAGCATGTTGAGTATCAGCATGTATGACTTACGTATCATATGTAGCTCATAAATTCACAATCGTTATATGCAGTTTATCGCATGTATTATTATTATTATTATTATTATTATTATTATTATTATTATTATTATTATTATTATTTTGTTAGTTAAGTTTAAGCGGTACGCTCGCTATGCGCGTTCATTTTAGTCTTTGTTTATTGTGATCCCTTTTTTACACTTTTGTTAGTCGTTAATAATTTTTTTTGTTACATGTACTCTATATTTTCCGTGCTAGCTTATCTTATTGTTATATAATATCATCATATATATTATGCTGAAGGAAATGCATAATTGCATAGTTTTACTGTAATGAAAATATATAAAGAATTTATTTGGGTGTTCATGTATAATAATACACTTTTTTTCTCTGTTATTAAATTATCTACATTTTAATCTATTACTCTTGTTGTCATGCAATACCACGTCGTACCTAACTCGTAATTAGTAGGCTTCACTTCAATTTTGAATGATTAATGATTTGTTTTAAAAGCCGATAAATGTATGTCTATTTCGTATACATGTCCTGTACGAAAAGTATTTGTGCTATTGTATTGTGTTGTTTGTTGTCGTTATATAGTGTGATATTTATTATTGTTTAGTTGAATTAGTTATGTTGCGGTGTCATTGAAATGGTTGTGTGTATACTTGTGCATATTTACTTAACATCGTGCAGTTATTTTGCTTCGTGTATCTATTTGTAGGTTTGCTACACCTATGTTGGTATCATTATATTCTATATATATTGTGAGCTTTTACCTATTACTTCGTATTTTCGTTTTTTTATTGCTTTGTAAGCATAGTTATATGTGTATATAAACATCTATTATTTATCTTTCACACTTATGTTGTTTGTGTTTTTGTATGTTGATAACATTGTATTGGTTTAATAAATTAGTTGGTTCATTACAGCTCATAGAGTCATATTGTTGTAAGGGTGCACATATTTTAGTAATTAGTATGTCTTGTGCATATTATTATTATTATTATTATTATTTTTTGTAAGTACGTTACAACATTGGTAAACTTCCTTCTCTATTTTTTTTATACATATGATGTTTAATAATAATAATATTTAATTTATATTATTATTATTAATTTTATTTTTTTTTGCACTTTTGTGGTGTTTATTGTTCATGTTGTACATAACTTAGTAAATTTTATGAAGTAGTGGTATGTGATGATGGGTAAGCTATTAATTTCGCAGCTGTGACTGCAATTTGGCTATTAACAACAAATGTTATTTGGTTTTTATGATATGATAGGTTATGTATTTGTTTGTGTCTTGCATGAGTATGGTGTGCTTTATGTTATGTGTGTGCACCTGATTTTCATGTGGTATCTATATATATATAATTTGTTGAATTATGTTGTTGTACATCCATAGTTCATTGTGTATGTGTAGCTTTTTTTTTGTGTTATGTTTCCTTGTAGTAATTATGTTGGATTTTGTATGTTAATATTCTAGTACGTGGTTGATATGGGGAAATAGGCCGTTAAAGTACGTGGTGTTAATTAGTGCATGTATATACAGTTAATTAGCAACATTGTATATTATGGTCTTGTGTCATTTTTTTTGGTTCAGCGAAGCTTTGTTGATATCTTTGTCGATATCAACTGTCAACTCGAACTTTGCCTTCTTATGCTTCCGTCTGCTCAGGGACACCAGTATCGACAAAAATTCTCAAACGAATTCCATGTAGTAGCTAGCCACACCAAGAAAACTCCTTACTTCAGTCACCTTGGTCGGTCAGGGCTACTCGGCGATATCCTTAATCTTCTTAGGATCCACTGAGGTTCACTCTTCTGAACTTACATGACTTAAGAAACCCACGCTTCCACTGCGCAACTCTGATCATTTATCTCTGATTACATCATCTGTACTGATGATGAGTCGTTGATACCTGGTCACCGCGGTTGAACTCCGCTACGATGTTGCCATCCTTTCCGATGTCCGCATCAGTCATCACGTGGATATGGGCACTGATCCTTGTTTCTCTTTATACTCTTCTTGATTTTGTTATGATGGTGGCGCTGGCCTCAGCTCAGTGCCTTTACTCGTAAAACGTCCTTGTTGTTGCACTCATGCTTACACAATCCTCCCACACTGATCCTAACGTGGCATCAACAATGAGCACATGGTGGCCGCGATGGCCACGCACTCCTCTATGATTGTACTTCCATCATGAGCGGTCTTATAATTATTAGCGGTCATATCGCATATTTGTGCCTCCCCAGTGAAGGGTCCTTCTAAACATCAGATTCCGGAAGTCCTGCATTTCCATGTAGTAAGCCTCAGATCTGGTGATGGCAGCGGCAGAAGCTGCTGGTTCAACTGCTACTGCCGCTAGAGCGCCAAAGTTGTGGCCATGGTGTCAACCAATGCCTGGAGAATGGCCCTCTGATTCTAGTAGTCGTTACCACAACTACTGTTGTCTCCTTTGCTAGATTATTCATGACACAACAGTATTTTTTTCCTTGGTCTCGTGCGAATCTTGACGAGAATTCGGACGGGAGCGATCGATGGATTTGAGCTTTTATGAGGCTCATGCGAAGGTTCGGGGGTTCAACAATAATTAAATAAAGAAAGCTCACCAACGGCACACACCTCCCATAACTCGATCATAACTTAGGTCTACTTCATTTAGTTAGGGTATAATTGGCATTTCTAGGAGAAGATCATAGCTTATGTCTAGGTGATCTAGTTAACCTTACGTTCCCGAGGCGGATCTGAAGCCTCGACACTGATACCACCTGTAGCGCCCTGCTCCCGAACCCTAGCATCGGGAACAGTGCGCCTGCCGTATCTCACTAAAGAGAATACAAAGCGTCGAATCAATTTCCAACATGTCTGAAAAGACGTAGAAATTTTTTCGTGCGGAAACGAAATACAAGAACATAAAATTTTATTGGTAAAGAAAATTCCTCAATACAATAATGAACTAAATCCTAACAATAACGTAAGTCTGAAAATCTAAACAAGGTGATGTCCATTGAGCTCCCAATAAAATAAAGACAAACAGTCGCAGGATCTTCTTATATTTTAGGTGCGACCGTCAGTCTGCCCATTCTACCATGTCATCCTCGTCCTCAGCAAAGACATAGTCGTACGCTTCCTCGTGCTCACCTGGTGGGGGGAGTAGGGGTGAGTGACGGAAAATCACCAAGTAGGCACCTGCCTCCAACTAATACAAGACAAGCATACAAAAATGATATAACACATAGCACATGACATGCTATCACATAGGCATATGAAAGAATGCAGAAAGGTAAATCACTCCAGATAAAAATATGCAACATCGTGATGCATGTCCTACTATGCATGTCACACGCAACAAAATCATGTCACACAGAATGCCGATATCTCCACCGTGCAATGCATGAACCTGGGTCCTACTGAGTGGCTACAGGTCGTACACCCTACAGTCACCATACTGAGCGTGCGTGACTGCGCCACCGCACACCATCCTGAGTGTCGTAGCCCCACCATCGTATACAATCCTGAGCGCCCGTGATCCGTACGTCACGACCCGTCATCAATGCAATGCACGTGCCATGAATGCAAAAACACAATCGCGTGAGGCCCCTGGCCCATCCTCACCATCCTCCGGCACTCAATTCTAGGTTCACTTAATGATCGCCTGAGGCCCCTGGCCCATCCTCACCATCCTCCGGCACTCAAATCTAGGTTTATTTATTATTCGGGTAATGATTTAATGTTGTTTGATAATAAACTTATTTTTCCATAGCTTGTATATATTTATTGTGCATTTTCTATATTTTTTCCTAATTTATTTCTATTTATTACCTATTTATCTAAATTAAATAAATTATCACAATTACCTAAATTTAGTGAAAATAATTTAATTTCAGTATTTTATAATTTCTGGAATTTATTTATAATTTTCTGATATTTATTTATATTTTTCCTATAATTATTACTATTTTAAATTAATTAGGTAATATTTATAGAAATTCAGAATATCATTATCCCTTAAATTGCATTTGGGCTGGCCCCTTACAGCCAGCCCTGACCCGCGTTCCATTCAGGTCAGGAAAAGGAACCTACTTGGAAGCAGACAATTATACAACTAATCTCTATTTGCGTGTTCTTCCTCTCCTTCTTCTCTCTTTCTCCTTCCCATTCCCTTACCTTCTGTCGCTGCCTCCTCCATTCTGTGCCAACGCCTCCTTTCTTTTTTTATAATCGATTCCCCCCTCCCAGTTTCCCACGAAGGCATTTTAATGCCCTATTCCATGCGCCAGTTTTGAAGGCGTTGTAACCACCCCCTTATCACGTCCCATATTATTTTTTTTCTTTTTATTTATTTTTTTTTAAAAAATCTTTATCCCTTCCTTTATTTCGTTTAAACATTTTTTTTAATTCTTTAATCATTATCCTTATCTTATAGTACTTTTTGAATTTCTATATACTTATTTATGATTATTATTTGGTTTTATTTATCCATCCTATATTTATCCCTTATATGTATATTTAATACTCCATTTAAGACTATAAATCACTTGAGCATACATAAATTGCTACGATTAATTTAATTTTGAGGGGTCGATACCCTCCACCGCTGCTCTAGTTTTAAATTACTGCATAACGGCTAACTCGAAAATTTTCGGGGTATAACACTAGCTGAGCTAAGATAGACCGACCTGAACAAAAATTGGTGGAAGAAAGTGCCGAGTTGAGTTAAGGTGGGCCGACCTGAACAAAGACCGGTGGAAGAAAGTGACCAAGTCAGTCAACTAAGCTGGCCTGGATGAGAAAGCTGAACTAAGGAGGTATAAAAAAAATAAGGCCAGACTTAGCTAAAGAAGACAGAATGACTGAGGTGAAGAAGAGCTGAAGAGATGTAAAGCAGAACCAAAGTGAAGAAGTGCTGAGCCGAGGTGACGAGGTGAAGCACAAGTAAAGCAACAACACTAAGGCAGAGTTGTCATATTTAGTCTTTTAAATATTAACATAGAACCTTTACTATACATAAGGTAGAGCTAATCAGGTAACTAGTTGTTACCTTATAGACGTTAGTAAACACTATATCTGAACAGCAGCCATTGCATAAATGGAAAAATTAAGCTGTTGTCAGTAAAAAGATCCCTATAAAAGGGAAGAAACCTTGTAAATGTAAACTTAACTTGAATGAATTCTTGAAATTCTTCAATCTCGACATGGTATCAGAGCATATCTGATTCATTATTACTGCATTTCTCTACTCTAGTTTCTGCAAGTTCTTAAAATCTATTCCAAATGTTTACACCTTTCAGCCTTGCTAAATATACAGAGGTCACATCGACTTCTGATCAAGCATCAGGAGTGGTACATGTTCCTCAACTCACTAATGATTCCTCTATTGTCATCCCAGGCACAAACTCAACGGAGATAACTACCTCTCGTGGTCTCGGAGGTAGAGATGTTTATAATTGGCAAGGGCAAGAGGAATACCTTTATGGAACAGTCCTTGTTCCATCAGAAATTGATGCAAACTTCTTACTATGGAAGTCAGAAAACAGCATGATTATGTCATGGTTGATACGTTCTATGCAACCTGACATCTTTGATGATTTCATGATGTAAAATACTGCAGCAAAAATATGGGCTGCAATCAAAGAGATGTATTCCAAACAGGACAACATCTCAGAATTATACAAAATCGAAGCTCATCTTCATGAGCTTAAACAATGTAATCTGGATGTCCACAAATACTATACAATATTGATCAAGGCATGGAGGCAGATTGATTCTTTCGAAACACATCAGTGGTTTTATATCACTGATGCTGGACTGTATAAAGAGATAACAGAAAGGAAGCGAGTTTTTTGCTTCCTAACTAGACTGAACCAATAATTTGATAATGCCCGAAGTCGGACTCTGAGTATTAAACCACTGACAACCTTGAATGCTGCCTTTGCATAAATTAATCATGAAGAAAGCCAAAAAAAAGTCATGGTGAGAGGATCTTCAACCTTGAAGTCATCTGCTCTACACACCGAACAACCAGTAGAAGCATCCATGTTGGCTGTTAAACGACACTTTACCTATTCTGGAGGCAAAGTGTGCAAATACTGCAAAAAAGAGGGACATACTAAAGACTACTACTAGAAGTTGCAAGCACAGCTAGTCCGAGAAGGGAAACCACCTCTGAAGTCCAGCACTGCACCATGGAGGCCTCAATTGAGACCATTCGCTGCTGGACAAAATGCTGCACAACAGGTCAGTAGCATGACTCAACTTAGCGCAGCTCAACAAAATACAACCTATCTCAAGTCAGCACAGGTGGCTGGAGCTGATGCTGCTACAAAGGATCAGATTATAACTCTGATCAATTTGCTGAGCACACAGTAGCCGAGCTGAGCCACACTAGGAAACAATAGCAGGCTACGTGCAGCGGAGCTCTAGCAATTTATGGATCATTGACTCCAAGGCAACTGACCACATGAAAAACAAAGGTAATCTTCAAAATTTATATACTATGTTTACAATACCAAAGAAAGTAAAAATTGCGAATGGAACTTTGCTAGAAGTCATAGGTACAGGCTCAATAGTGATAAAAGATAAAATAATCCTGAAAGAGGTTTCGCATGTTCCCAGCCTAAATTTTAGTCTGATGTCAGTGGGAAAATTTGCTAGAGATAGTAATTGAATAGCCTGCTTCTCATCCACAGAATGTTGTTTTTAGAAAAACAAAACGAAGGGGATGATTGGCAGTGCTAGAAACATAGCTGGTCTATACCTACTAGATTCTGACAACAAATCTCTAATTAGCACAGGTGAGCTGCAAAGGAACCATAATACCATGCAACATAGAACATCTTATATAGGGGATATTTTGTTTTGGCATAATAGACTAGGTCATCCCAATTTTGCGTACCTTAAACGATTAATACCAAAATTATTTTGCGCAGTTAATCTTACAAATATCACATGTGAAACCTGTCAATTATCTAAACAAACAAAACAAAATTACCCTACAAAACTATACAAGTTCTCTGCACCCTTTAACGTAGTTCATTCTGACATCTGGGGTCCGTCTAGCCAAGAACATTACCTAAGTAAACCTAAAAAAGTCATCTACCACTAGAAAGGTATAATATCTTGACTTAGACTTGTCGTACCAATATTTGCATACAAATCCATAAGAAGTAATTGCAGAGTTTTGGTAGTGGAAATTTCACTTTTGAGCTTAAAGCTTGTTGTAATAAGCTGTCTTTTGACAAGTGTCGCACAAGCCATGATTTTTGGAATTTAATTTTGAAAGAGCTTGAAATTTTTTATTTTTGTGAATCTCCTTAAAGTTTTTGAAACTAATATGTCCAAGTCGTATATGACATAGTTGAGTCAAATCATTTTTAGCAACTAGGAATGAATTGTTTTTGAAATTAAACCATGTTAGTTGTTGTAAACTTTATTTTTACTTAAAGCCTCAAAAGCCACCTTACCTTTCTTTTTTAAAATACATTTTATTTTCACAAGTTCAACTTCAAATTATACTTGAGTTCTTCTACATATAGTACATTATTAATATCAAAATAAGAGTTACCAATATCTCTATGTTCAAAGGATTTTGGCATTTCTATTCCCAAAATGAACTGTTCGACCATCTTGGATCTTGAACTTAGTGAATAAATTTTTGTCTCCTGTCATATGAGTGGAGCAACTGTTGTCTATAAGTCATTTGGTCGTGTCGTCTTTGTCCATTCCATTTAGCTTGAGTCTCTATAACACCAGACAGTTTACACTTTAATATCCTTTGATGATTGGGTCCTTTTGGTTAGCTCTTTGACCCTTAGGCTTCTGATCATACATATAAAATATCTAGCTCTACAAACGCTTATTACATGTCCCTTCTTTTTGAAATGAAACAAGTAGGTACATGCTTCATTTTGAGAGTTTTTGAGCTTACGAGAGAGTGAAGCGTTTTTGGTTCTTTCAACCTTTTTTGCAATGTTCTAGTTTCAACAATTGAAACACTCTTTACTGCTTCAATCTTTGAATGAGAAGGCTTAAATCGTATGTCGGCTCTACCATTTTTGACTTTTTATTGTCCAAATAATTTGTCAAGTTTTTCTTTTCCACCTGTTGATATTTGTAAATCTAATCTTAGTCTTTCACATTCTATCCTACTTTCTATATTTTCTAGTGATATGACCTTATGCATGGTAAGTATGATATCATGATCTTGATAAATCAAAATATCTTTTCATTCAAACTCTTGTGTTTAAATATGCATTTCCTGAACCCTTCCTTGAAATTCTTATATTTCAAAATTAATGTTTTCAAAATAATCTTATAAATCTTCTAACTCGTCATGTAGATAAAAAATTGAATATGTATAACATACCTCAAGATCAACTTAGACTGTCATAAGGCAAGTGTGTGCTTTTTTTGATCATTTACTAGGGCAATAAGTCCTTCAACCTTGCCTTCACCATCTTCATGTTTTGATTCGAAAACAGATCATCTCAAGTAGTTACTTCTATATTTAAAGCAGTCTTCTTCTGGGAGAAGGCTTTGTTATCTTAATTTTGTGGCTCTTTGACATGATAATCCTAATGAAGTGATCCAATTGACCACACCTATAACATTCTTCATAATTTTCTGTCTTTGGGAGAATGTTTGAGCAACTTTCTAGGTTAAGATTTAGTTCTCGTTGAAACCCTTCTAAACTTTCTAATTAGAAGTGTAATTTCTTCATCTGAATATTCGGATTCTACAACCAACCTTTTGTGTGACACTTGTAGAGACATAATAAGATCCAACCTATTTTGCTCATCATTCAAGATTTCATGTGTCAACAAATCTTTGGTGAACACCTGAACAACTTTTGGACTTAGTGACAGTCACCACTTTGAATGTCCACTCTCTTGGCAAAGAGGTGAGTAATTTTGAGATTAGACCTTCAATCAATATCTTCTTGTCAAGCATAACAAGTTGATCTACGATTCGGATGAATTGATCAATTGTCTCCTCAATTAAGGCTAAGCTCTGATACTAATTATTAGGTCCGTAAAAAAATCTAAAGAGGGGGTGAATAAAGTTTTATACAGTTTTTTGGGTTTTCTCTATTAGCTCACTCCAAGTCAAGATACTCACAAAATAAGAAAAGAAGAAGATGAGAGATAGTGAATACAAACCCAGAATTTATAGTGGTTCTAATCTTCTTCATTCTACTCCACTACCACTTTGTTTCCAAAGTGGATTTTAAAAAATAACTTTCTTATTACCATCAAAGGAATATGAACTATGAAAACAACTACTACAATGACTATTGAAACAATACTCTGTGCGACAACTACTTCTACAACAACTTTTGCAATAATATTTTGTGAACTGAGAGCACGTACAATAACTATAGGAAAGAGCTTTAGAGCTTTTTTACTTGCCTCTTGGCAACTTCAACAAAGTTTTTCTTGAGAACATTCACCAAATAAGTTTGGAAAAAGAACTGAAGTTACACTTTCAAAATAAGTCTAAGTCACAAGCAAGAGATCAAATATGTTTAGCTCCTATCTCACAGTACAACAATTGAAATCAAGAGATAAGAGGCGAATGAGCTTTAAGCTCTTTTGCACTTGAGAGCTTTTAAGATAAAAAGAAGACGGAGCTTAAGAGGTTGAAAGTGTGTGATTGTTTCCTTTGTGCTTTTCAGTATATAGAGAGGACCATTTTTGTTTTGCAAACATCTTCAATGTCTCACACTTCATTAATTGCTTGTTTGAAATGTCCAACTTATGTTCAACCACTCTACACTTCAAAATAGCATTTAAATCCATCAGTAATAAATACACATCAATTTTGGGCAGCCTGAAAAGAGAAAGCACTTTAAACTCGTAATATATCTGTTTGCGATAGTTATAAAACCTTGAATTAAGCATGACATCGATCAATCGATGTCTATCAGTTTAGGAATCAATGTACACATCGATCGATCGATGTGCTTAATTTAGAGATCGATGTTACTTTTTTTATTTGTAGCATTTTTAGTGTAATTACATCAATCAATGTTTAATTTTTACTTGGAACACATATCAATCAATGCAGAGATCGATGTCAGGCCGTGTGCTCCTAATTTTGGACAAAGCACACATTGATCGATCAATATATGCATAGATCAACGTTTACATTGATCTTTAGTTAGAGATCTATGTCTTATTTTTGGAATCTTTGTTATTTTTCAAGTGTAAATCAATCTTTCCTATTCTTTTTCAAACATTATTTAAATTCACCAAAACACTCACACTTTAACTAACAATGTATTTGACGACCATTTGGCGGACTTGGTATAAATAAAAGCATCTTTTCTTCCTTAAAAAAAAAAAAAAAACGCTCCCTCTTCTCCATATCGACAATCTTTTAAGCTACCCAAATAAAACAAGATTTGAAAAGAAAAGGTAAAACATCCGTCGACATTGAGACAGGAAGCTTAAAAACAAATCGAAAAAATGTAATACAAAGTCGATATGCATAATGTAGAAATAATAATAAAACAACAAAATGTAAATAGAGCCGTTGTCTGTAGGAAGTCATCTCATAGATGACATCAGGATTGCAGAGTGCCGTTATGTCAATTCTCTTTCTTATACCATGTATATAAAGTAAGTAGTGTAGTTGTTAGAAGTTAGTAGAGAAGAATTTAATTCTTCAAACAGTCTGTATATTCACCCAAGTTCATAAAAGGAGAAGATTATATCTTTCTCTCAAATTGTTCTATTCAGTTCTTAACTTGCTCTTCTAGTTTTCTATATGGTATCAGAGCCTTGGTTAAGACCAAAAGTTATTCCTCTTCCGTCATTCCAAGATCATTCACCATTCAAAAATCAGAGATCATCCATTCATCGCTCCGAAATCGAAGACGAAAGATTTTTTGAAGTCATATATATATTTTCTGGTGATTAAGTTTTTCCCAGAAAGAAAAAAAAATCACAGACAACGTTGTCTGTAAATGAAGAAGACGATAAATCTTCATTGGGGGTAGTCTGGTCAAAACAGATTATAAATCAGGGACTATTTCGTCAAACCAAACAAGGCTTCACGGAAATTTCTGGGAAGGAGCATTTTTCTAAATGTGATAAAAGGAGAATAAGACAGGTGTACTCTTGCATAAAAGAAGGCTTTTTTGAGTTACGATAAAATCTAAGAAAAAGGGGACAGCTGGTCTCAATTTTCGGTTCTTTATTTTTAAATTGCACACTTTCCGTTCCCAAGACAGCTATCTGTCAAAAATCTCCCAAGATCACGTTTATTATTATTGCACCGTTTAAATGCACTAACACGTCTCTCTCACATTTAATGAATTCACCCATTCTTCCTATTCATCAGTCACCATCAATCCTTTAAAGATTCTTTATCTTTACAAGGGGTATTGCCGTCAATTCTCACAAGCTAGATATTCCTGTCTTCGTACAAGTAGAAGAAAAAAAAAAAACAACAAAAAAGGGAGAAATTAGTAAAACAAAGAAGATCTCGAGATCTTGGAGTTTCAGCCTTAAATTGCTGAGAAAAACACGTGTCAATCTACAAAGCTCCCACGCACGAAAGGAAAGGAACATCTGTCCTTCCCATATTAAATTGCCTCTGAAACCTCATAATTACTTGTACATCTTCAAGAAAAGGTGATAAAGACAATACATCCACGCTGCTTCATCCCTACGCTTTGAATTTCTCTTCATTCCTCCCCTCTTACTTGCTACCACTCCGAACTATGGCGGATCTTGGTAGCGATGTCACCTCTACTGGGAGTGAAAAAAGGACAAATGGATCTGGATCTGGAGGAACTGTACTAGATTCAACTCCTGTGACTATCACAGACTCATGGAGGACACCCACAGCAACAGTCACTACTGAGGTTGAACCTAAGTTCACGCAAGCACAACTTGATGTGTTACTTAGGGTACTGGAAAGTCAGAGAGCTCAAGTCCAAGAAAAAGGAATCCGGGCCACAATGGCAACCACTGGTATGACTGGTAAGTCACAGGTATGGATTATTGATTCTGGAGCTACAAATCACATGACGTTTGATAACTCAAAAATGGAAAACTTCAATTCTTTCATGATTCCTAAAAAGGTAAAAATTGCTAATGGTGATAGTATAGATATCCTGGGCTATGGTGATATTCAAGTGTCTGATATGCTTACTCTCAAGCACGTATTATATGTTCCCAACTTAGATTGTAGTTTGATCTCTGTGAAGAAAATAATAACTGATAATGATTGCTGGGTTGTTTTTTCATCATCTAAATGCTATTTTCTCCCCTCTTCCACCTCTTGCTTTCAAGAGAAAGCTTTGAAGGAGAGGAGGATTAGCAGTGCTAATCAAAAAGGTGGACTGTTCATTTTGGAAAGTGGCAAATCAGACAGTATCTTGAATAATGTCAAGTCTGATTCTTTTGAAGATCATTCTAGTGTTTATTCTTGCATGAACAAACTGTGTGTTCCTAGAATAGATAGTAGTACTTCTAGAATGGATCTTATTATGTTATGGCACAGAAGATTGGGTCATCCCAATTTTAACTATTTGAAAAGGTTCAAGCCTGACTTGTTTAGTGGAATCTCTTCTCAGAACTTTAAGTGTGAAACATGCTTGCTTGGTAAACATTCTAGAGCACCGTATCCTGCTAAGGTATATAAAGAAAGCAAACCGTTTAATCTCATACACTCTGATATATGGGGGCCCTCTAGGATTTTAAATGTGAATGGGAGTAGATGGTTTGTTATATTCATTGATGATCATACTAGAGTGACGTGGATATACATGATGAAACAAAAATCTGAACTGTGTTCTGTATTTAAAACATTTGTTCAGTTAGTTCAGAATCAATTTGGTGTAACTATAAAGACCTTGAGGTCAGACAACGGCAGTGAGTATATGGATAGAGAAGTAAAGAGTTTTCTGAGTGATAAAGGAATCCATCACCAAACCTCAAATGTCTATACTCCTCAACAAAATGGGATTGCTGAGAGGAAGCATAGACATATTCTTAGTGTAGCTAGATCTATTATGTTTTCTATGCATGTTCCTAAATATCTTTGGGGTGAAGCTGTGCTTACGGCTACTTACTTGATTAATAGAATGCCATCACGTATTTTAGGTTTTATGAGTCCTAAGGAAAAGCTTCTTAGTCAATTTCCTCACTGTCTTTTACTTTCTGAGCTGCCTTTTAAAACTTTTGGATGTGTTGCTTATGTATATATACAATCTCATCTAAGAGGAAAATTAGAAAAAAGGTCAGTCAAATGTGTATTCTTGGGGTACTCTGGTTCTCAAAAGGGGTATAAATGTTTTTGTCCTTCTACTAGAAAAATGTATACCACTCTGGATGTCTCATTTGATGAACAGTCATCATACTTTGGCTCCAATAGTACTCTGAATAAAGATGAACATGAAAACTTTTGGAGTATTATCGATGTGACTACTGTAGGTGGAGTATCTCCACCTAATATAACTTCAGGAAACATCACATCAGCGGATGCAAGAGAAGACACTAATAATATTCAAGATGTCAGTTTTTCAGATAGCCAGGAAGGTGTAGAGTCCAAGGGAAGAGATCAAATGCCAATTTTACAGGTATACTCACGGAGGAAGACAAGGCCTCAGACCGCTTCATTGCCACAGACAACTCCCCTGATGGTATCCTCCTCTGAAACTGGTGATCCAGGTAAAATCACTACCAGTAGTGGTTCAGAATCAGTAAGTGTGACTCCTGATTTTCATGACAATGATTTACCTATTGCAATGAGAAAAGGAACAAGAGATTGTCTTAAATATCATAAGTTCCTAAAGAATAAGGGATTTTGTTCACGCTATCCTCTACATGAGTTTGTGTCTTACGACAAGTTAAACACTAAATTCAAGTCTTTTACAGTGAGTCTTGATTCTCAGTCAATACCTGCATCAATATATGAGGCATTAAAGCACAACGAATGGAGACAAGCGGTTGACGAAGAAATGACAGCCTTAATAAAAAATGGTACTTGGGAATTAGTCACTGCACCTAGGAACGTGAATCCAGTTGGTTGCAAATGGGTTTTTTCTTTAAAGTATAATTCGGATGGGACACTTAACAGGCATAAAGCTAGATTGGTTGCAAAGGGTTTTTCTCAGTCCTACGGTATTGATTATGGAGAAACCTTCGCTCCAGTAGCGAAGCTTAACACTATTAGGATCATATTTTCTTTAGCCGTAAATCTAGATTGGGGACTTACTCAACTTGATATAAAAAATGCTTTCTTGAATGGTGAGTTAAAAGAGCAGGTATTCATGGCAATTCCTCCTGGATTTGAGACTGATAAAACGCTAGGAAAAGTATGCAAACTCAGAAGATCCATTTATGGCTTAAAGCAATCACCAAGGGCATGGTTTAATAAATTTACTGAAGTTTTGTTGTTATATGGTTTCAAGCAGGCTCAAAGTGATCATACCTTATTTGTCTATAGAAATGAGCAGATAATTACTATACTCATTGTTTACGTTGATGATATTATCTTGACTGGCAATTGCTGTAGAAGTATAACATGTGTAAAAAGGTATCTAGCTATGAAATTTGAAGTTAAGGATCTTGGCTCTTTACGGTACTTCCTCGGTATGGAAGTAGGGAGGAGTCAAACAGGTATGATTATATCCCAGCGAAAATATGTTTTGGATCTTCTTCAAGAAGCAGGGTTGCTTGGTTGTAAACCAGCATCAACTCCTATGGAATCTGCTCCAGTAACTAATTCACAGCATCTTGAGGTACTTTCTGATATTCACTCTTATCAAAAGATGGTCGGTAAGTTAATTTATTTATCTCACACAAGGCCTGACATTTGTTACGCTGTAAGTTACGTTAGCCAATTTATGCACTCACCCACACACATACATCAACAAGCAGTAATAAGAATTCTTAGATACTTAAAAGGTGCTCCAGGGCAAGGTTTGTTTTTTGGTAAACATGATTGCAGGAATCTTCACATTTATACAGATGCTGACTGGGGTGGTTCAAAGGGTGATATGAGGTCCACATCAGGTTACAGTACTTATCTCTGGGGTAATCTAGTGACTTGGAGAAGTAAGAAGCAATCAGTGGTGTCACGGAGTAGTGCTGAAGCTGAACTTCGGGCTTTGGCGTTAGGAGTTTGCGAAGGCTTATGGATAAAACGGGTCTTGAAGGATTTACATCAAGAAACTGAGGATCTACAGATGAAGATATTCTGCGATAATATTTCTGCCATCCATATGGCAGAAAACCCAGTACATCATGATAAAACCAAGCACGTGGAGATTGATAGACATTTCATAAGAGAAAAGCTGGAAGATCAAACTCTAAAGATTCTCCACATTGCCTCATCTGAACAAGTTGCAGACATATTTACAAAGGCAGTTGCCCCCAGACTATTTCATAAACTATTAGGCAAGCTTGGATGTACTAACTTGTACTCCAAGCTTGAGGGGGAGTGTAGAAATAATAATAAAACAACAAAATGTAAATAGAGCCGTTGTCTGTAGGAAGTCATCTCATAGATGACATCAGGATTGCAGAGTGCCGTTATGTCAATTCTCTTTCTTATACCATGTATATAAAGTAAGTAGTGTAGTTGTTAGAAGTTAGTAGAGAAGAATTTAATTCTTCAAACAGTCTGTATATTCACCCAAGTTCATAAAAGGAGAAGATTATATCTTTCTCTCAAATTGTTCTATTCAGTTCTTAACTTGCTCTTCTAGTTTTCTATACATAATGGCTTGGGTGCACATCCCCAACGGAAATTCAGCTTTAGGACAAGGTAAGATACTCTGGAGTCAAGGGTTTGAAAACATGTGCAGCATGTTTCTCAAGAAAATCCAACTGCTCCTTAAGCATATGCATGTACACAATCCAATCTCCATTGCCAGCTATACTCGACATTGTCCCAACATATCCTGATTGCCCTCCCCATGGAAAATAGTTTGAAGAAAATACAGACCGCCCCCATCCAAAATCCATCTCCGCTGGCTTAAATTGGTGGCCAGCTGACACTACCACCGCGGGTCCTTCCTCTTGAACCCTTGTAGCATATATTTTGGCCAGTGCACGCTCTGGACGAATCGCCTCTACAAAGCCTAACAACCCAAGGAAATGCTCCTTTGTTGAAGCAGCTACAAGGAAATCATGAACTTCATTTGCAACCCCACTCAGTGGTTGCTCATTGAGTTCTTCACAATGCTTTTCACCAAATGGAATGGAAATCACATTCCCATAATATTCTAGCATGGATTTTAGTTTATTCTCATCGTTATAACCCAACCTTGACCTCCCATCAACCACAATGCCAAGCCTACAGATCTTTTCCTTGCTGTTATTAACACTTGCGGCAAGTGTTTTCCAAAGAAAGGCGGAAAACGCCTCAAACTTGGACCTCCTTTTCTGTGTGTTATTCTCATTATTGGCCATTGATTGAAGTTGCATGATCTCTTCAGCCTTTATATAGTAGATGCGGCTGATTGCCTCTTCAACCGCGATATTTGATTCTGATTGAACATCTTGTGGGGGTGCCAAGCTTGAGATTGGCACGTACAAATCTTTAACTAACGAATCATAGCGACTAAGGCGCAACGGTAATAGTAACGACCGCCTGAAGGATGGGATGCGGGAAAATGGCTTTCCCTGAGCAGCTTCAATCCATGCATCAAGAAACATTTGACTAGAGTGTCCATCAGTCATTCGATGATCTAAAGTGCAACCCACGACGATTCCACCGCATTTAAGCTCAGTAGCCTGTGACGTATTCAGTGATAGTGATAAAAGTATATAGATTAAATCTCGAACTCCTAAATGATCCTTGAGAAACTATTACAGATCACATCAGTACTTGTTTTTTGTATTTAATAAGAGATGGATAAGTATGGATTTCGGAAATTGTTTTGCAAAAATTGGATAAGAAATTCGTTGAAAATAAGTTATAGTTATTGTAGGACCTGAGGAAATACCAACTCTCCCAAAACCAATGGGTGATAAGAGATGCGCATACCCTAGCCTTATTGTGTTTGCCAAAGCGCCTACGGCATTCGACTGTTACTTGTCCTACACGGCCTACGTTCCACGGCACAATTGCTCCCCCTCAGCAATTGCTCCTGGTGGGAATCGAACCCGTGACCTTGGCTCTGATACCAGTTGTAGGACCTCATGCGCTACCAACTCTCCCAAAACCAATTGGTGATAGGAGATGCGTATACCTTAGCCTTATAGTGCATTCAGCATACACAAGCGCCCACGGCATTCGACTGTGACTTGGCCCACACGGCCTACGCGCCACGGGACAATTGATGCACCCAACAATCTCCCCCTCAGCAATTGCTCCTGCTGAGAATCGAACACGTGACCTTGGCTCTGATACCACTTGTAGGACCTCATGCGCTACCAACTCTCCTAAAACTAATGGGTGATAGGAGATGCGCATACCCTAGCCTTATAGTGCATTCAGCACACACAAGCGCCCACAGCATTCGACTGTGACTTGGCCCACACGGCCTACGCGCCACGGGATAATTGCTGCATCCAACAGTTATATCCCATAGATTGTTCAATTTGAGGAATGAAATATGATGCTACGTATTTGATCATCTATATAGTTACCCGTATGGATACCTGGAAACTGTAGACACCTCGGCGTAAGGGGGCTACAAACTTTCCCCCGATGCTCTCATCTGGGTTGTAGAAGTTGAGATGAACAAGCTCTATATCTGCATATGCTTCAACGAAATCGACCCCTCTACTGTTGCATAAAAGTTCAGGTTCTCCAACGGCATTTTGCTGCATTTCTCCAGCAAGAGGACAGAAAGGCACCAAAGTTCTTGCCAATGCGTTCTTTAGAATGCTAACCATGGAGTCGAATGTGTGTTTTTCATCTACAGGCTTCTTGTAGCAATAGAACGATGTCGGATTGATCGGAGGCAACAGCAGATCGAGATTTGACTGGGGCAGCCAGTACTCTTGAATTGCAACCTGTGGTTTCACCACGTCAATCTTCTTGACGGTCACCTGGAATTTCCCTTTAGCGGCCATTTATTTTCTCTCCTTTTAGAGTTTTAGCAGTAGGTATAAGATTGTAACTTGGTTTTGAAAGAGAAGGAAAGATTTCTTTGGTTGGAAGAAACAAACGAGACAGCCGTATATATAGTTGCGTGAAGAACAATGGAACAGCCAGTTGACTTCTCGATTCAAGAGTGAGAATAATCAGTGTGACAAATACTAACTTAAGAGCAACCAACTATTTAATATTACAGTCGTTAGTGTTTAATAAAACACCAAAGACTGTAATTCATTAGTCTTTAACATCCAGTGTTTGGCGCTATCTAATGACTAATTACAAATCCGGCCTGCCTACTATTATTCTAAATTTTGTCTTATTTAGATGATCAAAACCTGTTTCCTGACGCGTATTTGAATACTTCCTGATATCTTTGAAACATTTTTTTTAGAAAAAAATCTGAAACGTATTTCTTGACGCGTAGTTTATAGCTTAATTAACTTGACATATGTCGTACGTTTCGATGGTCTTTCGTAGTTTTGGCGTTGGCTTCGATATTTTGGTTAAAATGTCTCTCTCTTAAAATTTTTAATAACATATTCCAGCCTACGGAAAATTGTCAATTACCAATAGGGGCAGCAAAGAGGTTTTGGGTTTTGTGTTTTTTATTTTTTTGGGTTTTGGGTATCGAAGTGTCAAACCTATACCTGATCTGTTTTCTTCATGTGTGCGTAAATAGATACTCAAACTTGTACATCTCAGATTTCATGTCGTGTATCAGGTTTTCCCACAAGCTTGACAAATACAAATATTTTAGATCGTCGAAAGACGCGGCTGTAAAAGATGGGAATAGAGCCAGAGGAAGGCGGAGATGTTGAAGATGGTGATAAGTTGGAGCTTAATCAAGCAAGGCAGAGCAAGTTTAACCCATTGGATCAAGAGTGAGAATCAAGGGTCAAGATGATTCATTGATGAGCTGGCAAAAACGGTTAAGAAGCGGTTATGGATGGAAGGAATTGAGCTTGAATGAGTGCGCAACACCGTGGTGCGCAACAGCACCTCAGAAGAAGATTTGGGGAAGAAGACTGAAGGCGGCAAATTTTAAATGCTGTAAAATGACGGATATGCCCTTAATGATGTAGTAGTACTTAGTGTTAATAGAAGGGTAGTTTAGTAACTTCGGTTTGTTTTCTTCTTTGTTTTTGCCTTCACCCGCTTGTATAAAAGTGCTGCATTTGCTGCACTGTACATTCATTCGATCAGGAGGTTTCTCAATCAATTGGCTCAGTTTTTCTCTCAATTTTAGCAGTTATCTTTCGTGTAGTTTGTTCTTGATCGATTCAAACAATTTTAACAGGAGAGGTGGCTGTTAAAGGCGTTGGTGGGATAAAGGCAGGGGGGCTTGAACCAAGGTGGCGATGGCCAGCGCCATGAAGGATAGGATTGCCAAGGGTTGAATGGTGGTTGCCAGGGAGGGCAAGTATGGATGCCATGGCCGCGTCCGCGACCGCGTCCGCGGTGAGGAGAGGCGCGGTAGGGAGGGCGACCGGAGTCTTGGAAAGGTGGGGAGGCGGGTGCATTAGATTCGGGAGATGGATTGGGGTTTTTGGTGGTGGTGGCATTTAGGGCGGTGTCAGCAACTTTGGCGGCAGAAGCAGTCTGTTTGGCTTTTCTGGTTTCTTCAAGAATTAAGCGAGAGCGGGCTTCATAGAAAGTAGGTAAGGGATTACTCTGTTGGATAATGGTGGCTACTCCGTCATAATTCTCGTTCAAATCACTTACAAGTTGTAGAACCAGGCGTTGATCAGAGACTGCAGAACCTACATTAGAGAGTTGATCTGAAAGAGACTTCAATTCTTGACAATAAGAAGAGATGTTAGAAAAGTTGTCAAGACGAGTATTCGAGAACTGGTTCTCAAGATAGACAGCACGGGAGTGTTTATTATCTTGAAAGATATTTTTCAAGTTGTTCCAAGCGTTCATAGCAGTTAAATCAGGAGCAAGAATGGTATGCAGCAGATCAGTAGAGATAGTACCATAGATCCATTGTAGTACAATGGCATCAAGACGGCTCCATAGGTCGGTGTCTTGAGCAGTTTTGCCTTTGGACGTAGAAGTGTCAGATGAGGGAGATATGATGTGATCAAGGACTTGATACGCACGGCAATGAATTTTGAAGAGTTCAGACCAGGATGAATATTGACTCTTTTCCATTTCAAGGGTGATAGGAATGAAGTTTTTGATGTTGGTGACAGCAAGTGCAGGATAAAACTTGGTGTCAGCCATTTGTGTTTGAGAGAAGGAGAAGAGCGGCGGTGGTGAGTGGCGGCAGTGGTGGTTGCTGGCGGGATGAGGAAGAAGGAAAGGGAGTGATTATGACTCTGATACCATGAAAGATGGGAAAATCCTTGTTGCCTTGTATTGATTCCAATCAAGAATATAAGTACAATCATGCTCCTATAATTACGTACAATCATGTTCCTATAATTGCGCTATCGTAATCATCTAATTATGATACATTTATGAAGAATCTCAACCTATTTGGTATGTGCTATATATGATACATTAATGATACAATCAATGAGAATGAATACAAAATATACTACAATCAATGTGTAATATTCTGGCCATCAATGCATGATATTTTCGGCCATTAGGAGGAGGGGAGAGACGTAGGAGGGCGGCTGTAAAAGATGGGAGCAGAGACAGAAGGAAGCGGAGGGCTCTTGTAAAAAATGGGAGCGCATGTGAAGCGAGACGGAAGGTTGCGGCTGTAAATAGTCGAAAAAGGAAGACGGGTCTTCGCCTGTTTTCCTTTTTCAATTTCAACCTTGCAGATAGTTCAGTAAAAAAAATAACAGAATAAGTGAGTAGGGTTTAGGACGTCATGCATGGCAGCCGGATGAGCGATTTAAGTTTTAGGATTTTCACATTGTTTTATTTTAAAATGTAACTTTAATATTTGAAATATATTTAAAAAATCCGGATATGATGGGTTTTTAAATGAGTACTCGTAGATTTATCTAGATACGGTTTCAGGTCTTACCCAATTTGTACAAATTCGTCAAAACTACACTTAAACTCACAAAGAATGTGTCAGTTTTGTGTTGGTGCTTTCGCGAATGTGTCAGTTTTGTGTTGGTGCTTTCGCGTCGTTTATGAGATTCACGTCCCCAATTATCAAATAGTTGCCTCGAGTTATCTTCACTTTTGCCAGTATTTCCCAGTTGATTGACTCATACATATAAAAAAAAACCACTTTCGAGGTTAGCACGTCCGGGCAACTTTAGTTCCAGCATACGAACATGTCTGCACACCGTGAATTGAATAATTTGGTCAACGTGTCGTACATGCTTGGGTTAGTTTGGGAAAGACTCCAAACATGGGTTCCATCTTCTGAGTTAAATTAATGCTTAAATTATTAAAGTTTGACTTAAAGAAGTTATTATAATACATTACCATTATAGTTAAGTACTCAAAATAGTAATTACTTTGGTAATTACTTTGGTTAACGTGTTGTAAATGCTTGCGTTAGTTTGGGAAAGACTCCAGACATGGGTTCCATCTTCTGAGTCAAATTAATGTTTAAATTATTATAGTTTGACTTAACAAATTTCTTACAATAAATTACCATTATAGTTAATAAAAGTGTTCAAAATAGTAACTACTTTAACTAATAAAATATATATGTGTAGTATCCATGAACCAAATAAATTCTTAACGATCCTAATTTATCAAGTATATAAGGAAATAGTATATGAGAAAATGGTAGTGAATCCGACGAGGAATTCTTGCACTCCAATTACATAGACAAACTTATCTGACAAACTATTTAAAGCTAGCCTAAGCATGGCTTGTGTGTGTGAGTGAACATAGATACCCGGCCATTAAATAAATCATTAACAACAACTGAAAACGATTAAATTTACAAGGAGTTAATCAGATTTTTCATCCAAATATTTTTCAGTTATCGTATAAAACATCCAAAATTTTTGAATTCGTAGTTTATATATAAATCTTGTTAGACTATTGCATTAAAAGTCTATTTCGGTGATTAAACCATCGCTAATTTAAGTGTTAAATCGCTAGTTATGCAGATTGGACATTTAGTATTCTGAATTAACAACATTTGAACAAAAAACACAGGAATTTTGTGTATCTTGTGCAACAATAGAAATACATTTAGATGCAAAAAGTGGTCTATTCACAAATAAAATACAATAAATTACTTATGAAAGCGATTACAAATACAAACTACAAAGCGAATAAACTACTACCACAAGTATGCATATCAAATAAATAACTAAACTAAACATGAAAAGTAATAGATAGTTTAATTTATCGAAATTAACTAATATGCAAAGCCTAAAACAATTAAGTCTAAATTAAAATAAAGAACTCGAGACTATTAGATTAACAAGATTCCCTCCCTTTAAATCATACACTACAATCTGCCTATAAGCGTTCATATCGAAGAAAAACAGAATTATGTGTTAGAATTGAGGCTAAGAGATGAATGAAACACATTTTTTTTCATTGATTCATTCTACTCTCCTTCACGTTTCTTTATAGTTACAATACAAGGTCTAGCTAAGGCAAGTCCTGATTACACGGGATATGATTAATTCAAATATTATGATCCCAAATCAAATCAAATCAAATCCTATCTAATCAAATCTTTTTTTCTATTACAACAAATACAAATCTTCTACTTTCCATCACCTCCCCCTCAAGTTGATCATTGAAATCCCCAATGTTCAACTTGCCAAGCGTTGATCGAAACACCTTCCCTGTCACAGCTTTAGTAAGTATATTTGCCAGCTGATCTTCGGACATCACGAATGGAATTTCAATAATCTCATCATCAAGCTTCTCCTTGATGAAGTGTCGATCTATTTCTATATGTTTAGTCTTGTCGTGTTGCACTAAATTCTCTGAAATACTGACCGCAGCCTTACTGTCACACTTCACTTGAGCTGGTTGTGTTGGAGTAAACCCCAACTCACACAGTACCTTTCTTAAGCACATTACCTCCATTATTCCTTTAGCAATGCCTCTGAACTTTGCCTCTGCACTGGACAATGCAACAACATTTTGCTTCTTGCTTCTCCATGTAACAAGATTTCCCCCGACTAAGACAAAATATCCTGACGTAAACCTCCGATCATTTCGATTTCCTGTCCAGTCTGCATCAATATATGCTTCTACATTCGGTGCCCGTGCTGTTGAAACAAGATGCCTCGGTTTGGCGTTCTTTTTAGATACCTTATCATTCGCATGACAGCATCAAAATGTTCCTTCTGAGGTTTGTGCATAAACTGACTAACAACTCCAACTGGAAACGCGATATCTAGTCGTGTCAGAGACAAGTATATTAATTTTCCAACCAACTTTTGGTACTATTCTCGATCAACTAATGGAGCCCCTTCCGTAAACACCAGCTTCGTGTTGGTTGCCATAGGAACATCACTCGGCTTGCAATTCATGATTCTTACTTCGGCCAGTAGATCCAAAACATACTTTTGCTGCGTTGTAAAAATACTTTTTCAAAGATCGACATACCTCTATCCCCAAGAAGTACCTCAGGTTTCCTAGGTCCTTCATCTCAAATTCGGCAAAGAGTTTATCTTGCAGCTTCCTTATCTCCTCCTGGTCACTACCTGTGATAATCATGCCGTCCATGTAAATAATCAAACAAGTCACCATACCTCCCCTCCGCTTATAGAACAGAGTGTGATCTTCGTTGCTCTGTTTGTATTCATTCTGTTTCATGACCCTCGTGAATCTCCCAAACCATGCCCATGGATACGACTTCAAGCCGTAGCGTGCCCGCTTTAATCGATAAACCTCAGTTTTCTAGAATTCTCCTGAGAAACCCGGTGGAGCCTCCATATAAACTTCTTCTCGTAGCTCTCCATGTAGGAACATATTTTTCACATCAAACTGTAGTAAAGGCCAATCATTATTTATCGCAATAGAGAACAAAACTCTGATTGTATCGATTTTCGCCACCGGAGAAAATGTCTCTGAATAATCAATCCCGTATGTCTGAGTATAGCCTTTCGCTGCTAGCCGAGCCTTATACCGTTCCACTGTTCCATCAGAATTGTACTTGATCATGAAGACCCACCGGCACCCTACAATTTTCTTCCCCTTTAGCAGTATACATCTCTCCCACGTCTCATTCTTCTTCAAGGCCTCCATTTCCACACCCATTGTATCCCTCTATTCTGGGCACTGGTTGGCTTCTTCGATTGTCCTGGGAACAGACGCTAAACATGTCCTCCTATTTTTGCCCAACGGTTCTCCTTCCTGTGCAACACTTACTGGATACCGAACCGACCGGGACTTAAGCTCTAGTGAATATCTGCGTGGTGGTAGTCCTCTGTTTCCTCTGGGTGGGATAACTCGTACCTATACGTCAGGAGAAGCAGCAACAGCAGTATCTTCTGGGTTAACAGAAACAATACTTGAAGAAACTTCGCTTACCTCTCCAGTGACATCCCTTAAAAGAGGTTCAGGAGGTAGTCCTGACATTTTTGGGTGTTCTACCTGTTCAAAGATCTACTCGTTGGCATCACCTGCTTGTCCTTGTTGGACAGTCTCGGGCAGAGGCTGATTACTTAGCCATTCGAGTGGCACACCTGTTAACATCTCCCTCTGGGCCAAAGACTGGGAATGGTAGAAGTATTCAGACTCAAGGAAGACGCAATCTATAGTAATATGGAGTCGTCGGGTAGAAGAATTATAGCACCGATAGCCCTTTTGATGAGCGGTATAACCAACAAAGACACACTTGACCGCACAGGGATCAAACTTAGTGCGGGTATTTTTGGGAGTATGGACGAAGACTGAACACCCAAGGATGCGAGGAGGGAGGGTAAATATTGAGGGAACTCGTACCTGGGACGAAAGAGCATCCAGAGGTGTAGTATGATGAAGAATTGTAGTTGGCAGGCGATTAAGTAGACATGCGGCAGTAGCAACAGCCTCAGGCCAGAAATATGTTGGAACAACGGACTCAATCATCATGGCTCGAGTCATTTAAACCTACTCAATTTGTTTACTGAACAAGCTAAGTCTGGTCTTGTACATTTTGTTATGTACATCAGACTCCCAATTACCTGTGAGTACTTCAATTGAGCTATAGGTTCGCCTCGGTTTTTTCTTAAGTATATACTTAAGTCAAGTGGGGTCTTTATTGGTTTTGTATCAAACATATCGAATCGTTTGAGAACAGATTCAATATAATGAGTTTGCGACATAGCAAGACCATCAGTTATCCGAGAAATTTTAATTCCTAGAATAATATTGGCAACCCCCGTATCCTTCATATCAAAATTCCGTGTTAACATCTTCTTTGTATTCAAGATGATGTCACGAGTACTGCCCATGATTAGCATGTCGTCTACATAGAAACATACTATCACATAGGCATTTGGTGTGCTCTTGATGTACGCACACTTGTTACACTCGTTGATCCTGAAGTTGTTTGACATCATTACCTGATCAAACTTTAAATGTCACTGCTTGGGTGCTTGTTTAAGTCTGTACAGAGACTTAATAAGTCTACACACTTTCTCCTATCATATCCAATATTTCGCCCTTTGAACCACTCTTCAAACAGCCACCAGCATATAAACCTCTTAGGGTGTTTGGGTGTCTGGCTTATGCCTCTAACACTGTACCTCATAAAGACAAGTTCACCCCTAGAGTCATTCCATGTCTGCTTCTAGGAATTCCTCCTACAACTAAAGGCCACATACTGCAGAACCCAGTGACTAAAGATATTCTTGTTTCTAGAAATGTCAAATTCATGGAGACAACCTTCCCTTGCACCAATGATTCTTCCTACCTTGCTTCAGATCATGCCTTTCCTTTCTTTCCTTCCTTCCCAATAACTGGTTCTTCTCCTAATCAGTCTCCTCCATCACATCCTCCTGACTCTTCACACCCTTCAATTGCAGTGTCTTAAGATTCCTTAGCCTCGTCCTCATACCATTCTTCTATACATGCCTCTATCTCACCATCATCACCTGCAAACCCTCTTCTGAACTTTTACCACATTCACCCTGTACATTCCTCTTGTCTTCAGAAGGGAGGATAATCAAATGCTATCAACAAATACTCAGTGCCTAAACAATGATCCTTCTTCTACTCACCAATCTACTCGTCCTACCAGGCTCAGAAAGCCACCCTCCTATCTACATGATTACCATTGTAATCAGCCATTTGCATCACATGTCCCTTATTCTTGTTTGGATTATCCTCTTGAGCATTATTATTCTCTGTATCAGTTGGCTCCTCAATTCAAAAGTTATATGCTTAATGTTAGCTTGCAGCAAGAACCTCAGTCTTACCAACAAGCAACAGTTCAGTAGACTGGCAACAGGCTATGACTTTGGAATTGGCAGCATTCGAGGCAAATGACACTTGGACCATGGTTCCTTCACCCCCAGGCAAGAAACCTATAGGATGCAAGTGGGTATACAAAATTAAGAGGAAAGCTGATGGTACTATTGAGAGATTCAAGGTCAGGCTAGTTGCCAGAGTCTATACTCAGCAGGCAGGTGTGGACTATAGGGATACCTTTTTACCTGTGGCCAAGATGACTACAGTTAGACTAGTATTGGCATTAGCAGCACGCAAAGGATGGTTTGTACATCAATTAGACATTAATAATGCTTTCCTGCATGGGGACCTTGACCAAGATATATGCATGATGCCACCTGAAGGTGTTTCTGTTTCCCCCAGGAACAGTTTGCAAGCTCAATAAATCACTCTATGGTCTGAAGCAAGCTAACAGGCAATGGAATGCTATACTGACCTCTTTTTTTTATCTCTAAAGGTTATACTCAATCACAGCATGATTACACCATGTTCACTAGACAACACCAAGGCACTTTTTTTGTTCTCCTAATCTATGTAGATGACATTGTCATTGCTAGTGACTCTCTTGATGCCATTCAGTCCCTCACGAATAGATTGCACTTTACCTTTAAGATAAAAGACCTTGGTCCATTAAAATACTTTCTGGGTTTGGAAGTCGTCAGGTCTCAAGGGGGGATCATGGTTTGTCAGAGGAAGTACACACTAGAACTCTTAGAGGATACTCGACGCCTAGCTTCTAAGCCTGCTAATAGCCCCATGGAATAGAACTTATAGCACACAAGGTTTCACCATTGTTTGGGGATGTATCTGGCTATAGAAGACTTATTGGCAAGTTGTTGTATTTGACAATTACAAGGCCTGACATTAGTTACACAGTGCAACAACTGAGTCCATTCCTAGACACACCTGTAGAGATGAATTGGAAGGCTGCTCAAAGGCTACCAAGATATCTTAAAGAGACTCCGGGACAGGGACTTTACTTCCCAAGCAAGGGATCCATGAAGCTGCTAGCATTTTTAGACTCAGACGGAGAGGTTGTGTGGAAAGTAGAAAATCTGTAACAGGCTATTGCTTGTTTCTTGGGAATGCATTGATATCATGGAAAGCAAAGAAGCAAACCACTGTCTTTAGGTCTTCATCAGAGGCAGAATATAGAGCTCTTGCCTCAGCAACTTGTGAGGTTCAATGGATTCTCTATTTTCTAAAAGATCTGAGGGTGCTGCATACTGAACCAGTGGAAGTATTTTGTGATAATGAGAGTGTAATATACATAGTGGAGAACCCTGTCTTCCACGAAAGGACCAAGCACATTGAAATAGACTATCACATTGTGAGAAACAAGTTCCAAGAAGGTATGATCAGGCCTATGCCAATCAGGACAGAGCTACAATTGGCAGACATTTTTACAAAGGCTTTGGATTCTAAAATCTTAGGCATCCTGACTGCAGCCTTAGGGGTTTGCAATGTGTTTGCACAGTCAGGATTGAAGGGTGTTGAGAAATTGGAAGTTGCAGATGCTGTTGACTGCAATGTTGTAGTTGGTATACGGGAAAAGAAGCTTAAGATGTCCAAGGTTCCTAGAAGCATAATCCATGAACAGTAGCAAGAAGGAACTGATGTCCGTTGGATCATATCTTGGTTTGACAGTTGAGAAGTAACCTGGACCCTTTGGATCAAGTGCTGACGAGGATCAAGCACCTGGAAGGAGTTGCAGCCAAGAAAGGAAGAAGAAGAAGAATAAGGCGGGTAGTTTTCAATGTATTGAAACGACGGGATTGTCCCTGACTTAATAGCATGATGTAATAGAAATTCAAGGGCATAATTGTACTTTCATTTTTCTGTTTTCTTCCCACTTTTGCAATTAAAAACTGCAGCAGAGGGTAGTTTTGAATCCGGATTTTTTCAGCAATTGATAACAGAAATAAACTTCCTCTCTTCCTCTCTTCATCCTTTGTCTACTTTTTCGTTTCTTGTTCTTAATTGTATGAATTTTAGCAAAATCTCTCAGGCTCGAATGCTGCAGTGGTTTCTTATTTATAATAGAGATCACTTCCTAGGGTTTGGAGAAAATCGATCTCTTGTCAGCCACTCAACTCTTCAATCAAGAGGTAGGAGGGAAACTTGTTCACCAAGAATATCCAAATTGATTGGTACTGATGTGTACCAGAATTAGATGCTTTGATTGGTACTAAAACCGCGTGCATGTATGACATATGTAAACGGTGGTACATTTGCTCGAATGTCATCACCACATGTGAAAGTGGCACTTGCTGACACGCATAAAACCTGACTTTTAGATCATATAAACATGTCAAGAGTTCTCGCTTTAACATGAACCTTGAATAGTGTAGACAATTGACTTTCCCGCCATATTTTACCTAAAACTTTGAGCCTTTGAATGTCATTAAACGGAAAGCCACCATTCTCAATTATAGAAATCAGACTCTAATCATGAAAGTACTATAATACTAATAAACTTATACTTTTTAAGATCTTCAAATTCCGTATCTTGGTCGCACTTTTTTAGATTTTGCATAATCAAGAGTCTTCATAGGAGTATGCATCATGTGTCATGATGCCTTATCATTCCTGACGACATTAGTCTTCAAACGGTCGAAAATAGCACTGAGATTATGTAAATCCGCCTTTTGAATCCATATTCTTCTGAATCTTCATTATATTTTCTTTCTTGACATCTACTCCTCTGTCTTGAGATAAATCCAGCATTAGACTGTAATGAAAATATCCGACACCATGATGATTGTCAAAGAGACATTAAGCACAGGCACTCAAGAGCAGGTTGGGTGATGGGGTGATTCAAGGTGATGATCTAAGGAATTAATGAGCAGCACCGTTAGATGAAAAGTTTAATCTACGGTGCTGATCAACTGCGGCACAAATTAAGCGGTTGGAAGTGAGGATGATTGGCTGCACGCATGGAATAACCCAGCGCATTGCAGGAAGAAGTAGGAAGATGAATAGAAAGGCGGGAGGTTTAAAAAGGAAATTACTTTGTTGCCCTTTTATTTTTGCTGTGTAAAATTCAGTTATTAGGGACACTTTAGTACTTTCACCGGGTAGTTAGTTTGTTAATTCTCCTGCTTCATGTATAAACTGTTCGATGAAGTCCTCAATGAGGAATAATAAGATTTTCTGGCAGTTATCAATATCTTACTCCTGTTTCTTGCTTATTCTCTCATCCTTTCCTTACTCTGGCTAACCACGTTTAACTCCAGAGCATCACAGTTGATGCTTGTTCTGGATTCTGCACTGCAACTGCAGTAATCTTCGATGCTATTTGGAAATTCACATGGTATCAGAGCTTTTGTTGCTGATTAATCGATGAACTCATGACTTCGAATCAAAATTCACCTAGCAGTTCCAATCACTCCTCAATAAATACTTCGACAATTCCAATTGATCCTTCGGAGATCTTCTGTATATACACCCAGGAGACAGTCCATCTCTTGTACTCGTGCAACCATTGTTGGATGGTAACAACTATCATGGATGGAGCAGGGCTTTTCGTAGAGCGCTTGAGTCGAAAAATAAAGTTGGTTTCATCACAGGTAACATTCCTAAACCTATGGAAACCAATTGCAATTATGATGTCTGGACCAAGGCAAATAATATGGTTGCTGCTTGGATTATGAAGTCTGTTATACATTCTATTGGACAAAGTGTAATGTGGTTTGACAATGCTTTAGATATTTGGAATGACCTTAAGCATAGATACAGTAATGCTGATGTGTTTAGATTATCAGATTTGCAAGAACAGTTCTATACCACTAAGCAAGAAAATAGTTCTGTCATTGAGTACTATACAAGACTTAAGGTTCTGTGGGAAGAACTTATGGTGCTTGGAGAAATTCTTAGTTGTGTATGCAATAGATGTGCATGTAATGTATCCAGTCAGATCAACAAATTCATAGAAGATGATTACGTTATCAGGTTCATTAAAGGGCTTAATGATGAATATGAACCAGTGAAATCACAAGTGTTATTGTCTAGTCCATTGACAGACTTGAAGAAAACGTTTGCCATGACAGTTAAGTTGAAGAGAAAATTACACTATTCAGGAGGACACAACCAGTTTACTAATAATCCATCACATGTACTTAATGCTAACAGTATGCCTAGATATGGAACTTATGGACCCAGGCCAATAAGCTCTAATGGTGGGAGTGTGAGTTGGCAAAGGCCTGCTGGCATAGGTGTTAGAAAGGAATTTCAATCTTAGAAGTCTGGTTTCAATAAATCTAAAGCCCCTATGTGCACTCATTGTAATATGATAAACCACACAATAGACAGGTGCTATAGGAAACATGGTTTTCCACTAGAATACAAGCCTAGAGGACAAGTAAATTGTGTGGAAAATGATTTCAGCCTAAAGCAAGATTCAACCATATATAATCAATCTGATTGTGACATATTTCAGGTTAATGAAGTTGTAAATGACAGTGTTGCCCTAACACCTACACATGTAGCCCCTTCCTTGACACAGGAGCAGTATACACAGTTGATCAATCTGTTGCAAGAGCATAAAAATAGAGGAGTTTTGGTTAACCAAGTGCTGCAGAGGTGACAAAAGGCCATCATGCTATAATGTCATCTCAACATACCACTAATTCTGGTAAGCATCAAGGTAATGTAATACATAATAATTCTTGTATATGGATATTGGATTCTGGTGCTACAGATCATATATGTTGCTCTTTTCTCTCTTTGATTCCTATCATCTTGTGTCAGATATGCCAGTTAAATTGCCCAACAATCACTCTACCACTTTCACACATATAGGGACAGTGAATGTCAGTCCTAGCCTCATATTGCACAATGTGTTATCTGTCCCAGCCTTCACCTTCAATCTGATTCCCTTAGCAAACTTACTCTTACTGGTAATATTGACTTATCATCCACTCCAATATGTGTTACATTGAGGAGCATGTGAACAAGAAGATGATTGGTTCAGCTAAGGTGTATCAAGGGCTAGACAATCTACTTGACCAATCTCAGCATATTATTTCTTCAGTCAGTCCTTGGCAAGCACTTGCAGCTTTTACTTCAGTCCCTTTTCTTTGGCATTCCAGACTTGGCCATCAGGCATCATCCAGAATTCAAGAGATCAACAAAATAGACTCTTCAGTAGATGCTAGTTTCAATTCCCATTCATGTACTGTATGCCTCCTTGCTAGACAGAAACGTCTAAGTTTTCCCACATCCCATTCTGTAACTCATTCACCCTTTTCTCTTATTTATATGGATATCTGGGGGCCATACAAACACCCAACCATGTATCGACAACACTATTTTCTTACTATAGAGGATTATCATAGCAGATATTGTTGGATCTATTTGATGAAAACAAAAACAGAAACCAGAAAATTCATAGAAATTTTTTAGAGCTTTGTACATGCACAATTTGATATAAATATCAAAGTAAGAAGGACTGACAATGGTCTTGAGTTTTAGACGGACTCATTCTATGCATCCAAAGGAATTGTACACCAGACCAGTTGTGTATATACATCTCAACAAAATAGGGTTGTTGAGAGAAAATAGCAATACATTCTAAACGTTGCAAGAGCCATCAAACTTCAGTATCAGGTCACAGTATCATACTGGGGCTTCTGTGTTCAACATGCAGTGTACTTCATAAACATATCTCCTTCTCTTTTACTGCATCATAAAACACCTCATGAAATACTCTATAATCATTCTCCCTCTTACACTAATCTCAGAATATTTGGCTGCCTGTGTTATGCTACTGTTACTTTACCTTCAAAAGACAAGTTCAGTCTAAGAGCAAGGAAGAGTATCTTCCTTGGTCTTTCTCACTGTACCAAGGGCTATATTCTCCAAGATTTATATACAAAGGATGTGTTTATATCTAGATATATTGTATTTGATGAGTTTACTTTCCCTTTTATTAATGAATCTGTATCATCTTCACCTCTCTATTCTTCTGTTATTCCATCTTCTAATCCTTGTATTCCTAAGTTTCCTATGTCCAGCTGTGACACTGATGCATACCTCACACCCACTGCCACATCTAGGAGGGCTCAGTCAGCACATTCCCCTACTCAAATTCAGTCAGTACATTCCCCTACTCAACATCTCACAGCAAACCAACAACAACCATCATATCCTTTTAACCAACCTTCTACTCCAGGTCATTCTCCAAACTCTTCCTCTCTCCAAACTCTTCATCTCACTTTCAGAAATCACCTCATTTTCGGAATTCACATGCTCAGATTGATTGTACTTCACAACATAATGCTCCAGTGAGGATCATGAGTTAACTAATGTTCCTACAACCAATCATGATTCAGTCTCCATTCATATCAGATCCATTAATGTGGAACTTCCCATAACAAGACCTCACGGAAACAAACAGCCACCCTCTTATCTAAGACAATACTACTGCAATCCAGTAACAAACCTGGCAGCCTCTAAATCAACCTCATACCTTGATACACAACATGACCAGCCTCATACCCGTTCTACCCCACATTTTCTGGACAAATATTTTACTCTTGATCTTTTAACACAAAAATTCGAAAAATATGCATTAAATATTAGTGTATGTACAGAACCCAAAACTTATGCAGAAGGAGCTGGTTCTGCCGAATGGCAGAAGTCTATGGAGGCTGAGATAACAGCAATGGAGGACAACAAGACATAGGTACTGAAAGAGTTGCCACAATGTAAGAAGCCTATTGGTTGCAAACACACACGCAAAGATATATATATATATATATATATATATATATATATATATATATATATATATATTATACAATATACATATATCTATATACACAAGCATAGATGAATAAATAAATTATATATATATATATATATATATATATATATAAAATTTATTTATTCATCTATGCTTGTGTATATAGATATATGTATATTGTATATGTTTGTATATATATTATTTCTTTATTCATATATAGTAAACTAGTTTGATACCAGTCAAACCATTCACTCTTGACTCCTATCTTGATCAAGTTTATGCCCAGTAAGAGTCTAAGAGCATAGGTTAACTTCACATAATAGGAATATGCAAGGCATACCAGAACTGCAAAGACACTATGCTTCTTTTCAGGAACAAGTTTCCCTCAACACGATGATCAGGATTATACAAGTCAAGTTTTTGAAAGTCTATATCAGCGAAGGATTCGTTAAATTGAACACCAATATTGTTGCGTAAGAGCTCGGTAGTCTTACTTTCTTGTTAGACTTTTACGGTTGAGTTGGTGTTATTTTATGTACCTCTTCCGACCGATAGTAAGACACGTTCAGGAGCTGGAACAAGCTAGTTCAGATCGAATTGATAAAGAAGTGAGGTGGGAACCGAAATAACGGATTATGTAACACTGTATATTAGACTCGTGAACATCGTTTCTTTTTGTAGTGGCTGATCAATCCGGCAGCAAAATAGTTTCTCAATGCCTCAACTGTTGTTCTTGGCATATATATATGCAGCGGTCTGGCGATTACCAACGGCGGCGTAACTGCCGTCGCCACCACCATTCTTCCTACTCTCCGATCAACATTTCACTTATTTTATCTCTAAATTCTTTCTCCTGATTCTATCTTCTGTTTTTTCTTCTTTTCCGCCATCTGCCATCGCAGCCATGGATACATTACCGCTGAAACCGCCATCGTAGACATCTCCGGGTGTGACGCGATCCTTCGTTTCCTCATTCAAATCTTCATCCACTCCTGTGAATTTCTTGAGTGAAGATACGAAATCAACTAAACAATCACAAAAGGAATTGAAGAAAACAAGATCAAGAAGAGAGAAGATCTTGGGAGGAAGGAATAACCGTCACAGCAGTTGCCGCAAAAGAAATGAATTGGGAAGAAAGCTTGTCAAGCTTCTGCAGAGTGCAGCTGCACTCTGTTATACAATCAGCCAAGAAACCAAAATAACCGCCTACCAGGACAAAGACAAAACTACCCTTATTTCTACTACAAACCTATGTTACATCATAAGGACAAAACAGTAATTTCATCGTTTTTAAACAATTTACCACTCCAGCCCCTTCTTCTTCCTCTCAGCATCCTTTATCTTCTATCCCCAATTGATCATACCAGAAGTAGAACATTGCAATCACTCAACCCACGTGCTCCAAGCCCGCTTTGACCTTCTGCTCATTCACCAATCTTCTAATCATGAGTCACAGCCACCACATCCTTCAAATACTTTGACACCCCCCTCAAGCCACGCTTGGTATATATGTTGTATGTCCCAATGGAGCCTGTTAGATACTGCAATCTCCTCACATCTAAGGCCTTGGTAAACAAGTCAGCTAGCTGTAACTCAGTCCTGATTGGCATTAATTTGATCATCCCTTCCAACACCTTATTCCTCACTATATGACAATCTAATTCAATATGCTTAGTTCTTTCATGGAACACGGAATTTTCAGCAAGGTATATTGCACTTTTACTGTCACAAAAGACCTCTACTGGTACTTGATCAGCTATCCTCAGGTCTTTACACATATACAACAGCCACTGTATCTCACACACCACAGCTGCAATTGCTCTATACTCCGCCTCCGCTGAGGATTTGGACACTGTAGATTGCTTCTTAGCTTTTCACGAAATCAAAACTCCTCCCAAGGATACACAGTATCCAGTCACTGACTTCCTCATTTCTTTGCATCCACCCCAATCAGAATCAACAAAGCATTGTAGCCTAAGATCACCTGAGCTAGGAAAGATCAATCCCTGTCCAACTATCCCCTTGAGGAATTTAATATTCTGTGTGCTGCTCTTAAATGGTTCTCCGTTGGACAATCAAGAAACTGGCTCAATTGTTGCACAGGTAAAGCAATATCTGGTCTTGTGATGGTAAGGTAGATCAACTTTCCAATAAGCTTTCTATATGCTGAAACATCTGCAATCAGTGGTGAGTCACCATGTGTGAAACTGGTATGAGTCTCCATTGGGCTTTTAGCAGGTTTGGAATCCATAAAGCCAGCTTGCTCCAACAACTCCAATGTATACTTTCTCTGGTTGATAATTATCCCCTCTTTGGCCCTGGCCACCTCAATGCCTAAAAAATATCTCAGAAGTCCCAAATTCTTAATCTGAAATTCCTTATGTAAGGCATCTTTAATTTCCTCAATGGCCCCCTTATTGTCACAAGTGACAAGGATGTCATCTACATAGACCAGTAGGACTAATAATGATCTGTGTATCTCCTTAGTAAAGAGGGTGTAGTCATTCTTGGATTAGATAAAGCCCAAACGTTGCAGAAACTTAGTCAACCTAGAATTCCACTCTTGCATCAATCCATAGAGTGATTTTTGAAGTTTACAGACTAAATCAGAGCCAGATGTCGTTGTCCCAGGGGGGTGGAGCCATATAGATATCCTCATGCAAGTCTCCATGGAGAAATACATTGTTGACGTCCATTTGATGCACTGGCCAATTCAACCTGGCTGCCATTGCCAACACAACTCTCACTGTTGTCAATTTAGTCATTAGAGAGAAAGTATCTTGATAATCCACACCATACTGCTGTGTGTAGCCCTTGGCTACAAGCCTGGCTTTGTACCTCTCCATAGATCCATCAGGTTTATACTTGATTTTGTAAACCCATCTACAACCAATAGCTTTCTTCCCTGGAGGCAAAGGCACAAGCACCCAAGTATGGTTGGCCTCAAGGGCAGCAAGTTTAGTTGACATGGCCTCTTGCCAGGCTAGAGATACTGATGCTTCTGCATAAGACTGAGGTTCTACATGTATACTAGAATTTAACACAGAGCTTTTATATTGTGGAGACAGAGATGCAAGTGTATATGTCTTACATATTGAATGAGGACTGCTGTGTTCAGTGTTGTTATGAATTATGTGGTTGCAGTAGTCAATGAGGTAAGACGGGGGTCTTCTGGTTCTCTGATGTCTGTGGCTAGATGGATAACTGGAGGTTTGAGGCATATTTGGCTCAGTAATAGGAAGTTCAACAACCAGCTTTCCTTTTGAGAGATCATGAGTATTTGAGGTACAAGCAGGTGGAGAATAAAATTCAGTAGATGGAGGTTCAGGAGATGGGGAAGATGAAGTGAATGGCCTAGGCTGGGACCTTGGAGTAGATGATGCAGGGCTAGAAGAAGAAGGAATATCAGTTGGTGGGAAAGATATATGTTCAGAAGTCTAGACAGGATTGGAAGGTGATGATACTGGCACAGTTTGAGACACTGGTGCTTCATGGTCAGTTGATTCACTTGGATACATGGGAAAGATTGATTCATGGAACACAACGTCTCTTGAGATAAACACATCCTTGTTGGCCAGATCCTGCAATACAAAGCCTTTTGTGGTATGTGACAGTCCCAGAAAAATGGATCTCCTGGCCCTAGGGGCAAATTTTTCCTTATGCGTTTGGTTATCTGTTGTAAATGCAAGGTACCCAAAGACTTTGAGGTTGTTATAGGTAGGCTTGGATTTATATAGGATTTCAAATGGCGTTTTCTGACATAGAACAGGTGAGGGAATAATGTTTATAAGGTATACGGCATGCTGAATACAGAAGCCCCAATACTGGGCAGGGAGATGCGACTGAAACTTTAGGGATCTGGCCAGTGCCAATATTTGTTAATGTTTCCTCTCAACCAAACCATTTTGTTGTGGGGTATTGACACAGCTGGTTTGGTGCACTATACCCTTAGAGGCAATGAAATTGGTCATGTTGAACTCCAGTCCATTGTCTGTTCTAATTACTTTAATGCATGCATCAAACTGAACCAGTGCATATTGATAGAAGAAGAAAGAAAGGTTTGCTAGCCACAGAATTTGAAACAGGAAATAAATTGCGTTTTTGTTTATCTAATGGACATATGCTACATTTACATGATTTATCAGGAATCACAATCTGAGAATCAATTTTACACGCTTCTTTCATCCTTGACCCTCCCACGTGCCCAAGCCTGGCATACCATAGTAAGGATTCTGGTATGGAAGCTGCAAAGGTCTTCGATGACTGATAAGGCTTTTGAGTTGGAGATTTTAAGATGGAGGCTGGGGCTCTGTATGATCCATGAAGATGATAGAGTCCCAAGGATACTCTAGTTGAACCAATCATCTTCTTGGTCCTTATGTCCTGGATCATACATGTATCAGATTGAAAGTTTACAAGGTACTTGTTGGATGTAGTCAATCTGCTTAAGGATAGCAGATTAAACGCGAAGGAAGGAATGAAGAACACACCAGAGAGGGTTAGATTAGGAATAACATTAACATTTCCAACATGATTGACACTGGCAAGTGAATTATTAGGAAGTTATCAGGAAGTTTAACAGAAAGGGAATGAACAGGGTGGTAGGAATCAAACAAATGTAAGGAACAACACACATGATCTGATGCTCCAGAATCTAAAATCCATATGTTAGAGTTCTGGTATAGAGCATTACCTTTCATCTTAGCAGAATCACCTGAAAATTGTGCTGATAGCACAGAATGTTGTCCACTCACACATCCTCCATTATCAACATTGTGCCTCTGGTCCTTTTCTTGAAGCAAGGTCATCAACTGGTTATACTGTTCAAACGTGAGCATAGGTGCTTTGTGTACTGATTGTGAACTAGACAGCTCCCTCTCATCATCCTGGTTCACAGTACTATCCTGCTGTACGCTGCAGTCATCACTACTCACACAATTAACTTGTCCTCTTGGTTTATACCCTGGAAGATAACCATGTTTCTTATAACAGTGATCAACTGTGTGTCCAGACATATTACAATATGTACAATAAGGAGTTTTTTAACCTCCTGACTTGTAATTGTCCTTCCTATACCCTCTCCCAAGTCCATCACCACTATTTCTTCCACCAAACCTAGATGTATTTCCCACACTCATTACTGCAGTAGGATTATTATTAAAGGATCCTTGTGAACTAGAATACGAAAGCTTTCTCTCAAGCTTGACAACCATAGCAAATGTTGTCTTCAAATCAGGCAATGGAGCAGTAAGTAACACTTGTGACTTCACCGCCTTCCGTAGGCCTTTCAATTGATCCATCAACAAAACCTAGTTTGTTCTTAGACATGAGTGCTCTCTTAAAACTCCTGCTCCAACCATGGTAATTATTGCCATCAAGCAACAGTTGAACTAGAACTAGCGAGGGATTATCACTAGGGTGAATATAACATGGATCCTCTGAAGGATCAACCATGTTCTAAATATTGTAATTGGATGAAGAAGGAGAAGATCCACTATTTGCCATAAATGTTCCAAAGTTCTTTCGATTCGTTCTGATACCATGTGAATTTCTTGAGTGAAGATGCGAAATCAACTAAACAATCACAAAAGGAATCGAAGAAAATAAGATCAAGAGGAGAGAAGATCTTGGGAGGAAGGAATAACCGTCACAGCAGTTGCCGCAACAGAAACAAATTGGAAAGAAAGCTTGTCAAGCTTTTGCAGAGTGCAGCTGCACTCTGTTATACAATCATCCAAGAAACCAAAATAACCGCCTACCAGGACAAAGACAAAACTACCCTTGTTTCTACTACAAAGCCATGTTACATCATAAGGACAAAACAGTAATTTCATCGTTTTTAAACAATTTCCCGCTCCAGCCTTCTTCTTCCTCTCAGCATCCTTTATCTTCTATCCCCAATTGATCATACCAGAAGTAGAACATTGCAATCACTCAACCCACGTGCTCCAAGCCCGCTTTGACCTTCTGCTCATTCACCAATATTCTAATCATCAGTCACAGCCACCACATCCTTCAAATACTTTGACAACTCCATCCATTGCTCCAACACAATCCAGAAATATAAGGGCAGTCCAATGATTGCTTTCACGGATGAAGAGATCACCACATTGGCTGAACCATACAGGCTTTCTCTGGTAGGCACTTTTTTGTATGGACGTCCCCCGATTGCTACTATTCACGCTACTTCGATCGTATCGGATTCATCGGCACGGTAAGTATTGGACTCCTTGATTTGAATCGTGTTTTACTATATTTTGCACAAGGCAAAGTTGGACTGTAGCAGGCAAGTATATGAGGGTCACCAAGTGGACCCCGGATTATGATCCCAAGGTTGACGTTCTAATCGTTCCTGTTTGGGTTTCTCTCCTGGGACTCCTGGTTCATTTTCATCAATGTGAGGCATTATTTCAAATAGGACACATGTTAGGCACGCCAATGAAATTTGATACAACCACAGCTGAAAATCTACGACCATCCGTGGCACGTTTATGTGTCAAACTTGATGTGCACAGGAGCTCCCTGCTCGTGTCTTTATTCAAGTTTCAAATCATTGCATCTCCCAGTTGGTTGTTTACAAAGATTTACCATGTATTGTACCAACTGTTCTCGATTGGGCCACAAGTCCTCCATATGTGGAAAGGATGATCAAGTTGACGACTTCCCGAATGGGAGGCACAAGTAACTAAAATTACAAATCGTGCAAACAAAAAAAAACCTCAACGTTGGACACCCAAAAAGCTGACATAAAATGCGCAACTTAAACATCAGTTGGATTCGGATAATTTGGAGCTACAATCAGCACACACTGTTGAGGGTGCGTAGCAGGAACCCCCTCTACCTACGGCATCACATCCTTCGGTATTGTTTTCTCTTGAATCGGTTCCGCATATTTCAGTTTCGGATGCACAATATGTCTCCAGGTTGAAGAGAGTTGATGATAGTATTTTAAATGATTTGCCTGCTAATCCCGATTCCTTTTCTAATTCGGATAGTGAAGTTGACATTAACATTTGTCATGATTAGTCGACTGCAGCAACTTCTGATGATGCTTTTGCCACTTTCATTTGTGACTTGGTCCAAGCGGTAGTTATTGATGAGACACATCAGGAAAATAGTGGGGACTCCCAGGGCCACCCGACAACGCAAATAGCTTTAGGGACTGATGGACAATTTCAGGTGCCGCCTAAGCTATTACGCCATCAACATAGGAACATTGAGCCACTTTCTCCACCATTTACAAGGTCTCGGGTGGCTCTCTCTAATTCTTTTGATATACTGTCGACCCAATGAAGGCAATGATTTAGAATGTTAGAGGTATTCGTACATCAGTTGATCGATTGTTGTCATTAGTTAGGCGGTATCATTTACATCTTCTTGTGGTTTTTGAGCCTAAGGCCTAGCCTTCATCCTTGGTCTCATATCGTCTTAAACTTGGTTTCTCTCAAGCATTGTCTGTTAGTAGTGATCACATTTGGATATTTTGGAGACATTCTTTTTTTCAGCTGGAAGGACGGCGTCCGGGTGTTCAAAATCATTCTGTGGTTTTGTTGGCTGCCTATAGGAGATTCTTTTTGGTGCACGTTTGTATATGGTCTTCACTCTATGGCAGCACGATGTCCTTTGTGGGCGGACCTAGTCTCATTCCATGGTGCATTGACATACCTTGGCTTCTTGGAGGGGATTTTAATACTTTTTTGACACTTGATGAACATAAAGGCCGATCTTCTCCTCCACTGCGCACATTGCAGGATTTCAATGACTTTATTTCTGCCTGCTCCCTACAGTCGATTAATTTTCGAGGCACTCCCTATACTTGGTGTGATGGCCGGGGATTAGGCCGGGTATGGCATAGATTGGATCGCTATCTTTGTTCCTCAGATTTCTTTGACTTATTTTCGGTCGTTTAATATCAACATCTAAATAGAACTACTTTGGATCATTCTCTTATAAACCTAGACTTCTTTGCGGCAACATCCAACATGCATGCTTCTTCAAATATTTGGATGTCAAGAAAACCCATTCAGATTTTGACAGTTTTGTCACTCATTATTGGCAATCATTCCGCACAGTTGGGGGAATGTGGGGTTTTTACTATAAATTGAGCCAACTCAAGCAATATTTAAGACAATGGAATAAAGATGTCTTTAGTAATATTTTTGATGCAGTGGTTGCCATTGAGGCTGAGGTGACAATTTCTAAAGGAGCTTATGATTCTAATCCATCGGAGAATACAAGGACAGAATATCATCTGAGTATGGCTAAATTGCACCTAGCACAATCTCGAGCATTATTATTTTGGAAACAAAAAACAAATGTTAAGTGGATGAGAGAAGGAGATGATAACATGTGGTTCTTTCATCAAACAGTTAAAGAGAGGCGACGTAGATAGGTTATCAAATGGATCATCTGTGAGGACGGCATAGAGTGTGACAGTCCGCAGGATATTGAGCTTAAGGCTATTCGTTATTATCAGACTCTGTTTATGGGAGCACAAACTGAACATCATGAGGCCATTTTACAATATATCCCAAGGATAGTCTGTGATGATGATAATCATCACCTTCTCTCTTTGTCGTCTTTGCACGAGGTAAAATAGGCCGTGTGGGATTTAAGTCCAATAATGCAGCTGGTCCTGATGGTTTTCCTGGATCTTTTTATCGTCATTTCTGGCAGGTAATATCCATGGATGTATATAAAGCAGTTCAAGAGTTTTTCATAGGTATTCGGCCACCAAGTCAGGTGGCCATGGTACTCATTATGCTTATTCCTAAAGTGGCAAATCCAACAACGTTTTCTGAGTTTTGACCTATTTGCCTGACTAATTTCTTAGCCAAGCTAATTGCATGACTTCTAGCTACCAGACTTTCTTCCCTACTGCCGAGGTTGATATCCCAAGAGCAGGCTGGGTTTATGAAGGGTCGCGATATTACAGAGCAGATTCTTCTAGCCCAGGAAATGGTACACGTCTTAGATAGACCAGCTCGTGGTGGTCATGTTATTATCAAGTTAGATATGGCAAAGGCGTTTAATAGGGTATGTTGTGTAGGACCTGTATAGCACCACTAGAAGCGGGGGTTGAATAGTGGGTGCGAAAAAAATTGGTTTTTAAAACTTTTTGTTACCAATTACCCACTTCTGAAAACAGATTCTGTTTTCAGACCCTGTTTTGGATTAATTGAATGATCAAGTTCTAGACCTCTAAAAATCTTGAAATTTGGTGAAAAAATACTTTCAGAAGTTATGTATATGTCACAAAAATTCCAGATTAAAATTCAAAGTATAAGACCTTAAAAAACATTTTTACTGAGATTGTGTAAATGTGCCAGAAACTGTTCCTTAAAATAAAAAAATTTATTTCTATTAATTTACAACTCCAAATGATCTGAAATTTAATGAAATGACCCTTAGGATATGTAATTTAAAGGGTTGAAACAGTTTTTTAAAGTTCCTTTGGTGAGTATGTCAAATACGTTGATGTTCTCAACCTTTGCAAGTCTGAAAATCAGATTGCATTAGTCTCAGAACCATTAGCATTTGACTGACTTATACTTATCCAAATGAGATTAAACTTATGTCAAATGAAAGCTAGGAAGTGTGGCTATGTTTCTGGAAAATTTTGTGATTTTTGAAAATCGTTTGCTATTTTTTTTGGTCACAATGAAAATGATGCAAAAACTGAAAACTGAAAAGTAAAATGCTGAAAAGTAAGAACACCAAGAATTTTATACTGCTTCGGTTAACACAACCTACTCAAGTCTTCAAGGACACCTTTCTCGGTTATCACTAAACACAAAAAACATCTTACCACAAGGGTGACTGGAGTTAAACACTAAGTTCACCCTTTTACAAACAATACAAATGAACAAACGAATCACGGACACCACAGCCGATTCAATGAAGGTTTGATCACACCTTGGTCAAACTTTTACAACAATGAATTAGTGTGGGTGGTATATTCAAAGCCTATACAATATTTAGAATATATGAACAATAGGCTTTAGAGAAGAAGAAGAAAGAAAAGGAGAAGAAGAAAGTAGTATAGCTTCTTGCACTTGAGAGAATGTGAGTTGTAGCCTTAGCCTTGTTTGCACTACTCTTCTCCTTTTATTCACATGTGGCCGCCCCCTAGGGCTTCTTCCTTTATTGAGAATTCTCTTTAATGTCCTTGGAAGATTGTCTTGTGTAGAGATGACACCATCTTGCTTACTTGGCGCTACATGATTGGAATGATGACTTGACATTGCTTACTTGTCACTTGATGATTGGCCCAACTTGGCATCCTTTAATGAGCTGTAAAATCTAGAAAAAAACATACAAAACATGTCCTCAAATGTAGTCAAAATATTGTCATACTACCAACCTTCAATCCCTTAAATTTTGGGATGTAAATTAAGCACCATTAAGTCCATAAACTCGCCTACTACGGCATGTGCTGAAAATTTTTCAGCATGCGTTGTAGTTTTGAATTTCTTCCATATATAGTGCCCTCCTTTATGTCACTGATCTTATGTGGCATATTCTCCAACAATTGAGATGCCAAATAAACTCTACCTTGGCTCCATTATGGCTGCAAATGGCGTGTGGAATAACTTGTCCATGTGCTGAAATTTCACTTTAGTAAGCTTTGTCAAATAATGCACAATATTACACATATATGGTAAATTGCAATCAGCCCTAATTTGAATTTTCTAGAACACTTTAACATGCTGTGAATGTGTAATAAGTTTCAAGATACATGTTACATCTCATACCAAAAAAGCGTTCCATGTGTTGTGTTTGTAGAAAACCGAATTTTCAACTTTCGTTGATTACACGATTTTCTCCGATTAAATTCAAACTTCTTACATATGAATTATATATTATGTTACACATAATATACATATAATAAAATATATAATAAGCTCCAATAGCTTAAGAAAAATCGCCCATGTGTACTAATGAAGTTGATTTTGAATTCTCCTCAAATTTAGCATAAATTGTGGGTGATTTGTGTATGCTAACATGGAATGATTTAGTGGCTGATTTGAACATGTGAGCCACGAAATTTATAGCTATTTTTTATGTATATAGGTTGGCCATCTTTATATGGCAAGTACGTGACATGTCGATGAAGTTTCGGTAGTCACCCGATACGACAATTTTCGGTTTATGACCTTGTAACATGTTGTTATAATTTTAACGTCACCTTGACTTATATAAGACCTGAATATACTCATAAATATGAGTTGTACATAGTGGTGTGACGTCGACGTACGTCTATAATATATGTAACGTATTGGTAGTACATCGGAATATATGTGTATTGTGTTTTTTAATAAAAAAATATGAATATATATGGCGTGTAAGATTAAATGGGGAGGAGACTTTCCATTTCCAAATATGTTGCCATGTAGTTTCCACCAAATATGTCTCCATTTAATGAACTAGTTAGTTCATTAACTTAAGTACTTCACTTAATGAACTAGTTTAGTTCATTAATTGTAGCACCTGAAAATAGTTCAAAGACAACAAATGTTTGCCATATGATGTAAGCTTTAACGCTTCATGGCTTGTTAGTACGTCAACAATATATATAAAGTATATGAAGCATGTATATCACATAATCGTGTCAATTAATAATTTTGTCATGCATTTCGCAAACTCGTACCATTTAAATCATGCATTTGTAAATCATTCAAACACTTATTCTCAACATGCTGATCTTACCTAACGCAGCTTCTGACAAAAATGGGATTTCATCCGCGTTTAGTGCGCATTCTTATGAACAATTTGTCTGCCACTCGATGCTCGATCTTAATCAATGGGAAACCAACGGGTTACTTCTCGATGTCACATGGAGTTAAACAAGGTGATCCGCTCTCGCCTCCCTTATTTATTCTGGCATCTGAAGGATTCTCTAGGGGCCTGAACACTCTTATGGAGGATGGTGTACTCTGCGGATTCCAAGCATGCCGAGTCCCTAGGGTATCACACCTGGGATTTGCAGATGATCTTGTAATTTTCTTAAACGGCTCAATACGAAATCTACAGCGTTTTAGAAAATTTTTGGATACATATCAGCAAGCATTGGGACAGCTGGTGAACCTTCACGAAAGTCAAGTTGTTGTGGTCATGGGTGTTTCAGGGACACGAGTTTCGCAAGAACTAGGTATGCGATTGACTACCCTACCAATAAAATATCTAGGCTCTTTTATGTATAAGAAAATAAAACGTGCTGCTTATTGTACTTTGTTGATTGCTCATTTTGATACTACCCTGAACTCTTGGTCCTCCTAGCTATGGCCAGTCTTGTGGTTTTACTTCGACATGTCCTATGTTCTATGCCACTTCATATTATAGCTAGCTTAAGACTGCCAGAGAGTGTCCTGGATATCTTAAACCAGAAAATGTCGCAATTTTTATGGCATGGCCGTCATCATTGGCAATCTTAGGATAATATATGTCGGCCTAAAGAGTATGGGGGTTTGGACATTCGCAATCTTTTACTAGTCCAACAGGCCCATGACTGTCTTGTGTGGTGGAAATATCATCAATCTCCTTCGTGTGGGCGGCCTACAGTCAGGCTAAATATGGTCGCAGATCAACTTTGTATGCTCATATTTATGATTCAACAACTTGAAAGCGCATTTTTCGGATACATGCTCATATGTCTCATCGTGTGCAATTTACTCCGGAGGACTTTCTTGGCCTGCTGAAACTACCGGACAATTTACACTTAAGTCGGCCTAAAGCCAACTTGTCTCTACCTCTTCATCATTTGACTACTCATGGTATATTTGGTGGCCAAGCATGCCTTTGGGGGCCTGCTTATTCATTTGGAAATTATGGATGCGTTCATTGTCTTTGGCTGACAACCTTCGCACTTGGCAAACCATATTTCCAACACAATGTGTTTTGTGCAGGATACACTTAGATCATCTAGATCACATCTTTCTGAGTTGTCCATCAATACAACCTTTATAGCAGGAGATATCCATTCTATTTTCTGGCTCAATGCCTCGTCAATCGACATTTCATGCGTACTTACTCCGTTGGTGGCAAAATTCATCTTCACATACTATGATTGGTCAATTGAGAGTTGTGGTACGCTCATTAGTAGCATGGGTCATTTGGAAAGAATATAAAAACATCAGATTTGGGAATAGCAGCTATTCATATATGAGAACGTTTGAGAGGGTTCGGGATCATATATACTTGGTGTGCAGCAATGCAGGGCTGGAAATTCTCTCAGCAAACACCACATTTGACAGCACGTTCATTTTCACCTCCCATACGATCGCGTAGACCACAGTCATTCATTGGGCACTACCGCCAACAGGCAAGTTCCAATTAAATTTCGATGCAGCGGTGGGAATATTTAATGCGGCTGCACGTGCAGTATTACGGAATCACCAGGGAGATTTTGTCTCTGCCATCTGCTTTTATTTGCATGCTATGCCGCCATTGAGGGCCAAACTCATGGCGCTTCAGTATGCTCTCATATTTTACTCCAGGGACCATGACCAAATGATCATTGAAACGGATTGTCGCTTGTTTCTAAATCATCTATCCACCCCCGAGCGATTTATAGGAGCTTATGCCATGGACTTGAAACGCACCATACAGTTTCTGAGCCTAAATGTTTCGTCTTTGCATTACTCTCCACGAGAGGCCAATACTACGTCACATACATTATCAAGACACGGGTTACGATCGGCAGGTGTGACTATTTACACATCTTTATCAGCCTTGTCGTGTGAAGTTCGAGGAGCAATCACTTTGGATACTTCTGTACCAAACCTGCATTTTTGAATATTATGTCTCCCAATGGGTTGGCATGAGCATGAAATAGTTGCCTATGTCACTTCTTGGCATAGGCAACGTTGGTATGTTGTATTTCTAACTCTTTTTGCTTTATCCTATACATTATATCATATTATCTATACAGATAACAAACCTTTTTTTCTCTGACTTTGCTGAGGAATATAATCGCTTGTTTCCGGGTTTTTATGATCCACATAAGCATTGGTGGACGAAGACTTATGGATTGATCTTATTGTTGTTGCGTGTGTTCATTTTGAATACAGACAACGTCGAGGGCCAACCTGCTGGATACTCAACGGGAGCAACGACGGGAAGATGCTGAATTTATATACATAGATTCGTCTCATTGTGTATATAGCATAGAAATCACATTACATTGTCTTTTATCTTTTTGGAACAATAACTTAGTGAACTTTCTTTTTTTGATTCGGTTTCGTGGGAGAGTCTCCCGCAGCACATGTAGCCACGGTATTCTTCTGCCACAAGTGGGGACTTGTTATTATTAATAAAATCTCGGACGCTATTGTCCGTCCTTCACTAAAAAATATATATATGTGTGTGTGTGTGTGTGTGTGTGTGTCTGTATGTATGTATATGTATGTATATATATGCGTACATATACAACATGTATATAAATATATATACGTACATGCAAATATAAAGAGATACAGATGCATATATATATATTTATGTGTGTGCGCTCTGTCAAAACTGCAAGTAAGATGAATTAATTTTATTCGTGTATAGCTAGCTCTAAACTTGTAATATGTAAGCATTTAAAACAAAATATACAAGGTTTAAAATATTGAAGGAGTGACTATTCATCATAGCATAGTAATTCTTTTTTCTAAGATATACACGTCAGATGGTTTCCTTTGAAATAAAGACAATGATATACTGCTTCCTTCAATCTATACCAACCTCGGTGACCCTAGCTGACAATGATATATTGTTTTCTACTCCTGACATGGCCGAGTTCAAGAAAGCTATTTGGAGTCTAAATCCTAACAGTGTCGCATATAATGGTTATTTTTTCCAAACGTACTGGGACATATTAAAGTTGGATGTCACGTGCGTGGTTAATGAATTCTTTCTAGGTATCCCTACTCCACAAGTTATGCTTTCCTGTGTGATTACTTTACTTCCTAAGAAATCGTTGCTGTCATCTTATGCTGATTTTAGACCTATCTGCCTCTCCAATTTTATAAGCAAAGTTACTACCCGTGTATTGGCTACCCGATTGTCTGCCTTGCTACCCTCAATAGTTTCGACTGAGAAAATTGGATTTTTACAAGGCCATGATATAAGCGAGCATGTTCTCATGTCAAATGAAATGGTTCACTTAATTGATAAAAAGACGTGTGGTGCCAATGTCTTGATTTAACTTGACATGGCTAAAGCTTTTGACTAAGTGAATTGACAATATTTAGAGACATTACTTTGGAAATTTGGTTTTCGTGATCGATTTATCAGACTTATTTTGAACAACATGCACTTTTCAAAGCTGTCAGTCGCTGTCAACAATAAGAGCTTTGGATTCTTTTCTCCTACGCGTGGGGTGAAACAAGGTGATGCATTATCTCCATTGTTATTCATTCTAGGTTCTGAAGGCTTTAGCAGGGGCCTCAATCGAATTTTCACCAACGGCTTTCTTATTGGCTTCAGTAAGGGTCGCGTTTCGAGGGTATCCCATATGGCATACGCGGATAATTTGCTTATCTTCTTAAATGGCTCCACATAGAATTTGCGCGTTTTTCAATCATTCCTTCACTATTACCAACGCGCCTCAGGTCAGTTGGTTAATTACTCTAAAAGTCAGTTTGTGGCCAGCTCTTATGTCACGCGCAGGTCATTATTAACCATGGGTGTTGTTCTGGGCATGCGGCCATCCATGCTACAATTAAGTATCTGGGCTCTTACTTATATCGGGGGATTAACCAAGCATGTTGTTGTCAATCGTTGTTACAACATTTTAATGTTAAGTTGGCTGGCTGGGTGCGTCATTTGCTTACCGTAGGAGGTCGGATTATGTTACTACAGTCGGTGCTCACAGCTATCCCACTGCATCTAACGGTCGCTGCCCGCCTACCTAAGAGTGTGATTCGGTTCATATCCCAGAAAATGGCTGAGTTTATTTGGGGTCATCTATATTATTAGGTATATTGGCGAACCATTTGTGTCTCGGAAGCATACGGCGGATTGGGCACTCTTAGTCTTCATTTGATTCAGATGGCATATGACTGCAAGCCTTGGTGGAATTTTCACAAAAAGTCATCAATTTGGGCAATGTATACGCGCAAGAAATATGGCTCACGTCATAATTTTATTCCCCATATTTATGATTCTTCGGGTTGGAAGCGGATTTGTTCTATACACTCGGTATGTTCATCTCATACTATGATAAAATTCAACAAACACAAATTGAAAGGCAAATTGGTACTTCAAACAACAAAACTCAAGCTGCCAATCAAGCGCGAATGAATGCGACATTGAAACAATGAAGAACTGAAAGAACAAACCATGGAAGGTAGAGAGAATTTTACTGAAAGGAGAAAAATAACCGTCAAGACTTCTATTCACAATCACACCAACTACTACATATATACAGCATACGGAAACACCACGGGGAAGAAGAAGCTTAGGCGGGAAATTATGAACAGGGAGCAAAATTACTAAAATATCCCTCATTAACCGTGCCCTTTCGCTACACGCCTAAGGGCAAAACAGTCACTCCATAATTCTTCTAACTGCCACCACGCCAACAGACTTCCTTTCCTTAGCTGCAGCTCCAACTCCTGACTTCTTCTGCATCAACCATCCTCCAAACCATTCTGTGAACATTCAGCCCATGCCACAAGCAAATCCAGCAACTAGGAAGTGATCTCCACACGTACTGTGATTCCTCGATCATCCAGCTAACACTCCAATTGACAACATCAAACACCAGTTGCTGCAGCCTCTACGTCACTCAAGTCTTCTGTCATTTCATCACCCCCCTTCAAGCTATGCTTGCTATATATGTTGAGAGCCCCCAAAGACTTTATCAGAATCTCCAGCCTCCCACAGTCCAAAGGCTTCGTGAATAGATCAGCCAACTGCAAATCTGATCTTACAGGCATCAACTTCAACGTCCCGTTCTGCACCTTCTCTCTAGTGATGTGACAATCTATCTCTATGTGCTTGGTTCTCTCATGAAAAACGGGATTCTCTGCAATGTGCATAGCGCTCTTGCTATCACAGAACACCTCAACTGGAGTCTGCTTACTCAACTTCAGATCATCCGCCATGTACAACAACCATTGAACCTCACATGCCAAAGATGCCATTACCCTGTATTCAGCTTCAGCAGAAGACTTGGACACGGTTGTCTGCTTTTTTGCTCTCCAGGATATCAAAGCATCACCCAGAAAAACGCAATATCCCGTAATTGACCTCCTGGTCTCATTGCAGCCCGCCCAATCTGAATCCACAAAAGGCCCGTAGTCTCAACTCTCCTCTACTAGGAAATATAAGTCCTTGTCCCACAGTTCCTTTTAAGTACCTCAGCAGTCTATGTGCTGATCTTTGATGATTCTCAGTTGGGCAGTCTAAAAACTGGCTCAATTGCTGCACTGCAAAGCTAATATCTGGTCTAGTGATGGTCAGATATATTAGCTTGCCTATGAGACTTCTATACTGCATTTTGTCTAAGAGTGCAGGACTATCATCATGAGTTAGTCTCGTAGTGCTTGCCATGGGACTACTGGCTGGTTTGGACGCAAGAAAACCAGTCTCAGCAAGCAATTCCATCGTTTACTTCCGTTGATTGATGAGCAACCCCCCTTGGGACCTAGCTACTTCTATGCCAAGGAAGTATCTAAGGTCCCCCAAATCCTTAATTTTAAACTCTGAATGCAGGGAAGTCTTGATATGATGGATAGCAGACAAATCAGAGCATGCCACGACAATGTCATCCACATACACCAAAAGAATTAACAACGCAGAGCCTACAAACTTTGTAAATAAAGTGTAATCATTCTTGGACTGCTTAAATCCTTGAGACAACAAGAAATGTGTAAGCTTGGAATTCCACTCACGGCTGGCCTGTTTCAGTCCATAAAGACTCTTCTGAAGCTTGCACACCAAATTCTGCCGCGATGTCTTTAGACCAGGAGGAAGCTCCATGTATATTTCCTCGTTAAGATCCCCATGGAGAAAAGCATTGTTGACATCCATCTGCTGTACATGCCAACCTTGACGTGCAGCCAATGCCAATACCATTCTCACTGTTGTCATCTTGGTTACGGGTGAGAAAGTATCTTGGTAGTCCACGCCGTACTGCTGAGTATATCCCTTGGCAACAAGCCTCGCTTTGTATCTCTCTACACTTCCATCTTGCTTTAGTTTGACCTTGTAAACCCACCTGCATCCAATTGGTCTCTTGCCAGGGGGCAATGGCATTAACTCCCAAGTGTGGTTATCCTGCAAGGCCTGTAATTCAGCATCCATGGCTGCTTGCCACTGTGGAATTCTTGCTGCATCTGCATAAGAAGCAGGCTCCAAATGCAGACTTAGATTTAAAACATATGTTTTGTAGTGTGGAGCCAAAGACACTAGGCTGAAGGAATTTTCAAGATGGTGTGGAGAAGACAGATGGGGATAGGTAGTGATGGAAGTGAGCTGATTACAGTAGTATTTCTTAAGATAAGACGGGGCTCGTTTTTCTCTGGCTGGCCGAGTATTGGAGGTGCTTAGTGGGTGAGTCACAGGCAAGTCAATGTTGATGGAGGAAATGTCAACAGGAGTCTCAATAGGGGACTCATCAGCTGAAGTTAAATGCTGATCCATTGCTGAAGCAGGACTAGGGACATGAGGCAAGGAAGGTGAATGTTGAGGTGTTGAAGGTGTCGGGTCAGATGTATTTGTAATGGCATCAGAAAATATGGGTGTGTTGGACAGATTAGAATTCTGAGGAACAGGCTGAGGTAAAGGAACATAGGTCGAGGCTGGTTGGGACACTGACTGGAATGGGAATGTGTTCTCATGGAATTGGACATCTCTAGAAATGAAAATATCTTTGGTGGCCAAGTCTTGGAGAATATAACCTTTGGTATTAACAGGGATCCCAAGGAAAACACTCTTTCTAGATCTATGAGCAAATTTTTCTTTGTGAGGCTGAGTGTTCAGGCCGAATGCCAGACAGCCAAAGACCCTCAAGTGGTGATATTCTGGAGCCCTCTTAAACAGCAGGTCATAGGGTGTATTATTGTTCAACAAAGGAGTAGGAAGAATATTTATTAGGTATGCTGCGTGCTGCACGCAGAAACCCCAATAGCTTGGTGGTAAGTTTGATTGGATCTTTAAGGCTCTGGCAACATTAAGTAAGTGCTGTTGTTTTCTTTCAACCGTGCCATTTTGTTGTGGGGTGTGCACACAGCTAGTTTGATGTACTATTCCCTCAGAAGCATAATAATGTGACATATTGAACTCCTGACCATTATCAGAACGAATCACTTTCACATGAGTATCAAATTGCACTTGAACATACTTGCAGAAACTTTTCAATATGTATTGAGTTTCAGATTTTGCTTGCATCAAATAAATCCAGCAATATCGAGAAAAATCATCTACTATAGTCAAGAAGTATCTCTGTCTATACATTGTACAATGTTTGTATGGCCCCCAGATGTCTACATGAATAATGGAAAAGGGAACTTTGGATATAGAAGATGACAAAGGAAATGGATTGCGTTTCTGTTTGGCAAGAGGGCATACAAGACATTCTGAAGTGCAATCTGCAATAGGGACTACAGGATCCCTTTTATTGATCTCTTTCATCCTTGACTCACTCAAGTGACCCAGTCTAGAGTGCCAAAGAAGATGCTTGGAGTGTTGAGTTGATTGGTGGGGTACGGGAAGGGCTGAGGTGGAGTGTGCTGATGGCTGGATAGGTGACGTGCGTAGATAGTAAAGTCCTTGGTGCAGGTCAGCTGAACCAATCATCTTCTTGTTGTTTTGGTCCTGTATGAAGCAGCTCTTGGACTTAAAAATTATTTCATAACCATCTGAGACAACAAGCTTACTGAGGGAAACTAAATTGAAAGCAAACGCAGGCACAAAAAGCACATTTCTGAGTATGAGATATGGTTTGATGGTGACAACGCCAACATGTGACACCTCAACGAGCTGGTTGTTAGGAAGAGTGACATGCAAAGATTGTACAGGTTCAAAGGAATCAAACAAGGATAGGCTACAACAAATGTGATATGTGGCCCCAGAATCTACAATCCATAAGTTTAAAGCCTTACCTGCATTGTTACCTGCTTGCTTACCAGCTACAGAATGACTCTGAACACTCATCACGGCATGATGTCCTTCTGTGCCCTCATGCCTCTGAACCACTCCTTTCTGGTTCATGATGTTGCACTCCTGGAGCAAACTCATCAATTGCGCATATTGCTCCTGTGATATTGGAGGGGTACTTGGCATACAGGCATATTCTGCGCTCTGCGTCACAGAGCCATCATCAGCATGTTGGTACATCACGTCTTCTTGAGTAAACTCCTCATCTCCATTGACATAGTTCACTTGTGGTTTCTGTTTAAATCCCGGTGGAAATCCATGTTTCTTATAACACCTATCCACAGTGTGCCCTGGTGTGTTGCAAAAGGTACAGAATGGCCGTTTATAGCCTGAACCACCATATCCTCTCTGCATCTCCCTCCTATAACCTCCTCCTACTGGTTTCTGAACTGCTAATATAGATCCTGAGGGGTGTGACACCTCTGATGACGATTGAGTTCTGTGACTACCCAAGGCAGTTGGACTGTTATTAAACTGCAGCTGACCACTACTATACATCAATTTTCTCTCTAGCTTTACCGCCATGGCAAACGCAGTGTTAATATCTGGAAGCGGGGTAGTTAACAGTATTTGTGACTTGACTGCCTCATAATCATCATTGAGACCTTTTAAAAATTTATCACATAATCATTCTCTATAAGTTTCCTTACTTGTGTGGACAAATTACAAGTACATCTGGTGCACGAACACACTGGTATTGACCTAAGGACAGAAAGTTCTTCCCATATAACCTTCAATTTGGTGTAATATTCTGTCACAGACATGCTTTCCTGCTTAACAGAGAAGAATTCTTCCTGTAAGTCCGACAGCCTAAAGGCATCCGCATGGCCATATCTAAACTTCAAATCTGACCAAATATCTACGGCATTATCAATCCACATCACACTCTGACCAATGCTGGGAATAACAGAATTCACCAACCAGGATGCAACCATATTATTGGCCTTAGACCAAGCATTAAATCTACGGTTAGTTTCATGAGGTCTTACCACTGTTCCATCAAGAAAGCCTGCTTTATTCTTCGATTCCAATGCTCTGCGTATCGTTCTACTCCAGCCGTGATAGTTGTTTCCATCCAACAAAGGTTGAACAAGCACTAGCGCAGGGTTATCACTAGGATGCAAGAACAAAGGATCATCAGTTGGATCCGTAATTGTGACTTGATTCTGATTGGAAGGAGACGCTTGATTGTTCGCCATCGCGGAAGAATTAGAATTAGGAAATGTACCAAAATGCATTAATCAATTCTCTGATACCATGATAAAATTCAACAAACACAAATTGAAAGGCAAATTGGTACTTCAAACAACAAAACTCAAGCTGCCAATCAAGCGCGAATGAATGCGACATTGAAACAATGAAGAACTGAAAGAACAAACCATGGAAGGTAGAGAGAATTTTACTGAAAGGAGAAAAATAACCGTCAAGACTTCTATTCACAATCACACCAACTACTACATATATACAGCATACGGAAACACCACGGGGAAGAAGAAGCTTAGGCGGGAAATTATGAACAGGGAGCAAAATTACTAAAATATCCCTCATTAACCGTGCCCTTTCGCTACACGCCTAAGGGCAAAACAGTCACTCCATAATTCTTCTAACTGCCACCACGCCAACAGACTTCCTTTCCTTAGCTGCAGCTCCAACTCCTGACTTCTTCTGCATCAACCATCCTCCAAACCATTCTGTGAACATTCAGCCCATGCCACAAGCAAATCCAGCAACTAGGAAGTGATCTCCACACGTACTGTGATTCCTCGATCATCCAGCTAACACTCCAATTGACAACATCAAACACCAGTTGCTGCAGCCTCTACGTCACTCAAGTCTTCTGTCATTTCATCATACTACGCTAGTGGGTGCATTGCGTTAGAACACCTCCCCGACAGGTCATTTTACTCTCAGGCAGGCTTATATGGCTATCCGCATTTGCCGTCCTACTCTTTATTCACACGGATTTATTTGGTGGAAGACACTCCCTAAATCTGCCAGTGTCTTTATGTGGGAACTATTCAATAATGCGCTACAATTTGAAGAGAATTTATGCCGTTTTCAGCAAGCATGTCCCACGATCTACCCCTTTTTTCGATTCACTTCGGCTAACACTACTCATATTTTTCTACAATGCCCCTTCATACAGGATGTCTGGACAAGATTTGCATTGCATTTGGATGGTCCACTTCCTTGGTCTTCGGCTCTTTGGCATACCTTTTACAATGGTGCTTGTCTTCTACAACCCATTCTCTATTAGGTCACTTTCGGATAATCTCTCCATTGCTACTCTGTTGGAATATATAGAAAATCTACACTAATACCATCTATGGTTCAGCTGATCTTTCAGTCCAATGCCTATATGCTATGACACGTCAATCGTGCTATGATTGGACGTCAACCTTGTCGGGCACTAAATTTGCTATTAATCTCCCGACACTCATTCAACATGGCCTATCTCCAAAATTACAGGTCCAGAAGATGCGTATATTGAAGCGGCAGCTACCTCCTACGGGGAAGCTGAAACTGAGTGTTGACGCCTAAGCTGGAAGGCACTTGGCTTCGGCAGGCGCCATCCTTCAGGATCATATTGGATGTATGTTGGGGGCTATTGCTTTCATGTTGCCATGTCTCCCCCCAATATGTGCAGAACTTCAGGCGATATTATTCATCCTTATCTACTTTGGACAGTGGCATCGTCATATGTTGGTTGAATCCGATTGCTTTCAAGGAACGACGGCGGGAGACCCTTCTCTCACCTCTTTGGTTGATTGCACACGTTTGGAGTTATTTTTGCACTTGACAGGCAGCACACTTTACCACATTCCCCGTGAGATCAATATGGTACCACATCATTTAGCACAACACGCATGACTATTCCCTCATACTGCTGTTTTTACTTCGCATGTGTCTCTTCCATTAGCTGCCCGTTGTTATTATTTAACGGACAACACAACATATGCAATGCGCAACTCGAGATGAGGCTTCTAGCACTGGCTCTGCTCACACTTGATATGGACAATACATTTTCTGTATTTTCTTACTCCTTACATATATCATATGTTTACTATGTTGTCATTTTTCACTTTTCCGCGAGCACATGCCTGCTGGATACTGTATATTCCTGATCTCTTGGGGCTAGCTTCCTCAAATATTCTGTAACTATGGATGTTACAGCTTGTCTCTATATTTGTTGCATGTATCACCATGATATGGGCAACTGTGGTACGTTTCTTTCCTTTATTCTGGATTAATGATTGTCTTCCTTCTACCATCATAACCGTTTGTTTCCACATCTTCTATGGGCATGGACGGATCGAGCTTGATGCAACTATGCAGCATTGGGGAACCGTGTCTCATCATTCCATAGCAAATCCTTTATTAAGGTCGCTTGCATTTCACCGGAATACAGGTGAATTCGGTACGGTATTATACATATCTTTCTGGATAATGCATCATTTTTTCACACGATATATAATACTCACATTTTGTTTATGCACTCTTCTTGGACTAAACTATGACAGTGCGAAATTGCATTCTACTGGCGTCGCACCTTGTGAAGAAATCAGCAATACTTCACAATCAAACAAACAACACGAAACAAACAACAATCCGAAGGAATACTAACTGAATTCAACAATCAAATTCATAAACCGAAGGAAAGTGCTGCAGAAAGAGCACGGAGACGATTGGAATGGAGCAAAAGAAATATGAGAAATTCTGTTATTCAACTCAAGCTACAATGGAGTAACCGCCGGGTATTTAAACAGAAAATTAAAAGACGCGAAAAGACTAAAACGCCCTCAGAACAACTTCTTAGAACAACGGCTAGTAAGGGCAGAATAGTAAATTCCCTTGTTTAAACGTTTTGCCGCCAAGCTCCTTCTTCCTCACTGAGCCACTCTCCAACCTGCACGGTACCTCCTGCACAGCTCAACTGTTGCACCGTGCCATGACGGTTATTGCAGCTTCTGGGTCCCACTACGCAACACCTAAATCACTTAAACTTCGATTGCAACCTACAGAATGTGTACACACACATTGTCCACAAGTGTGATCACCTCTCACCATCTACATACCCCTTCTGTCTTCCCAACTGGTCAGCTACTTCAACACCCCCCCTCAAGCTACGCTTGGCATACAAATTTCGAATCCCCAAAAGTTTCAGAATCTCTTCTAATCTCCTGTTATCCAAAGCCTTGGTGAAAACATCCGCTAGCTGCAAATTGGTTCTAACAGGCATCAACTTTAGCATCCCTTCTTGCACTTTGTCTCTAACCACGTGACAATCAATCTCAATGTGTTTCGTCCTTTCATGAAACACAGGATTCTCCGCAATGTATATTGCACTCCTGCAATCACAGAACAATTCTACTGGCCTCTGATCCTCAACTCTCAAATCCCTCAACAAATATAGCAGCCACTGTAGCTCACAAGTCACCAAAGCCATTGCCCTGTACTCAGTCTCAGCTGATGACCTTGACACCGTAGATTGTTTCTTTGCCTTCCAGGAAATCAAGGCATCCCCAAGAAACACGCAATATCCAGTGACTGATCTGCGAGTTTCACTGCATCCACCCCAATCTGCATCCACAAATCCTTTGAGCCTCAAGTCTTCTGTTCTTGGAAAGAGTATCCCCTGTCCAACAGTGCCCTTCAAATATCTGAGGACTCTGTATGCTCCCTTAAGGTGGTTAGTCGTTGGACAGTCCAAGAACTGACTTAATTGTTGAACTGCAAACGCAATATCTGGTCTTGTTATGGTCAGATATATCAATTTCCCAATCAGCCTTCTATATGCAGTAACCTCAGGTAACAAGTCCGAATCATTATGTGCCAAGGCTGCCCGTGCACCCATGGGACTCTTGGCAGGCTTAGAATTGGTAAATCCCGCCTGATCTAGAAGCTCAATAGTGTACTTTCTCTGATTTATATATATGCCCCCCTCAGCCTTGGCAACCTCAGTGCCAAGGAAAAACTTCAGCTCCCCAAGATCTTTGATTTGGAACTCACGATGCAGTGCATACTTGATCTGCTCAATGGAGGCCACATTATCACAGGCAACAATTATGTCATCAACATAAACAAGTAAAACAAGAAGAGAATGGCCAACAGTCTTGGTAAACAACGTGTAGTCGCATTTAGATTGAAGAAATCCCTGACCAACCAAAAAGGACGTCAGTCTAACATTCCACTCCCGGCTGGCTTGTTTCAGTCCATAGAGAGACTTCCTCAGCTTGCACACCATATCAGCTTGAGGGAGATTCAGCCCAGGAGGTGGAGACATATAGATTTCCTCATGAAGGTCTCCATGAAGGAAAGCGTTATTAACGTCCATCTGATGAATATACCAACGTTTTTTGGCTGCAAGAGCTAACACCGTCCGGACTGTGGTCATTTTAGCAACGGGAGAGAAAGTGTCCTGGTAGTCAACTCCATATTGCTGAGTGTAACCTTTCGCAACAAGCCTGGCCTTGTATTTGTCAATGCTGCCATCCTGCTTGTGTTTAATTTTATATACCCACCTACATCCAATGGGCTTCTTGCCTTTGGGAAGTGGCAAGAGATCCCAAGTGTGGTTACGCTCTAATGCTCCTAGCTCTCTGCTCATGGCTGCTTGCCATTCAGGTGAACTAACTGCTTCTGCATAAGAATTAGGCTCTACATGCTGTCCAATGCTTAACGCAAATGCTTTGTACTTTGGAGCTAGTAAGTCATATGAAACATAATGATGTAAAGCATGTGGATAAGAAGGCTTCAGTGTAGGAGAAGAAAGAGAGGTCTGATTACAATGGTAGTCTTGGAGGTAGACGGGTGGATGTCTGAGTCTCTGTGGTCTGGTAGAAGAGGGACGAGGAAGGACTGTGCGTTGGTTCATGTCTTGAAGAGAAATAGGTAAGTCAATCACAATGTTACCAGGAAGATTTTGAGATATATTGGGAACAGATGAGATGTCAACAGAGTCAGTTGGAACATGGGGCTGACTAGGCACTTGTATAGGTGAAGAATCTGGAAGAGATGAGGTGCAAGCAGGGACATCAGGGATAGCATGCTGTGGGCTTGTCTGAGCTGATGGCTGGTCAGCTGAGTAATTATGTAACATAGGAGTAGTATCATGGGAAGCAATGGGAGATGAGAATGTATCATTGTGAGCATTGAGAGGTGCAGATGGAAGGGAAGGTGGTGCGTTGTTGAGATCAGTTTCTGTGTGTTCTTGAGATGAAGAGAAAGGAAATACATTTTCAAAGAAGACAACATCCCTGCAAACATAGACTGTTTTAGTATAAAGATCCTGCAACACATAGCCCTTTGTAGTATGAGAAAAACCCAGAAAGACACTCCTCTTGGCACGTGGTGCGAATTTATCTTTGTGAGGCAAGTTGTCCGTGCCAAAGGCCAAACAGCCAAAGACTTTGAGATTAGAGTAGTTGGGAGGTGTGCTATACAGGAGCTCATGAGGTGTCTTCTGCTGAAGAACGGGTGAGGGAGTGATGTTTATAAGATAGACTGAATGTTGTATGCAAAAACCCCAGTAAGGTGAGGACAGCCCAGACTGAAAACGTAAAGCTCTTGCCACTGAGAGTATATGGTGATGCTTTCTCTCTACTATACCGTTCTGTTGAGGAGTGTGTGGACAACTAGTTTGATGCAGGATGCCAAGAGATGAATAAAAAGAAGGCATATTAAACTCTTGCCCGTTATCTGTCCTTATGATTTTGACATTAGTGTTAAATTGGGCAGAAGTATAGTGACAGAAGCTCTGAACAACAGTTCTAGCTTCAGATTTGGACTTCATAAGATAAATCCAACAATATCTGCTGTAATCATCAACAATGGTAAGAAAAAACTGTTGTTTATACATGGTATGAAATCTGTAAGGTCCCCATATATCAATGTGTACAAGCTGAAAAGGTGAATGAGACATAGATTGGGAAGTAGGGAAGGGGGACCTCTTCTGCTTAGCCAAAGGACATATGGTACATTGATAGTCTTCATCTGGAACTATCACATCAGGGTGTGTCTTGTGTATTTCTTTGATTCTGGGTGTTGACATGTGGCCAAGCCTTGCGTGCCATAATTTGGAATCAGAAAACTTGACAGACTGAGTTTGGAAAGATGTGGGAAGCATGGTATAGAAGGTATTGGCTGGATGTTTCAGTGCCCCCTCAAAGTGGTACAGCCCTTGAGAAACTTCAGCTGAACCAATCATCTTCATGGTCTTTGTATCCTGGATTACACATTTATTTGAGTAGAAAGAGATACGGATGCTGTGAGACTGAGTTAATTTGCTTAAGGACAGGAGATTGAATTTGAACGTTGGAACGTATAGGACATTATGGAGGACAAGATCATCATTTATTCTTACAGAACCAATGTGAGTGACTGAGGCAATTGATTTATCAGGCAATTTGACAGAGACATTGAGGACTGGAGAGTAGGAATCAAACAAACGAATGCAAGAACATATATGATCACTAGCTCCAGAGTCCAAAATCCAAATGTTTAAGTTTTGCACAACAGTATTACCTGAAAACTTACCAGAGTCAGCAGCCATCTGAGCTGACATGACAGTATGAGGAGAGCTGCTAGGTATGGTGGCCACATCATTCAAGTTTCTGCCACCCTTGCTGCCGTGTTCCTGCAACATTGCCATGATCTGTGCGTACTGCTCAGGGGTGAACACAGATTGGGACACACCAGACCCCGACTCCTGATCATAAGAACTGTAAGTCTCTTGAGAGCTCTGTTCTTCTTGCCCAGACACATCCAAGAACTGTTGATCCGCTCCTTCAGCATTCACCATGTTCACTTGCCCCCTTGGCCTGAACCCGGGTGGATATCCGTGTTTCTTGTAACACCTATCTACTGTATGTCCCTTCATACTACAAAACGTACAGAAGGGAACCTTGGAACTACTCTTCCCATACTTCGGGTTGTCTCTCCTAAAACCTCTTCCTGTACCCCCTGACGCATTGGCACTTGGCCCCTCATTGCTTGAATGTCTGTAACTGTTCGAACCTCCTTTGAAACCATAGCTCACATTCATGACAGCAGTTGGATTATTAAGAAACTGTGTTTGGGAATTGGCACCAGAATACAACAACTTCCTTTCAAGTTTGATGGCCATGGCAAAAGCATTCTTCAAGTCCGGCAAAGGGCTAGTCAGGAGCACTTGTGACTTGACAGCTTCAAAATCATCGTTTAATCCTTTCAAAAACTTTATAACACAATCATCCTGTATAAACTTGCTAATTGAGCCAGTCACATTACATGTGCACCTCCTACAAGTGCACACTGGTACTGATTTCAAAATTGACAGTTCTTCCCAAATTCCTTTCAATTTAGTATAATACTCCGTAACTATCATATTATTCTGTTTAATGCCATAGAACTCTTCTTGCAAATCAGACAAACGAAATGAATCAACATTACCATATCTAAACTTCAAATCACTCCAAATATCAGATGCATTATCTAACCAAATAACACTCTGCGCAATACTAGGAATTAAGGAGTTGACTAACCAGGCAGCAACCATGTTGTTCGCTTTGATCCAAGCATTAAACCTTCTTGATCCATCAACTGGCTTCTCAATCGAACCATCCACGAAGCCAATTTTGTTCTTGGACTCAAGCGCCCTCCTCACAGACCTACACCATCCATGGTAGTTGTTTCCATCCAACAACGGTTGAACAAGAATCATCGAAGGATTGTCACTCGGATGAATAAAAAAAGGATCCTCAGAAGGATCAGAAGCAACTGAGTGTGAATTGCCTCCAGAAGGAGAAGCATTGCTGGTAGACGCCATGAACGATCCAAAGTTCATTTACAAAGCTCTGATACCATGTGAAGAAATCAGCAATACTTCACAATCAAACAAACAACACGAAACAAACAACAATCCGAAGGAATACTAACTGAATTCAACAATCAAATTCATAAACCGAAGGAAAGTGCTGTAGAAAGAGCACGGAGACGATTGGAATGGAGCAAAAGAAATATGAGAAATTCTGTTATTCAACTCAAGTTACAATGGAGTAACCGCCGGGTATTTAAACAGAAAATTAAAAGACGCGAAAAGACTAAAACGCCCTCAGAACAACTTCTTAGAACAACGGCCAGTAAGGGCAGAATAGTAAATTCCCTTGTTTAAACGTTTTGCCGCCAAGCTCCTTCTTCCTCACTGAGCCACTCTCCAACCTGCACGGTACCTCCTGCACAGCTCAACTGTTGCACCGTGCCATGACGGTTATTGCAGCTTCTGGGTCCCACTACGCAACACCTAAATCACTTAAACTTCGATTGCAACCTACAGAATGTGTACACACACATTGTCCACAAGTGTGATCACCTCTCACCATCTACATACCCCTTCTGTCTTCCCAACTGGTCAGCTACTTCAACACACCTCCTCAACGGCTTCAAAACTACCTTCAAGAACTCATACATTACTCTTTAGATAATGCAGGATGTTATACTTTTCATTGTATAGGCATTAGATTTCATTTATTTTGGGAGAGTCTTCCATCGCTTATTTCATTGAATGTAACCACGGTCTTCTTCCGCCATAATTGAGAGTTATTCTTAATAAAATTGTAGGACGGTATCGTCTGGCCTTCCACTAAAAAAAATATGTGTGTGTGTGTTTATGTGTGCATTACACATACATATGTGTGTATATAAGTATTAGCTATACATATATATATAAATATATATATATATATATATGTGTGTGTGTGTGTGTGTGTGTACATATACGTATACTCATATATATATATGTGTGTGTGTACACATACACACACACGTATATATATATGTGTGTGTGTATGTGTGTACATATACGTATACTCATATATATATATATGAGTATACGTATATGTACACACACACACACACACACACACACATATATATATATATATATATATATATATATATATATATATATATATATATATATCTGTGTGTGTGCGTATTGCCATAAGTGAGGCCTATAAATAAAATTATCTTTGTCTAAATATATATATATATATATATATATATGTACATATACGTATACTCATATATATATATATATATATGTGTACATATACGTATACTCATATATATATATATGTGTGTACATATACGTATACTCATATATATATATATATATGTGTACATATACGTATACTCATATATATATATATGTGTGTACATATATATATATATATATATATATATTTGTGTGTGTCTATATATATGTATGTATGTATGTATGTATCTATATACACATATGCATACATATATATACATACTTATGCATACATGTATATACATTTATATACGTACATGCAAATATAAAGAGATACATGTACATATATATATGTGTGCGCATTCTGTCAAAACTGCAAGTAAGATAAATTAGTTTTATTCCTAGCTATAACCTTGAAAATAAGCAAGCATTTAAAATAAAATAAATAAAGTTTAAAATATTGAATGAGTAACTAGTTGTAGTAATTTTTTTCCTAAGATATACACTTGTGATGGTTTCCTTTGCAATAAAGACAATGAGGTATAAGCCAGATATAGGGACACCTTAGAGTGTATTTAGGGGCGTAGATAAGCGTAGATACTTTTACGCTGTAGGTTGACTTTGCACTTGTTTGTTTATGTTTTGGCGTTGTTTTGCATTTTATGTACATATACACGTTATGAGTATTTTAATATCGTCAGCCTCCTTTTTGTATTTCCTGAATTACATCAATAACACACTAGCACATTATATCCCCATTATTGTGTCATTTATGCATGTACATATAGAGCCGGAGATGTCACTGGAAGCAAACTCTCCATCCTTTGGGATAGAAGTATTATTTGTCTGCGGCTTACCCTTTCCCGATCTTAGCGATAGCTTTTGCTGTCGTTAGAATATACTGGGTATGATGATGACGACGACGACATCATGCTACTTCCGCGTATATGTCTAGCTTTTATTTACTTGGACCAGCATGCCTCGATTAATATTTGTTTTCAAACATTTCCCCACCTTTTATTTGGTTAGGAGGACCATCAAGAACTTAAGTGATCATGTCATCGTGATGATATTTTCCTTTTTTTTCCTTTTCCTTAGTCGCATTTATTTCATGGTTGGATAGTGTGAAGAGGCAGAAATTTTAAGACAATTACACTTGAGTTTTGTCTTTAAGCATGTCATCGAGTGTGGGAAGAAATTTTTCTGCGATGAATATAATAAAGACTGATCTGCGCAACCGATTGGGAGACGACTTACTATCGGAGTGTTTACTGTGTTACTTCGAGAAGGAAGTTTTTGGAACCATTTCAAATGAAAACATTATGCAACAATTTCAGAATTTGGGAACTCGAAGAAATTTGTTGTGGCCACCGATAATCCCTCCTGCTGCTCGTCCTTCATTTCGTAAATAAAAGGTATGTCGAGCGTCAAATTAATAACTTTTGTTGGATATTGCTGCTTGTTAATGTTGCTTATGAATAACTTTTGTTGGATATTGTTGATGGTTGCTTATTATGTTGCATTTTGATTAGTGGATGTGTTGGTTTAGATTTTGTGTTATAATATTTGCATATATCTGTATTGTAAGGGAGTTTTTGCCGGATTTTCGATGGAATGTCTATTGAGTCCGAAAATATGGACGGTGATCCCATAGTGTGAATTTTGCCCCCCAAAAAGTAGCCGCTGCGTCCGCCACTGTCCGCCACCATGCGAGGACTTCGTCCTTGGATGGTATGTTTGTGTGTTGAAATTGGCACATCAAAAGCTCTTCCTGCCAAGCTTCATATTCAAGGAAGCACTTATGAATTCTATCCTACCGTTGAATATGAGGATGTCATGCATTGAGTGTCGAATATTAGGGCATGACGTAAAACTTATGGACAGCAACATCAAGATCCACCACAGATTCCTGCTGTCACTCGTTCAGAGGGGCTCTCACATCAGGTGGATGCACAGAAAAGATGGACACCGAAGAAATCTGTTGATCCACAGCAGCCTCTACGAATTTCAGATCAGCAGCCTCTACGAATTTCAGATCAGCAGCCAAAAGATGCTCCTACCACTTTCATGGCATCAACTCTTCCGGAGACTCCAAATTTGCCCCTCCTATTCACTGTGAGCATGCAGAAAATAATGAAATCTTTCCACCAAATGGTGAGGGAGAGCCCTCAGCTCTTCACGCCTCACATCTCATAGAACCTCAACAACTAGACAATATCGCAATCACTGAGACGCAGGACATATCCAGATTAGGCAGCCCTCATGAGCCTCCAGCCGATGAACAAGATTGTGTCCTTGTTGCTAACGCCTCTGACTCCGAGATCTCATTGTTAGGTCCCTTAGAACACACTAGAAGGGGGAGTTGAATAGTGTGTTCACCAAGTATGGATATTTTATGGCTATTTTTCGTTTTGAAGTGCAACCAATACTTGGGTGTGTTCTTTAGAAGGAATAAAGACTTGCAAGAAAATAAAGAACACAAGTATGTATAGAGGTTCAAGTCAAATGACTCTACTCCTCTACCTTCTTGATGTTTCACAAGAAGGATTTTGAAATGGGTATTGTTATTTCTTTTGGGGGAAACAACAATCAAAAACAAAATCCAGAAAATACAAAAACTAGGCACCTTGCCTAGACCACAACCAAGAATTCTAACCCTTTGAAGTTTAGCCTCAAAAGATCTTCTTTGCCCTCAAAGAAATCTTGTAGGGAGAATAGTGCACCACACACTATCAACTAACCCTTCAAAGTCTAGAAAACTCAAACAAGAAGCACCATTGCTCCTTGACCAACAATCTACCCAATCTCTCACAAAATAATCTCACCAAGAAGAAGACTCTTCTTCTTCTTACAATAATCACTCTCAACAATAAAGTAAAAGTATACAAAGATTACAAGTATTTTGAGAGCTTGAGCTTGAGAGAATTTGAGAGCTTGCAATGTAGAAAGTTGGGGAAGAAAATGGAGAAAACCCTTCTTTTTAATCAGCCTTCAAAATTCTTCCCGTTTGAAAGCTTCTGCACAGCCAATAATGGGATTTGGCAGCTTGTGATGGTACTTCTGCATTCTTGGAGAACTTTTCTTGGCATGTAGAAACCATTTTGAAGAAGATCCAGAACCATGGCCAAGAATGGAAAACTGGCAACTCTGGGTGTGAGAGAAGACCTGCGAAAATAACACTAAAAGAAGAGGGTACAAAGAGTCAACTGGTTAGAAAATAAAGCACAAAGACATTTGTATCGTTGGTCACATGAAGCGCCTAAACTGTCTAAAGAACAGGCGTTCAATGTAACATAGAGCGCTTAATGTGAAAAAGAACTGGCGTTCGAAGTCGCATTAAGCGCCTTATGTTGGCAACTGAATGCGTTCGAAGTTACATGAAGCGCCTCATGTAGCACTTCATGCTTGTTCGAACTAAAACTGACATTTTCTCAGAAAGAGACCTTGGGAAAGCGTGTCCATTCAGAGAAAAGTACTTTTGACTTGGTGAAACACTTGAAGCGCCTAATGTAGCGTTCGAAGTGTTCGCACATTTCATCAGGGCACATGAAGCGCTTGATGTAAGCGTTCGAAGTGTCCTGACTTTCATACACTTCACATAAAGCGCCTAATACAGGCGTTCGAAGTGTACTGGACTTCACCAAGGTACATTAAGCGCCTGAAGTGAGTGTTCGAAGTGTACTGACTTCAAACATACAACTTGAAGCGCCTAATCTAATATTTCTGGTGCCAACCTTGTGCAAATCATCAAAACCAAATCATATTCTAACATTCTCCCTCTTTTTGATGATTTCACAAGATGCGTTATTTTAATTTACTCCCCCTTAACATATGCTCCCCCTCACAAAGTGCATAATTACTTCTCAAGAAGAGAACTATATGACTCAAAATAAATTGACACAAGAGAAACATTATTATTAACAAGCTAACTATAGAAGAGAAATATTTCAAACGACATCAAAGGAAAGAAAAGTTTCTAGTCATCACAAGATAAATGGTTTGCAAACAACAGAGAAAAGCAAAAACAAGAACCAACTACATTCCACCGCCAGAGCCAGCACCACTTCCGCCAGGATGCTGCAAATCACCAAAACTGAAACGACTTGATGCATACTCTGCAAAGCCACCCATTTGTTGGCCACTTCCACCAGCATGTTCGACTCCACCAACACCACCAACACCAGTTCCTGTATCTCCAGCAGTAGCAGCAGCCGATTCTCCCCCTAAATCATCAAAATCAGGGGGGAAAGAGGCCCATGGCATCTCTCGGAGAAGAGCTGCTTTAAGAACGCCAAATCGATATTCATGACGCGCATCTCTAAGCTGAAGGTGCTGAACAGACTGTTCCAGAGACTGGATGCGTGCAATCAGCTCAGCATTGGTACTGGTCCCATCACCGTCCTGAGGACCTTCGTCAACTTCATCAGCAAGGTCGGGAACAAGAGTACTTTTTCGGCGTTGAGAATCAACGGCTTGAGCGATATTTGAATTATCGTAGTAGTCAGTGTTGGCAACGTCCGTGAGGGATTCGTCAGAAATTTCAATGCCTTTAGATTTAATCAGCATGGTTGCGATGTTTGCGAAGGGCAAAGCTTTAGAGCCTTTCCTAAGCGCAGCCATCATAACCTCAACAAGAATCCAACCAAAATTTAACTGTTTCTCTTGCAGAATGCGGTAGGTAACATAGAAATCCATATTACTCGGATTTCTAGTTGCTTTCCCGTTCACACAGTAAGTAACGACAGCAAGTAAAATTCGATTTACTAAAGGCATGTTTTGAGTCTTTTTGGTAGGAAAGTATTGAAGGTGGAATTTGACATCTTGCTCACTGATGCCATATCGATCGCTCCAATCGAACACAGAAAAATCACTTAGGCCTTCATTTCTAACTCCTAAAATGGTACAGATTTCCTGAATTGAAAAACTAAGAGGAGTACCATTTATGACGGTGTTTAAGAAGAAAGAGGAGTTTTCAGAAGCAGGGGTAATCCACATGTTGGCATAAAATTTACGTGTAAGAGTTTTAGAGTAGGATTTCATGTCTAACCTAAGCCACAAATGAGTCCATCCTTGTTTTTCAAGAAGAGCAATAACCTGGTTTGCATTGTGGGAAGCGGTAAAATCATCGATCTGAACCAATTTTAACGGAGCCACTGGTCTGTTTTTGCCTTTCCATTCTACATAAAGCAAGTGGGAGTAGAGAGAGAGATGAATTCCCATGGCCGTGTGATTAGGAGATTTTGTAACATCAGAATCTAGTTTGCGTTTCATCCATGGAAAGTTTTCCTTTGTGAGAGATTTTCGGATTTCTTTCAGTTCAGAGGGTTCTCTGATTCCGGCAGGTCTCTTCCTCTGGTGATCGGTGGGGACATTTTGTGAGGAACCAGCGGAAGCCATTTTAGAGTGCTAAGGATTTGAGTTAGAGAGAAAGATGATTAGGAAGATGAGGAGGAATGATAAGGGCAGGGGAAATTTAAGGAGGATGGGGGAAGTTGAAGGGATTTGCAAGGAAGAGGAGTTTGGAAGTTGAAGGGGTTTCAATGGGGACGTGGGAAAATGGGGAAAATGGGAGAGAGAGAGAGAGGGAAGGGAAACGGCGGAGGAATTGATGGGAAATTGATGATTCTAAAATGGCGCGAAAGCTGAAGAGACAGCGGCAGTGTGAAAAAATGGATGAAGCGCCTAATGTGACTTCGAACGACTTCACAATGTTGGATGAAGCGCTTAAAGTCACATTGAACGGTTGTGGAGATGAGGATTAAGCGCTTTATGTTACATCAAACGAGTGAACAATTTCAGTTGAAGCGCTTAATCCTACATCGAACGCATTGATAAAGCGCCTGATGTCACTTTGAACGAATGACATCCTTAGCATCAGGCGCTTGATGTAACATCGAACGGCTGAACACTTTGTGATGAAGCGCTTTATGTGCACTGATCTTGAAGATTTTTTGAAATTTTCGTGCTCAAAACTCAAAATGGTTTTATCAACCCATATTGAGCAACCACAACCTACTTCTTATGGATACAAAGACATCACTAGGTAAGAGTTTCGTGAAAATGTCCACTAGTTGGTCTCGTGTAGGAACAAATTCCACACTTACCAAGTTCTTTTGTACACAGTCACGGATGAAATGATACCTCACTTCGATGTGCTTGGTCCGACTATGTTGGACGGGATTTTGTGCAATATTAATGGCGGACGTGTTATCACACAAAATTGGCACCTTTGAGAAGTGAATGTTATAATCATTTAACGTGTTTGTCATCCATAATAATTGTGCACAACACGAGGCGGCCGACACATATTTGGATTCCGCCGTAGAGAGAGACACACTGTTTTGTTTCTTGGAGAACCAAGAAACGAGACAATCTCAGAGGAACTGACAAGTTCCGGAGGTGCTCTTTCTATCAACTAGACTCCCCGCATAATCGGAGTCACAATAACCTCTTAAGTCAAAACATGCATTCTTAGGATAAAATAAACCAAATTTCAAAGTACTTCTAAGGTATCTAAGGATGCGTTTTACCGCAATAAAATGCATCTCCCTAGGATCACTTTGAAATCTAGCACATAGACATACTGCATGTAAAATATCGGGTCTACTAGCCGTTAAGTAAAGTAGACTACCTATAATGCCACGATACAAGGTTACCTCGACATGCTTTCCCTTTTCATCCTTGTCAAGCTTTGCACTTGTGCTCATAGAAGTGTTCACCTCTCTTCCTTCACCAAAATTGTACTTTTTGAGCAAATCTCTTGTGTATTTGGTTTGGGAAATGTACACGCCATCTTCGGTTTGCTTGATTTGCAATCCAAGGAAATAATTTAGTTCGCCCATCATGCTCATCTCGAACTCACCTTGCATAAGACTAGCAAATTGCTCACAAAGACAATTGTTAGTAGCACCAAAAATAATATCATCAACATATACTTACACAATTAAATGATTTCTACCTTGTTCTTTTATGAACAAAGTAGTGTCAACTTTACCTCTTGAAAAACCATTATTAAGAAGAAAAGTACTTAACCTCTCGTACCAAGCTCTTGGAGCTTGTTTGAGGCCGTAAAGAGCCTTTTTAAGTTTGAAGACATGATGTGGTGAATCATGACATTCAAAACCGGGAGGTTGTGCAACATACACTTCTTCTTGAATAACACCATTCAAGAAGGCGGATTTAACATCCATTTGGTAAAGTTTAAAATCCCTATAACAAGCATATGCCAACAACATCCTAATAGCTTCACGCCGTGCTACGGGTGCAAATGTCTCATCAAAATCAATACCTTCTTCTTGACGGTATCCTTGAGCAATTAACCTAGCCTTGTTTCTAGTGACATTACCTTGATCATCCATCTTGTTACGAAAAACCCATTTCGTACCAATAATAGGATGATCGTGTGGTTTGGGAACTAACTCCCAAACATCACTTCTTTCAAATTGGTTTAATTCTTCTTGCATAGCCAAGATCCAATTTTCATCAAGAAGTGCATCTTTAATATTTTTAGGCTCTATAAGAGAGACAAATGCATTCTCTCTATATTGCCTTCGTGTGGTGATACCCCTATTTAAATCACCTATGACTAACTCTTGAGGGTGAGAACTTTTGTGTTTAAATGATCTAGGAAGATTGGAGACATCACCTCCAACTTCCTCTTGATCATGTTCCGGAAGAGATGAACCTTCATCATCAACATGAACCTCATGTTCCGGAGAGTGTGATGCATTCTCTACATTTTGTGTATCAACATGAGTATGAGAAATATTTCTATTTGACTCACTAAGTTCATTCACACAAGGTGGGGGAGTACCTTCAATAGGATCAACTCTCAAATCAATGAAGATGTTTCCGTTTGGAGGATCATCAACGATCTCTCGTTGAGGAACGACCATAGGAACATCCTCAAGAATTTCTTCTTGAGGAGTCACATCTTCATCCTCTTCACAATCCTCATTAAGTTTAGGTTTGTCACTAAGTGACTCATTAAACTTAACATGGATTGATTCTTCCACCTTTTGACTCCTTTTGTTGAAAACACGAAATGCTTTACTATTTGAGGCATAACCTAAAAAGATACCTTCATCCGCTTTGAGGTCAAGTTTGTCCAAAGTATCTTTGGTATTAAGTATAAAACACTTGCAACCAAAGACTTTGAAATACCCAATGTTGGGAACTTTTCCATTCCAAAGCTCATAGGGTGTCACATTTAGGTATGGTCTCAAATAGACACGATTGATCACATGGCAAGCGGTATTTACCGCTTCGGCCCAAAAATACTTAGGCAAACCGAACTCATTCAACATTGCTCTACACATTTCTTGTAGAGTTCTATTCTTTCGTTCGGCCACACCATTTGTTGAGGAGTTCTAGGTGCCGAAAGGTCATGAAAGTATCTTTTGGATACACAAAACCTTTCGAAATCACCATCGAACTCACCACCACGATCACTACGGATGGTTTTAATGGTGTCACCCACATGATTTTCCAATCGTTTACTTAGACTTATAAACTCACTACATGCATCACTTTTCTTAGCTAGAAACATCACCCACGTAAAACGAGTGTAGTCATCTACTACCACGAAGGTATAATGTTTACCACCCAAGCTTTTTTCCAACATCCCCATACAAAATCCATATGAAGCAATTGTAGGGGCTTGGAGGTGGAAATGTTTGTCTTGGGTTTGAAGCTTGTTTTCACAAGCTTCGCCTTTTGACAAGTGTCACATAAGTCATGGTTTTCGAAACTCATTTTTGGAAGGCCTCGGACTTTATCATTTTCGCAAATAAATTTAAATGTTTTGAAACATACATGTCCGAGACGTCTATGCCATAGTTGCGTCAAATCATTTTTAGCAACTAGACAAGATACATTTTGAGAAACCAAATCATTGATGCTAAGTTTGTAAATATTTTTGAAACGCAAAGCCTCAAATAAGATCTTTTCTTCCTTTTTCACAACACACTTTGTTTTCAAAAACGTTACCTCATAGTTAGCATCACAAAGTTGACTGACACTTATCAAGTTAAACTTAAGACCTACAACATATAAGACATCACTAAGAGAGAAGGAATCGTTACCCACAATACCATGTGCTTTGATTTGGCCTTTGCTACCGCCAAAGTGGACAACTCCTCCGTCTTGCATAGTGAGTCTATGGAAGAGATGTTTGTCTCCCGTCATATGGTTGGAACACCCACTGTCCACGACCCATTTGACCTTCTTGTCTTCGCTTTCTCCATTGAGTGCTAGGGCCTACAAAAGAACCATATGAAGTTGGTACCTTTTTATTTTGGGTCCTTGAAGGTTAGTCACCTTCATCTCGCCTTTCGGCACCCACACAAGATTCTTATTATTCTTTGCTCTACATACTCTTTCTACATGACCTTTCCTATTGCAATAAAAACATGTAGGAGTATGCTTGTGAGTTGGTGCATGCTTGTGCGAATGTTTGTGCATTGGCACATGTCGTGTTTCCTTTTTAGGAACCACCTTCTTTGAAATTGAAGAAGGTTTTTGTTTCACAACATGGACCAAAGGTTGTGATGCCTTTGGTGCATTAGCCTTTTGTTTAGGCATGTGCCTTTGCTTCTTCAAGGAGGTTTTAGACTCCTTGATCACTTGTGCTTGTTCCTTCTTATTTCCCTTCTTAGATGCATACATGGCACTAGGTTTGATTTTAGCTTTCATGTTTGGCCTAGATGCATTTTTAATCTCTATCTCTTTAGCACTTACCCTTGAATCATTTTTCTTATCCTCAAGGGCTTGAGCACATGATTTCATCAAATCATGTTTCTCTTCAAGTGCAATCACATGCATAGTGAAAATTATATCATGCTCAAGTTGCAATGCAATGTGATTTTCTAATGTGTCATTATATTCATTTATGCATGCTCTAAACTCCTTTTTGACACGTTTATATTTTAAATCAAGGAGATCATTTTCTTGTACTAAGTCATCTCGTTCATCAATAATTCTATAGTGAGATGAAATGTTGCATACCTCCTTGTCATCGTCGATGGCCATGAGTGCAAAGAATTCCTTGTCAAGATCATCTTGCACCACCCCCGTGAGTGCAAGATCATCACGATCGCCATTGTCGCTCTCGGACCCGGAAAGAAAGCTCTCCCAATGGGCTACTTCCGCTTGCAAGGCCTTCTTCCTTTGGTAGATGGCCTTCTTGTCTTTGAGTTGCGGCTCCTTCACCCGAAAATCTTTCATGAAGTGACCAAGCTTTCCACATTTGTAGCATTTATTCTCTTGGTCCTTCACCTTGTCCTTGGAGTATTTTTCCTTGATGAATCTCTTGGCTTCATCACCATTCTTTCTCGCAAAACGTCGGAATCTTTTGACAAGAAGTCTGACTTCATCATCCGAGTCCTCCGACTCAACTACTAACGCCTTTGAAGATTGGCGAATAGGATCATTCTTTTCTTGTGCATCCAAATGAATCTCATAAGTGATGAGATTCCCGTATAACTCATCCAAGGTGATTGTTTCAAGATCCTTGGACTCCTCAATGGCTGTCATTTTTGCGTTCCATTCTCTTCCTAAACTGTTTAGGAAGCAATGGTTTAGATCCTCTTGTTCTATTTTCTTGCCAACCGCTTTGAGAAGGTTGACAAGCTCGGTGAATCTTTGGATGGACTCTTCAATCTTTTCACCTTTGGGGACAGTGAAGTTGTAGAATTGTTTTATCAACTGTCTCCTTTTGGCCTTTCTTACTTGAGATGTTCCTTCGTGGATCATCTCAAGCTTTGTCCAAGCCTCGTGTGCGGATTGGACACCTTGAATCTGAGCTCTCTCATTTGTGGAAAGAGAGCTATTTAAAATAGCAAGAGCCTTGCTATTAATGGCCAACTGAAACTCCTCCTCAGGAGTAGGATCATCAATATCAATGGGAATCATAGATCCTCTTGAGACCTCAACCCATATTCTGTGAGAACAAGAACGCAAGTAGGTTTCCATGTTTGACTTCCACAGTGGGTAGTTTAAAGGGTCAAACATGGGAACTTTAACATGAACATTTGAGATAGAAGGGAATAGGGTTTCCTGCCTCCTTCTTCTGGAGGTTTCAGCACTAGGAGAACCCAAATCATCAAAAACAAAGGGATCCATACTAGAAATGATCAAATCTTGTATTTGAACTCAAATAAGCAAGATGAGGCTCTCATACCAATTGTTAGGTTCCTTAGAACACACTAGAAGGGGGGGTTGAATAGTGTGTTCACCAAGTATGGATATTTTATGGCTATTTTTCGTTTTGAAGTGCAACCAATACTTGGGTGTGTTCTTTAGAAGGAATAAAGACTTGCAAGAAAATAAAGAACACAAGTATGTATAGAGGTTCAAGTCAAATGACTCTACTCCTCTACCTTCTTGATGTTTCACAAGAAGGATTTTGAAATGGGGATTGTTATTTCTTTTGGGGGAAACAACAATCAAAAACAAAATCCAGAAAATACAAAAACTAGGCACCTTGCCTAGACCACAACCAAGAATTCTAACCCTTTGAAGTTTAGCCTCCAAAGATCTTCTTTGCCCTCAAAGAAATCTTGTAGGGAGAATAGTGCACCACACACTATCAACTAACCCTTCAAAGCCTAGGAAACTCAAACAAGAAGCACCCTTGCTCCTTGACCAACAATCTACCCAATCTCTCACAAAATAATCTCGCCAAGAAGAAGACTCTTCTTCTTCTTACAATAATCACCCTCAACAATAAAGTAAAAGTATACAAAGATTACAAGTATTTTGAGAGCTTGAGCTTGAGAGAATTTGAGAGCTTGCAATGTAGAAAGTTGGGGAAGAAAATGGAGAAAACCCTTCTTTTTAATCAGCCTTCAAAATTCTTCCCGTTTGAAAGCTTCTGCACAGCCAATAATGGGATTTGGCAGCTTGTGATGGTACTTCTGCATTCTTGGAGAACTTTTCTTGGCATGTAGCAACCATTTTGAAGAAGATCCAGAACCATGGCCAAGAATGGAAAACTGGCAACTCTGGGTGTGAGAGAAGACCTGCGAAAATAACACTAAAAGAAGAGGGTACAAAGAGTCAACTGGTTAGAAAATGAAGCACAAAGACATTTGTACCGTTGGTCACATGAAGCGCCTAAACTGTCTAAAGAACAGGCGTCCAATGTAACATGGAGCGCTTAATGTGAAAAAGAACTGGCGTTCGAAGTCGCATTAAGCGCCTTATGTTGGCAACTGAATGCGTTCGAAGTTACATGAAGCGCCTCATGTAGCACTTCATGCTTGTTCGAACTAAAACTGACATTTTCTCAGAAAAAGACCTTGGGAAAGCGTGTCCATTCAGAGAAAAGTACTTTTGACTTGGTTAAACACTTGAAGCGCCTAATGTAGCGTTCGAAGTGTTCGCACATTTCATCAGGGCACATGAAGCGCTTGATGTAAGCGTTCGAAGTGTCCTGACTTTCATACACTTCACATAAAGCGCCTAATGCAGGCGTTCGAAGTGTACTGGACTTCACCAAGGTACATTAAGTGCCTGAAGTGAGTGTTCGAAGTGTACTGACTTCAAACATACAACTTGAAGCGCCTAATCTAATATTTCTGGTGCCAACCTTGTGCAAATCATCAAAACCAAATCATATTCTAACACTCATGTTAGGTCCCTTAGAACACACTAGAAGGGGGGGTTGAATAGTGTGTTCACCAAGTATGGATATTTTATGGTTATTTTTCGTTTTCAAGTGCAACCAATACTTGGGTGTGTTCTTTAGAATGAATGAAGACTTGAAGGAAAGCAAAGAACACAAGTATGTATAGAGGTTCAAGTCAAGAGACTCTACTCCTCTACCTTCTTGATGTTTCACAAGAAGGATTTTGAAATGGGGATTGTTATTTCTTTTGGGGGAAACAACAATCAAAACAAAATCAAGAAAATACAAAACTAGGCACCTTGCCTAGACCACAACCAAGAATTCTAACCCTTTGAAGTTTAGCCTCCAAAGATCTTCTTTGCCCTCAAAGAAATCTTGTAGGGAGAATAGTGCACCACACACTATCAACTAACCCTTCAAAGTCTAGAAAACTTAAACAAAGAGCACCCTTGCTCCTTGACCAACAATCTACCCAATCTCTCACAGAATAATCTCACCAAGAAGAAGACTCTTCTTCTTACAATAATCACTCTCAACAATAAAGTAAAGATGTACAAAGATTACAAATATTTTGAGAGCTTGCAATGTAGAAAGTTAGAGAAGAGAATGAGGAAAACCCTTCTTTTATCAATCTTCAAAATTCTTCCCGTTTGAAACCTTCTGCACTGACATTAATGGGTTTTGGCATCATGTGTTGGTGAGTCCTCATCATTGGAGATCTCCCTTTGGCATGTAGCAACATTCTTGGAGAGATTTCAAAGTGAATGCCAAGAAAGGAAACCTGAAAAACTCAACAGAGAGGAGCCTGCAAAAGAGACACTAAAAAGAGAGGGTACAAAGAGTCAACTGATGTTAAAAAGTGAAGTTCAAGACCTTTGTAACGTTAGTCACATGAAGCGCCTAATGTGCAAAAGCACAGGCGTTCGAAGTGACATTGAGCGCTTGATGTGAAAATGAACAGTCGTTTGAAGTCACATCAAGCGCCTAATGTGGGCTTCTTAAGTCGTTCGAAGTCACATGAAGCGCTTAATGTGGCACTTCATGCTTGTTCGAACTAACTCTGACTTTTACTCAGAGAAAGTACTTAGGAGTACGTGCCCAGCCAGGGGAAAAGTACTTTTGGCATGGTGGACTACATGAAGCGCCTAAAGAGGCGTTCAAAGTGTTCGCACTTTTCAACATGTCACATAAAGCGCCTAATCTAGGCGTTCAAAGTGTCCAGTTTTTCAAACACTCACCTGAAGCGCCTAATCTAGGCGTTCGAAGTGTTCGCACATCCAGACACTTCACATAAAGCGCCTAATCTAGGCGTTCGAAGTGTACTGGACTCCACCAAGGTACATTAAGCGCCTAATGTAGGCGTTCGAAGTATACTGACTTCAAACAACACACATGAAGCGCCTAATCCCTTGTTCAATGTGCCAAAATGTGCAAATCATCAAAACTCAACATATTCTAACATTCTCCCTCTTTTTGATGATTTCACACATGCATAGCTTATCAAAGCTCCCCCTTAACATATGCTCCCCCTCACTAGGTGCAACGAAAAACATAACTTGAACAAAATAAGGTGATGAGACAATTTAATGAACATCAACAATAAAATCAAGTTATAAAATTTCATTAACCACTAGCATGAAAAAAAAATCTCCACCAACAACAATAAGAAAATTTACATAGCACCACCACTTGGTGGTGTAAAACCACTAAAGCCAAAACCTACACTAGCGGCAAAATCAGTGAATCCACCCATGGATCCTCCAACATCTCCCGAGCCACCAGCATCACCACCACCGCCAGCACCGCCACTGCCACCAGCACCACCACTTTCTCCACCTAAATCATCAAAATTAGGAGGAAGAGCCCATGGACAGACTTGCATGAGTGCATTGCGAAATGCAGTCATGCGCAGTTTATTTCGCTCATTACGAGCTTCATTCCGGACATGCCGAGCTTTATGCTCGGCATCACGAAGATGCAATTGTTGAACAGTCTGTTCGAGGGCAGCAATGCGTGACAGAAATTCCGAAGAATTACTACCACCAGCAGCATCTTGAGGTCCCTCCGCGACCTCATCTTCATCAGGAATGGTGGTGGCCTTCCTTTTCTGCGAGTCAATAGCCTGGGCGATGTTGTAGTGATCATAGACGTCAGATTTAGCAACTGGGGTCAGGTCTTCATCAGAAATTTCAACGCCTTTTGATTTTAACAATATTGTGACAATATTGGCAAAAGGTAAAGCTTTTGACCCTTTTCGGAGAGCTGCAAACATGACTTCTATGAAAATCCAGGCGAGATTCAGCTGGGTCAGATGTTTGAGACGGTAAGAGACATAGAAATCCATGTTGCTTGGATTTCTAGTGGCCTTACCATTGATGCAGTAGGTGACCACCGCTAGCAGAATGCGATCCACCAAGGGCATGTTCTGAGTCTTTTTGGAGGGGAAATACCCCAAATCGAATTTAACGTCCTGCTCAAGGACGCCGTATTTAGCACTCCAGTCAAATACGGAAAAATCAGTTAATCCCTCGTTTCGGATTCTCAGGACTTCACAGATTTCAGGAATAGTGAAGCTGAGAGGAGTACCATCAATAACAGAGTTGAGGGAAAATGATTGAGACTCAGATTGTGGGGTGACCCACAAGTTTGAATAGAAAAGCCGGGTGTGCTCGCGGGAGTATTTTTGCATGTCAGGTCTGGACCAAAGAGATGTCCAGCCCTGATGTTCCAACAGAGGAACAATTTCAAAGGCAGTGCTCGTCTCAGGAAGATTGCTGAGATTGGGCAGTTTCAGAGGTATGGCAAGACGATTGGATGCTATCCATTCTTGGAATAGCATCCCGGAGTAGTAGGAGATATGGGCACCTTTGTCAATGGTGCGAGGAGGCTTTTTGATATCAGGATCAAATTTCTTTAGCCAAGGAAAGTTATCCTTGGTGAGCCCCGCTCGAATGGCTGTGATTGCAGGAGGCTCGACAATACCTTGTCCAGCCGTTGTTTTTCGCTTTTGGGTTCGTGGACGCTTGGAAGGACCAGCGGAAGCCATTGTTGGGAGAAGGAGAGGTCTAGAGAATTTTTTTTTTAAGGTAAGAGGAAGAAGAGGAGTGATAAGAGAGGAAGGAGAAGGTTGGCTTTTAAAGGGTGAGGAGAGGAAGAGGATGAGTTGATGGAGTAATGGTGGGAGAAGAAAATAAGGAGAAGTGGGAGAGTGGGAGAGAGGATAGAGGAAGAAGATGAAGAGTTTGAGTGAATGGGGAAGAGGAAGTGGCAGAACGTGGGAAAGTGGGAAGAGAAAGAGGCGGTTGGTGAATTGATGGTCCTTGAATGGCGCGAAAAACTGAAAGGGCGGCGAAAAGACAGTGTGAGAATAGGGTTAAAGCGCCTATTGTGACATCGAACGACTTCATAAGAAAGGATGAAGCGCCTAATGTCACATTGAACGACAGTGGAGATGAGGATTGAGCACTTAATGTAACGTCGAACGAGTGGACAAAATCAGATCAAGCGCTTGATCCTACATCGAACGCCTTAACAAAGGAACATAAAGCGCCTGATGTCACTTCGAACAAGTGACATCCTTAACATCAGGCGCTTGATGTGACATCGAACGCCTGAGGAGAGTATGATGAAGCGCTTTATGTGTACTGATCTTGAAAATTTTTGAAATTTTCATGCTCAAAACTCAAGATGGTTTTATCAACCCATATTGAGCAACCCCAACCTACTTCTTATGGATAAAAAGACATCGCTAGGCAAGGGTTTCGTGAAAATGTCCGCAAGTTGGTCATGTGTAGGAACAAATTCTACACTTACCAAGTTCTTTTGTACACAATCACGGATGAAATGATACCTCACTTCGATGTGCTTGGTCCGACTATGTTGGACGGGATTTTGTGCAATATTAATGGCGGACGTGTTATCACACAAAATTGGCACCTTTGAGAAGTGAATGTTATAATCATTTAACGTGTTAGTCATCCATAACAATTGTGCACAACACGAGGCGGCCGACACATATTTGGATTCCGCCGTAGAGAGAGACACACTGTTTTGTTTCTTGGAGAACCAAGAAACGAGACAATCTCCAAGAAACTGACAAGTTCCGGAGGTGCTCTTTCTATCAACTAGACTCCCCGCATAATCGGAGTCACAATAACCTCTTAAATCAAAACATGCATTCTTAGGATAAAATAAACCAAATTTCAAAGTACTTCTAAGGTATCTAAGGATGCGTTTTACCGCAATAAAATGCATCTCCCTAGGATCACTTTGAAATCTAGCACATAAGCATACCGCATGTAAGATATCGGGTCTACTAGCCGTCAAGTAAAGTAGACTACCTATAATGCCACGATACAAGGTTACCTCGACATGCTTTCCCTTTTCATCCTTGTCAAGCTTTGCACTTGTGCTCATAGGAGTATTCACCTCTCTTCCTTCACCAAAGTTGTACTTTTTGAGCAAGTCTCTTGTGTATTTGGCTTGGGAAATGTACACACCATCTTTGGTTTGCTTGATTTGTAATCCAAGGAAATAATTTAGCTCGCCCATCATGCTCATCTCGAACTCACCTTGCATAAGACTAGCAAATTGCTCACAAAGACAATTGTTAGTAGCACCAAAAATAATATCATCAACATATACTTAGACAATTAAATGATTCCTACCTTGTTCTTTTATGAACAAAGTAGTGTCAACTTTACCTCTTGAAAAACCATTATTAAGAAGAAAAGTAATTAACCTCTCGTACCAAGCTCTTGGAGCTTGTTTGAGGCCGTAAAGAGCCTTTTTAAGTTTGAATACATGATGTGGTGAATCATGACATTCAAACCCGGGAGGTTGTGCAACATACACTTCCTCTTGAATAACACCATTCAAGAACGCGGATTTAACATCCATTTGGTAAAGTGTAAAATCTCTATAACAAGCATATGCTAATAACATTCTAATAGCTTCAAGCCGTGCTATGGGTGCAAATGTCTCATCAAAATCAATACCTTCTTCTTGACGGTATCCTTGAGCAACTAACCTAGCCTTGTTTCTAGTGACATTACCTTGATCATCCATCTTGTTACGAAAAACCCATTTCGTACCAATAATAGGATGATTGTGTGGTTTGGGAACTAACTCCCAAACATCACTTCTTTCAAATTGGTTTAATTCTTCTTGCATAGCCAAGATCCAATTTTCATCAAGAAGTGCGTCTTTAATATTTTTAGGCTCTATAAGAGAGACAAATGCATTCTCTCTATATTGTCTTCGTGTGGTGATACCTCTATTTAAATCACCTATGACTAACTCTTGAGGGTGAGAACTTTTGTGCTTAAATGATCTAGGAAGATTGGATACATCACCTCCAACTTCCTCTTGATCATGTTCCGGAAGAGATGAACCTTCATCATTATCATGAACCTCATGTTCCGGAATGTGTGATGCATTTTCTACATTTTGTGAATCAACATGAGTAGAAGAGACATTTTTACTTGACTCACTAAGTTCATTTACACAAGGTGGAGGAGTGCCTTCAAGAGGTTCAACTCTCAAATCAACGAAGATGTTTCCATTTGGAGGATCATCAACGATCTCTCGTTGAGGAACAACCATAGGAACATCCTCAAGAATTTCTTCTTGAGGAGTCACATCTTCATCCTCTTCACAATCCTCATTAAGTTTAGGTTCATCACTAAGTGACTCATTAAACTTAACATGGATTGATTCTTCCACCTTTTGACTCCTTTTGTTGAAAACACGAAATGCTTTACTATTTGAGGCATAACCTAAAAAGATACCTTCATCCGCTTTGAGGTCAAGTTTGTCCAAAGTATCTTTGGTATTAAGTATAAAACACTTGCAACCAAAGACTTTGAAATACCCAATGTCGGGAACTTTTCCATTCCAAAGCTCATAGGGTGTCATATTTAGGTATGGCCTCAAATAGACACGATTGATCACATGGCAAGCGGCATTAACCGCTTCGGCCCAAAAATACTTAGGCAAACCGAACTCATTCAACATTGCTCTACACATTTCTTATAGAGTTCTATTCTTTCGTTCGGCCACACCATTTTGTTGAGGAGTTCTAGGTGCCGAAAGGTCATGAGAGTATCCTTTGGATACACAAAACCTTTCGAAATCACCATCGAACTCACCACCACGATCACTACGGATGGTTTTGATGGTGTCACCCACATGATTTTCCAATCGTTTACTTAGACTTATAAACTCACTACATGTATCACTTTTCTTAGCAAGAAACATCACCCATGTATAACGAGTATAGTCATCTACTACCACGAAGGTATAATGTTTATCACCCAAGCTTCTTGTTCCAACATCCCCATACAAATCCATGTGAAGCAATTGTAGGGGCTTGGAGGTGGAAATATTTGTCTTGGGTTTGAAACTTGTTATCACAAGTTTCGCCTTTTGACAAGTGTCACATAAGTCATTGTTTTCGAAACTCATTTTTGGAAGGCCTCGGACTTTATCGTTTTCGCAAATAAATTTAAATGTTTTGAAACATACATGTCCGAGACGTCTATGCCATAGTTGCGTCAAATCATTTTTAGCAACTAGACACGATACATTTTGAGAAACCAAATCATTGATGCTAACTTTGTAAATATTTTTGAAACGCAAAGCCTCAAATAAAATCTTTTCTTCCTTTTTCACAACACACTTTGTTTTCAAAAACGTTACCTCATAGTTAGCATCACAAAGTTGACTGACACTTATCAGGTTAAACTTAAGACCTACAACGTATAAGACATCACTAAGAGAGAAGGAATCGTTACCCACAATACCATGTCCTTTGATTTGACCTTTGCTACCGCCAAAGTGGACAACTCCTCCGTCTTGCATAGTGAGTCTATGGAAGAGACGTTTGTCTCCCGTCATATGGTTGGAACACCCACTGTCCACGACCCATTTGACCTTCTTGTCTTCGCTTTCTCCATTGAGTGCTAGGGCCTACAAAAGAACCATATGAAGTTGGTACCCTTTTTGTTTTGGGTACTTGAAGGTTAGTTACCTTCATCTCGCCTTTCGGCACCCACACAAGATTCTTATTATTTTTAGCTCTACATACTCTTTCTACATGACCTTTCCTATTGCAATAAAAACATGTAGGAGTATGCTTGTGTGTTGGTGCATGCTTGTGCGAATGTTTGTGCATTGGCACATGTCGTGTTTCCTTCTTAGGAACCACCTTCTTCGGAATTGAAGAAGGTTTTTGTTTCACAACATGAACCAAAGGTTGTGATACCTTTGGTGCATTAGCCTTTTGTTTAGGCATGTGCCTTTGCTTCTTCAAGGAGGTTTTAGACTCCTTGACCACTTGTGCTTGTTCATTTGTATTTCCCTTCTTAGATGCATACATGACACTAGGTTTGACTTTCATGCTTGGCCTAGATGCATCTTTGATTTCTACCTTTTTAGCACTTACCCTTGATTCATTTTTCTTATCCTCAAGGGCTTGAGCACATGATTTCATCAAATCATGTTTCTCTTCAAGTGCAATCACATGCGTTGTTAAAAATATGTCATGCTCAAGTTGCAATGCAATGTGATTTTCTAACGTGTCATTATACTCATTTATGCATGCTCTAAACTCTTTCTTGACACGTTGATACTTTAAATCAAGGAGATCATTTTCTTGTATTAAATCATCTCGCTCATCAATAACTTTATAATGAGATGAAATGTTGCATACCTCCTTGTCATTGTCAATGGCCATTAGTGCGAAGAATTCCTTGTCAAGATCATCTTCCACCACCCCCGTGAGTGCAAGATCATCTCGATCGCCATTGTCGCTCTCGGATCCGGAAAGAAAACTCTCCCAATGGGCTACTTCCGCTTGCAAAGCCTTCTTCCTTTGGTAGATGGCCTTTTTATCTTTGAGTTGCGGCTCCTTCACCCGACAATCCTTCATGAAGTGACCAAGCTTCCCACATTTGTAGCATTTATTCTCTTGGTCCTTCACCTTGTCCTTGGAGTACCTTTCCTTGACGAATCTCTTGGCTTCGTCACCATTCTTTCTTGCAATGCGTCAGAATCTTTTGACAAGAAGTCCGACTTCATCATCCGAGTCCTCCGACTCAACTACCAATGCCTTTGAAGATTGGCGAATAGGATCATTCTTCTCTTGTGCATCCAAATGAATCTCATAAGTGATGAGATTCCCGTATAACTCGTCCAAGGTGATTGTTTCAAGATCCTTGGACTCCTCAATGGCCGTCACTTTCGCGTTCCATTCTCTTCCTAAACTATTTAGGAAGCAATGCTTTAGATCCTCTTGTTCTATCTTCTTGCCAACCGCTTTGAGAAGGTTGACGAGGTTGGTGAATCTTTGGATGGACTCTTCAATCTTTTCACCTTTGGGGACAGTGAAGTTGTAAAATTGTTTTATCAACTATCTCCTTTTGGCCTTTCTTACTTGAGATGTTCCTTCGTGGATCATCTCAAACTTTTTCCAAGCCTCGTGTGCGGATTGGACACCTTGAATCTGAGCTCTCTCATTTGTGGAAAGAGAGCTATTTAAAATAGCAAGAGCTTTGCTATTTATGGCCAACTGAAACTCCTCCTCAGGAGTAGGATCATCAATATCGATGGGAATCATAGATCCTCTTGAGACCTCAACCCATATTCTGTGAGAACAAGAACGCAAGTAGGTTTCCATGTTTGACTTCCACAGAGGGTAGTTTAAAGGGTCAAACATGGGAACTTTAACATGAACATTTGAGATAGAAGGGAATAGGGTTTCCTGCCTCCTTCTTCTGGAAGTTTCAGCACTAGGAGAACCCAAATCATCAAAAACAAAGGGATCCATACTAGAAATGATCAAATCTTGTATTTGGACTCAAATAAGCAAGATGAGGCTCTGATACCAATTGTTAGGTCCCTTAGAACACACTAGAAGGGGGGGTTGAATAGTGTGTTCACCAAGTATGGATATTTTATGGTTATTTTTCGTTTTCAAGTGCAACCAATACTTGGGTGTGTTCTTTAGAATGAATGAAGACTTGAAGGAAAGCAAAGAACACAAGTATGTATAGAGGTTCAAGTCAAGAGACTCTACTCCTCTACCTTCTTGATGTTTCACAAGAAGGATTTTGAAATGGGGATTGTTATTTCTTTTGGGGGAAACAACAATCAAAACAAAATCAAGAAAATACAAAACTAGGCACCTTGCCTAGACCACAACCAAGAATTCTAACCCTTTGAAGTTTAGCCTCCAAAGATCTTCTTTGCCCTCAAAGAAATCTTGTAGGGAGAATAGTGCACCACACACTATCAACTAACCCTTCAAAGTCTAGAAAACTTAAACAAAGAGCACCCTTGCTCCTTGACCAACAATCTACCCAATCTCTCACAGAATAATCTCACCAAGAAGAAGACTCCTCTTCTTACAATAACTCATATGCCGCGATTGCTGATAGATACAACGAATTAATGCAAGATGAGAGCCTAAATGATGACTACATTGCAGAGAATACTATATATATATATATATATATATATATATATATATATATATATATATATATATATATATATATATTGCCATAAGCGAGGCCTATAAATAAAATTATCTTCATCTGTATATATATATATGTGTGTGTATACATATATATATGCATATATATATATATATATGAGTACACGTGTATATATATATATATACTCATATATATATATGTATATATATATATATGTATGTATGTATATACATATATATATACATATATATATACATATATATACATACATATACACACATGTATATACATATATATACGTACATGCAAATATAAAGAGATACGTGTACATATATATCTATGTGTGCGCGCTCTGTGAAAACTGTAAGTAAGATAAATTAATTTTATTCGTGTAAAGCTAGCTCTAACCTTGTGAATTAGCAATCATTTAAAATAAAATAAATAAAGTTTAAAATATTGAATGAGTAACTAGTTGTAGTAATTCTTTTTCTAAGATATACACGTGTGATGGTTTCCTTTGCAATAAAGACAATGACATGCTACTTCTGAATATATGTGTAGCTTTTATTTGGTTGGACCAGCATCCCTTAATTAATATTTGTTTTCAAACATTTCCCCACCTTTTATTTGGTTAGGAGGACCATCAACAACTTAAGTGATCATGTCATCATGATGATATTTTCCTTTTTTTTCCCTTTTTCTTCGTTGCAGATGTAAATCAGATTCTCGTGGCCTATTAGTAGAAGTTTGTTATAGCATAAAGACAGCACAAGGAAACATTGGCACCGAAGGAACAATCGACGGGCTAGCCTGTTAGCCTATCAGGTCATTCCACGGGTCAATACTGATCCCACACTATGCAGCTAGCCTAGAGGAGGTTCAAACATTCTCGCTTTCGGCAGGTTCAAACCTATTACGTTCCTCTCGAAATCCCATATATGTAACAACTGGGATTGGGACCATTTATTTCAAGGTTGGATAGTGTGAACAGGCAGAAATTTTAGGACAAGTACACTTGAGTTTTGTCTTTAAGCATGTCATCGAAATTGTTGACGGGAAAAATAACCACCAATTTAGTTGTTTTAGTGCGAGTACAAAAATCTCAGTGCGCAACTCAACCAGAAAAGAATCTCCAAATTTGTGCTTCAGTCTCCAGGTCAAATTTCTTTAACTTTCTTTGCTGAATTCAATGAAATTCCACCGAAAAGGACTCCCACATGAAGCTTGTTCCTGATGAAACACAAGAAACATGTGTCCTTCCGGGGAAAAAAATTGTTCTCAAGTATGAAATTAGAATTTTCTTTCCATGAGGAAATCAACTCAAAACTGACATTTGACCTTGGTGGAAATGAAGAAATCATTCTGATGTCAGCCCCACAGCTGCTTCCGTTAGGCCTGATTGGCGACTCCGAAATCTTATTACATTAATGTTTTATGAAAAAGCTCTAGTTTTGATCGGATGTTTTTCAGAAAGTTTCGAGCTTTATGTTTTTGGAATTCATTTCTAATCATCTGGCTTTTATCTTCAATTTGTACTCCAACGGACAGAATTTCAAGAGGGAAATTGTTAAAAGATGGAGACGAGCTTATTTCTTCAGGCCGGAAATTCACCTTAGGCTTCTTTAGCCCTCAGAATTCTGGGCTCAGGTACGTTGGAATTTGGTACCATGGAATTCAAGTTCAAACAATTGTGTGGGTTGCAAATCGTGAAAATCCCGTATATGGCAATTGTGGGGTCCTAACAATCCAAAATGATGGGAATTTAGTAATCTTGGATGGACAAAACAATGTACTATGGTCTACAAATATTTCGAGAAGACTTAGAAATGCAACAGCAATCCTAAATGACACGGGTGATCTTACTCTGTATGGGCGAGTTCGGGGTAGACAACATAGTCTACCCTTATGGGAAAGCTTCAATGATTCAACAGACACGTTTTTACCCGAAATGAGAGCCTATGTGCATCCCCCGGATCATCGGGTTTTAACTTCTTGGAAAAGCGCGATCGACCCTTCTCCAGGAATCTACTCTTCAAGCATTGATCCTAGAGGATCCCCACAGATAATCATTTGGGAGGGATCAGAGAGAAGATGGAGAAGTGGTTACTGGAACGGATTGATATTTGTGGGTGTTCCGGGTATGAAGGCTATATATTTATATGGTTTTAAGCTTATCAATGAAGGAGATGGAAAGGTTTATTTTGTGTACACTGCATCTAATGATTCTGATTTGGTAAGGTTTCAATTAACTTGGAACGGAACGGAAGAGCAAAGAATGTGGGGAGCTGATTCAAAGTCATGGATTTTGTTACTAATGCATCCTGGAAACGATTGTGAGTTGTACAATAAATGTGGACCCTTTGGCATATGTGATATCATGAAAGTTCCTATGTGTTCTTGCATGTTGGGGTTTTCACCAAAGGACTTGGATCAATGGAACAGGGGGAATTGGTCAGGTGGTTGCATTAGAAGGATGCCTTTAGAATGTAATAACTCTGGGGTACTAGGATCAGAGAATATGAATGGGAAAAGAGAGAGATTTTACAAGGTTGATAATGTGAAATTGCCTGACTTTGTAGATTATGTGGGCTCAGAAGAGGCAGATGAATGTGAAAGGATATGTTTGCAGAATTGTTCTTGCGCTGCGTTCTCTTTTGTCAGTGGAATCAACTGCATGCTATGGCGGAATGAGTTGATTGATGTTCAAATTTTCGCAGAAGGTGGGAACACTTTGTTCATTCGCGTCGCACGTTCTGAATTAGGTATAAACCTATGCAACTTTACCTTGGTCTTAAATAAACATTTCAAAAGACAATGCTATCAAATAAGTGGAGTAAAAGTTTATCGACATAGTTTGACGCATCATTATGGGTCATCGAGACCTCTGTGTGTTTATAACACGAGTATGGTTGCGTAATCCGACCCCCATACTCCGCCATAGACGGAAGCCTCTAAGACAATGGGTAATGATGTTGTTGTTGTTCTATCTGTTTACCTAATTGCTAAAGACTCGAACCTGAGAACTCCTAGCAAGGAGAGATTGGAAGAGGGAAGATTCGATTTTAAATTTTATAGGTGTACAATTTTGAACTTATGTTTTTTTTGGGGGTTAAAATGCTGATATTAACCAGATAATCAAAGCATCAAGGGGATGCGACTCATATAATAGCCTTACTTGTAGGTCTACATGCTGACTTATATGTACTATTCAGTAATGTAAAGCAATCTTAAAATATATAAGCAGTGTCTATGTCTAAGATATGTAGGTAGAACTTATACATCACTCTACATACATGGGTGCATATTCTATGTGTTACATCCCTAGATACAAATGCTTCTTCTTCAAAAATATATTTGTTCTGAGCTTGCCAAATATAATACACCGTCGAAGCCAAGGCAATCTTTGCTGCCTTAGCTTTCAGCGCTTTCCCTTTGAGTCTTCTCGATCCCCAGGCTAGCAATCTGCTGATAGAGCGGATCCTCTGTGGAAGAGCTAGCCATGCTAAGATGGTTAGCCAAATTTGTTTGGTAGAGGAGAAGAAGATGTGTTGCAGCTAGGGGTGTAAATGAACCAAGCCGTTCGGTTGTTCGGCTCGTTTAGTTCGAGCTCGAGTTCGAGCTCGGCTCGGATAAAAGGTTAATGAACAGAGCTTGAACACCTTTTTTTGTTCGAGCTCGGTAAGTGACACCGTTCGTTTAAGGTGTTCGGCTTGTTAATGTTGTTCGTTGAGTTAAACGAACCAAGCTTGAACAAGTAAATATGTTCGTTTAAATAAACGAACAAGCTCGGCTCGTTCGCTAAATTAAATGAACAGAGCTTGAACAACGCAATGCTCGGCTCGTTCGGCTCGTTTACAGCGCTAGTTGCAGCGTCTCTAGTCCCGCCGAGCAGAGGTGACAGTCTCTGTTTTTTAAATAAACAAGGCGTTCTTTGGTAGGACGCTTGTTTAGTCCATCAAACCACAATGTGGAAGAGTGTTTGGGTGTTACTGTTGTGTCTCAAACAATCTTGCCCTAACTGACTTTTTGAACTTATATTGTTTCAGTGCAAATAGGTGGTGGTGCCACTAGCAAGTTAAAAAGAAGGTTTGTGCCTATAGCAGCATTGGTGGCCGGCCTGTTCCTTCTTATGGCATCCGTTTGGCTGATACAAAGGCGCCTAAAGAAGCTAGGTGGTTGAATTTGAGGCATTTGTGCTAATCCTAAAATTTTGGTAGAATCTTTACTGAATGAAATTCACTGCTGGAATTGCAGGAACTTTGAATTCCCCAGGGACAAATGCTAAATTGTGCGACGGCAAACAATTTAATAGCAATGAATATCTTCCAGACCTCTTACAACCAGGTGATATTAGTAATGGGAGGCAGCAAGGACCTGGAAGAGAATTAGAATATTTCAGTTTCAGCTGTATTACATTTGCCACAAACAACTTTTCTCACATAAACAAGCTTGGACAAGGGGGATTTGGTCATGTTTACAAAGTAAAAAAAAAAAGAACCTTTGTTCATTTTGTTTGTCTTCATGAAGCATTAGTAGCAATGTTCTAATCATAGTACTGTCTCAAATCTATCAGGGGAGGCTGCCAGGAGGTAGAGAAATAGCTGTAAAACGTCTTTCAAGGATGTCCGGACAAGGTTTGGAGGAGTTCAAGAATGAGGTTATGTTAATTGCTAGGTTGCAACATAGAAATCTGGTAAGACTTTTAGGCTGTTGCATTGAGGGAGAAGAGAAGATTCTTCTGTATGAATACATGCCCAACAAAAGCTTGGACTCTTTCCTTTTCGGTAAGCGCTAAACATCCTGATATTTTGTTTCTCCATATCGTGAATGATGTTCTGCTGATCCATAGATAATCACACTCATCTTGACTGCTAATTGCTGTGGATTTTGGTTTGAAATTGTATTAGACCCTGCTAAACAAACCAAACTAGACTGGAGACAGAGGCTTAACATAATTGAAGGGGTGGCCAGAGGGCTATTGTATCTTCATCGAGATTCAAGGCTCAGAATAATCCACCGTGATCTCAAGGCAAGTAACATTTTGTTGGACGAAGATATGAACCCAAAGATTTCAGATTTTGGGATGGCAAGAATTTTTGGAGGAAATCAGAATGAGGCCAATACAAACAGGGTTGTGGGCACATAGTAAGTATTGCACAATATGTTCTTTATTCATTTGCCTATACTAATAAATATGTTGAACTGCTAAGTTAATCCCATTTGCTTCATATGTAGTGGCTATATGTCTCCTGAATATGCAATGGAAGGTCTCTTTTCGGTGAAATCTGATGTATATAGCTTTGGCGTATTGGTTTTAGAGATTGTAAGTGGTCGGAGGAACACCGCCTTTCGAGCAGCAGATTACTCCAATATTGTAGGATATGTAAGTCTTTTAGAAAACACAAGTCAGTAACTTTCATTTTTATAGATAACTTTCCCCTCCTTGTCTCATCAGACCTGTGAGAGACTCCCACATTTCATGCACCCTTGGATCAAAAAATCTTGATTTAACGGTTCATGTAACATGTGGGACGTCCCAGACTGGGGCTCCTCTTACTTTGTTGTGCTATTCATCTTCTTATATTCTATAAAATGATTCAGACATGGGATCTTTGGGAGAAGGGTAAAGCAATAGAGCTTATGGATCCTTCTTCCATTGCGGATTCGAGGGACAAAAACGCGGTTCTAAGATGCATACACATAGGTATGCTATGTGTCCAAGACTCAGCAGCACACAGGCCAACCATGTCTTCAGTAGTGTTGATGCTGGAGAGTGAGAATGTGAATTTGCCCCCTCCAAGACAGCCTACATTAACTTCCATGAGGAGATCAGATGACCTGGAAATGTGGGATGTAAATCTAGATGTACCAGTACCACCCTCAAATGATGTGACTTTTAGTACAATTGTAGGTAGATGATTTTGTTTTGTACTTATGTTCTTCCCTTTGTTTTGATAGCTGCAGCGAAGTAACTAATACTTTTAGACCCTTTTCTTCCTGCTTAGACAAATTTTTGTCCCTGGTGAAAATTTTCCTCTTGCAATATTAGTAAGAGCATTTCTTCAGTGACATATCACAGTGAATTAGCTTATTCTCAAAGGAGGCCCAGGCATTGTCCAGTTGGTACTCGGGTTGGGATTTTCTCTAAGAGTTCAAGAGTTCGATTCCAGGGACGTGCACTGTGTGGATGTTCCTTTGCTGCTAGGTCTTCGGCCTGGTTTGTGGGTTACACCTTGTGTGGGTAACTGCGTAAGATCTCACCCAACCTAGGAGAGCGCTGGACTCCTTATTTACATCCTCCACACATGTTTCTTGGGGCTGAGGCGGTGAAGACCTCCGGGATGAGTGATTTTCACCCTTTTACTCCAATCTTTTTCTCAAAGGAAGAGGCTAAACCACCCGCATATATGCTAATTGACACCTAAATAAGGACATTTTTGTAACTTCATATTATGGGGAAAAAATACAGAAAGCCATAAAGTCAAAGTTCCGGTTTTTTCTTTTCTTTTTTTCTTCTTGGAATGAGTTGAATTGCCTTTTAATTTTTATCAATTCATCTCTTTCAATAATTCCAGGAGCAGAAAATGAAAGAATGTGAGAAACAACCCGACTTCTTAGCAATTGGATGAAACTTAATTTCGTACATACCATGTTTCATTCACATGATCTTCAAACATCAATTATAAAATCTAATTCAGAACTTATCTAAAAGTGTCTCATGATTTAAATCTTTATATGATGATAAAAATGTAGTTTCTTTACCATTTTAGAATTTGTCCATGAAACTTTCTTACCCTGTGACTAGATTCATACGCGAGAAATGACGCATCCCAGTCAAGTAGTTAAATCCGAAGGTCTATATTTCACCACCTCTGTGAACAACTAAATTGGATGCGCTTCTTATATTGTGAAGTACAGTTGATCGAAATAGCTTGACGCATCATTATGGGTCATCGGGAAACATCCTCTGTGTGTTTCTAACACATGGGTATGGTTGCGTACATCCGACCCCCCATACCCCTCCATAGACGGGAGCCTCTAACGTAATGTGTAATGTTGTTGTTGTTGTTTTCGTCTATATTTCACAACCATTTCTATTTCCAATGGAGTCAAATACACACTCTTCATTGACATGGAATAAAGCAAAATGATTCACTAAATTGGATGCGCTTCTTATATTGTGAACTAGCAGTTTATCGACATAGTTTGACCATTATTATGGGTCATCGGGAAACAACCTCTGTGTTTTTTAACACATGGTATGGTTGCATATATTCGATCCACATACCCCCGTCATAGGGGGAGCCTCCATGGCAGCGGGTAATGTCGTTGTCGTCCTCATTGTTAGATGAACTGAGATAAATGACAAACAAACAACACAACACTATTGCCGAGACGTGATGAAGATCACTGTCTTTAAAAGCAATTTCGCCTCCACCGGTGAGCAAGGTGAACTACAAGCGAATGCTTCCCAGGATTTAACGGCTTCTCTTGTTCGTTTGCTCTACGAGAAAGAGAATGAACTTGCAAGTAGAAGTGTATGAAAGTAGAGGAGAGGAAGGAAGAACACTGCTGAAACTTTTTTGTACTAAGAGTTTTCAGGAGAATATTTTTCTATTTTTTGTAGAATAGTTAAGCCTTGTATATATAGGCTTTTGGGTAGAAGAAGACATAGTTTAAAACTAGGCTCAGGAGTTTTCAGACCTTCCAAGTTCGTTGAATAACGTTCACTTTTGAAGGAAGATGATTCTTGGACCAAAAGATTCAACTCATCATAAAAGGTTCTGTCTGTTGGCACATCGATCGATCGATGTGATCGATCGAAGTCGGACAGAATCATTTCTTAATCCATTCTGCCTCACATAGATCGATCCATGTATCAATCGATGTCACATCGATCGATCGATGTGATCGATCTATGTTGGACATAAAGGTTCCAGCATTGCACCGTACTACATCGATCGATGTGTCTTACATTGATCGATCTATGTCCTCCAGAACACTTAACTTTATTCCAGCTTTCACTTAGTTCGATCCAACTTATACTTGGATCAATCTAAGTGATATTCTTCAAGTTAAAGGTGTTCAAATCACCACTCAAACTCCCAAACAATATTACACGTGTTTTTATATAAGTTCGGAGCACATTTAAAAGTATTTTAACATAATTTTTCCAACAATCCTCCACATGATCCAAACTTATATACAAACATTCCGAACGTTAATCAACTAAACTCTCTACTATCAAACAAAGACAATGACACATAATGGACAATGACTTACGTCTTGAATTGCCACTTAGTACTAGAAGAAGTATATAAACAGAAATAAGATGACATTGACGTTCTTGAATCTTACCTCGCTATTGTTTATATAAACTTACAACTGACATGTCATTGACTAGCTTCAGGCAAGTTCGCGGTGTGGTGCGATATCGGCCATGCACCCAGTCTCAGGTTTTCATAAGTGCTCTATTGAGTTGTTCAAAACTCTCATAGGAAGCGGCACCACCTCCACACTTATATAGGTAAAATTCATCAAGTGTGTACTGCACACACCACCATACAACATGGCTATGAATTTCATTAAGAGATTCTAATAAATCTCACCCTCTTTTATTTGCAGTAAGTACTATCTTCAACAGCATCATAGGAAGAGACAAAACGATAATACTTGTAGAACTTTTATATGACTTGTTTTTAACACATTGAACCCTGTTTGTAGGATCTCTACTAATAGTGGGTTGGGTTGCAGTCATCTAAAGTTCACAACAATGGAACAAGTCCCATTCCCCTCGATGCTTGTTGGACTAACTTCTTGTTCAGTCCTTTAGTTAAGGGGTCTGCCAGATTCAACTCGGTTCTTACATACTCCAAGTTGATCACCCCTGAACTAATTAAATCTAGCACAATATTGTGTCTCAATCTAATATGCCGGCTCTTTCCGTTGTAAATCTTATTCTTCGCTCGAGCGATCGTCACCTGAGAATCACATCGTATAGAAACAGAAGGTATAGGGTTTTACCACAAAGGAATATCAACCAACGAATTCCTTAACCATTGAGCTTCTGTTGCAGCAAGTTCTAAAGCAATAAATTCCAATTCCATAGTTGATTTTGCTATACATGTCTGTTTAGAAGATTTCCAAGATATGGCTCCGCCACCTAAAGTGAATACATAACCATTTGTCGAATTAATCTCATCATTATCCGACACCCAATTAGCATCGCAGAACCTTCTAACACAGCTGAAAAACCACTAAACACAAGACAAAGATTCATGGTTCCTTTGATATATCTCATTAATCTTTCTAGAGCCATCCAATATTCACTACTTGGATTATGAGTATATCTCGCTAGCCTATTAACAGCGTAAGCTATGTCAGGTCTTGTGCAATTCATTAAATACATTACACTTTCAATTATTCTAGCATATTCAACTTGTGAAACACTATTGTTCCTATTTTTCTTCAAGTGTACAGCATGATCATATGGTGTACTTATGGGTTTAACATCAAATAAGTTAAATCTTTTCAACATTTTCTCAACATAGTGAGATTGAGATAATGCATAACCCCCACAATTCTCGACTAACTTTAATCCAAGTATTAAATCAGCTTTACCCATATCTTTCATATCAAAGACGAAAGATAAGAATGATTTAGTACTATTCACAACATCCATATTGTTTCCAAAGATCAACATATCGTTAACATATAAACATACGATGACACAACCAGAATTTTCAACTTTACTATAAATGCAATGATCACTTTCATTCACAACATAACAGTTAGAAGTCATAGCATTATCAAATTTTTCATGCCACTGTTTTGGTGCTTGTTTAAGACCATACAAGGACTTCTTAAGTCTACACACCTTATGTTCTTGTCCTTGAAAGATCATACCTTTCGGTTGATGCATATATATTTCTTCATCTAGATCACCATTCAAAAGGCTGTTTTAACATCCATTTGATGTATCACCAACTTATTAATAGAAGCTAGAGCCACTAAAACTCTAATAGATGTTATTCTTGCTACCGGTGAATATGTGCCGAAATAACCTATTCCCTCTTGTTGAGTAAAACCCTTGGCAACTAGCCTTGCCTTAAACTTATCGATAGTGCCATCATCCTTTAGTTTCTTCCTAAAGACCCATTTACAACTAATAGGCTTACATCCTCTAGGCAACTCTACTAGTTCCCAAGTATTGTTACTAAGAATCAACTCACAAGTTCACTATTTATAGCTTCTTTCCAAAACTTAACGTCTATGGAACTCATAGCCTCTTTATAAGTCTTAGGATCTTCATCTAAAATAAAAGCAGTAATAAAGTCGCCTCCAAATGACTTTTCAACCCTTTGCCTTTTGCTTCTTCTAGGTAAAGAAGCAATTTCGTCACTAGGTTTATTGCTAGACTCATCAAGTTCATAACTAGTGCTAGTCACCTTCTCTTTCTTTATTGGAAACTCAAGTTCAAAAAATTCAGCATCTTTAGATTCCATAATCACACCATTATCTAAGGTCATAAACCTATATGCAGCACTATTCAAGGCATATCCCACAAACACATAGTCTCTAGTTTTAGAACCAATTTTATCCCTTTTGAACTTAGGAATTCCAACTTTGGCTAAGCACCCCCACACTTTCAAATAATTTAAGTTGGGTGCATAACTTTTCCAGAGTTCATATGGAGTCAAACTGGTTTTCTTATGTGGAATTCTATTAAGAATATGACATGCTGAAAGTATAGCCTCACCCCACATATTACTCAGCAATCCGGAACTTAAGAGCATTGTATTCATCATATTCTTAAGTGTCCTGTTCTTCCTTTCAGCAATGCCATTGGATTGAGGAGTATATGGAGGTGTAAACTCATGTATAATGCCATTATCTTCACAAAATTTTCCTAAAGACAAGGTACTATACTTACCTCCTCTATCCAATCTTACCTTTTTGATTCTTTTGTCTAGTTGGTTCTCAACTTCATTCTTGTATTTAATAAACATATTTTCCGCTTCATCCTTGTTACTAAGTAAGTAAACCTTAGTAAACCTGGAAAAAGCATCTGTAAAGGTAATGTAGTATCGTTTACCTCCTTTACTCATAATGTTCTTAAAGTCTCCTAGATCACAGTGAATCAATTCTAATTTCTCCGTTGCTCTATTTACTGACTTGAAGGGTTTCTTATGATGTTTCCCTTCAATACAATAATGACACTTAGTTAGACTGTTCTCATTATTTATTTCAATTAGATTAGTATTCTTTAACCTTCTAATTGCATCAGCATTAACATGTCCTAGTCTAGCATGCCATAAATCAAACGAATCAACAATATACACAGAACTAGATTCATTCTTATTATTCAAACAAACAGCATCAAGAACAAATAAACCTCCCGAACAGAAACCTTTCCCAATAAACTCCTCTCTTCTAGATAGAACAAGTTTATCAGAATCAAAAACAAGCTTAATATTAGCCTTGTTCAGAAGTGCTCCAGAAATCAAGTTCCTCCGAATGGTAGGAACATGTAGCACATTGCTCAACTCCAGCCTTTTTTCAGAAGTCAACTTGAGAAGCACTTTCCCCTTCCCGATCACTCGGGTTGCTCGTGCATCCCCTAGGAAGACCTGGTCTCCACTATCTATCTTTTGATAATCAAGAAATAGATCTCTGCTGGTTGCAATATGTCTAGTGGCTCCAGTGTCCACCACCCATTCAGTCGTACCTCCGACAAGGTTTACCTCATCGACGATGACTGCAGAGACTGTCTCTTCTTCAATGTCTGAACGTCCTTCAGCGAGATTGGCTTGCCCGCTTGATTGACCTTTTCACTTGTTGCAGAAGAACGCCTTTGTTAGGTCCGAAATACACTCTAGAGGGGGGGTGAATAGAGTGTTTGGCTCTTTTGCGGAATTTTCTCGTTTGCTCAACTCAAAAAGATATTCAAAATCAGAGCAAGAATGGGAGATGAGAAGTAGTGAATGAGTACACCGGATATAGAGTGGTTTGAATCGTAAATGATTCTACTCCACTACCACTTTGTTTCCAAAGTGGATTTTCAACAACTACTCTTCTTATTATGAACAATAAGAACAACCACAGCAACACTTACACTAACACTTTAGTGTAAGCAACAACAACAGCACCTTCTTGCACAAAACACACTTGTGCAACTACAGCAACTACAGCTCTTAGCAAGAACAACTTCTTGCTTCCTTACAACTTCAACAAAAGTTCCCTCAAGAACTTCTCACAGTGGGTTGAAGAAATATAGTAAGGTTCACACTTTCTCACAAGTCTAATCACAAGCAAGAGATCAAATATTTATGGTTCATCTTGTGCTTGACTCTCTTTCTCTCAATATACAATAATGAAGATCAAAGAAAAGGTAGACAAGCTTTAAACAAATTTACAAGTATGAGAGAAATATACAACAATGGAAAATGAAGCTAGATGATGTTGAAAGTGTGTCATTGCTCCATCCAAGCCTCTTCTATTTATAGATAAAGTTGACCACGTTTTTGAGGCTCACCACCAAGTCTTCATCTTCAAAAATGTCAAGATAGTGCCCAAATAGTCTTTAGCCATCCTATGGAATGATTTGATCTTGAATAGCTACCCTAGAGAATCTTAGACATGGTTAAAATAGTCAAGGAAGCATTTAGTATGTTGGATTAAAGTCCACAAGAAATTTGAGCAAGATTGGAAAGAGAAAATATCATAGATCTTCCTTGGATTTTGTTCCAACGTTTGAAAATTTTTGAATCCTTGAGACGTCGATCGATCTACGTGCCAGAGCTGAGAGATCGACGTCTCTCAGTCAGACGTCGATCGATCGACGTATGCCTGGCTGAGAGATCGACGTCTCTCAGAATGACGTCGATCGATCGACGTCTTTAGGCTGAGAGATCGACGTCTCTCAGATGTATGTCGATCGATCGACATACCTTAAGCTGAGAGATCGATGTCTCTCAGTTATACGTCGATCGATCGACGTATGCTTAACTGAGAGATCGGCGTCTCTCAGATACACGTCGATCGATCCACGTCTCTTGGCTGAGAGTATGACGTGGATCTGAGTGCTCAAATATTTACCAAGCTTCACATGGATCTCTTGAGGGGCTGATGTATACTTCATCCGATCCATGAGAGATTTTACGTCTCGCACATGTTTACTTCAATTTGCTTCGAACTTAAGATATGAAATTTTATCTTAGTCCTTTTAAAACATCTTTTTGTATCATCAAAACATTTTATAAACTAACAATCTCTCCCTTTTTGATGATTTCAAAACCGAGATTCTAAAAGATGTTTTTCCTTTGTTTTAACTGTTTGAATGTTTCAAACTTGAAAAATATCAATCTCCTCCTAAGTATGTGCACTTTATAACTTCCGTAGTGGTCAATGTGAACAAGATTTTGCAATTTCAACCAAAATACTTTTCTTTGAAATTTGCTCCCCCTCAACCGAACGTGTATCAACAACCCAACTTTCTCAAACATGCATCAATAGCTCTCCATGCTCATTGTTCATTTTACCAACAATTAACAAAGATTCCAATTCCAAACTTACCTCATTTTGCCAGCTATCAAACAATCTCATCATGCAATAAACCATTTTAACAAATAAGCCAATAAGCAACAACTAAGTCAAATAAGCCACTTAATCAACAAATAAGCCACTAAGCCACTTAAGCAACAATAACCATTTTCTCCCCCTTTTTGAAAGCATCAAAAAAACAAACAACAATTCTTTATTAAATTCAAAGACACATCCAAGTTTTACAACCAACAACAAATACTAAGCTAGAACAAGAAGCACATTTAAACAACACCCTAGTCTTCATCTGAAGAGAACGCGACTCCAGGAATGCACGCTTTCATTTTTGCCTTGAACTTGGCAAATCTTGATTCATGCATGGATACTTTGCCCTTTAGCTCACCAACTTACTGCTGAAGACTAGCAACTTTAGCTTGAAGCTCCGGGACATTGGAGCTCAAGCTACTTGGTTCTTGTTGAGTATCCGGTTCAGGAATGGGTGCCTCATCCGGAAGGTCTTCTTCTTCCCTTGCTTCCTTCTCTTGTTCTCTCCTCATCGCTTCTTTTCTAGACTTCAGTATTTGTTGGATGTTGACTTTATCATAGAAGTCCTTGTGCGTTATGTTGTCAACATCCGTGTCATCCACATAAATACCCGACTTCACAAGCATCCTATATATAAGGTTACTATAGGGAAGGGCTTTGTTTTGTTTGGTTGCAGCTTCGGCAACATTTGTCATAAACAGATCCCCAAAGTTAACCTTCTCATGGTTAGCTATTCGGTATGCTATGTAGAAGTCAAGGTTACTTAGCAATTTTGCAGATTTACCATTGATGCAGAATGTAACAATGGCAAGAAGGGTACGATAAACTAAAGGCATGTCATTTGTGTTTTTACTTGGATGGAAGCCTAAGAAAGGTTTCACTTCATCTTCAGAGACTTTCCACCTAGCCGTATCCCATTTCCATGCATTAAACTCATAGTACCCTTCGTTGGGTACACCAATCAAGCTACAAATTTTTTCAACTTTCCATTTCACATGGTGTCCATCAATAACTGAATGTAGAGCTAAGGGAAGGCCATTTATGTATTCAATCCATAAATTCGCATAAAAAAGCCTAGTATATTTAGTGGACATTTTGAGCATCTCATTCTCATGCCAAATATTTCTCCACTCTTGAACATCTAACCATTCAATGATGGGATTTAGTTCATCATTGCTTAGAATATCATTTATTCTAAGCAATTTGAGTGGGATAGTGGGTCTATCATCATCTTCACATTTATCAAATAACTTTTGAGCATGTCTAGAGATGTAACTTACGTGCCCTGGGATTAGGGGTTCCTCCAAAGCATCCTTTGCATCTTTGGCTTTGACCCAAGGGAAATTTGAGAGAGTCAGAATACTCCTAATTGTGGCTAGCACTTGTGCTTGACTCTCATCCATAGATTGTTTTCTTCGAGGTTGAGATGTTTGTCCTTGAGAAGAGGTGCTTGAACCTTCTCCTCCACCCCTAGAGGATCTTGGCCTCTTTGTGGTATTTTTGCTCCTTGAAGATATTTTGAGAGAAATTAGGGCTTGAAATTTAGGGATTTCTGGAGAGGAATGGCTGAAGAAGATGAAAATCGAGTGTAGAGATGACTATGTTGTGATTTAGAGATGAAATTGAGTAGAAGAAGGATTTTTAGATGAGGAGACGCAGGTTTTTGGTAGGGTTTCAGAGGTTTGAGTGAGTTAGAAATGAGGAATAGGTCGCTGTTTTTGAGTTTTAAAGGTTGTAGATTCGACGACGTCGATCAATCGACGTCTGAGTTCGACGTACGTCGATCGATCGATGTCAGAGATCGACGTACGTCGATCTCTTGTTTTGATACGTCGATCGTTCGACGTATACCTATTTTTGAGATTTTCAATTTTTACCCCTTTAAATGATGTTTATCATCCCTAATCTTGTTCTAATTGATTCGAATGTCTCAGTGGGAAAGGATTTGGTAAAGATATTCGCCAGTTGGTCATTTGTTGGAACAAACTCAATGCATACCAATCCCTTTTGGATGCAATCTCTTATGAAGTGATGCCTTACTTCAATGTGTTTTGTTCTACTATGATGAACCGGGTTTTGTGTTATACTTATGGCTGATGTGTTGTCACATAGGATGGAAACCTTATCAAACTTAACATTGTAATCGTTCAAGGTGTTGATCATCCAAAGTAGTTGTGCACAACACGAAGCGGCCGATACATATTCGGATTCCGCCGTTGAAAGTGACACACTATTTTGTTTCTTGGAGAACCAAGAAACTAAACAATCTCCAAGGAATTGACATGTCCCGGAGGTGCTTTTCCTATCAACAAGATTTCCGGCATAGTCGGAGTCACTGTATCCTCTCAGATCAAAACAACCATTTTTGGGATAAAACAACCCAAAGTTCAAAGTTCCTTTTAAGTACCTAAAGATACGTTTAATGGCAACTAAATGCGATTCCTTAGGCATACTTTGAAATCTAGCACATAAGCACACAGCATGCAAAATATCCGGCCTACTAGCAGTTAAATAAAGTAAACTACCAATCATACCCCTATATTTTGTTACCTCAACCGGCTTTCTTTTTTCGTCTTTGTCAAGCTTTGTACTTGTGCTCATCGGAGTGCTCACACTTCTTCCATCATCAAATTTGTACTTCTTGAGCAAATCCTTAGTATGCTTTGTTTGAGATATATATACTCCATCTTGAGTTTGCTTGATTTGAAGACCAAGAAAGTAGTTGAGTTCGCCCATCATGCTCATTTCAAATTCTCTTTCCATCAATTTTGCAAAATGCTCACAAAGAGAATCATTAGTAGCACCAAATATGATATCATCCACATAAATTTGAACAAGCAATTGATGGTTTCCTTGTTCTTTAATAAAAAGAGTAGTGTCGACTTTTCCTCTTGAAAACTCATTCTCAAGTAGGAAGTTACTTAATCTATCATACCAAGCCCTAGGAGCTTGTTTAAGTCCATAAAGGGCCTTTTTGAGTTTGAAGACATGATTTGGATAATCATGATTTTCAAACCCCGGAGGTTGAGCCACATAGACCTCTTCTTGAATTATTCCATTCAAGAATGCAGATTTCACATCCATTTGATATAGTTTGAAATCCTTATAGCATGCATATGCTAACAACATCCTGATAGCTTCTAACCTAGCTACGGGGGCAAAGGTCTCATCATAGTCTATGCCTTCTTCTTGCCTATAGCCTTGGGCTACTAACCTAGCCTTGTTTCTAGTGATGCTTCCTTTATCATCCATTTTATTTCTAAATACCCATTTAGTGCCAATTACGGGATGATCACTAGGTTTAGCAACTAATTCTCAAACATCACTTCTTTCAAATTGATTTAATTCCTCTTGCATAGCTAATATCCAATCTTCATCATTTATTGTATCCTTTATCTTTTTAGGTTCAACTTGTGAAATGAAAGCATTTTCATTGAATTTTCTCCTAGTCATTATGCCTTGGCTAGTTTCTCCTAATATCAATTCTTTAGGGTGATCTTTCCTATACTTATATGAATCCGGTAAATTTGAGGTATCTCCTCCTACTTCTTCATCTTCAACCTTAGGTTCAAGGGGATCAATCCTAAGGTCAATAACAATATTACCTTTTGGATTCTCAAATTTCTCTATATAGCTTACTTCAATTTTTTCATCATCACTATCATCATTAATGTTTGATTTATCCTCACTGAGTTCACTAAACTTGACATGAATTGATTCTTCAACTTTCATGCTTCTTTTATTATATACTCTAAATGCCTTTCTATTTTGAGCATAACCCATAAAGATTCCTTCGTCCGCTTTGAAGTCGAGTTTATCCAAGTTATCTTTGGTGTTAAGTATAAAGCACTTACAACCAAATACCTTGAAATAACAAATATTTGGTACTCTATCCTTCCAAAGCTTATAAGGAGTCTTTTTGAGAAATGGTCTCAAATAAACTCTATTGATCACATGACAAGCGGTATTTACCGCTTCGGCCCAAAAATACTTGGGTAGCTCAAATTCGTTTAGCATGGCTCTACTCATTTCTTGAAGTGTTCTATTTTTTCTTTCCGCAACACCATTTTGTTGAGGAGTTCTTGGAGCTGAAAAATTGTGTCCATACCCTCTTGAAATTCTCCATCAAACTCACCACCTCTATCACTTCTAATTTCCTTAATTGTGTCTTCTTTTTGATTTTTTAATCTCTTACAAAGCTTTATAAATTCTTGACATGCATCATTCTTTTTAGCTAAGAACATTACCCAAGTGTACTTAGAGAAGTCATCTACCACCACAAAGGTGTAATGTTTTCCACTTAGACTTGCTGTACCAATATCCTTATACAAATCCATATGTAGCAATTGTAGAGGTTTGGTGGTGGAGATTTCACTTTTGGGCTTGAAACTTGTTTTAACAAGTTTTGCCTTTTGACAAGTGTCAAATTTAATTTTGGAAGACCTTGGACTTTTTCATTTTTGCAAATATCTTTGAAATTTTTAAAACTAATATGTCCAAGTCGTTTATGCCATAGTTGAGTCAAATCATTTTTGGCAACTAGGCAAGAAACATTTTGTGATATCAAATCATGTGTGCTAAATTTGTAAACATCATTTTTACGTATAGCCTCAAAAACAATCTTATCGTTCTTTTTCACAACACATTTTATTTTCACAAATTCAATTTGAAAATTAGCATCACATAGTTGGCTAACACTTATCAAATTATACTTAAGCCCTTCTACATATAATACATTATTAATAGTAAAAGAAGAGTTACCAATTTCTCCATGTCCAAGGATTTTGGCTCTCCCATTGCCAAAATACACCGTTCCACCATCTTGGAGCTTGAGCTTGGTGAACAACGTTTTGTCTCCGGTCATGTGTGTTGAACATCCGCTGTCCATAAGCCATTTGGTTCCTTCTTCTTTGGCTACTCCATTTATTTTGAGAGCCTACAAAACCAAAAGATGTATGCATTGGTACCCTTTGAATGTTGGGTCCTTTAGGGTTAGTTTGTCGACCCTTAGGCTTCCAAACATACGTGCTTCCAAATCTAGCTCTACATGCTTTCTTCACATGTCCTAGTTTGTAGCAATAAAAACAAGTGGGTACATGCTTTGGTTTAGAAGGTGATGAATTTTGTTGTTTTTTTCTATTATTTGCCTTCTTCTTTAAGGACTTAGGTTTAATAGAAGAAAGTGATGAATTAAATCCTAAACCGGATTTATCATTTCCAATTCTTTGATTTCCAAGTAGTATGTCTAAGTTGTTTTTACCTTTTGTTAGTCTTTGTAAGTCTAACTTTAGTTTCTCACATTCTTTTTTAATTTCTACATTTTCAAGAGCTACGGTTTTATGCATGGTGAGTATGATGTCATGCTCTTGAAACATCAAAATATTCTTGTCATATAAGCTCTTATTTTCTAAGATGCATTTCTTGAATTCTTTCTTCAAATGCTTATATTTTAGATTCAATTTTTCAAAATCATCTTGCATATCTCCTATTTCATCATGCAAATTTGAAGGGTTAGAATTTACCTCAAGATCATCTTCAATTTCCATAAGACAAGTATGTTGAATCTTTGGATTGTCAACCATTGCAACAAGTCCAACACCTTGATCTTCACTCTCTTCTCCTTCCGATTCCGAAAGGAGATCATCCCACGTGGTTACCTCCGCATTGAGGGCTTTCTTCTTTTGAGGAAAGACCTTCTTCTCTTGCTTTTGCGGCTCTTTTACGTGGCAATCGGCAATGAAATAACCGGGTCGACCACATCTATAGCAATTTTAACTTGCTTCCTTTTCTTTAGATGGTCTCTTGAAAAACTTTCTTGCTTGAGCTTTGTTTCTAGTTGCTATTCTTCTAAATTTTCTTACTAGAAGAGCAACTTCCTCATCCGATTCATCGGACTCTACCACCAATCCTTTGTGTGATGTTTGTGTGGGCTTGATAGGATTCATCCTATTTTGTTCATCAATAAGAATTTCATGAGTAAGAAGATTACCGGATAGCTCATCAAGGGTAAGAGTCTTGAGATTCTTTGATTCGGTGATGGCGGTGACTTTAGGTGTCCATTCTCTTGGCAAAGAGTTGAGAAGTTTTGAGACAAGGTCTTCATTTGAGATTTTCTTGTCAACCATGGAAAGTTGATTCACTATTCGTGTGAATCGATCGATTGTCTCCTCAATCTTTTCACCGCTTTTCATTCCGAACATCTCATACTCCTTCATGAGCATAAGTCGTTTGGCCATTCTTACTTGCTCAAATCCTTCATGTATCATTTCAAGCCTTTTCCATGCCTCATGGGCTGTTTCAAGACCTTGAAGTCTTATAAGCTCGGTGGTGGTGAGAGCACTTGAGAGAATATCAAATGCTTTGCCATTAATGGCAAATCTTATCTTTTCTTCATCGGTGTAATCATCCTCATATTTGAATATTGATTCTCCTTTTGAGTTGGTAATCATAGGAACTTTAATTCCTTTGAAAACTGCTCTCCATATATCAAATCCACAGCCTTCCAAGTGATTGATCATTCGAAATTTCCATAAGGAATAATTTTGGGCATCAAACATGGGTGCTTTAGTGTTTGATCCGGAAAATAGTGCAGCAGGCTTAGGAGATGAAGAGGTTGAGGTTGAGATTGAGGTTGTCATTGCCATGATCTTTAACCTTGCTACTTGCAAAGATAGGCCAAGCAATCAAGGTTACGCTCTGATACCAATTGTTAGGTCCGAAATACACTCTAGAGGGGGGTGAATAGAGTGTTTGGCTCTTTTGCGGAATTTTCTTGTTTGCTCAACTCAAAAAGATATTCAAAATCAGAGCAAGAATGGGAGATGAGAAGTAGTGAATGAGTACACCGGATATAGAGTGGTTCGAATCGTAAATGATTCTACTCCACTACCACTTTGTTTCCAAAGTGGATTTTCAACAACTACTCTTCTTATTATGAACAATAAGAACAACCACAACAACACTTACACTAACACTTTAGTGTAAGCAACAACAACAGCACCTTCTTGCACAAAACACACTTGTGCAACTACAGCAACTACAGCTCTTAGTAAGAACAACTTCTTGCTTCCTCACAACTTCAACAAAAGTTCCCTCAAGAACTTCTCACAGTGGGTTGAAGAAATATAGTAAGGTTCACACTTTCTCACAAGTCTAAGCACAAGCAAGAGATCAAATATTTATGGTTCCTCTTGTGCTTGACTCTCTTTCTCTCAATATACAATAATGAAGATCAAAGAAAAGGTAGACAAGCTTTAAACAAATTTACAAGTATGAGAGAAATATACAACAATGGAAATGAAGCTAGATGATGTTGAAAGTGTGTCATTGCTCCAACCAAGCCTCATCTATTTATAGATATAGTTGACCACGTTTTTGAGGCTCACCACCAAGTCTTTATCTTCAAAGATGTCAAGATAGTGCCCAAATAGTCTTTAGCCATCCTTTGGAATGATTTGATCTTGAATAGCCACCCTAGAGAATCTTAGACATGGTTAAAATAGTCAAGGAAGCATTTAGTATGTTGGGTTAAAGTCCACAAGAAATTCGAGCAAGATTGGAGAGAGAAAATATCATAGATCTCCCTTGGATTTTGTTCCAACGTTTGAAAATTTTTGAATCCTTGAGACTATCGATCGATCTACGTGCCAGAGCTGAGAGATCGACGTCTCTCAGTCAGACGTCGATCGATCGACGTATGCCTGGCTGAGAGATCGACGTCTCTCAGAATGACGTCGATCGATCGACGTCTTTAGGCTGAGAGATCGACGTCTCTCAGATGTATGTCGATCGATCGATATACCTTAAGCTGAGAGATCGACGTCTCTCAGTTATACGTCGATCGATCGACGTATGCTTAACTGAGAGATCGACGTCTCTCAGATACACGTCGATCTATCCACGTCTCTTGGCTGAGAGTATGACGTGGATCTGAGTGCTCAAATATTTACCAAGCTTCACATGGATCTCTTGAGGGGCTGATGTATACTTCATCCGATCCATGAGAGATTTTACGTCTCGCACATGTTTACTTCAATTTGCTTCGAACTTAAGATATGAAATTTCATCTTAGTCCTTTTAAAACATCTTTTTGTATCATCAAAACATTTTATAAACTAACAGCCTTGTGTCCCTGCTTTCCGCACATCCAACAAGCTCCTTTTGATTGTGACTTAAAGCGTTCCTGCACTTGTGCTTTACCTTTGGCGTTGTTGGACTGGAATCTTGGCTTCTTGGCTGCATGTTCGACGATGTTGGCCTTGACGCTACCTTCGTCACCGCTAGTATCTTCAAGCCTATTGTTTTCCTCTATACGGATGTGTTTGATTACACTATCCATAGAGAGCTTGGTGTCATCATGCTTACCTCTCTTCTTGTATTTATTCCAAGAAGAAGGAAGGTTCTCGATCAACACTGCTGCTTAGAAGGTTTCATCGATCTTGATCCCTTCCTGTTCGATGTTATCCACCAGTTGTTGAAACTGATGAATCTGATCATTGATGGATATGTGGTCAACCATCTGAAATTTGAGAAATTCGCTGACCACATACTTCTTTTTTCCGGCATCTTCAGAACCATATTTGTTTTGAAGAGCTTTCCAAATTTCCTTTGCTGATTGAAACTTGAAATAAATATCAAACAGCGAATTTGAGAGAAAATGAAGAATATGTCCTCTACATGTGACATTGTCTGCATCATATTTGAGAGCTTCTCCATCATCAACATGTTTCTCTTTTGTCAAAACATAGGAGACAGACAGCATCTCAAGGAAATAGAGAACTTTCGCAGACCACCTCTTAAAGAACTTTCCATCGAAAGGCTCGAGTCTTGACATATCAGGAACAGCAGGCTGTTTGGTTTCCATTGCAGAAAATTGCTTTTAAGATTGTTAGATAAACTGAGATGAATGACAAACATACAACACAACACTATTGCTGAGACGTGATGAAGATCACTGTCCTTAAAAGAAATTTCGCCTCCACTGGTGAGCAAGGTGAATTACAGGCGAATGCTTCCCAGGATTTAATGGCTTTCCTTGTTCGTTTGCTCTACGAGAAAGGAAATGAACTTGCAAGTAGAAGTGTATGAAAGTAGAGGAGAGAAAGGAAGAAGGCTGCTGAAACTTTTCTGCACCAAGAGTTTTCAAGAGAATATTTTTCTATTTTTTGTAGATAGTTAAGCCTTATATATATAGGCTTTTGGGTAGAAGAAGACATAGTTTAAAACTAGGTTCAGCAGTTTTCAGACCTTCCAAGTTCGTTGAATAACCTTCGCTTTTGAAGGGAGATGATTCTTGGACCAAAAGATGCAACTTAGCATGAAAGGTTCTGTCCATTGGCACATCGATCGAAGTCGGATAGAATCATTTCTTAATCCATTCTGCCTCACATAGATCGATCCATGTATCGATCGATGTCACATCGATCGATGTGATCGATCTATGTTGGACAGAAAGGTTCCAGCATTGCACCGTACTACATCGATCGATCGATGTGTCTTACGTTGATCGATCTATGTCCTCCAGAACACTTAACTTTATTCCAGCTTTCACTTAGTTCGATCCAACTTATACTTGGATCGATCCAAGTGATATTCTTCAAGTTAAAGGTGTTCAAATCACCACTCAAACTCCCAAACAATATTACACGTGTTTTTATATAAGTTTGGAGCACATTTAAAAGTATTTTAACATACTTTTTCCAACATTCATCGTCTATAATTCACAACCGTCGCCGGACCGGCAAATTACAAATACATTCGACAACGCCGATGTTATCACGACCAGGGGCGGGGCTTTGCATTAGAGCGACGGCAAGCATATTAGGGCCTGTGTAGAAATATTGCAGGTTCCGAATATGAGCATAGAAATATACTGTGGCCGTCATAATAAAACCTTGCCGATTATGAATGGAAGAGTTCGAAAATGTATGAATATATACTTGGTGTGATGTGAGAAAAATTGTTTAATCGTGTCTCATGTTAAACTCTTTTATCTCGTATAAACTCATGTGCATCTTTTTCCGTTTATATTTTAGCCCCTATTTTTGGCTCAAACGTTACAACCTTTTGTGTCACACTGTGACTTAGAATTAGATGTTAGTTCGAGTACAGAAAGAAAAGGTGTAATGGCATATGAGTGTGTGCCAGGAGTTTATGCATCTTCTGAACACATGGCTCCATGCTAATCATAATGAGGATTCTGAGAGTGACGCAATACATCTAGACCTTAGTTTGCTTATGGTTGTACATAGGAACGAGGAACCGCGATGTTGGTTGGGACCTAAATGAAATACATGGCTTTGATACTCAGCTAGACGCCTATCACCTTGGTTCTGGCACTTCATCACCTTGGCTACTTTATCACCTCGACTCATCATTTCTGCTCGGTCACTACACGTCACTTCAGCCCGACATTTCATCACTTCGGTTCATTATTTCACTGTACTTCATTTCTGTACTCTTCACCTGAGCTTGATACCTCGACTCGTCATATCACTCTGCATTTTATGCTTCATCGCCTCGATTCAGTACTTCATTGTATTTCATTTCTGTATTGCCACCTCGGTTGGACACCTCGACTGCACTTTATTTCTACGGACTATATTTCAATACTTTTTGATATAGACATAATATTTTTCACGGGGTGTGCTCAAATAGACACAAACAAAGTAGAGTCCAAACAAAATGGCATGTGATTCCCAACAAGAAAACGAATAGAATTGGAAACCACCAACTTTGAAAGAATATTATCAGTCTAAACTATGTAGCGAGAAAGAAAAAAATGACTTGTCAATCTATTGATCGAATAGGAAAAGAAAAGGTTAAGATTAATATAAATATGACATACTTATTGCAGTTCAGATCTGAGGAGGTTAAAAGTGAGACAAAATATGAGGTCTCTAATCTTACGTCGGCACGTGTATAAAAGTAGTTTTTTAAAGAAGGGGATGCTGCACTTTTTTTTAAAAAAAAACTGTTTTTGTACAAATGGCGACACGTGATTAGAGGTCTCATAATTTACCTCACTTTTAGCCTCTAAAGATATGAACCCGGCTTATTGGATAAGCAGAGTGGACCATAGTGGTTTTATTAAACACAAAGCTACGTGACAGTTGCAGTCAGTTCTAAACTAAATGCAGTAGTTGCATTACAACTATGAATATAAATGCCTGTCGGACATCTAGTACGGAGTAAACTTTTGCGCTATTTTTCAGTCATATTTGTCCAGTCACCGTCATTTTAATGTATCCCTGAATGTTGGAGATTAATTTTCGTACGTATATCACTTTGCTATAATTCAACAGATATGTCACATAATTTCATAGTACATATGTTTCATACATTTCATATAACATAAATCAGAAACTATTATTATGCCATTATTTAAAGAGTATTCTGGTTGGTAATATGTTCGATGTCCTTAACTGTACATAACTCCATAGTCAACATTATCCAATAGTACATGATCATCAAACATAAACATTGACACCCAATAGTCATTTTCCTCGACATAATACGATGATTATTCAAATATATAATAACCAAGCATAAACTAAATTTGCTACCCCATGCAGAAAAAACACAATACCATGATTACCGCGCTACCCCATACAGAAAAAACACAATACCATGATTACCGTCGCCATACAATGTGCTCAAACAAAGATAGTAGTTTCTTAAAGTGGATGGTTGTTCACCAAAAAAACGTTGTCTACAAAGTCCTAGGGTTACAATAGCAAATCAAATTATTGGAGGAAAAGGTCATACCTTGACTCTGAAGTCCTTCATCGTCTTAGTTTTAAAAAACATCGTAGAGGACGTAAATCTGGAGCTCAGCGGCCTCCTAGATTGGAGAAGGTCATACGCAAGAAGCTCACACAAAGTGTCCACTACAAACTGATCTTTTTTACAGCGGATGTTAAAAAGAAGAAACAAGAAGAAGCACAATCCGTGAAGAGTAGCATTGATTGAATAGTTAGCGTCTGATCAAATGGTGAATTAATGGTCAGGATGATGAAAGGGTGATATGATGATCCAGGCTGAGGCAGTGTGATGAGTGTCACTTGGGAATCCCGAAGTTTTTAGAGGTGTGATCACGTCGAAGAAGGAAGGTACAACCGGAGAAGAAGAAGTGTTGGCGGGAGGAGTTTTAAACGTGTGAATGACACTTTTGCCCTTTGTATTTCGTTTATGTGATGACAGTTAGTAAGGATAGAATGGTAATTTTACACTATTTTCTTCTTCCTCAATCGGGTGTATAAGTTGGACTTTGGGTATGAATAACTACCCGATTGCATGTGTAAAAATTCCTCTCATTGTCTTAATGAAAATTCATCATTTTTGTTTCAATCTCTTCCTTGGTTCTTAGAAGTTCGATTGTAGCACTCAATTTTTACATTCTTTGGCCCAAACAATAGTGAAATATACACACTGCATGTGTCTTTGGAATCGAGCTACGTATATCTTGGAGCAATTCCAAACCTGAATACCAACTGAGCTATGCCCTTGGAGTATATCAAATCAAATTCTAATTTTATAATTCTAATTTTATAGACGTTTGACTAGAGAAATGATACAGACAATTGATTTGCGTCAATTATTTGCCGAATATATTTAAATAAACCATTATTTTGAATAGCAAAAATCACTACCTACCATCTTCAAATGAAAAACTTACTAACATTGTGTCAAAATTTTACCATCTTTGCATGCATTATAAAAGTTGTAAACACAAACATTTATAGTATTTATAAAAGAAAAAGCAAATGGCAAATATTGCTTTTTTGCCATTAAGTCCGAAATGGGAATAAAATAAAACAATCTGAAAGAAGTGAACTTTGAGTCGGCGCACTCATAAATAATTACCTTTATCCCTTTGAAGTTTAAGGTAATCGTCAATAACTTTTTTTTACGTTTAAAAATACATATTTAACCTTTTCTTAGATTAAAAGGTAAAATAGCAGACTCTGTTTAAATTTACAGTGACAATGCAAAGGGGACACTATGTCAATCCATGGTGTGACATGTATTCCTTAGAGTAGAGAAGCACAATCCGTGCAAAGAGGAGTGAACAGTGAAGGAAGGTCACTGATTCAGTAATTGATCTATGGTCAGCATCGGTTGAGTGTTGGAGATGATATGTGATGCTGGTTTGGCTAGCAAGGATGAGAAGAGATGAGACGCAAGCCAGGAAGAAGAAAGACAGTTAGCGGGAAAGTTTTAAATGCTGTAATTTTACAATTTTGCCCTTGTCTATTGTACTTGATAGGCGGTTATAATAAGGGTAACCTTGTAATTTCGCTAGTATTCTTCTTTCTTCTCCAACCAACTGTGTATATGTATCGAAGCCACACTACACCAGACGGTTATCAATCAAGAGATTCATTTGTGTTTTCCTCATAGTCTTCATTCATTTTCCTCTCGTTTCCTCATGAAGTTTTTTTTGGAGTTATCAATTTTTCAAATTGTATGGTGTATTTTGACATGGTATCAGAGCCACGAGGTTGTTCATTGATTACGTTGGCTTGTTTTTGCTGAATTTGTTTGTTGAAATTCGAAACTTCGATCATACGCAATGGCATCTGGTGGTAATCAGACATCTAGTTCGAGAGGAAATCAAAATCAGAGTGATGATAGCCCCCTACAGAACATTGTGTTTGGTTCTAGAGGTAATCACTCTCAACCTACTGAAAGTCCGCTGCAAAATCCATATTACTTACATCCTAATGACAGTCCAGCGATTGTTCTAGCACAGCCACCCTTGAATGCGCATAACTATCATACATGGAGTCGTACATTAGAAATGGTGTTGGTAGTTAAGAATAAAGTAGGCTTTATTGATGGTACGATTTTGAAACCTTTAATCACTGATCCTCAGTTTCCAATATGGAGACAAGTAAATACGATGGTACAATCTTGGATTATGAACTCTGTGTCCCAATCTATTTCTCAAAGTATTATGTGGTTTGATAGTGCGTTTGATATGTGGAATGATTTGAAGTTAAGGTACTTGTTTTAGGCTGTCTGATTTGATTGAAAGTTTCTATTATATCAAACAAGAAGGACTATCTGTAAATGAATACTTCACTAAACTGAAATTTGTGTATGAGGAGTTACTGGCAGTTAGACCTGTGCCTAACTGTGTATGCAGAGGCTGTACACGTGATATGGCAGGGAAAATGCAGAAGTTTGTGGAAGGTGACTATGTTATCAAGTTCGTTAAAGGTTTAAATGAGAACTTTGATCCTATGAAATCACATGTATTTGTGATGTCTTCCCTACCTGACATAAACACCACTTTTTCGATGGCCTTGAAATATGAAAGAAAGGTGATGGCCGATAGTGAAGCAAATATGCTTGAGAATGGTACGACTGCCTTGATGGCTGAATGTCAGCCGTCTGAAGGATTAGTTGCAAATGCTTATAGTAATAGGCAATCATACGGAGGGAACAGAAAGGCTGGTGGAAGATCGTACCAGGAAGGTTCCAAAAGATTTCAGTGCACACACTGTGGCATACCTGGACACACTGTGGAGAGGTGTTACAAGTTACATGGGTATCCTCCTGGATTCAAGCCCAGGAGTCAGGCTCATATGATTGAAAGCGTGGAACTGAAGGTTGAAAAACCTTCATCAAATTTGACTGATAAAAGCTTCAGCTCATTGATGCTAACGCCCCAGCAGATCCAGAAACTGTTGAATTGGCTGAACAAAGATGATGAAAGCCATGAGGCTCCCCCAGGGTGTGCTTCCCAGAATGTTGTGTTATCTGCTAAGGTTGATAAAGGGCCAGGTAATTCTGTAGCAAATAGTCTAAATACATGGATTCTTGATTCGAGTGCTGCTGATCACATTACCTCCCATCTATCTCTATTTGTTTCTTGTAAACCCATTGATCATGTCACCATAAAGCTACCTAATGATTTATCTGTTCCTGTGACTCAAGTTGGTATAGTGATGGTTAATCATTTTCTCACTATAAATGATGTCTTATATATTCCTTTTTTCAATTACAATCTACTTTCACTAAGTAAACTTGCCACTGATTCTGCATTGGTCATTCAATTTTCTGGTCCTCTTTGTTTGATTCAGGATCAATTATCCAAGAGGATGATTGGTTCAGCTAGTCTTTCACAAGGCCTATACTTCCTGCAAGGTAATGTCTTACCTGATCAGATGTTCACCTATATGGCATCCTCGGTTTCTATGACTCCTTCTTTGTTGTGGTATTGTAGATTAGGACATGCCTCATTTCCAAGAGTCCAAGAGATTCAGAAGCTTGATCCATCAGTGAAAGGAGGCACACTTCCTTCCTCATGCTCTGTCTGTCCTCTAGCTAGACTTCAAAGACTACCCTTCCCTTCTTCTTCTTCTGTTACTAAATCTCCTTTTGAACTTGTGCATTTGGATATTTGAGGTCCAAACAGGCACCCAACCATGTATGCTCAGAGATTTTTTCTCACTATTATTGATGACTATAGTAGATACACATGGGCATATTTGATGAAATCCAAAAGTGAAGTCAGAAAGATTGTTCAAAACTTTTGCAAACTTGTCTGTTCACAGTTTGAAAAGCCTGTTAAAATTCTAAAGACAGACAATGGCCAAGAGTTTGTCATGTCTGAATTTTATTCTCAACATGGTATTGTGCACAAAACCAGTTGTGTACATACGCCTCAGCAGAATGGACTTGTCAAACGAAAGCACCAACATATACTTGTCGTGGCAAGATCTTTGTTATTCCAAGCTCACTTGCCATTGTCCTACTGGGGATTTGCGATTACTCACGCAGTATATCTGATCAATTTAATTCCTATCCCTACTCTTAACCAGAAAACTCTATATGAGATGCTCTTCAAAGACAAACCATCCTATCAGATTTTGCGAATTTTTGGTTGTCTAGCTTATGCTCATAACAAAGACCCAAGACAAATTTTCTCCCAGAGGTATCACATGTGTCTTCCTTGGTATCTCTTCTACCACAAAGGGCTTTATACTACAATCATTGACTACTAAAGAAATTCTGATCTCAAGGGACGTTCAATTTTATGAGTTACAATACCCATATTCCCATACAAGCATTCCACCTGACTCAGTTTCAACCAATCCCATTTCCATTCCAATGCCACCACTATCTGATGTGGAACTCTGTCATATTATTCCTGGTTCTAATATCTCACAATCTATCTCCCCTGCTCCTTTATCTCCTCCATCACACACACACAATCATTCTGCCACGAATCCCACATCACACTCTATGCCTTCAACTTCTGCGTCCTCATCGGCACATGGTAATCTTAACACATCACCCAATATTCCACTCTCTGCCTCTCCAGATATTACTGATCACGTTATCCCTATATCCTCTCCACCACATTCAAGACCTTATCGAACAAAGGTTCCTCCAAGCTACCTTAAAGACTATTACTGCCACCAATTGAAATCTGACCCAAAGCATCCCACAAATTCTCATATCTCCTACCCCATTGAACAGACACACACACTTGATCATTTAGCTCCTCACTACAAGAACTATGTACTTAGCATTTGCTTGCAGCAAGAGTCTGTCTCTTATTCCCAGGTAGTTAATTCAACAAACTGGCGACATGCCATGGATTTGGAGCTAGCTACCTTGGATGCCAACCATACCTGGGACATTGTGCCATTGCTTGAAGGAAAGAAGCTAATTGGCTGCAAGTGGATTTACAAAATAAAACGTAGAGCGGATGGAAGCATTGAACGTCACAAGGCTAGGCCCGTAGCCAAGGGCTACACGCAGCAGGCAGGAATTGACTATGGTGATACGTTTTCTCCAGTAGCTAAAATGACAACAGTGAGAGTTCTCTTGGCCTTAGCAGCCAAAAAGGGTTGGCATCTACATCAATTAGACGTTAATAATACATTCTTACATGGAGACTTGAATGAAGACATTTATATGACGTTGCCAGATGGTGTATCTTCTTCTATACCCACTACTGTCTGTAAGCTTAATAAGTCCCTATATGGACTTAAGCAAGCAAGTAGGCAATGGAATGAGAAGCACACTAATTTCTTGATTACTCATGGCTATCATCAATCTAAACATGTGTAGCGCCCCGCCCGAAACAAGGGTTCCGGCTTAGTGCACCCGCCGTACTCTACTCTAAAGAGTACAAGGCGTCGATACTATACATGTACATGCCGACATGAAGCGGAAGCAACATAACATAAGCAACTCATAATCGACATGCACTGCCTTACATCACAACCCATACAAGTCATATTATACAGAATACTGAAATCCTTTGAATTACATCATAGACCGAGACCTAATAAATTCGGAGCAAATCTGTCGATATGTTCTTCGTTATCAATGGCCTATCCAACCTGTCCTCAACAAGCTTGCATAGTGTTACCTGTTATCTGAAAAGTGGTAAATAGGCAAGTATGAGCGATAGCCAATCTTTTAATTGCTCAGCAAGTCTATCGCCTAGGTTCGTCATGTGGATCATGCATGGTGAACATTAAAATGCAGCATACAATTAACATAGAATGCCATGTAATTTCAGCTAATTAACATAAAGTAGATAAAGCATAACAGTCAATTTATTGTAAATCAGTTGTAGCTTGAATAATAACATAACATAACTTATCAGATTCTAACAGATAAGGAACTTACAACAGGAATACATAGAACCATTAACCCCGAAAGTGCATCACGGAATAAATCATTATATATCTGTCGTGTTTCTTTCCTTATACTTAGACAGTTCTCTTATTACGGCTATGCCCTTCGTATACTGTACTGTCGTCTTTGGTTTGCTAAAGGTCAAGAACTTAGGTCTGATAAACTGACACGGTAAACATGCAGTATGCTCATGTGATGGAAAACTGTGCATCCTTTCTAAAAAAATATGACATAAATCATCATATGCAAAACGTCATAGATGAGTCAGATGCATAACCATTTAACTTGAAAAGCAAAACATAACTGTAACTGTAAAATAAGTGATGGCCATCCTTCGTAAGAACAATACCAACGGTGACCGAAAAAAATTCCCCAAGTAGTCACATATACCACTGATACGCTCATCGTAGGTACATGTATCTAATGGTGACTCGTACGGCCGATGATCTCAGGAGTCGCTCGTCTGATGAACATACGGCGTAATGTATAGTCTGGTGATCTCAGAAATCGCTCGCCTGATGATCATATGGCGCATAACGTATAGTCCGATGATCTCAGGAATCGCTCGCCTGATGAACATACGGCACATAACGTATAGTCTGGTGACCTCAGGAATCGCTCGCCTGATGATCATATGGCGCATAACGTATAGTCCGATGATCTCAGGAATCGCTCGCCTGATGAACATACGGCACGTAACGTAGACTATAAAAATCGTCGAGGAGTCCAAGTACGCTCACAAGGTACTCACACGACTTATAACTGTAAGCTGTGTCTCTTGGAATCTTTCGTCACGTTGATAAAGTTCGTTACGTAAAATCTGTTCTTTCTAAAACATGTTGGAAAAATCTTTTGAAAACATGTGATGTCAAAAACTGTCTGTACACAACACTATTACTGAAACTATAAGTTTTCTGTGCACTGTGCTATTACTGGAACCATAAGCTATCTGTATACAGTAAAATCATAATCATATCATAACTTTTAAACATTTCTTGTGATGCAATATGTATGCAAATGAATCCGTTTCGGTTCTATATCACATGTATAAATACGCCGATCATACTCGTATCATCATATTCCTACAATCGCTACAGATCCACTTAATCTTCAACACTTGAAAAAAAAATCTCTCTTTCGTATCTAAACTTATGTACTGTACATTCAATCATTTAAATATCTATTTCATTAAAATGAAATCGTTTAGGCCAAAAATACCTACATGGCCGAAATGTATATATACATCTATACACACTTATACACTTTAAAGTGTTATGTACATAACTAACTCAAATTGTTTATAGGTATATAAACATTAAATAACTCATCAAATTTCCATTGTTGCAATTTAAGGCTTTTGGCCGAAATTGCTAGCTACACACACGTACACCTCCATATGTCCAATTCAACTTTATTATTTATGTAGTTACAACAAGTTGTAATTACCTATGCTTAAGGTTTCTTTAAAATGTCATTACAACACCCACGAGGCCATTTGGCCGAGATGGGCAATGCACATACAAAACCCATTTCATCTTGTCAACTTCTTTATTTCATATGGATTACATACATAAGTATATTAAGTAATCTTGAAAACCTCACATAAGCTATTTTTCTTCTAGCATTTGGTACCTTTTCATAAATTATCCCAACCAATAAAAAAATGATAAAAGAAACAACTTTGTGCTCCTAGCCGAAGCCATACATATAGAAAGAAAGATATGTATGTTCTAGTAACTATTTAACCTCATCATGGTCTCATCTTGTCCTTGGGCCGTATACACACATGCACACCTAGTCACATACTTAACATTTGCTACTCATAGTCACATATCCAACACTTTTTCGTAACATGCATGTGGATGAGGGGCATAAAAACGAGCTTGTAGTACACTTTCTTTATGTTCTTAGTATCTACACCACTTATTATTATGCATGCATGATCCATTCTTAAATCTTAACTTAAAAGACTTCATTCTAACATACATGAAGAAACTAGGAAGATGTACTTGCCTTCCTAAATCTTGAGTTGAACAAAATGTGCTAAAATGTTCTTGTAGGCTTGGAGCTTGGCTTGAGAGTTGAGAAATCACCCTTACTCACCCTATAGCACACGGCCAAACATAAGGAGAGGAAGGAAAAGAACTCAAGTTCATGTTTGGATGGTGATTAAGAGAAAAATCCTTAAGAAGAACTTACCTTAGGCTTGATTAAAACCCGAATGGTTTCTAAATCTTTGATTCTTGCATTGCCTTGAAAATTTCTTCTCCACTAACATCCTATGAGTCACGGTTTTAGAGGGTTAAGAACAAAATGGAAATGGCTTCTTGGAGTTTAAATGATTAAAGAAACATGCATCCAAATCTCACCTTAGTATTTGTAGAAAGTCTTTAGGCTTGAGTTCCTTATTCTTGCATCCTAGGATTTGAAGAAATCTTCACTCCCTATACATGGCATACACACGGTTAAGAAGAGGGAGTTGGAGTGATGTCTGTGCGTTTAGAGAGAGAAGGATGTTTGGAGAGATGTTGATGGAATTGCTATCATGGATGAATAGGTGAAGTGTGATTGCAAATGGGTTCTTCCTTTGTTTGTGTGGCTGCCGAGTCTTGAGATGAGGGAGGGAAAATGATGGTTTCTTGTCTTGGGTAGGGGAATGATGGGATGTGTGGGAAGCTTTTAGAAGTAGGTCCAATACATGTAGAGAGAGTGGGTGGCTTTGTAAGTGGATGAAGGCTTTTTGGAAAAACTTTTGGTTTTTCCATAGGGTGGTCGACGGTATGGGAATCTTGGGAGGGGTTATTTGTTTGATTTTTTTTTCTTTTAGTAGGTAGAATTATGTGAATTGTTACCCTCTTTTCTTTTTTTTAAGTTACATATTTTAATTTATTTGATCTAAGTAGTAGCCTTATAAAAATTAAATTTATCTATTCCACTCAACATGGTATGATAATAGGCATTCTAATTTCATTCATAATTTCCTCTGTTCTCTTTATCAACTAGCCCGAGGTGCGGGTTGTAACAGTCCTCCCCCCTTATATAAAGTTTCGTCCTCGAAACTTAGGGTTGTACTTAAGGATCTAAACACTTAATGTCTTGCATCAATTCTTAATCACCTATGATTCAACTTAGTATTCATGACTTATGATAAAATTTTTCCTAATTTACTGTTTCCGTATCCTTCCTATCAATTCTCTTAGGCATTCTACAACCTCATCTTTTCTCTTTTTTTTTTGCGCAATACAGTAACTTTTACACTGACCAATTTCAGCCGCTAGTCCTCATTCAATTAAATCTTATATCTTATCAATGCCTATTTACTCATGCTTACCGGTATTCAACTTACGTCCACTAATTCCAACCAAATAATCTGATGTCCTGCATAATTCATAGTTAACTCTCGATATGACATGCCTTACTGATCCTTATCCATACTTATCTAATCGTACTCTTATCACTATGAATTTACATCCTTAATGAGACTAGCCTCTTTGACCCATGAGCGTTCTATTGTTTAACTCTTAACTCCTTACGTCACAATTCATATCTGCCTAATACCGTTTCGTTTTTCTTATACTAAGGCTGTCACTTTCATATAAAATCATTTCTTACATCTATAATCATTTTTTAAATTCTAAAATTCCTTCTTAAGTCCATGTCGTTATAGCAGCTCAATCTAGTCTGCGAAGGGTCATTACCCACCAGGGTTTACTATATGATGTACTTTTTCGATGTTATTCTGATCAAATAAATTTAATGGAGTGATCACTTCGATTTCCATACTACATTTAAATTTTAACCTGATAACAATAATCAAAATAATTTACAGCCATTGACATACTTGTTTGAATATCCGGCTTTCAAGTTATCTGCGTCTAGCAGCTCCTGTCGTTGGGCATGGGTCTAAGATGGTCCTTCGTGTAGCGTCCTTCTCAGTGAATTTCTCCGTCTCCTTGGGCAATTTTGGTTTCGTGTCTAGTTCCACCGCATCGAAAACTCACATCAGTCCCCATGCGACATTCACCTGTATACTGCCTCCGACATTGTCGGCACGTCGGAATCACTGTTGTCGTCCTCCCTCGTCGCTGAGACTGATGCCAGTCGGATGACTGCTGATGAGGTCGTCTGCCTACCCGCTGAGGGTACGGACCCCATCTCTTGGTCCGATCCTCTGTGTTACCCCGAAATCTCCTGTTTCTATCTTCTCGGTCTGGTACTACCACGATGCGCTCCACCCGACAACATTCTTCTAGCAATCTCTCAAAGTTGGCTAGGTGTGTACCAATTAACCAATTCTGGATCTGAAAATTTAAACCGCGCCGGAACTTGATCATCTTCAGCCTGTCGTCACCAATTATCTCTGGAACATGGCGGCCCTGGTGAACGAATCGCCAAAAATACTCCGAAACTGATTCATTGGTCTCCTGTCTCAGGGTATCAAACTCTTGTTCTCTATGTATAATTAGTGCTGGAGAGAGATAAAAACCACAGAACTGTTCCAAGAACTATGCCCAAGTCACCGGTCGGGGCAGTGGCTGAATATAATCCATCCACCAGTTATTAGCGCTACCCACTAGAAAGGGCAGAACAATATGTGCCTTTACCTCTTCAGGCACCTGTGCTAGCTAGAAGCCCCTCTCGTCATCATTCAGCCATCTCTCCGCCTTAGCGGTATCTGGTTCTCCATCAAAACTGAGAACTCTGGCAGTGACCAGCTGCCCATAACAGAAGTCACTGTTCATATGAGGCCCTAACTGGGTGGATGGTAGTGGAGCCTGTGTAACCTCATTTATCCGGCGGATTCGTAGTAGAGCATCGAGAAATGCCCGGAATAGCTCCCCTGGAAACTGAGCCACCGGAGATAAAATCTTTGTGGGTGGTGACAGTGTCCGCTCTGACTTTGATGATGACCCCTGTGGGCAGATGACGGTGTCTGCCTATCAGATTGGGATGGCATCCTATTTCAGACAGTTAAATTGGCGCAGTTAGGGAATATGTTTAACTTTTAAGGGTTATGTATTTTCAGAGGAAAGCAGTTTACTTATTACGTCCTAAGTTGATTTACTCGGTGCTAAGATGAAGTATGATCATTTTCCTAAACCATTCTAAGTGCTCTATGCTAAGGCTGTCACACTCAGTCTAAGATCATATACTTAGACTCTACGTTCTTTGCTTAAAATCTACAATCGTAACCTAGGTTCTATGGTCATAGCCTAATACATGTCGTTGCTTCTTTCATGTTGTCCGTTGTGGATCTAGAGCCTCGTCTCTGATACCACCTGTAGCGCTCCGCCCGAAACAAGGGTTCCGGCTCAGTGCACCCGTCGTACTCTACTCTAAAGAGTACAAGGCGTCGATACTATACATGTACATGCCGACATGAAGCGGAAGCAACATAACATAAGCAACTCATAATCGACATGCACTGCCTTACATCACAACCCGTACAAGTCATATTATACAGAATACTGAAATCCTTTGAATTACATCATAGACCGAGACCTAATGCCTTCGGAGCAAATCTGTCGATATGTTCTTCGTTATCAATGGCCTATCCAACCTGTCCTCAACAAGCTTGCATAGTGTTACCTGTTATCTGAAAAGTGGTAAATAGGCAAGTATGAGCGATAGCCAATCTTTTAATCGCTCAGCAAGTCTATCTGCCTAGGTTCGTCATGTGGATCATGCATGGTGAACATTAAAATGCAGCATACAATTAACATAGAATGCCATGTAATTTCAGCTAATTAACATAAAGTAGATAAAGCATAACAATCAATTTATTGTAAATCAGTTGTAGCTTGAATAATAACATAACATAACTTATCAGATTCTAACAGATAAGGAACTTACAACAGGAATACATAGAACCATCAACCCCGAAAGTGCATCACGGAATAAATCATTATATATCTGTCGTGTTTCTTTCCTTATACTTAGACAGTTCTCTTGTTACGGCTATGCCCTTCGTATACTGTACTGTCGTCTTTGGTTTGCTAAAGGTCAAGAACTTAGGTCTGATAAACTGACACGGTAAACATGCAGTATGCTCATGTGATGGAAAACTGTGCATCCTTTCTAAAAAAATATGACATAAATCATCATATGCAAAATGTCATAGCTGAGTCAGATGCATAACCATTTAACTTGAAAAGCAAAACATAACTGTAACTGTAAAATAAGTGATGGCCATCCTTCGTAAGAACAATACCAACGGTGACCGAAAAAAATTCCCCAAGTAGTCACATATACCACTGATACGCTCATCGTAGGTACATGTATCTAATGGTGACTCGTACGGCCGATGATCTCAGGAGTCGCTCGCCTGATGAACATACGGCGTAATGTATAGTCTGGTGATCTCAGAAATCGCTCGCCTGATGATCATATGGCGCATAACGTATAGTCCGATGATCTCAGGAATCGCTCGCCTGATGAACATACGGCACATAACGTATAGTCTGGTGACCTCAGGAATCGCTCGCCTGATGATCATATGGCGCATAACGTATAGTCCGATGATCTCAGGAATCGCTCGCCTGATGAACATACGGCACGTAACGTAGACTATAAAAATCGTCGAGGAGTCCAAGTACGCTCACAAGGTACTCACACGACTTATAACTGTAAGCTGTGTCTCTTGGAATCTTTCGTCACGTTGATAAAGTTCGTTACGTAAAATCTGTTCTTTCTAAAACATGTTGGAAAAATCTTTTGAAAACATGTGATGTCAAAAACTGTCTGTACACAGCACTATTACTGAAACTATAAGTTTTCTGTGCACTGTGCTATTACTGGAACCATAAGCTATCTGTATACAGTAAAATCATAATCATATCATAACTTTTAAACATTTCTTGTGATGCAACATGTATGCAAATGAATCCGTTTCGGTTCTATATCACATGTATAAATACGCCGATCATACTCGTATCATCATATTCCTACAATCGCTACAGATCCACTTAATCTTCAACACTTGAAAAAAAAAATCTCTCTTTCGTATCTAAACTTATGTACTGTACATTCAATCATTTAAATATCTATTTCATTAAAATGAAATCGTTTAGGCCAAAAATACCTACATGGCCGAAATGTATATATACATCTATACACACTTATACACTTTAAAGTGTTATGTACATAACTAACTCAAATTGTTTATAGGTATATAAACATTAAATAACTCATCAAATTTCCATTGTTGCAATTTAAGGCTTTTGGCCGAAATTGCTAGCTACACACACGTACACCTCCATATGTCCAATTCAACTTTATTATTTATGTAGTTACAACAAGTTGTAATTACCTATGCTTAAGGTTTCTTTAAAATGTCATTACAACACCCACGAGGCCATTTGGCCGAGATGGGCAATGCACATACAAAACCCATTTCATCTTGTCAACTTCTTTATTTCATATGGATTACATACATAAGTATATTAAGTAATCTTGAAAACCTCACATAAGCTATTTTTCTTCTAGCATTTGGTACCTTTTCATAAATTATCCCAACCAATAAAAAAATGATAAAAGAAACAACTTTGTGCTCCTAGCCGAAGCCATACATATAGAAAGAAAGATATGTATGTCCTAGTAACTATTTAACCTCATCATGGTCTCATCTTGTCCTTGGGCCGTATACACACATGCACACACCTAGTCACATACTTAACATTTGCTACTCATAGTCACATATCCAACACTTTTTCGTAACATGCATGTGGATGAGGGGCATAAAAACGAGCTTGTAGTACACTTTCTTTATGTTCTTAGTATCTACACCACTTATTATTATGCATGCATGATCCATTCTTAAATCTTAACTTAAAAGACTTCATTCTAACATACATGAAGAAACTAGGAAGATGTACTTGCCTTCCTAAATCTTGAGTTGAACAAAATGTGCTAAAATGTTCTTGTAGGCTTGGAGCTTGGCTTGAGAGTTGAGAAATCACCCTTACTCACCCTATAGCACACGGCCAAACATAAGGAGAGGAAGGAAAAGAACTCAAGTTCATGTTTGGATGGTGATTAAGAGAAAAATCCTTAAGAAGAACTTACCTTAGGCTTGATTAAAACCCGAATGGTTTCTAAATCTTTGATTCTTGCATTGCCTTGAAAATTTCTTCTCCACTAACATCCTATGAGTCACGGCTTTAGAGGGTTAAGAACAAAATGGAAATGGATTCTTGGAGTTTAAATGATTAAAGAAACATGCATCCAAATCTCACCTTAGTATTTGTAGAAAGTCTTTAGGCTTGAGTTCCTTATTCTTGCATCCTAGGATTTGAAGAAATCTTCACTCCCTATACATGGCATACACACGGTTAAGAAGAGGGAGTTGGAGTGATGTCTGTGCGTTTAGAGAGAGAAGGATGTTTGGAGAGATGTTGATGGAATTGCTATCATGGATGAATAGGTGAAGTGTGATTGCAAATGGGTTCTTCCTTTGTTTGTGTGGCTGCCGAGTCTTGAGATGAGGGAGGGAAAATGATGGTTTCTTGTCTTGGGTAGGGGAATGATGGGATGTGTGGGAAGCTTTTAGAAGTAGGTCCAATACATGTAGAGAGAGTGGGTGGCTTTGTAAGTGGATGAAGGCTTTTTGGAAAAACTTTTGGTTTTTCCATAGGGTGGTCGACGGTAGGGGAATCTTGGGAGGGGTTATTTGTTTGATTTTTTTTTCTTTTAGTAGGTAAAATTATGTGAATTGTTACCCTCTTTTCTTTTTTTTAAGTTACATATTTTAATTTATTTGATCTAAGTAGTAGCCTTATAAAAATTAAATTTATCTATTCCACTCAACATGGTATGATAATAGGCATTCTAATTTCATTCATAATTTCCTCTGTTCTCTTTATCAACTAGCCCGAGGTGCGGGTTGTAACAACATGACTACACACTATTCACTAAATCCACTCAGGACTCCTTTCTGGCGTTGTTGGTCTATGTTGATGATATAGTTGTGGCCAGTGATTCGCTGTCTCTCATTGCTGAACTCAAGACCAATTTGCATCATACTTTTCAGATCAAAGATTTAGGAGAGTTGAAATATTTCCTTGGCTTAGAAGTGGCCTGATCTCAGGGGGATCTTCATATGCCAAAGGAAGTATACGCTTGAGCTGTTAGAAGAAACGGGCTACCTGGCCTCTAAGCCAGCTAAAAGCCAAATGGAGCAAAATGTGAAACTGACTCACAAGTATTCAGAACCAGTTGAGGATATGTCAGCATATAGAAGGCTAATAGGCAAACTGTTGTATCTTATTATAACTAGGCCAGACATCACATACACGGTGCAACAATTGAGTCAATTTTTAGATGCTCCCACAGAGTTACACTTGAAGGCTGCACAGAGACTGCTCAGGTATCTAAAGGGGTTCCCAGGACAAGGCCTATTATTTCCTAGCAAAGGAACATTACAGTTACAAGCTTTTTCATACTCAGACTGGGGAGGATGCATTGAGAGTAGAAGGTCAATTACGGGCTATTGCATGATGCTAGGAGGAGCGTTGGTTTCTTGGAAGGCCAAGAAACAAACCACGGTGTCAAAATCATCCTCAGAAGCAGAATATAGAGCTCTTGCCTCAGCCACTTGCGAGATGCAATGGATACTCTACCTGCTTAAGGATCTGCGAGTGGAGTTTAATCAGCCAATTGAATTATTTTGTGACAATAGAAGTGCCATATACATTGTGGAGAATCCAGTCTTTCATGAAAGAATCAAACACATAGAAATCGATTGCCACATTGTAAGGGATAAATTTCAAGAAGGGATCATTAAGCCTATGCCCATTAGAACGGATTTGCAGCTTGCGGACATATTTACGAAAGCATTGGATTCAAAGAGGTTAGCAATCCTGTATGGTGCATAGGGAATGTATAACATCTTTAGTCAGCCAGGATTGAGGGGGGGTGTTGAAATTTGCAGTGACAATGCAAAGGGGACAGTATGTCAATCCATGGTGTGACATGTATTCCTTGGAGTAGAGAAGCACAATCCATGCAAAGAGGAGTGAGCAGTGAAGGAAGGTCGGTGATTCAGTAATTGATCTATGGTCAGCAGCGGTTGAGTGTTGGAGATGATGTGTGATGCTGGTTTGGCTAGCAAGGATGAGAAGAGATGAGACGCAAGCCAGGAAGAAGAAAGACAGTTAGCGGGAAAGTTTTAAATGCTGTAATTTTACAATTTTGCCCTTGGCTATTGTACTTGATAGGCGGTTATAATAAGGGTAACCTTGTAATTTTGCTAGTATTCTTCTTTCTTCTCCAACCAATCGTGTATATGTATTAAAGCCACACTACACCAGACGGTTATCAATCAAGAGATTCATTTTGTGTTTTCCTCATAGTCTTCATTCCTTTTCCTCTCGTTCCTCATGAAGTTTTTTTTGGCGTTATCAATTTTTCGAATTGTATGGTGTATTTTGACAGACTCCGTTAGAGTTAACAGCTGTGCTACTAGCACTGGTAATTGCTATATACTTTTTTCCTAATATGAATGGACTATTTTAGCCCTTATAATTCAAAAGTAAAAAAAAAAATTCGTTCTTCACCTTCATCTTATCCAGCCAAGTTTTATAGTGGTCAATAAATAAATCATTCATTAACTAATAACATCAAGCGTTTCTATTTCTAATAGAGTCAATGACACACTCTTTATTGTCTTTGAAATATGATGAAATAAATTAAAATGACTCACTAAATTGGATGCACTTCTTATATTGTGAAGTAGCAGTTGATCAACACAGTTTGACGCAATTTTTATTATGGATCATCGGGAAACAACCTCTGTGTGTTTTCAACACATGAGTATGGTTGCGTACACATGATCCTCCATACCTCGCCATAGTCAGAAACCCATAAAGCAATGAGGTAATGTTGTTGTAACTAATAACATTAAAAATACTTGACATATGACACTTAGTTGTTAAATAACAATTAAAATTTATTAATTAACCATATTAAAATTCAGCTCTTGTCTGGACCAGCGCCAACTTCCGTTGCCTCAAACATTAAAGATGTGAAATTTGTATTTTTAAACGTGAAAAAAAAATAAATATCAGCTATTATCTTAAACATTCAGGGGGTTAAAAGTAATTATCTCTAAATTCTAAAGGACCGAGATTCTCAATTAATCAATTATGAAAGGAGGTGGCCTAATTGAAATGGTTGGTGAAGCATTATATATTCCATATACACAAACCCTTTTTCGTCCTTAGTTGAATGGCCCTGAATTCTACTACGAAGAAAAAGCAAAAGACAGCTGCAGAAAGTAACACAATTAACTTAACCATGCCACAAACTTAGTACTGTAAACGAGCTGAACGAGCCGAGCATCGCGTTGTTCAAGCTCAGTTTATTTAATATAGCAAACAAGCCGGGCTTGTTCGTTTATTTAAACGAACATATTTAATTACTCAAGTTTGGCTCGCTTAACTCACTGACAACATTAACGAGCCAAACACCTTAAACGAACGGTGTCACTTACCGAGTTCGAACAAAAAAAAGTGGTTCAAGCTCGGTTCATTAACTCTTTAGCGGGGCTTGAGCCGAACGAGCTAAACATACCAAACAGTTTGGTTCATTTGCAGACCTACACAAACTCATCGTAATAACACAGATTTAATAAAAAGTTTGATAAAACTATTTTTATTTATCCGTAATATTTATATATAGTTGTCAAGTATTTGACGTTAAACTATACCATTGTTTTTTTAGAATATCTGCAATTAGTATCTATATGTTTGTTGGTCGTTGCAATTAGCATTGGTAGCTTTATTTTTTTTCTTTATATGATTTTCCCCAGCATGTATTTAGATGCTATTAAATTGTTATAAAAAAATGACAATATTATATGATTAGTATCGATTGATCTTGAAATTAGCAACGGCTAACAATATTTGACGAATAATTAAATAACATACGCATATATCCAAAATCCTTAACAAGTGTTTTTGTCACTAGCCGAGGGCTATTACTTTGATGGTAAATGTTTCGAAACATAACATTGGAAGAATTCTTTTTTATTTGACTTTTCTAAAAAGAAAATTTTTCCCGTTAAGTGGCTTAAATTAAAGCCAGAAAGGAAATTTTTGTCAACTTAATAGAATATTCCTATATCGTGTGAAATGATTTTGTTAGTTTGACGTAATTTATTGAGTTGTCCTTTGGCATACATGATACAAAGGCAATTTCTTTTTTTTCGTTTTGGTCTTGAAAAAGAAAATCAATTTCCCCTCCTGTCTTTTCTCATTTCCATTTATATTACAAAATTTCGTTCCTCTTTCAAAGGTGATTATGTCCGGCTGTATCGGGATGAGATCTCATCACCCTCAAACTCTCACCCTCTTTTTCCACTGTTAGTCACATGGCAGCAAGGGAGGGTGATGAGGCTAGATGAGAGGTGGAAAAAAAAGAAGTGTATGAACGGGATGGTTGCCACGTGGACGGTGAGAAAGAAGTTGAGGATTTTAAAGGTAACGACATCTCATCCCGGCTGCATCTATCTATTTACAGAATTTCGTTCCTTTTTTAGGTTTTATGCCGTTTTAGTTGTTGTTGAAGAGTCCAAATAGTATATTTACTATTTTAAACCAAGGTGCTACATTTCATCTAAGAAAAAGAAAAACTTGGTGCTCCGTAGTTGAGATTTTCTTCCCTCGGATTTAAAAAAAAAAGGAGGGAAGAGATGTTGAGAATTGAAAAAATTTTTATTTATTCAATTTAATTGTAATTTATAAGGTTGTTTTCCTTTATAGGGAAGAAATTATACTTCTAACGGCTGTATTTTACTGCTTAGAGGGTGGAAGAAATTCTATTTCTAACGGTTGTATTTTACCGCTTGGACAGTGGTCACTATTCATCTACAGTAATATCTAACGTCTATGGTAACTGCTAGTTACATGTGCTGCTCAGCTATGTACAGTAAAATAATTCTAAGTTACAATATTTACAAGACTAAGTATGACAGCTCGGCCTTAGCGTTGCTCTCCTAATTGTGCTTCATCTCGGCACCTCAGCTCAGCACTTCTTCACTTTGGTTGTCTTCAATTCTTCTTCATTTCAACTCATCTGTCTTCCTCAGCTCAGTTCGTCCTTATTTTATTCTTACCTCTTCAGATCAGCTCTCTTTTCCAGATCAGCTCAGCTGACTGACTTGACCACTTTCCATCATTGTTCAGGTCGGCCATCCTTAGCTCAGATCGACATACTTCATCTAGACTTATTTCTACCGGAGAGACGAGAAAGAAATGAAGTGACATTGAGATAGAAGGAAAAAAAAGGTAGTCCGGCCTCATACATGCCTATCCGCCTCTCTTGTACATAATTCACTAGTTTATACAACATATTTACTAGTATAGATGTATTAAAAGTGACATTAGAAATTTTGTATAACATATTTGCTACTATATATGAATTAAAAGAAACCTTAGAAATATTGGACTCGGGATAAGTTTGGGGAAATAATCTTGGTATGCATGCGTTTCGTTCTCCTTATTTATTCCGGAAATTTGGAAAGTTATATTGGTAAAGACGAAAACGTCTACTCGCACAAGTTGCATTTCCTGTCGTATTCCTGAGTTCTTTAAAGACAAAAAAGTCCTAAGATTTAGGATTCGGTAGACCAATCAATTATGAAATTATTATAAAATATTGGACAGATCAAACGACACTAATAGTGTTAAAGCATGCAATGGGGGTTCAGATTCCTTCACTACCACAAGAGGGGTGAAAAAAATGATCCGATGACATATAACTGTAAAAAAGAATCGATAAAACTGGATGAAAAATAACAATAGAAAAGTATAAATATAAATGAAAGACATGTGACCGTCGATGTTGTGTACGGTACATGATGGATGATTCAAAGTACTTCCTATACCGAGAAGAGAATTTTGTTACGCCATTCTTCATGGATCAAGAATTTTTAGGAGCAGAATTAAGCAGTCCTTCCAAATTATTCAACCATATATGTTTTCCTCGAACCCTCTCTGCCTAAATTTTTTTGTACCATTATTATATTATCGTGTATTTAAGTGATATACTACCAAACCTTGTAGCAAAAAGCAAAAACCTTCGATATGGAGGCTTTCACTGTCTCGGCCTCAATGAGTATTGTGAACTATGTAAATCAGAAGTCCAGCAGTTTCTTAAGTTGGGTGAGGACTTACGCAGTGACCTACACAAGATGCCCCTGCAAACCAATGAAGTATGCAGATCAGGAGCGCAGCGGCATCTTAGGTTGGGTGAACACTTACGCATTGACCCACACAAGGTGTCCCCCAACAAACCAGGCATTCGGCTTAGCACCAGTGGAACACTCATACTATGCGTGTTCCTGGATTCGAACTCTTGATCTCTTGAAGCAAACCACAACCTAATTACTAACTGGACTATGTCATGGGAGCTATATACTACCAAACCTTGACAATATTAGGACTTGCACCACATAAATACAATCGTATTGATAGAAAAAGAAAAAGCAATGAGACAATATAAGTAGGGTGCTTCAAAATCACACGGAAACACGACAAGAGCATAACAAGAGAGCATAAATTTGTCATGATTCAGACAAACAATTAGACACTATTATAAATAAGTATAACAATTTGAATACGGAAACAAAGGCAACAGATTCAGTGTAAAAACACCTTATTGCGTGCTTTAAAAGAAATAATTTATGTATCAATTTTATAGTTTAACTTCAAAAATATAAATATTAGGGAAATGATGTAGGCAGAGATTTTTTTTGTTCCAGGCAGAGCAAATGTAATTATTTTAAATGAAAATGACTATGTTGCCCTTTATTCTAGATTGTCTTCTTTGATGAGGGATGGGTTCTCCCCACCTATACCAGAGGTCCCTTAGCCAGGTGTGATGTAAATCGAGGGATGTGCTCCACCGGCAGCCCTGCAAAGGGAGATGACACACGAGACTCAGACAGCCCAGAGGCAACCCTTGTAATATTTCAACAAGGATTGTCTCCACACGGACTCGAAATCAAGACGTCAGGGTTCTAGCCCCAATCACCTTTACCACTTACCACTGGACTATGCCCCTGGGGCTAGATTGTCTTCTTGTTCATACCATAATCAAACGCCTTTCCTCTTCTATGGTGACTTTTTCTTTCCTTTTCTGCGTTTTGTTCCCTTCCCTTTTACGTATTTTTCATTTTTCTTCTCTTTTCCGTTTTGTGTTTTCATACTTATATTCAATAAGATTTTATATGGAAAAACGTTTTCTTTTTTTTTTGCGTGTGTTTTGTATAATAACATACGATGCTTTCATTAACTGACACATTCTTTTTGAGTTGATGAGCTAAATCATCTTAATTAATATTAACTGTATATTACTGCAATACATGATATGGAAAAAATATGAAACAAAGATATTAAATTGTCTCAAAAAAACATCGTTCATATGTTTTAAATTCGACTACATTATTTTTGAAAGTAGGTATCTTTAATTTCATATAAGTAGAGATAAAGTTAAAATTTATAAAGTGTTTTAAATCCCTAGAAAGGTTACTAATTCCATTTTTGTGATAAAAAAAGGTCACATATTGTCCTTAGAAAAATAGCAGTCCTTTTAGTAGAAAGAAAACGAGGCAAATAAAGGGAGAAACTTTTTTTTCTTCGTTATGGGAAATTTTGTTAGAATAAGTTATACATCCTTTGCTTTCTTCTGTAAAAAGAAAAAATAAAAACATGAATGAATAAAAAACATAAAAAACCATTTTTTAACTCAAACCCATATGTTTTCACTGGCACTTAACCATCACTTGTAATATTATTTCCCTCCTCATAGATTATATCACAAATACTGAACAAGTATTTAGTATACTTTTGTGAATATTTATTTAGATGATGGAGCTCATCAACACAAAAAGAATCTATTTCAGTATAAGATTTAATTAAATAGTAAGATATGTTATCAAAAAAGGCGAAGGGAAAAAAAAATAAGATAAACGATAAGTTTATTAATCTTACTATCCATAAAACGGGGACGGACTTTGATTAGGGAATGCAAAATGAAAATCTCAAATAAAGGATAATATGGTAATTTTCAAGAAAAATTAAAATTGCTCTGCCTGGATGACAATTGCTCTGCCTATTTCAGCTCCACTAAATAATACATTGTTTGTTAATTAATGTTTTACCAATTTTTATTTTTATTATTTGATCTATCACTCCTTGTTTGTCATTAATGTATTCTGTTAATTTTTGACTTAACAGGAAAATTTTAAAACAAACAAAAGTTAATAGATTTATTATGAAAGATACACAATATTTCAGGATATCCTGAGTAGAAATACCGACCAATGAAAGTGTAGCATCGGAATTACATAAATTCTGATTTCATATTATCACTATTTTTTCTTTTTCTTGGAATCTACCTAATACTATTGACTTGACATATATACATTGACAAGTCGGTCCATCCTCAAAATTTTTCCATACATAGTGCACTTATCGGTAGGAAATATCTTAGTTCAAACAACAACAACAATCAAACCCAATATATCTTGACGACAACAAAAATTATCGTTAGGATCTAGAAAGGGTAAGAGGCAAGCAAACAATACTTCCATCACAAGAGAAATAGAGTTTGCTTCCAGTGAAACTCCGGTTCTATATGTACATGCATAGATTCCAGTGAAACTCCGGCTCTATATGTATCGCATAGATAGTACAATAATAAGAATATATACTAGTGAATGTATAACCCTTGGCTTTCAAATCTGGGTGGTCCTCAGGGTCCATCGTCACAGTCTGAAGGAATATTGTAGAGGATGCAAATCAGGAGTTTAACAGACTTCTAAACTATGGAGGTCATGCACAAGATATCCACTACAAACTGAAAGACAACAATGAAACACTCATACTATACGCGTTGCTAGAATCAAAATTTATACTTGTTGAAAAAACTCCTAATACGAATAGTAATTATGTGCCTTTGGCTTTCAAATCTGTTAAGCTCCAACAATGCTCTCCTTTTCAAAGAAAGCCACCATTAATGGACCCCACATGAGAGAAAAAAGTTGTCAAATCCTTAATGAAATCATGCTTTTCTCTCTCTCTTCCCATCCAACATTTCCTATGGCCTAACTCCTAACCAGCCACAAAAAAAACAACCTTATTCCCCTGCCCAAACGCCAGGAATCAAAACCTATAACACGCCAAAAACAATGAAATTCATCCTCAACAACTCCCATTGTTGTTACCAAATCTTCTTTCTCTTCTTCATTGCAACACTTTTCTCAAATCTTTCCATAGCTCTTGATACAATAACTTCAACTCAACCTCTTACCCAAAATCAAACAATTTCTTCTGCTAGTGATGTCTTTGAATTGGGCTTTTTCAATCCTCCTGATTCAAGCAGATGGTATATTGGTGTTTGGTACAAGAACACCCCACAAAGAACAATTGTCTGGGTAGCTAATAGAGACAGCCCCCTTACAAATTCTTCAGGGATACTAACCATTGGTGAAGATGGAAATATTGTGATTCTTGATCAAGAACATAATCCCATATGGTCTACAAATCAATCCAGGGCTCCTAACACTGTTGCTCAGATATTAGATTCTGGCAACTTTGTGCTTCGTTATGAACAAGATCTTAACCCTCAAAACTACTTATGGCAAGGATTTGATCATCCTACTGACACTTTGTTGCCAGGCACGGTCTCCTACTCTGATACCATGTTGAAAATATCCCGTTACTCATAGCTTATTTTTGACTTGATCTGTCTTTATATTCTAAATTATTATTTGATGAACTGAATTGCAGGCATGAAGCTAGGGTGGGATGCAAAAAGTGGGATAAACAGACAGATAACATCATGGAAAAGTGCAAATGATCCTTCATCTGGAGAAACTCGATTTGTTCTTGGAATTAACTCTAGTTTTCCAGAATGCTACTTAATGAAAGGCGAATCAATACAATATCGAAGCGGTCCATGGAATGGACTTGGATTCAGTGGTGTTCCAGAAATGAAGCCTCTCTCTGTTATGACTTTCACATTTGTGAAGAGCCCAGATGAAGTTTATTACAGCTTCGAGCTACATAATAGGTCCCTATATTCAAGATTAGTTGTTAATTATTCAGGTGCATTACAAAGATATACTTGGATAGACATAGCCCAGATTTGGAATCTCTTCTGGTATGCACCCAAAGATCAATGTGATTACTTTAGAGAATGTGGTGATTTTGGAATTTGTGACACCAATGATTCCCCTGTTTGCACCTGCATGAAGGGATTTCAACCCAAGAATCCACAGGTACAGAAACATTCCACCCTCCTCAATTCTTACTTTCAAAAACATAGTTTTTAACTTCATAGATGGTATTGTACCAGTGGTTTGAGTATTTTTTATTATTATTGTGGTGTAGATGTAACTATTATTTATTTTTAGTAGTGGTTCCTTAATGGTTTTCATTTCCAATGGAGTCAAGGATACACTTTCCTTACTTTGAAATATGATGGAATAAATTAAAATGAATCACTTAATTGGTTACGTTTCTTATATTGTGAAGTACCTTATATTGTGAAGTACCAGTTGATCGACATAGCTTGACGCAATATTATGAGTCATCGGGAAACAACCTTTGTTTGTTTTTAATACATGAGTATGGTTGGATACATCCAATCTTCCCATACCCTACCATCTCTTTTTGTTTATTTCTCATTCATTAAAGATAAGCTATTAAGTTTTCTAATATTTATAGATAGAGCATTTTAGAATTGGCGTATAGGTTTTCCCTGTCATTGTTTAACGTATCACAATTTTTTAAATGACTTCATACCATAGTGGTCCTGAAAAACATTTCGACATATTAAATACGAGAGAGGGAGAAAGACATGCATACCTATAGATAATGTGTTCTTGGAATACTAAGCTCTCACGTTTGCGTAGGATCTGGAAAGAGACCGGATCGTTTTGCAACCTGATATATGCAGTCTTATCCTACACTTTGTGACATACATTTTACACCATTGTATTTATAGAGCACTATAGAACTACTATTAACGTGTTAGATGAATCGATATTCTGACTTTTGATTGTAACTCTGCCACTGTACATAGGCATGGAGTTTGAGAGATGGGTCGGGTGGTTGTGTTCGGGTACACGAATTGGACTGCAAAGGAGATGGTTTTTTGGAAATGCAGAACATGAAATTGCCAGGAAGTTTTGATGTGTTCGTGGATCATAGTCTCACATTGGAGGACTGTAAAAAATTGTGCTTGCAGAACTGCTCGTGCACGGGTTATTCGAGTTCGAATGTTAGTGGGTCGGGTTGTTCTATTTGGAGCTATAATCTTGTTGATTTGAGGCAGTATGCCGCCACGGACGGCGGCCAAACTCTCTATGTTCGCGTCGCAGCTTCTGATTCCGGTATGTTTTCCTTTTACATTATCAATTTTTGACATAAGAATGTTTCCCAAAAAAAAGGTAGAGTCCACTAGTAATGATTAGATATTCTAACTCCTAAAAAATATACTTATTAAAAAAGAGATATATTAATTAAAACATGGTCCCTATTAGGGGTGTTAAACAAACCAAATTGTTCACTAACGGTTCGAGTTTGGTTTGTATTTGGTTCGAGTTCATTTGCTACTTTTACTTAAACGAGACAAGTTATAACATCTAATTAGATTCGTTTACTAAACGAGTCAAACTATTCGCGATCTGTTAGCCTCGTTTAAAAAGTTATCACATTATCAAGTCGAACTCGAACAAATTTTTAAAGCCGTTAAACTAAATAAGCTGAGTCAAACTCTTCGCTTATCTAAACAAATTTAAACTTAAAAACTCATTATCCGAGTTGATTCGACTCGCTTCGAGCCTTATTCCCTATTTTGCCTCGTGTGTTCTAATCACTAATTTGACCATGTCGAGGCTATTACACGTCATGCTAACTTCTCTAGAGAAAAGTAGGGTAGGTTATATTGAAATACTATAGGCTTGAGCAACTTATATAATAACTACCAAAGACACGAATATGCTTAGAAGATGATCTTCTAAATATGTTATCATTTTGTCAACATAGTGTGTACGATTATGTAGGTTTGGCCAATTATCTCATTAAGATTTATTAATTAGATAAAATAAGATATATTAACAACTAACTTTATATTAGAAAATGTATAGCTAAAGGATTTTTGTCATTCATTAATACTCCTTTGTTCCAAAAGTATTTCAACATTGATTTTTCAAATTATTGTAATTTATACTATACTGAAAAGTTAACGACAATATTTTTAGAATATATGGAATATATTTTATTTATAAACAAATACGGGTGCGAATGGTTCAAGTGTGTAAAAAAGAATGTAAAGACTAATTTAAATATTATATCGTATAAATGATAGAAGTTTCCTTCTTATTGAAAATGTACATAAAAGCGTCTAAATTTGCATTCTTATGAAACACATATATTCGTGGATATCAATCCTTCGGAGGTACCTAATTAGGTTGGATTAGTTCGTCAAATCTTCTATGAGATCACAAAGGAGAAATTTGCACACTACATTTGGTGAGACGTATCAATATTGTTCTTATAAACATTAGACCGTGTTAAATTGGAGTAAAAAGTGAAATCCATCATCCTAAGGTTCTCACTGTTTCAGTCTTAATAGGCATTGTGGATGATGTAAATCAGGAGTCTGACGGTCTTCTAGGTTAGGTAAGTACTTGTGCAATGACTCACACAAGGTGACTCTGAAAACTAGGCCTTCGGCCTAGCAGCAGTGGAGCATCTATACTATGCATGTCCCTGGATTCGAACTCTTAACGTCTTAAAGTAAATCTTAACCCAAATACCAACTGGACTATGTCTGAAGAGCCATTAGACCGTGTTAACTTTTTACTGTACAAGATGTCAAAATCAGTGTTACATCATCTTCATCTGCCGAAAAAACTTGCTTAAAGCAAAACATGTCACCATCATCAAGGCAACAAAGTGGAAGAGAATTTGTAATATATTTCATGGGTCGTGATCTCTTCACCTCCACTTTCTTCACTCTCTCTGTGACCACGCAACACGTGACAATAAAGAGGGATGGTGAGGCTAGATGAGGTAACCCTCCTTGCGGTGAGGGGATCCTATCCCATATTTCATTCTACCAATCAACATCAAATATACATAATTTATCCAGAGACTTGAATTTATCATTGGCCAGTAGTGCTTGGTGTGACATTATGGAATTAATTTAGAAAAAGAATTTTGCCGCATATGCCGTGTTGCAAGTGGGGGAAAAAGAACTATTGCCTTGGAGCAACCCTTCCTAATCACAAACCACTCGGTGAAATTTATTTTGTTCGTCGTTTTTTTAAGATGTTTCAAACATGTGTTCACTTTTCATTTTAATATTAAATAGAAAGGAGTAAATGATAAATAAGCCAGTCAAAAAAACAAACAAACTCTTATATGTTTATGATCAGAAAATGTATTACATTGTCTCTTAAGTTATTTTAAAAAATACAATACAACATCAACATTAAGAGAGTTTCCGATGCACTAGGCTCACGCGATTCCGCAGGATCTGGGGAGGAGTTGGATCGTTTTGCGATCTAATGTACGTAGTCTTACAATACACTTTGTGCAAGCGGCTGTTTCCGCATCTCGAACCCATGGCCTCAAGGTCACAGAGCATCAACTTTACCAGTTGCTACAATGAATATCAACATTAAGCTTTATTCTTAGAGCAAAAGGTCATTCTCTGGCTCTGAGTCCACAGCTCTAGCCCCAAGGAGCATTGTGGAGGATGCAAATCAGGAGCTCAGCGGCCTCCTAAGTTGGTTGATGACTTACGCAGTGACCCACACAAGGTGTCATCCCCACAAAACAGGCCTTCAGCCTAGTAGCAGTGCAACACCCACACTGTGCGTCTCACTTGATTCGAACTCTTGATCTCTTGGAGCAAATTACAACGCGAGTACCAACTGAGTTATGACTTGGGGACACATTAAGCTTTATTCTTATTAGACAAAGTGAGCTATATATATATATATATATATATATATATATATATATATATATATATATATATATATACATAGCGTAATGGAAATCACAATCTATTGAAAAAATAAAAAGAAGAGCAAAGAGGTAGGATTACAATAAATGTGCACGTTGCAATCTGAAATTCTAAGGGTACACACCCTAACCTTGTGCCAACTTTTAATTAAAAGAGGTAGTAACCTATCATCACCATTCATGGCTGTCAATCGTTTTTCTTTTGTTGAAAGCGAAGGTTCATAAAAAATAGTGCATGGCAGATATTATTGTGCTTCCCATTTATAATAAAACCCCTGCTATAACAGTGTGACCCATATTAATTTACAGCATTTTTTTCCTTTTTAAGCCATGAGTACTCTGGATAAATTGAAGATACGTCGCATAGTTGAGAGATGAAATCCAAAACTTTTATGTTGACACTTCAAATTAACCAGTAAGTTAACTATTGTCCACATGATTTGTTTGTTTAAGATGAGACATCATTGTCGTGGTAGCATACCTTTGATTTGAGAATTTGAGATTGTATATGTTTTTTGATCTTATATGAGTAAATGGCCTTTAAATATGCTTTCTTTAACCCAAAAAAGCCGTTTCCGGTGCACTAGACTCTCGCATTTGCGCAGGGTCTGGAAAAGGGTTGGATTGCTTTGCGATTTGATGTACGCAAACTTATCTTACACTTTGTGTAAGATGGTGTTTTCGCAACTCGAAAAATGTAAGAAACTGTTTTCGCGGCTTGAATTTGTAAATTCAATGTCACAAAACAGCAACTTTAACGGTTACTCTAAAGATTAGAAAATGATAAGAATATCACGTAGTTCATATCCTTTCTTTAACAAAAGATTAGAAAATGATAAGAATATCACGTAGTAAACTAATGGAATAACTGTTTCTTAAGCGACTCTATTTATATTTGAAGAGACGTATATTTTCATACATACAACAAGAAGGAAGCGTCACGAGCAACAGATGAGATCCTAGGAGCCTGAAAGCAAGGTAGAATATGAGGCCTCCAATCACGCTTCGCCACGTGTACAAAAACAAATAGGTGCTGCAATTTTTTTTAAAAAAAACTGTTTTTGTACACGTGGCGACGCGTGATTGGAGACTTCATGTTCTACCTCACTTTTAGCCTCCTAGGATCTCATCCGCATAAGAAATTGTAAAGTCTCTTCAGGCTGCTTTGTAAAGCAAAATTAAGAGGAAGAAAAAAGAAAAACTTACTAGAGGAAGTACATAATTTAATTTATTAAAGTTTGTTTGGTGGGACTTTCACAGACTACCATAAGTCCTAAAATTTGGTTGTGGAAACAATAAAAGTTGTACTTCGAATTTTATTATTTACTATCTTCCCTGTATAGTTTCATGGTTCTATTTATGATATTTAAGTGACTAAAGAGACATCATTTTTAATACAATGTCTACTCACTAAAAATATTGTCCAGTTTCTATTTGATTTGTTAGTATATTAGTTACTTATCACTGATCATTGTTTTTGTTATTTATTAACAAAAGCAGATTTCAAACTAAATAAAAATTTATATGGATAGCTATAATGAATTGATAAAATTTTAGAACAATTTAAAATAGAAACCCGGAGTCTTAAAACCGAGAGGAGTGTGTTTCAATGCATTGGTCCCCATGAAAAGGTTTAAACCTAAAGCAGCCGGCCACTTTAGGGAACACTCCTTACATTCCAAACTTCACCTGTCGCCGAAGTTCTTGACTTTCTCTTTCCCGTTCGTGGTTTTATACCGTGATATTGTTTTTTTCCATAATAATTTTTGTTGGTATATACGATTACATAATTATATCAAGATGTCAAAAATACTTCAATTTTCCAGTCATCAACCCATTACAGTTAAGACCAGAAGGAAAATATGAATAAATAACTCAAATAAGCTGCAAATAGTTTAAGAACTTCATAGATTACTGAGTGTCTTCTAAATCTTATAAATTTGTAGCACAGGTAAGTAAAAAAGAAATAGATCTCTTTGGCTTCATATCTGACATACATATCATCAATATAGCAGGTAGTCAATGAAAAGGTATGTTGGTATTATATCTATGAATAGAAAAAAAAATACAGAGTTTTAGCAAAAATTGCGTAATACTTGAACTTGTGAGAATATAATCTGGCAAATCATACTGTATATTCATCTAGAAGTATGTTTCACATTTCTGATGCTGATGTTTCAGATGTCCCGGTGGATGTAGATTCGAATGATGCTTCTAAGAAGAAAATGGCGATGGTAATTTGCATAGCAGTTGGTTCAGTTGCTCTGGTCATTTTCTTCAGCCTATGTTTTGTCTGGAGAAAGAAATTATTCAGCAGCCAGATAAACAGAATAGACAATAAAGGTAAAAGCCTTGTTATTTAAACCGCGTCAAATGTAGATTACGAGGCAAATGTTTCATAGGATACAATGGCGATCTCTTTTCGTTCGCGCTACAAGAAAAAATATGGACTCGGACTTTTAAGTATTTAATATCACAGAAAAACTTTAAGAGAGGAAGAAACAAAAAAAAAAAAAAAAAAAGAGAAAGCTGCAGAGTTTTTCACCAAAGTGAACTTCTTAAACTCTTAACTTTACTCACACATCTATATGACTTTTGATTCTTCTTATCTATTTATATGACTTGACTCTTTAAATGGAAGTTAATTTTTGACATCTATGCATAATTCAACTCCTAAAAGCAATTTATGGCTGTTGAGTATCGAATGGAAGTGCCTAAGTTGTAACCATACATCAAATCACGAAAAGACACTAAGAATTCTGCTAAATCGTCTCTGGCCAAACGTTCGGTATTCCATGACTTCATGGTTTGATAGACACTGGAATTCGTTACTCCTTTATCAAATCTTTAGGATGAACGTTCATCCTTGTTGAACCTTCAGGGTTTAACAAAGGCAATTCTCCAAGAAGATAATTTCTAGCTGAATTCATTCTTCCATTCAGTATTACAACTTGATTTCATATAAGTTTGGAGCACAACCAAAAACACTTTAATATGTTTTTTCTAACAGTATCCTCAAAAGTGTGCTGGTTCCTGTTTTACATTATTGCTTAATATGATGTATCTTATTGTTGCAAAATGCAGTTTCTCTCGAAAGAAGCCAGACTATTCTGCTGAATAATGCTGTCATCCCAAGCAAAAGGGAATCTTCTGCTGAAATCACAACAGATGAACTTGAGCTACCTTTGTTTGATTTCACTACCATCTCTTCAGCCACCAACCACTTCTCGGATAAATATAAGCTGGGACAAGGCGGTTTTGGCATTGTTTACAGGGTATACTTTTCAATTGTTAATTGTCTTTTGAAGATCATTATTGGCAAAATTGATGTTTCCATTTCCAATGGAGTCAAGAACACACTATTTCTTGACTTTGGAATATGATGGAATAAAGCAAAATGACTCACGAAATTGGCTGCGCTTTTTATATTGTGAAGTAGCAGTTGATCGGCACGTAATTTTCATTATGGGTCATCGGGAAACAACCTCTATGTGTTTCTAACACATGGGTATGGTTGCGTACATCCGACCCCCCCATACCTCGTCATAGACGGAAGCCTTTAAGGCAATGGGGTAATGTTGTTGTTGTATTGGCAAAATTGACATTATGAAAAATGTGATATGTATTCAGGGTTTGTTAATTGAAGGCCAAGAAGTAGCTGTAAAGAGGCTATCCAAAAACTCTGGTCAAGGAATAGAGGAGTTCAAGAATGAGGTCAGATTAATTGCTAGACTTCAACATAGAAATTTGGTTCGCCTTATCGGTTGTTGCGTTGATATGGAAGAGAAGATGCTCATTTATGAGTACATGGTGAACAAGAGCCTGGATTCAATTTTGTTTAGTAAGTCAGTTTCTCTAACATTGTCTCCTTGATGAGTTTATTTTGTTTTGATATTTAAATAATTCTTCATCATCATTATCATTCGTATCAAGTATATCTCAACGACATCATAAGCTATCGTTAGGGTCTGGAGAGGACAAGTGGCAGACAAACGATACCTCTGTCTCAAGGGATAGAGAGTTTGCTTACCGTGGGACCCTTGGCTTTGATATTTAAGTAATGATGGACTATATTGATTTGATCAGATAAAGGAAAGAGCTCATTGCTCAATTGGCAAAGAAGATTTAACATCATTTGTGGGATTGCTAGAGGGCTTCTTTATCTTCACCAAGATTCAAGGTTTAGAATAATCCATAGAGATCTCAAAGCAAGCAACATCCTTCTTGACAAAGAAATGAACCCCAAAATCTCAGACTTTGGCATGGCAAGAATGTTCAGCGCCGATCAGATAGACGCCAATACAAAAAGAGTAGTAGGAACATAGTAAGCATTTCAATCAAACCCTACGCATGCGTTCCTTGAAGTATTTAGTTAACAATTATAGACTCACTAAATTGGCTGCGCTTCTTATATTGTGAAGTAGCAGTTGATCGACATGTAATTTTTATTATGAGTCATCAGAAAACAACCTCTGTGTGTTTCTAGCACATGGGTATGGTTGCGTACATCCGACCCCCCATATACCCGCCATAGGCGGAAGCCTCTGAGGCAATAGGGTAATGTTGTTGTTGTTGTGAAGTGATTCCATTTCTTTCCTTGTTTGCAGTGGTTATATGGCGCCGGAATACGCCATGGATGGGGTATTCTCTGAAAAATCTGATGTTTTTAGTTTCGGAGTTCTGGTGCTTGAGATAGTCAGTGGCACCAAGAACAAAGGATTTTACCATGTACACAATCAACTCAACCTCCTTGCCTATGTAAGTATGAGACAAATGTACATGTTGTATCTACTTATGCACCCTCTTTTATTTTAGTTAAGTTATTCATGGTAAATATAAATGGGTAATACTCTAGTGTCCCACAAACAATTACATCATTAGATGAGGCTTGATACTCCAAATCTGACAGTGCAACTGCTTCCGGGATGAGGCTTGATACTCTTCTTTGACTTTGGAATATGATGAAATAAAGCAAAATGATTCACTAAATTAGCCGCGCTTATTATATTGTGAATTAACAATTGATCGACACGCAATTTTCATTATGGGTGATCGAAAAACAACCTCTGTGTGTTTCTAACACATGGTATGGCTGTGTACATCCGACCTCTCATACCTCGTTATAGACGGGAGCCTCTAAGACAATAGAGTAATATTGTTATGGTATGTTGGAGTGACATTCCTCATTAGTTGCATACATCGCAATATTTAAGTAGTAACTACTAAGGTGACTAGTAGGAGGATGTACCACCAGATGCATGATCAACTTAGCGTGCATTCCCATATACATACATTAACAACAACATCACCTTATTGGCCTTAGAAGCTCCCGCCTATGGCGAGGTATGAAGGTCGGATGTACGCAATCGTACTCATGTGTTCGAAACGCACAAAGGTTGTTTTCCGATGATCCATAATGAAGCGTCAAGCTATGTCGATCAAATGCTACTTCACAATATAATAAGCGCGGCCAATTTAGTGAGTCATTTTGTTTTATTTTCATATACATGATCAAACTAATTCCACTGATGATGGCATCATGTAATGCAGGCGTGGAGGCTATGGAAAGAAGGAAGAGGAGAGGAACTAAGAGATCCAGCCGCGGGAAAAGTGCAGTCACCTGACGAGGTCCTGAGATGCATACAAGTAGGTCTACTGTGCGTACAAGAGCAAGCAGAGGAGAGGCCTAACATGGCAACTGTGGTGTTAATGTTAAGCAGCGGAAACGCGCAGCTTCCACAGCCTAAACAGCCAGGGTTTTCCCTTGGAAGAAGGCCCCATGAAACTGATTCATCTTCAAGTAAAATAGAGGATTTATCTTGCACTGTAAACCAAGTTACAGTTACTATAATGGATGGAAGATGATTGAGCAGCGGTTGGTTTGAGTTTCATGAAGTGTACAGTTTGATTGATTTAGGTAAAATTTTCCAATTATTGTTGCACTCATTTTGGGGGAGGAGATAGGTTTTCTATTCATGTGAGAAAAGAGTAGGTAATGTGTTACATAGTGCTTGTTTAGTCTCATCCTTTATTGAAAGTTTGGCACATCTAAGAAATGGCATTTTTTTCTAATGTGTTGTAGTTTTGCTGATTTAGTAGATTGATAGTCTCATAGTTAAATGGTTATCGAGAAACAACCTCTGTGTGTTTTTAACATATGAGTATGGTTGCATACATCTGATCCGCATATCTCGCCATAAAGGGAAGCCTCTAAGATAATGGGGTAATGTTGTTTTTGTTGTATAGTCTCAGAGTTAAAATTTTCCAACAAGTTCATCAATATTGAATGTTCATTCTTGTTTTTGTTCCTATTTGTTTCACTTGGGATTTCATTGAGCTAAGTAGATGTTTTTGTTTTTGTTTTTTTGATTTCCCATTTGTTCAATTGTAGGTGAATTGTCATCATCTTTCCTTCTGGATTTGACAAAAGATTAATGTATCCATTGCGATAATAAATGGAATTGATTATATACTTGACTTTATACTTTAAATATTCTTATTCTAAATTAATACTTATCATTTAATTGTTACATTTTTTTCTCTCTCAGTTTGTTAGACTAAATTGGAACGCTAAATTACTTTGTCGAAAAGTATTTAATCATTAACAAATTCATGTTTTATCACAATTGTATTTTTAAAACTAAAAATAATTTAAAAAGTTTGTTGTGGAAAACGAATAATATCTTATGAAATCTTGAAAAGAAGAGCAGGACTAATAACCTGTTGTAATGCAGCATTGTATTATCTGATGATTATGATGATGAAATATAACTGTAATCATGATAATGATTTAATATTTACTATAAAAACTGTCATCGGCATTTCCTTGCCAATGCCATCTAATAGCTCTGATTATAATTATGCACTTATATCATGGCTTTCTTGTATTTTGTTCGGCTACAACTCTTCTAAATAACCCTTTATTTATCCCTCTACATGTTTTTGTTGATACTTGTATCCATAATATTGTGCAAATCAATGGAATAAACTTTCCGCTCCTAAAGTGCATAGATGGTGTTTTCGCCTTCCACGTTTGTTTCGCGATCTGATGTACTCAGTCTTACTCTACACTTTGTGCAAGAGACTGTTTCTACAGCTCGAACCTGTGATCTCAAAGTCACAAAACAACAATCTTACCAGTTGCTCGAGGGTCTGTCTTCCGCTTCTACCAGTTGCTCGAGGGTCTGTCTTCCGCTTCTAAAGTCTATGAACCCGTTTATCTTATTTAAATAAGAGTCTTGTAGGATAAGCGGTCATTACGTTGGTGTATCAAAATCTCCATGTCCAGTGTTTGTCGTGGTAATCTTAAGTAGGCTCCCATAATATCATACACGTTTCTTTAATTACGTAGCAGAGAAGTGAAGCGATGGCATATCTCTCAAAAGTGACACAAGAACTGCTCTTGTAGAGTACAAGAACATAGACGTAGATATATTTTTCATCTTTATTATTAGTATATATTATTTTTGACGTCTCCAGGTCAAAAATATTCACTAATTTGGAAGCTAGAAATAGGCAGATACCCACGCGACAATGACCCGGGTACAATAATTAGTAAAATTTCTCAATTTGTTTTTCCCGAACGGATCATATTGCATTAAATATAGACAAAAATACAATATCCAAATTTTTTTTTTCTCAATTTGGAGATGGTAATATTTCCTAAGTTTGCCAAAACTTAGTGAAAAAAGATCATACTTTGGCCCTGTAGACATACCGCCCCAGCTTCAAAGAGCATTGTAGAGAATGTAAAGTAAGAGCTCACCGGCTTCCTAGGTTAGGTAAGGTCATACACAAAGAGCCCAGTGCATACTGGACTTTTAGCTCAGATAACAGTGAAACACCCATCCTGCGCCAAAACTTATATCCGTTAAGTGTGCTGCCGTTGATACTGTTTTCTCTCCGCCTGTAACAGAATATGAACCATATTGTCCTCTCCTTATAAAAGGTCGATGCGGTTCAGAGTCGGAACCTTTGGAACAAAGTGAAAATTTTCATCTGATTCTAGGTGTTGCTTTATCTACTTTATTTCTTGTATTGTCGAGCGATGTCATCGATCGATCTATATCCAACAGAACACCAACTTCATTCCAGCTTTCTCTTGGTTCGATCCAGCATATACATGGATCGATCTAAGTGTCCTTTTTCAAGTTCAAAGTGTTCAAATTATCTTTTAAACTCCCAAACAACAACATACATGTTTATATATAAATTTGGAGCACATTTTAAAGTACTTAAACATATTTTTTCCAACAGACTTTTCTTTCAAATTTTTTTAAAATTGTTCACGCCTCTAAAGTAATGAAGGTAATGTTGTTGTTGTTCCACCTTGGAAATCGCCAGCTTTACTGTTGACGAGATTATGGCTGTCGTCAACATTTTTAATTATTTTAAAAATCTGGGCACTAGTCTTGCACTAGGGAGCTGCCATTGGAGTTGCGGTTTTTGACCGCACTTTTTTTAAAAGCTTTTGGCGACACTTATTATGACTGTTGAGTGTACAATTGAATTGTCCCCGCCAGGCACTCTCGCCTATTATAAAAATGGGGTTGAGATCTCTTCACCCCCACTTTCCTCACCCCTTTTGTAATCACGCGACACGTGGCAGCAAGAGGGGGTGGTATGGCTAGATGAAGATCAGCTGCATTTAGTCTCATCACCCCCTCTTACTGCCACGTGTCGTGCGGTCACGCGTTACCGCATCCCCTTACGGTGAGGGGATACTATGGCCCCTATTCACTCCATGAATCATCCCTCATTCCCTTCTCTCGATCTTTTCTCTCTCCAATCGCCTATTATAAAAACTATATTTTCTTTAAGGACGGATGGAGTAACAGTTTTCCCCACACAAAGTGGAAGAATAATCTATTTCAATATTTGGAAATTAGTTTTTTTATGGGTCCACGGTAGATGGCAGCCTTCTTTGAATATTGGACCGCAATTTTATTGAAATTTTGGAAGTCGGATGGCACATTTTGGACCAAGTGTGAAGTTACAATATGGATGGTAAAACACATATTTTTTTAATATACGACAACAACGCATACCCAGTATATCTCAACAACAGCAAAAGCTATCGCTAGGGTGTGGAGAGGGTGAGAGGCAGGCAAACAATAACTCCATCCCAAAGGATAGAGAGTTTGTTTCCAACGAGGCCCCCGGCTCTTTGTGTACCTATACACACATAATGAACGACAAATAATGCAAGATATACCAAAAAAATAAGTAATTCAATAGTTTCTTGATATAGAAGTGATTGAAAGAAAATAAAGATACAAAAAGAGAATTGTGAGGTCATACCAATCTAACATAAGAAAATACTGAGTGTTTCAATTCTCTTGTGTTTCTTAACTTGAAGTCTAAACTTGAGTTATCTTTTGTATTCTCATTATTTTGAATAGTAAAAGTTGTTCTCATTACTCATGGTTTTCTCCTCCAAAGAGAGCGTTTTCTACATAAATCTAGATGTCCTTATTTTATCTGACATTTACGTTAAAGTTGTGGTAAATGCACCGTGCGCGTATTTTCTGTCTAAGAAAGTCGCGTTTTAAGTGATACCGTATGTGACCCCTCTGATTAAATCTTAGATTTTAAGTGAAATGGTAATACTGTCTAGAAGGTCATCGTGATCTTTTCTGGTATTGCTGAATCAATTCACTTCACTGCTTTTATTTATCTCGCTTTATGTTAATGTCATAGTCGAAGATTTTAACGAATAGTAACTTACTATTTACAGTTTTATTCCATTTACAACCATGTCGTTATTCTCGATCCGTGGTACAAAGCGAGATTATTTGATGATTTATTTTCTTGAGTATGGCGGAGGTGAAATTCAATGTGGTAAATTCGACAAAAATGATAGATTTTTAACATGCAGAAAAGGATGAGGATTTACCTTATACAACAAGGTGTTCATAAAGCTTTTTAAGACAAAGAGAAAAAACCAGAAGCCATAAAAGATGATGATTGACAAGAAATAGATTATAAGGCTACAAGTGCAATCCGCTTGAACTTGTGTGACGAAATTTTGAACAACGTAGACAAAAATGACTCAACAATAGAGATTTGGACAAACCTAGAAACCTTGTACATGTGTAAAACGACGCCAAATAAACTATATCTTAAGAAGCAGCTCTACACATTTCAAATGAGCGAATGTACAAATTTTTTTCCATCTGAATGATTTCTGGCCTCATATCTCGAATGACGAGTCTCTGTGTTACTATGGAGGCCGAGAATAAGACAATCATGATCTTGAGTACATCCACCCTCCTTTAATGGTTTGACGACCATTTTACTTCACGACAAAGATAAAATCACATTAAAAAAAAGTCACATCATCTTTGTTGATGCATATTAAGATTATACAACAAAACAACAAGGACATGCTCTTCTTACACAAAAAGAGAAAGGAGGCAAAATAGAAACTTCAATAGTCATGATAAACCAAATGATAGCGACAAGTCCAGAGGTCGTTCCAAATCATAAAGTAGAATGAAGTGCTAGAATTGTGGCAAGAATTGTCATCTTAAAAAGAATTACAAGTATGTAAAACAAGACAAATACCAAGGTCAAAAGTAGGTGGGAGATAACAGCACAACAACAATAGTATTAAGTAGTGACGTATGACAACATTGTTCTGTCATCAAAATGAATGTTGTCACATGTCTGGCCCAAATCTTGAATGTATCATAGATATAGGTGCTTTATATCATTATGCTACTAGCAAGAAATACTTCTCTGCATGCAAAGCAGAGACTTTAGTTTGTTGAATATGGGAAATAAAAGCATCTCATCTATCGTGGGGATAAGTGATATGATTGTGGAGACATCACTTGGTTGCACTTTTACATTACGAAATGTTCTTCATGTTCTAGATATGACAATGTTTTATCTGCAAACGCACTGGACAAGGAAGGTTATGAGTATCACTTTAGTAATACGACATGGACACTTGCTATAGGCTCTCTGGTGGTAGCAAAAGAAAAATCATGTTGTAATTTGTATAAAACACACTTCAATGTGTGTGAAGGTAAAAAAAAATACAGTAGAATATGGTGCTTCTCCAATTGTATAGCACAAACATTTAGGACACATTGGTCAGAAAAGGTTGCAGCTACTAGCAAAGCAATCTTTGACACAATTAGACAAATATAAATCATTATACCTATGTGATCACTATTTATTTGGCTAACAACATTATGTCTCATTTTAAAACCAGGATAGAAGAAATCAAATTAGAGATAGTTCACTCTGACTACGTTGTTACTTTAATTGATAATTCTTCTAAAACATGGATATGCTTGATAAAAAATAAAAGACAAGTATTCAATTGTTTCAAAAGTTTCATGTACTGGTTGAAAAAGAGACTTGAGAAAAGTTGAAATGCCTTTGCAATGACAATAGTGGTGAGTGCATATCAATAAAATTTGAATAGTAATATACAAAACATTGCATACGACACGAGGAGATAGTTCTTGGTACACTGCAGCATAACTGAGTTGTGGGACGGATGAAAAGAACCATTGTAAAGAAAGTACGATGCATGCTCAAAATGGCTAAACTATCTAAGTCATTTTGGGGGAGACTCTTAATACAGATATCTACTTGATCAACCAATCACCTTTGTTTCCACTGGACTTTGACGTTCCAAAAGCAGTACGGAGCGGAAGAGAAATAAGCTACTCTCACATAAAAGTACCTTCATGTAAAGCCTTCCTTCATGTTCTAAGAATCAAATGTCAAAGTTCGATGACAAAGTTATTCCTTGAATCTTTTGAGATACAGAAATAAGGAATATGACTTCAGACTATAGGATCCAGAAAAGCAAAAAGTCTTCAAAAGTAGAGATATTATGTTTCAAGAACACGAAATGTTCAACAATGCAGGAAAGAAGTCTACTATAGAAAATGTTACAGAGGTAATACTTATCCCTACATTGAACAATGACACAAATAGAGGAAAATGAAGAAGTACATGATGATGCTGGTGGTGCTAAGTTAGAGGAGTAAACCCCCTGTTTCTCTTGAATTGCAAGATGTGGGTCCTCAACTAAGAAAGTCTGTCAAAGAACATGCATCTTATACCAGATATCCTAGTTCTCAGATACATTCTTATAACAGATGATGGAGAACTGTAAAACTTTCAAGAACTACCATCTCACAATGATAAAGAATGTTGGACAAAAACCACCCAAGAAGGTATGGATTCATTGAAAAAGAACCTCACGTATGATCTAGTTCAACTTCCAAAATGAAAGAAAGCTCTGAAAAACAAATGAGTCTTCATGTTAAAGAAAGATGGCAAAAAGTTGTTAAGGTATAAAGTTCGATTGATGGTAAAAGATTTTGGTCAAAAGAAAGGTATCGACTTTGATAAAATCTTCTCACCAGTCATTAAAATGAGTTTTGTTCGGGTTGTACTGTTTTTGGCAGCTAGCTTAAATATAAAGCTATGACAACTACATTTCAAAACATATTTCTTGCATGGAGATTGGATGAGAAAATCTACATGCAATAACCAGAATTTTTCACAGTTAAAGACAAAGAAGACATAGTTTGCAAGTTGAAAAGGAGCTTGTACGGTTTATAGCAAGTACTGCTACAATGGTACAAAAGGTTTGACTTGTTCATGCTGAGTCAGAAATTCAAGAGAACAGATGTTGATCCTTGTATATACATTCAAAGATACCCTTATGGTAAATTTATCACCATTCTCTTGTATGTTGATGACATGCTGATTATAGGAGAAGATGACAACATGATCCAAAACTTAAAAGAGAAACTGTCGAAGACATTCGACATGGAAGATTTGGGTGTTACAAAACGTACCTTAGGAACGGACATTACTCGCGATCGATCAACAATAAAGCTTTGGCTATCACATGAGAGATATACTGAAAGAGTGGTTCAATGGTTCAACATAGACATAGCTAAGCAGTTACAATTCCACTTGATGATCATTTTAAGCTAAAAAAGAGAGGGTGTCCTTTATCAGATGAGAAAGAAGAAATGTCATTGATCTGTACAAGGTCAGATTCCGTATTCTTTTGCAGCTGAAAGCTTGATGTATGCTATGATTTGTACATGGTCATACATTGTTCATGTCATAGGAGTTGCGAGCAGGTCTCAAATCTAAGAAAAACGCATTGGGAAACAGTGAAATAGATCTTTTGATACTTCGGAAGAACTTCAAAATTATGCTCAACTTTTTGAAGGTTTTGAATCAATTGTTGATAGATACACAGATTCAGATATGACTGTAGGTCTAGATGATATAAAATTTACTTCAAGTTATCTGTTTACATTTGTAGGGGAGCTATATGTTGGCAGTCAAAACTTCAAAACTATGTACCATTATTGACTACCAAAGCAGAGCACATTACATCTACGGAAATTGGCAAGGAGATGCTTTGGATAAAATGATTTTTATAGGAGTTAGGGGTTCAAACAATAACAATATATATTATATTGAGATAGTCAAATTTCTTTTCATTTGAGTAAGAATACGATGTATCATGTGAGAACCTAATATATCAATATGCAACATCATTGGATTGGGATGCCACAGAGGAGGACCAATTCCAAATCAAGAAGATCCACACCAACAATAATATTGCTGATGTGATGACAAAAGTCATTGAAAAAGAGAAATTTAATTGGTACGTCAAGCAAGCTAGGACGGACTCTCAATGTTTGTCAGAGTATGCCCCTAGTCTGGAGGGAGAGATCTGATGGATGCAGACGGTAGATGGTGGTCTTCTTTGAATATTAGACAACAGCTTTGTTGAAACTTTGGAAGGCCGGCGTCACACATTTTTTTACAAAGTGTGAAGACACAATATAAATAGTAAAATACATGTTTTTGCTTCAATATATTTGCCTATAAATAGACATGATTTGGTAGAAAAAAGATACAACAAAACAATAAGCAATTCAAGAACTTCTTGAAAGAGAAGTGAGTGAAATAAAATAGAGAGAGGAAAAGAGAGTTGTGAGGTTATACCAATCATCGTAAGAAAATATTGAGTGCTTCAAAAGTGGAAGTTGTTCTTACTATCTATGATTTTTTTCTTTCCACGAAGAGAGTGTTTTTCACGTAAATCTCGATATCCCTATTTCATCTGGTATTTACGGTGAAGTTGTGATAAATACACCATCCAAGTAATTTATGTATAACGAAGTCGGTTTTAAGTAGGACCGTAGTGTCTCTCTGGCTAAATCTGCGATTTTACGTGGAATGATTATAGTGTCTGGGTGGTCATGTGATTTTTACTAGACATTGTCGAATCGGTTCACTTTACTGCTTTTACTGCTATCTATATCACTTTATATTATTGTTACATTCGACGATTTTAATGAACAATAAATTACAATTTACGGTTTTATTCTATTTAAAACTGGGTTGTGTTTCCAAACAGTTTCCCATTTCTCTTTCTTATTGTTCTCAATCCCACACCATAATAGCTGGCATGTTCGTTGACACGTGGAACCTCCTCCATGCTGGTTTCTCATCGTCCATGTAAGCATCAACTTCTGTAGTTCCTGCCTGAAGGCAAGCACCAGAAGCACAAGCAGGAAGACAAGGGATGTTGTCATCAGTTGAGCCTTCAATCTTTCTAAATTTTAACCTTGTGCGTTTTAATGCACACAGATGAGATTTGTTGACTATTACTTTGTTGGCCGTGGTTGATCAAAACATAAACACATAGTTTGTTTATGTTTTAATAGAAAAAAGGATAAAGCATAAACAACTAGTTTTATTTTTTAAATTTTTTTACTAATACATAAACAACTAAGTTAGGGAACTACTGTTTAGCGGTTCTAAACTTTAATGCAACTGTGATGCAAAATGGGTGGCCTATGCAGATGAAGCGACATATATATACATATATATACACACACGCACACTCACATTTATAGTGGATCTCAAAAAAAAAAAGTAAATAAATGTTCCTAGTGGCAGGTAAATTGTTAAAAAGATTTACTTTTTAGATGGACTTTACAAGTCGGAGACAAATAAATTGTTGATTATTCATTAGTGTCATCATGGTACTGTAGAATATATTCTTTGATGGAAAGAATAAGCAAGCTCACAAATTATATGTCACTTTTGGATTTCTTAACATAGTCAAGAAGAAATTTCAAAACAAACTAAAATAAAATTCAATTAATGTGTTTGTCTAACTTCTAAAAAAAAAATTGTTTCCATTTCCAATAGAGTCAATGACACACTCTTCCTTAACTTTGGAATATGATAGAATAAAGCAAAAGTATTCACTAAATTGACTTCGCTTCTTATATTGTGAAGTAGCAGTTGATCGACACAGCTTGACGCAATTTTCATTATGGGCCATTAGGAAACAACCTTTGTGTGTTTCTAACACATTGGTATGGTTGCGTACAACACACCCCCAATACCACATCATAAGCGGCAGCCTCTAAAGTAATAGAGTAATGTTGTTGTTCTCGTCTGGCCTAACTTCTAAAATTGTAATAGATTCTAATCTTTGCCTTGTGTAAAGTAAACAGTTGTCGAATTCTACATATAAGACAATAAGATATATACAAAGCAACTACAAATGGAATGGGATATCTACCCCTCAATTCCTTCATCCCACTCATGACCACGCGACACGTGGCAACAGGATGGGGTGGTGAGGCTAGTCGCGGGTGACTCTTATCTAGCTTCACCACCTCCTTTGTTGCCACGTGTCGTACGGTGACGCGTAGAGTGAAGAAAAATAGACGAGGAGATCGTATCCCACTAAAAATGTTCGGTTAGCGGGCGTCGATCATAGTAATGGTGTCATCATCCACTGAAACAACTCCTCCACTTGCAGAAGTAGAGTGCATCAAGTCTTCCCCTCTCCGAATGATAAAAGCAGGCTGGCCAGGAAAAGCCACCGGCAACGCTGTTTCGTTGGAAACCATGGAAAGTACCTCAGACATGGTCGGCCTGTCAATGGCGTGTTCTTGGACACACAAAAGTCCAATGTGAATGCATCTATTGATTTCGTCACCTTCGTCTGAACTGAAACCTCCTATTGATGGATCAACTACATCTAGTGCGGTTTTCTCTTTCCACAAATTCCATACCTGATAACAAAACAAGAGGATCAATATGATTCCAGAACGTATCTGTGACACTTAACACATAAACTCAGTTTACACCACAAGGCCACATGGCATAGTCCAGTTGGTACTCGGACTGGGATTTACTCCAAGAGGTTAAGAGTTCAAATCTAAGATACGCACAGTGTGGGTGCTCCACTGCTACTAGGCCGAAGGCCTAGTTTGCGGGGCACCTTGTGTGATTCACTGTATAAGTCCTTACCCAACATAGAAAGCTTCTGATTTACATCCTTCACGATGCTCCTTAGGGCTGGGACGTTAGGCCCTGGGGTTAGGGGTTTCACCTTTGGCGGAGTCAAATTTGACTTGATTCGTCACATGCGAAAGCAGAACTAACTTTACTATAAATGAATGAACAAATTTAGTGGAGGTATTTTTTTTCCTCGTCTCACCCTCTTCATATCCTAGCGATGACAATTTGTTGTCATTGAGATATACTGGACATGGTAGTTGTTGTTAGTGGAATATCAAGAATATGTTACGATAAACACCTTAAACGTAGTGCCCATATAGATTTAATCCATGATTGGTGAGGGTACGGGATACACTAATTATTTTAAGCAAATTGTTGTTGGACTGAGAAACTTACATGTCCAATCAAACTCAGGGTATCGTCATTGTAGTAGCTGCTATTTCTCTTACCGCTGATGATCTCCAGGAGCAAAACACCAAAGCTGAAAACATCAGATTTTTCTGAGAAATGCCCTTGCATTGCATATTCTGGTGACATGTAGCCGCTGCCATCATAATTCAACTCTTATGAGGACAGTTTCACTCCATGGGAGCTATCAACGGAAATCTAAGACAAGCTTATCAAAATACTAAATGAATCATCAAAATAACTGTATCATGTCTCATTTTCTGACGCATTTAAATCAAGAAGCCATTCACTAGTATATATTCCTATTATTGTACTATCTATGCAGGTATATATAGAACCGAGGGTCTCACTGGAAGCAAACTCTCTATCCTTTGGGATGGAGATATTGTTTGCCTACCTCTTAACTTCCCCAGACCCTAGCGATAGCTTTTGCTGTTATTGGGATATACTGCGTATGATTTTTGTTGTTGTACCCTTATTTACTTAACATTTAGATGACAAAGACACATGACACATTCTCATTGGAATAAAGTAAAGAGATAAAGGAAAATGGACTTGCTAGTAATAGGAAAGACTGCAGACTGTCCATGGCACCCACATTAGGCGAGATCTTGCACCAATGGGACTAAACTCCTGATACAAAGGGTTGTTTTCTTAATTAAGTAAACCCCAGATCATCCAACATAATGTATAACATGTATAATTGATGACTTGAAGCCCGCGCCTGAACCATTCCGCTTGACAGAACTTAAGCAACACCTCCCAAAAAGCCATTGAGGAAAAATGTGTTTGATGCAAATGTACTGGTACTAATGGGGAAAAAAAGGGAAAGACAAAGTACAATACTCACTATGTTCCTACTACTCTCCTGGTGTGTGCTTCCATTTGATCTGCTCCAAATATTCTAGCCATTCCAAAGTCTGATATTTTTGGCTCTAAAGCAGCATCTAGCAAAACATTGCTGGCTTTGAGATCCCTGTGTATAATTTTCAGTCTAGAGTCGCGATGAAGATATACCATTCCACGTGCAATACCCAAGATTATTGCAATACGTTTTCTCCAGTTAAGCAACGACCCTTTGTCATGATCTGAACAATAACGTAAGAAATCAGACAAGTCATTATGTCGAGAGACAAATCACTAAGAGGCAGGCAGATTTTCAGGCATTTAGATTAGCTTACTAAAACTTTCTATTTCCAATGGAGTCAATGACACACTCTTCTTTGACTGTGGAATATAATGAAATAAAGTAAAATGACTCATTAAATTGACTGCGCTTTTTATATTATGAAATACCGGTTAATCGACACAGCTTGATGCGATTTTCATTATGAGCCATCAGGAAACGACCTCTGCGCGTTTATAACACATGGATATGGTTGCGTACATTTGGCCCCCCACCCTGCCATAGGCGGGAGCCTCTAGAGAAATGGGGTAATGTTGTTGTTGTTGTAGATTAGCTTACCAAAAATGAAATTGTCCAATCCTTTGTTCGGCAAGTATTCATACACTAACATTTTCTCATGGTGCTGGAAGCAACATCCTAAGAGTCTAACAAGGTTTCTGTGTTGTAGTTTTGCAATCAGTGTCACTTCGTTTTTGAACTCCTCGATGCCTTGCCCTGAAATATCAGATGATCTTTTGACAGCTACTTCTTGACCATTGTTTAGCTTACCCTGGAGTATATAACAGAGTTCATTAACACTCCATTTAACCTGAGTGACAGCGTTGTCCAAAATCTGAAAGATTCCAAGCTAGAAGCTTTTTAAGCAATTTAGTTACCTTGTACACTGAACCGAAACCACCTTCGCCGAGTTTATTGTATATAGAGAACTGATCAGTGGCTAAAACTATGGTTTTGAGGTCAAAGATTGATAACTCGGAACCTGTTTGATATTCATGAATATTTTTTGCGTAGTTCAAACTTAAATGCAACCAGTCTCCCAGTCTTGTGCCTGCCACAAAAGGAAATAAGCTTTGTAAAAGAATCACTCGAAAACTTACTTGATTGACATTGTCTTTTTTCGCCTAAAATTTGAAATTCTTCCTTTAATTGTTATAAATATAACAACTAAGGGTAGAACATGTAGTTTAAGCTGCATTTAATTGTTATTATAATTACAAAGTTTAGCAAAAATTAAGAAGGGCTAGAATGACAAGTTCAATTCTGTTAGTACAAAAATATTCTGCATGTCTTGAACAAAATGATGACATATTGTAATGACCCAGATTTGGCAGCCAATTCTAGGCATGAAGACGATATCACTATGGACAAGCGATATAGAATGTCAGCTGAATAGATTTTCTCGTCCTCGCTGGCTAAAAACATATCAATCATTGTTCACATTTAGCGATTGGCTAAACTTATACATCTTCCTTCTTCCTTCTTTCTAATGTGACAGATTTTGGGGTCTTTACAGATATACGCATGAGTATTAATTGTATTACAAACAAATATTGCTTCTGGGGAAAACAAATGGATAAGGAAACATTTAAAAACAGACCATCTTACCTTTTCTGTTCTTAAGCACTAAAAATAACGCGAGGAGTAGCACCGACATCCCTGCTATGGATGCTGTAAGTGCGATCACTAGTAGTTTCAAATGCTTTGATTTCTTGGAGTATTTAGCTGAATATTGAGCAAAATGTTAAATCAGAACGCAATAATATCATCAGCCATTTCACAGATGAATCCATCCGGTCCTTACTCCTTAGTTATAGATAAAATTATGACATATTCAAAGAAGGAATCACATTTTTCTTTTTCTTTTTGAAACACAGAAATTAACAAACATACCTAACACAGCAGCAGAGACTCTAATGTAAAAGTCTTGGCCCCCATTAGAGAACTGCCTAGTATCTGTCAGATCACCATACCAAGTGATGCATCCACTTCCCCCATTGTTAATGTCTGAACTCGCGTATGCTGTGCAAGAACAATTTTCTCTGCATAACCCATCACACTCCTTTAATCCCAAACTCCTATCAACTCTTGCATTTGATAAATCCGGGACCTTTACGCCACTCAACTTCACGAACCCCTCACCAGTCTTGCATATATCTTCTCCTTTCATCCTAATGCAACCGTTGACCGCATCCCTTAGTGACCATTCACTTTGTACTTTCGGTTCATACCCCGGAAGACACGAACATTCAAATGGGTCCGAATTATAGGGATCACAATCACTGTATGGACCACAATGATTGTAGTAGTCACATGGATCCCTAGGTGAAAACCAGAAATTACCCCATCGGTGTTCCCTTGCTTGCCAGGTGAACCTGTCAGCTATACCTGATTCATTAATTACTAATCTAGAAAAAACCGAAGGGTCGAGTATCTTGAAGGTTAAACTAACTTCATCATCATTTTCAGCATAAATGAAATCCAAGACAGAAACGGAAGTCATGTCTGGTCCTCCAGTCAAAGTAATCCCATCCCACGAGCCGGCTCGCCATACCCTGCTTGATCCCCTGTACAAGAAAATTTGAGGAGGGCCAACAATCTCCATTTTCAATTGATAATTACCATCACCAGGATCATCATCTGACCTCCAAGACGTTAGGTACTTGTTCAAACCAGTCTTGAGGTCTATCCCAATTTTCATCTGAGGAAGTAATGTATTAGAAGGATGATCAAACCCCTGCCATGATATAGCACTTCTGGTTTGATCTTGGAACAAAACTAAATTTCCAGTGTCCATGAGCTGGAGTGAGGAATTAACTGATAAAGGGATGGAAATATTCGTGGACCAATAAGAAATCTTGCTAACTTGATCATGTAAAACAAGATTACCTGACTGGAGGTCTATGGAGAGAATTCCAGAAGTAGTGTTGATGGGATTGTTCTTGTTGGCCACCCAAACTACTGTTTGTTGTGAAATTTGGTTGTACCATATGCCTAGATAGCGGTACCTTGAGGTTCCAGGGGTAAAGAAACCAAGTGCAAACGAGTTTCCACTAGAGATTAGAAGATCACCATCTTTCAAGGATTGAGCTGGGGTGATGGTGTCTTTTGCAGTGCAATAATGGAGGAGACAATAGAAAAAACAACTAAAAAACCGAAGCTTTATTTTGTTCATGTTTATTTTCAAGAGGGATATTGTTTTTTTGGGTTCGGAGTTGAAGGAGAGGAGTCATGCTGTCATGGGAACTAGCAATATTTTGAAGATCTAATGTGAAAAAGGAAACAGGAAAGGAAAGAGCAAAAGGAGGACGCAAAAGCAAACATGGAATCTTCTCGTTCAAATATTAGGCCGGAAGGCTCATCCAAAAACAACTAACACATGGATATAGTTGTACACATCCGATTTCTCATATCTCGTTATAAACGAAAGTCTTTAAGACAATGAGTAATATTGTTTTTGTTTTTCTTCTCATAGAAAGTGGTGTCTATAGACCAGACCAGATCTGCTAACAGACAATCTCTTATCGGCGTTGTTCTTCTCATAGAACATGGTGTCTATAGGTTTGACGCCAAATAACGTTAAATCATTATTTGGTTAATAAGTGAACCTAGATTTGAGTGCCGGAGGATGGTGAGGATGGGCCAGGGGCCTCAGGCGATTGTGTTGTTTGCATTCATGGCACGTGCATTGCATTATGGCGGGTCGTGACGTACGGGTCACGGGCGCTCAGGATGGTATACGGTGGCGGGGCCACGCACACTCAGGATGGTGTACGGTGGTGCGGCCACGCACACTCAGTATGGTGACTGTGGAGGGTACGACCCACAGCCACTCAGTAGGCCCCGGGTTCATGCATTGCACGGTGGAGATATCGGCATTCTGTGTGACATGCATCACATTGTTGTGCATTCTTTATCTGGAATGAATTACCTTTCCGCATTCTTCCATATGATTATGTGATATCATGTTCTATGTGCTATGTGCAATATCATTCTTGTATGCTCGTCTTGTACTAGTTGTAGGCAGGTGCCTAATGGGTGATTTCCCGTCACTCACCCTACTCCCCCCACCAGGTGAGCACGAGGAAGTGTACGACTATATCTTTGCTGAGGACGGGGCTGACACGGTAGTACAGGCAGACTGACGGTCGCACCTAGGATACGAGGAGACTTTGCGACTGTCCGTTATTAGTTCATTGGGGTTTCCTTCAGACATCCTCTTGTTTAGTTCGATAGACTCTAGATGTTAGCACGTTGACGTTATTATCATGTCTTATTTATTATTCTACTGATGATTTTCTTTTGTTCAAGTAATTTAATGTTATGGAATTTCGTTTCCACGAGAAAAATTTCTATGTCTTTTTGGACATGTTGGAAATTGATTCGACGCCTTGTATTCTCCTTAGCGAGATACGGCGGGCGCACTGCTTCTGGGGCGCTATAGGTGATATCAGAGCCGAGGCTTCAGATTCGCCTCGGGAACGCAGTGTTAACTAGATCACTTAGACATAAGCTATGATCCTTACCAAGGAATAACGATTATACCCCAATAAATGAAGTAGACCTAAGTTATGATCGGGTTAAGGGAGGTGTGTGCCGTTGGTGAGCTTTCTCTATTTAATTACCATTGTACCCCTGAACTTTCGCATGAGCCCCATAAATACTCAAATCCCTCGATTACCTCTGCTCAATCTGAAATTCTCGTCAAGGTTCGCGTGAAATCCAAGAAAATGTCGTCGTGTCGTGGAAAATCCCGCAAAGGAGGCAACAGTGGTTATGGTGACAACCACGAGGATCAGCGGGGTCATCCTCCAAGCATTGACCGACACCATGGCCACCAATTTGGCGCAATAGCAACTGTAGACTGCGTAGTGCCAGTAGCAGTTGAACTAGCATCTTCCGACGCTGACGCCACCGGGTCTGAGGTTCTACTACATGGAAATCCAATGTGTAGAAGGATCCTTCACCGGGGAGGCATAAATATTCGACATGGCCGCTAATAATCACAAGAACACTCGTGACGAAAGTACAACCACGGAGTAATGCAGGGCCACTGCCGCCACCAAGTGCTCAATGTGGATGCCACACTAGGGTCAGTGTGGGGAGATTATGCAAGTAACAGTGCAACAACCGGGACGTTTTACGAAAGAGGACACTGAGCAGAGGTCGACGCCACCACCACAATAGAATCAGGTACAACATAAAGGGAAGCAAGGATCAGTATCCAGATCCACGTGACGACTGATGCAGACACCAGGGAGGCTGGTGAAGTCGTAGCAGAATTCAACCGTCGACGACCAGGTCTCAATGACTCATCATCAGTACAGATGATGTTAATCAGAGATAAATGATCAGAGCTGCGCAGCGAAAGCGTGGATTTCTTAAGTCACGTAAGTTCGGAAGAGTGAACCTCAGTGGATCTGAAGAAGATTAAGCATATCGCTGAGTAGCCCTGACCGACCAAGGTGACTGAAGTAAGGAGTTTTCTTGGTTTGGCCAGCTGCAACGGGAAATTTGTTGAAGGATTTTCGGCGACACCAGTGTCCTGAGCAGACGGAAGCAGAAGAAGGCGAAGTTCGAGTGTATCGTTGATATCAGTAAAGTTTCGCTGAGCAAAAAAAATTTACACAATTTTGCTAAATTAGCTATGTATCACACACTGATCAATACAACATACTTTAACGACATACTTCCCTATATCAAACGTGTACTAGAACATCAACCATATAAAAAAAAATCCAACACAACTACATAAAGAAATATAACACATTATAAAAAAAAGAGATACCACATAACATAATGAACCATTAATATACAGTAACATAATTCAATGCATTATATATATATACCACAAAAAAAGATCAGTTGCAAAAAAACACAACATAGAGCACACCATACTCATGCCCGACACAAAAAAATACATAGCCTACCATAACATGTAAACAAATTAACTTAAATCGTTAGTAGTAAAATCGCAGTCACATCTGCAAAACCAATAGTTTTCCCCACCATCATATACTACCACTCCATGGCCTAATAAAATTTACTAATTCAAGTACAACATGAACAATAGACACCACAAAAGTGCAAAATAAAATATAAAAATAATAATAATAAAAAAAATTGACCACTATATATAAAAAATTGTATCAGTTTGTTGTAACATACTAACATAAAGATAATAAGCACAAGATATACTAACTACTAAAATATGTACACCCTTACCGTAGTAGTGTAACTCTGTGAGCTGTAATGAACCAACCAACTTATTAAGTCATATAATGTTATCATCACATCAAACACAAACAGTATAAGTGCGAAAGACTTTATATACATTATACCTATACATACAAAGCGACCACCATGAAAAATACGAAGTATAAGTAAAAGATCTCAATATATATAGAGTACGATAACAACGTAGGAGTAGCGAACATACAAAAGATATACGATAAGACAGGAGTATATGTGCTAAATGACTACTACAAAAAACAACCTAGTCTGATACAACCATAAGGAGACATATAGGCAAACATAATTGGTTACAACAATAATTGAAGTAAATAAGTCGATCTAAGAAAACATACAAATAGATACACGAAACATAAGTAATTGACTGATGCTAAGTAAATATGCACAGGTATACACGCAACTATATCAATGACACCACAACATAACTAATACAACAAAACAATGATAAACATGATAATATATAATGACAACAAATAACACAATTACAAAGAATACAGTAACACAAATACATTCATACAAGACATGGGTTACGATATAGGCAAACATTTACAAGTTTTAAAACAAATCATTAACATGCCCAATTGAAGTAAAGCATGCTAATTATGAGTTAGAAATGACACATCATTGCATGACAACATAGTAATAGATCAAAGTGTAAATAACTTAATAACATGACATATAAAAAAATTTATATATCATATATGAACATCCAAATAAATTATATATCTACACAACAGTGAAACATGTGCATTTATGCATTTCCTTCGGAATAATATACATAACAATATTTATACAACAATAAGATAAGTTTGTACGAAAAATATATAGTATAGGTAACAAAAGAATTATTAACGACTAACATAAGTACAGAAGAGAGATCACGATAAACAAAGACTAAAATGAACGCGCATAACGTGTATACCGCTTAAAACTCAACTAACAAATAATATAAACGTAATACATGTAACAAACTGCAGATAACGGGTATGCATTCATGAGCTACATACAATACATAAGTCACACATGCTTTTAAAGTGATGATACACAGCATACTATATGTCTATACCAAACAGGTTTAACAACTTAACCTTTAAAATGACAACACATATTAAAACTTGGGTGTTCTGATATATACTGGATGGAGCTACGTTGGAGCACTGCGTTTCATCTCTAGACCGATAGGCAGTCAGAGAAAACGATATAGACATTAGAGGACATGTTGAGAGCTTGCGCCTTAGACTTCAAGGAAAACTAAGATCGTAGGATCAAGTTGATTGAGTTCTCCTACGACAACAGCTATCATGGCGCCATCGGCATGGTGCCATTTGAGGCGCTCTACGGGCGTAAGTGCAGACCTTTAGCCCAGTGAAACGAAGTTGGAGAACGTACTATTATCGGTACAGAGCTGATTGAACAAAACATGAAGAAGGTAAAGTTAATTCGGGAAAGACTTAAGGTTGCCAAGACATAAGTAAGAGTTGAACTGATTCAAAGAGATGTCTCCTGGAGTTACCGTCGGAAAAAAAAAGGGTTTACTTGAAGGTATCGCCTATGAAGGGAGTTGCACATTTGATTTAAAGGGTAAGCTAGGGCCTCGTTACAATGGCCCCTACGAGGTACTCGAAAGGATTGGTTCGTTAGCTTACCGCTTGGCGTTAACTCCGACACTAGCTCAAGTACACAATGTATTCCATGTCTTTCAGCTGAGAAGGTATGTTTCTGACTCAAGTCATGCATTGGACGCCAAGCCTTTGTGGATCAGACCGGATGCGTCATATGAAGAGACTCCTGTTCGGATCATAGACCACAAGGACCAAGAGCTGAGAAGAAAAATCATTCCGTATGTCAAGGTATAAAGGAGCAATCATAAGGGAAATGAAGCGACACGAGAGCTGGAAGATCAGATGCGGAGCGTTACCTCTATCTCTTCGAATAAGGTGCGACAAGTTCATAACAAGTTTCGAGGACGAAACATCTTATAAGGTGGGTAGGATGTTACACCTGAAAATTTTCGAATTAGTCGCGATGTGCAAATGTATGAATTAAGTAGCCGTTGGGTGTAACAATCCTCTGAAATTTAATTAACTGTAGCATTTCGATTACGTTCAAGTAATTGTATAATTATATACAAAAGTGTTATACACGTATAGAGTAAAAGGAAATATAAAAGTGAACAATATAAGATAAAAAAAACAAAAGAAAAATAAAGTAATAAAATGTAGATTAAATAAAGGGGGGCCAGGTGGAGATAATGGAAAGGGAAAAAATAATTAAGATAAAAAAAATTTGAAAAAAAAATCAAATAAAGGAAGTGATAATGGGGAACCGTTTCCACCATGATTCTCGGCAATCTCACCTAGAAATAGGTGATTTAGGGTGCCATTGATTCATTAAACAAAAGAATATTGAAAAAAAAAGAAAAGGGAATTCACAAGAGGAAGGAGCCGCGGCAAGGAAAAGAAAAGAGGGGAGGAGAAGAGAAGAAAGAGAAGAGAGAAGAAGAAGAGAAAGAGAGAAGTCAACTGGGTTTATTTCAATCGCGTAGTTGTCTACAAATATGTAGGTTGCCTTTTCCCCCTCCAATTGGTACAAATTCAAGCATGCTCTAGTGATATTTTATGTGTTTTTGTTGTTTTAGTTGTTGAATTTCATAGCATGTTGTTCAATCTGTGAAAAAGCATGAGTTTTGATGACTGTGGAATGCGTTTGATGGTTGTGGAATGTGTATACTATGTTGCGTGCATTGGATTTGATGTTAGGGAAAAATTTGATAATCAAAATACTAAAAACTGTTGCATTATTAGGAGTTTCCATTCTTGTTTTGGCCTTAGAATAGGTTCCCATAGACTGGAAATAGGCAAAAATATACATCAGGGTCGAAAAACGGAGGCCGGAGGCCGCCGGTGCGCCTCACGCGCCGCAAGAAATGGCCGCGCGTGGGCTACACGCGCCTTCTGGTTTCCCCTGCGAAGGAATTCTGACTTTTTAAAAAAGTAATAATATGAAAGCAAAACGGGCCGAAGCCCGGAATCAGCAGACAAGCCAGCCCTTAACAGGCCGCCTGTACCTGCGTCAGGGCTTGGCCCATTAACGATGTATATAAAAAAACTGAGAATTGGGCGGAGCCGGCGATGGACCGGGCCGAATGGCCAACGGACCGGCCAGCTGCCACTCGGCCCACTAACTCAATACATAAAAAAAAGGGTGTGATGGATCACGGGCCGAACCTCAAACGGGCTGGACCGAGGCGGACCAGCTGTCGCTGGCGGGTTGGGCAAGCAGGCTGTGGCCCGCCAGATTATATATATATACATATATATATATACATACATATATATATATATATTAAAAAAATTCTGAATTTCTGAAATCGTAGTAATGATATCTAATTGTTTAAAAATAGAAATAATTATAATAAAAATACAAATAAATATCAGAAAATTATAAATAAATCTCAGAAATTATAAAATGCTGAAATTAAATTATTTCTATCAAATTTCAGTAATTATGGTAATTTATTTAATTTGAATAATTAGGTAATAAATAGAAATAAATGGGAGAAAATGAGGAAAAATATAGAAAAGGCACGATAAATGTATACAAGCCATGGAAAAATAGGTTTGACGTTAAACAATGTTAAATCATTACTTGGTTAATAAGTGAACCTAGATTTGAGTGCCGGAAGATGGTGAGGATGGGCCAGGGGCCTCAGGTGATTGTGTTGTTTGCATTCATGGCACGTGCATTGCATTATGGCGGGTCGTGACGTACGAGTCAAGCGCTCAGGATGGTGAACGGTAGCGGGGCCACGCACACTCAGAATGGTGTATGGTGGCGCGGCCATGCACACTCAGTATGGTGACTGTGGGGGGTACGACCCACAGCCACTCAGTAGGACCCGGGTTTATGCATTGCATGGTGGAGATATCGGCATTCTGTGTGACATGACTTTGTTGCGTGTGACATGCATAGTGTGACATACATCACGTTGTTGCGCATTCTTTATCTGGAATGAATTACCTTTCCGCATTCTTCCATATGCTTATGTGATATCATGTTCTATGTGCTATGTGCAATATCATTCTTGTATGCTCGTCTTGTACTAGTTGGAGGCAGATGCCTACTGAGTGATTTTCCATCACTCACCCCTACTCCCCCCCACTAGGTGAGCACGAGGAATTGTACGACTATATCTTTGCTGAGGACGGGGCTGACACGGTAGTACGGGCAGACTGACGGTCGCACCTAGGATACGAGGAGACTTTGCGATTGTCCGTTATTAGTTCATTGGGGTTTCCTTCAGACATCCTCTTGTTTAGTTCGATAGACTCTAGATGTTAGCACGTTGACGTTATTGTTATGTCTTATTTATTATTCCACTGAGGATTTTCTTTTGTTCAAGTAATTTAATGTTATGAAATTTCGTTTCCGCGAGAAAAATTTTTACGTCTTTTTAGACATGTTGGAAATTGATTTGACGCCTTGTATTCTCCTTAGCGAGATACGGCGGGCGCACTGCTTCCGGGGCGCTACACACTGATTGCAAATTTACAACAGAAACCTTGTTAGACTCTTAGGATGTTGCTTCCAGCAACAGGAGAAAATGTTAGTGTATGAATACTTGCCGAACAAAGGATTGGACAATTTCATTTTTGGTACGCGAATCTAAATGCCTGAAAATCTGCCTGCCTCTTAGTGATTTGTCTATTGACATAATGACTTGACTTGTCTGATTTCTTACATTATTGTTCAGATCATGACAAAGGATCGTTGCTTAACTGGAGAAAGCGTTTTGCAATAATCTTGGGTATTTCACGTGGAATGGTATATCTTCATCGCGACTCTAGACTGAAAATTATACATAGGGATCTTAAGGCCAGCAATGTTTCGCTAGATGCTGCTTTAGAGCCAAAAATATCAGACTTTGGAATGGCTAGATTGTTTGGAACATATCAAATGGAAGCAAGGACCAGGAGAGTAGTAGGAACATAGTAAGTGTGAACCCTTTTGTTTTTTTTGCTTTATCTTGATTAGCATAAAGAAATTTGCATCAAGTACCTTGTTCTTTGCTTCCATTACAAAACCATTGTTCTTTCCGTGGCTTTTTTTTCCCCTTTTTCTTTCAGTGACTTATATTGTGAAGTAGCATTTGATCGACATAATTTGCCGCAGAATTATGGGACATTGGGAAACAACCTCTGTGTGTTTCTAACACATTGGTATGGTTGCGTACATCCGGCCTCCCATAACTCGCTATAGGCGGGAGTTTCTAAGACAATGAGATATGTTGTTGTTGTTGTAGGGCTGCTTCTAAAGTTATTTCTAGTGGAATGATTTAGGCTTGGCTTGAAGACGCGAATCATATACATATGATGCATTATTTTGTACGATTTTACAATCTTGAAGTCGTCAATAACCCCTTTGCATGTGGATATTTACTTAAGTCTCATGGAATATTACATGAGAGGAACCTTTAATTGAATCCATTTGACCGAATGGTGCACTAACTATCTAATCAAACGAAAAGTTCTTTCTATGGATACCCTGTGGGCAGACTGTAGTTATTCCCCACGAGGAGGCATTTCGTTTGGCTATATTCCTTACCCTTTGTGCAAGACTCTAATGAGATTACGTCGTGTGCCTTTGTCATTTAATTGTTACGTAAACAGTTTGTTAGAAAACGAGACGTCATAGGGTTATTTGATGCTTCATTAAGTATTTCGGTGAGCTTGTCTTGGATTTCTATTGGTAGATCTCAGTTTTTCACCAGTGGAGTGAATCTGTCCTGATAAGAGTTGAATTATATTGCAGTGGCTATATGTCTCCAGAATACGCAATGCAGGGTCATTTCTCAGATAAATCTGATGTTTTCAGCTTCGGTGTTCTGGTCCTGGAGATCATCAGCGGCAAGAGAAATAGCAGTTACTACAATGACAATATCGTGAATTTGATTGGACATGTAAGTTTCAGTGCCCAACAACGTTTTTCTTGAAACAAGTATGATATCCCCCACTCTGTCATCTGTTACAATCTGTAATCATAAAAGGTGTACAATGTGCGTTTGTGTAAATTGACGAAATACAATCAGAACCGAGGCGAGTCTAAGGACTCTGTCCTTAAGACGATTTGCTCCGGTACGAAGTGCCCAACCAGAAACAGCAAACGTCTCCCAGGATACAACGGCTACAGTCCATACGAAACGGCACAATAACGTAAAGAACTCAGCGAACCTGTAGGACGCTCTGATTTCTCGAACTGGAAAAGCAACAACAGTGCAATAGTATGCAAAAATCGGAAAAATCGAAGCAGTGAAAACGCAGTGCAGAGTGTAGTGTGCTGTGAAGAAAGCCTGGAGAAGGAGGCAATTTATAGGCGGGAAGGAAACGACGGTTGATCTCCAGATTAAACCGCAACCGTCGGATCAAACGGTTTTCATCCACAGCCGTTAGATCGTAAACTACAGCAGTTTTAAACGTAGACCGTCGGATGAAAAACTGCTGCCCAGATACGATCTCAGCCGTTAGATCATGATCCGTGTAGACTACGATCCACAGCCGTTAGATCTAGATGAAGAAACCGCTGTCCAGATACGATCTCAGCCGTTAGATCATGATCCGCGTAGACTACGATCTACACCGTTAGATCTTGTAACGATTATGATCAAAATTTTTTCAACCGTTGGATCACTTAATTTATTTTTCTGGAAAAATGTAAAAGAAAATTTCTCCAAAAAGACAAGAATGAGCCGAGCCGAGCCGGCCGACCGGGCGGCGACGCGCGTGTGTGGTGAACCTTGCCTGAGCTGCGTCCTGACTCCGTCAAAAACTTCTCATGTCCAAGGGCACATTTTAGAAAGCTCCATTTTGAACTATATATGGTGGCTCTTTCATCCCAAGTGACCAATGTGGTATTCCACTTAAAGGGTGATGTGTTCACTCCTCAAGAGGCCAAATCACCACTTTTCCAATTTCCTTCCAATTTTACTCCAACTTTGAGCATTAATTTCTCATTCACCCGGTATCGGAATCGAGTGATTTAAAAGCCTAAAGTCATCTACTTGTTACGTAGATAATTTAGAAATTATTAGTTTTTGTTTTTGATTAACGAACACTAATCATAATTAAGCTCAAAATATGGTGGTTGTCAACTTTTGACAAACGTATTTGCCAAACTTTTCCAATTTACCTCAATTTCTCCAACATTATCAACTGTGGATTAGTATAAAAATGGTTTATATGATGTGTAACGCCAAGTATTGGTGGTTTTCTAACACGTAGGTATGGTTGCGTACATCCGATCCTCTCATACTCGCTATAAGTAGGAGACTCTAAGACAATAGGGTAATGTTGTTGTTGTAGTGGTGGTGTAACGCCAAGTATTGGACCAGTGGCATTCGAAGTTTGTGGTATATATTGTTGTCAAGTCACTGCCAAGTACCATGTCCAATAGTTTTATTAGGCAGTCTAAGTAATACCTCCTTATCTAATTGAATATAGATAAAAGAATAGAAAATGCAACAACTTTAGAACAAGATGTCCGACCCTCATCTGTCTAGCTGTTGTCATATGAAGATAGTTACTCTTACGTATAATAGTTACTTCTGAATCATTACAAAATTTGCGACATTCTATCACCAGAGTCACAGTTGAAAGACGATGTTTAATGGTGTCGTATTTAAAGATCCAAACAGGTTTTTGAGAAAGAAGAAATAATAAGAATTGATGTTTTAACTTCTTAGCAGCCAGGCTTTTTTACCGTTCTTTCTATTTCTCACGCCCGCTCCAAGTACGTAGCCAGGTCAATGGAACTTCATGTACTCTGCAGCAGCAAGCGGCGAAGCCGTATCAGTGGATGATGCCACCATTACTAGGGTTGATGCTGGCTGACCGAACTTTTATAACCATTTAGCAAGAGAGTAGTGTTATTGTGATCTAGGAATACTATTATCGTCTTAGTACTTCAAAGGCAAGTACTATGGTCTTGGAATGCAAGAATTGTGCTTGCATTATAGATTTATGTTGTAAAGTAATATGTTGAATTAATTCGGACGCGTAAAATCTAAGTCCAATAGCAACATTACGCTATTGTCTTAGAGTCTCCCGCCTATGACAGGGTATGAGGGGTTGGATATACGCAACCGTACCTATGTATTAGAAACGCATAGAGGTTGTTTTCCGATGACCTATAACGAAAATTACGTCAAGCTGTATCGATTAACTACTACTTCACATTATAAGAAGCGCAATCAATTTAGAAAGTCATTTTGCTTTATTTTATCATATTTCAAAGTCAAAGAAGAGTGTTTTCTTGATTCTATTGGAAATGGAAAGTTGAATTACAAAGATCAATATATAGTTTTACTTATGGTTCTTTGGGAAGAAAGAATCAATAGATGGTAAATTTTATATTGCAGCATTACACCTAATTGGGACTTGATCAATTTTCTTTTGAAAAGAGAAGGTGCAGTCTTACCAATGAAGCCCTCACCTTGAGAACAAAAAGGGAGCCAGATTGTGCACCATTGGCATAAAACGTAAAAATTTGCAGACCCGTCCCGAGCTCTAGTATTCGAAACGATTCACCCGTTGTATCTCGCTGAAGAGAATACAAGACATCGATACAATTCAATTTACACGTCAGTATAATAACATATATCGATGTCAGCAGAAACGATGTAACTAAAATCCTTGATAAAATAATAATCATTATCAATACAATGTCTAAGAAATTCTAAATCGAAACAATAGTCAAATGTAGATAAATACTAATCTCCAAAATACATAAGCCTCGAATATCGATATAACTGTCTCAACGAAATCCTCGAGAGTCTCATCCGAATATCCTCAGTCTCGAAATCTCCAATCCCGATCATCCACAGTATCTTAGCTCATTTACCTGTCTCTCTGCAAAACTGATTGGTAGAAAAGGGGGGAGGAGGGGGGAGGAGGGGGGAGCGACATACATCGCCCAGCAAGTAGCCCGACTATATTTACCATGGGATCATACACAGAGAAGCAAGAGTAAATAACATAATTAAATAACGATACAGGAAATAACATGCTTCTCTTTGCAAATAAAATTTACCTTTCTGCCCTTCCTATATAATCAAGTAAGTAAAGCACACGCAACTAAGTCATCGCACACATAAGTCAGTACAATCAAAAACCGTGATGCAACTTTTCAAAATCATGAATGTAATGACTCGACGACCATTTATCCTTTATTCATTTCCATTTCATATTCATTTTCATTTCGCATATCATAGGCGATTACCCCTTACGGTATCCCTATCGATATCCATGTCTATTTTTCTTTCCTTTCCATTTTTCGATATCATAGGCGATTACCCCTTACGGTATCCTTATCAATATCCATTTTTGATATCGATATATGGTTACCTCTTACGGCATCCATATGCGATATCCTTTCTCATTAATGCAATGCAATGCAATGGCCATGGCTCTACCTTACAAGTGCAAGATTTACAATTTTGGTTCCCCAATGGTCAATATGTGTCCAGACGGCCTAGTTCCGTACAGCATAGTCAATATGTGTCTGGACGGTCCAATTGGCGGTCAATATGTGTCTGAGCGGCCTAATTCCGTACATCATAGTCAATATGTGCTCGGACGGCCGTTTGTTTGGATCCAAACCCAACTACGCAATATATTTCCTTTGTAAGGGTGACTTTTATAAAAACATGCAATTTCGCAAACACTTTTATAATTACCGCTACACTTTTCCGTTTATCACTTTAATTCCGTTAAAATTCTATTTTATCATCCACGTATAACTATATTCACGTATATGTCCGCGTCCATACACGTGTATATACACACTTATACTTACACGTTTCACCCGTAACCCCAAAACCAATATCAGTACACCGATTTACTTTGCACATGAAATCATACAATTCTCTTTCATATTCCTATAAAAATTGCATCATCATATATGCCCCAAATTCACAATCGACTTTTCCAACCATGTTCATTCAAAATCCGTCCTTACACATAAAACATAACCATATATGTATGTGTGTGTGTATATATATATATATATATATATATATATATATATATATATATATATATAGTTCACAAATAATAAATATTAGCAATCACATGTTTAACCTGGGCTGAGGCTAAGCTTACATTTACTAATGTTTTCGGCCCCTTTTTAACAACTTCTACGTAATCCAATATATACATATCTATATTGATATAAACGCGGTCATAAAACATATATATTACAAAGTAGCACGTTCAAACTTAAACTTAAGTTTGTTCGGTCAGCCTTGCAAAACAGTACTTCATCTTTGTTTTTTTATTTATTCATATATGTATATATCTCATTCATATATACATCATATACAGTGGCGGAGCCAGAAGTCCCTTCTTAGGGAGGCACTCATAGGCTACTTCACAGGAATACCACCGGTCAATGTTTCGGACCGAGATAACCGACAAAATCTTCTAGACATATTTTTGTATTATAATATAAAATACGTAAAAGAAATCATATCTACCAACCAATATACAAAAAAATACACAACAAACAATATGTGGATCATAATTATTAAATGAATATAATAATATACATCAATACATACCTTTTATTTGCCTATTGTAGGACGAGAAGGAGTTGTCAAGGGACGCAAAAAGGTTTTTCGAGATGAAATTGATTGAAATTGTTGCATAATATCCCCATCTTCAATGGTGTTAAAAATTTCATGCTCAAAGTAACAAATAAACAATCCGATGGTACATCATCCCCCAACCGGTTGCGTAGATCAGTCTTGACGATATTCATTACAGAAAAAGTTCTTTCAACACTATCCATTTCAACGGGTAAGATCAATGCTAACTCGATAAATCGATATATTAAAGGAAAGTAACTGTGATAATTTTTTTCACCATCTTCTTTACAAGATCTTCAAGATTATTTATATTAGAGAATACTTCATTTGATTTCATATCGACAATGTAATTGTCAAGTTGATGGTCAAGCTCTATTCGTTCCAAGGAAGTGAAGTCATCTGAATATAACTCAGCAAAATGCAACAATTGACCATGATAAAGTTCGCAAAAGAATTTGAAGGATCAAGACACATTACACATGTAAGTAAATCCGTGTTTGCCTCTCTGAAGTGTTCATCCATTTCCATAGCAATAATGCCAATCGCCTAAGAATTTATATGAATACAAATTAATTGCGATATAGACAAATTAATCATCAATGTCATATGTATGAACACAATAAAGATAAATGAAGTATCTTAATGAAGATTTCTGCACGAAAATGATGAAAGTATGTCATCGGTTCACCACATTTACGCTTTTTTCTAGACCGACCAATGACAACATCCTTCATATTAGGCACATCAATTTCATGTATTTCACAAAACTCAAAGACTTCTTTCAACAAATTATGCCAACCAACCTTTCTATATTCTTGTAAGCTCTTTTTACCTGGTTGATCATATTAAGAGCACATCTTATATTTTGATCTCTCAATTGTAGAAGCTTAGAAAGTGTACTTGTCATTCTTAAAATTTTCAACATAAACTTTCCAGCAAATACAAACTCAAAAGAGTCCATCTTATCAATCAAACCCGATGCAATATTTTGGATATATGATTTCTCGCCATCCTTGTAAATTTTAGACACATTTTAGTCACTTAGCAGAGAATTGACGAATGCTAAACACTATGTGACCACGTAACAGAGAGCTAGTGTTCTGTCAAAGGAGGGGCACACTTTGAACTGAATGGCCAAAAATACAACTACATCTACCTACCTATACAATTTTTTTTCGTCGATGTTGGGGGGGCACGTGCCCCCAGGCCCCCCCTTCCCTCTGCCCCTGACCATATATATATATATATATATATATATATATATATATATATATATATATATAGCTTGGAATTCATATATTTTGAAAACTTGCATATTCATTATACAATCAATGATAGGGCCAAAATAAACCCAATGGACGAACACCCGACTTAGAATTTCACACGCATAGTCATATATACATATATGTATTTACACGTTATATTAAATATATTTAGGTTCACGCAAAAATTCATTTTTTCCCCACAGAATCCACTGTGCGAAAATATATAAGTCCAGAATCAAAACTTGAAATTTCATCACAATGCATTTGCAACGTATACACATGCACACTTTTGGCACTTTTCATATTTCTCATAAAAATCAACTATTATATGTACATATATATCCATACTATGTCACTGTACGTACTTTATATTGTATCAATATAATATTTTTGAAATCACCTAACTCCACTGGCCGAATTTCTTCAAATATTAGTAATCAAATTTCGGCCAGAACACTTTTACAAATTCGATATCCATATGTATGCATAATATATGTGTGTGTGTGTCACCACAAAAAAATTGTGGTTTGCCGACGAAAAAATCACCGACGAACAACGTATAGTCGTTGTTTCGTCGGTAATAGCGACGACTGTGCGACAAAACTAATGTCGTCGCTAATTGCGACGAAAGTACGATGAAATTCGTTGTCGCTAAAAGAAAAATAGTCAGTCAGGTGAATTACGTCGGTGATTTGTCGGTGTCTCGTCGCTACTCTGCGTGTTTTTATTCGTCGCTATTTAGTTTGTAACGCTACGTCGCTATGTCGTCGCAATTGTGTCGCTAAAATTAGCCCAAATAAAATAAATTCGTCGTTTAGTAAGTTCTTGGCGTTGTGTATCGTCGTTTTTTTGTCAATGAAACCCGCATGTGGCAAATGTTTTGTTTTACTTTCCGTTCGTAATTCGATTTGTCGTTGTGTCGTCGCAGATACATCGAGAATTAAACACGTGTATTGATTAAGGAAAAAGAAAGCAGTGATTGGGAAAATACTCATTCATTCAATAATAAAAAGTTACATTATCAAACGAAAAAATAAAAAAAATCTAAAAAGAGATGCGGAGATGTGCCGTTCACTCTTCGTCATCGGACGAAAGAGTGGCCGCGACATTCTCCGCAAACTCTTTGAGAAGCCGCTTGAGCTTGTAATATCTAAATTTCATCTTCCGCAGCCTTCTAGTCATGTTGTGCAGTTGCCGCGACTGCTGCTGCATGTTTGCCATCAGCATACGGAAGTCGACGTCCTGCACCGGCGTTTGTTCTTGATCACTCTGATGCTGCGGTGGGACATAGACAGATACGGAACCTTCTCGCTCAATCGATGGTACTTGAGGAGAAGGAGGCCCTTCTGGAGGGGCACTGATTGCCCGTCCACCACGCCTTGGGGTTCTTTTAAAACGACGCAGCATATTTTGATTATTTATAACCTTATATGTGTGTATGTATATGTGCGGATGTTTGGGGTATAAATAGTAAAATTAGCGACGACATAGCGACGACATAGCGACGTTTTTGTCAACCGTTAGGAATGTGCAGTGATGACCTTTCGGCTGTTTTAGCGACGACGTAGCGACGAATTTGCGACGTATATTCATCGTACGATACAACCGTTGGGAACTGAACTGGCACTGCCGAATAGCGACTACTTGGCGACGGAGTAGCGACGAAACGCGTCGAATAATGTGAAGAGACGTTATCCGTCGCTGTTTCGTCGGTAAAACGTCGGTAAATTCAAAAAAAATTCGCGCGTTGTAAGCATTGGGAACTGGACGGACTGCCTTTTAGCGACGACGTAGCGATGACGTAGCAACGAATCACGTCGTACAGAGTGAAGAGACGTTTTGCGTCGCAATGTGGTCGGTACTTCGTCGGTAAAAGCATATCAAACGACGTGTTTCGTCGCTGGTCGTCGGTAAATCGTCGGTATGTGTGTTTGTTTCCGAGATTTGTGTTTCTTGTTCGTCGCCGGTCGCCGCGAAGTCGTCGGTATTGTGTTTGTTTGTTTCCGAGATTTGTGTTTGTTTGTCGTCGCTATCTCGTCGCTATTGCGTCAGTAACATTGCAGGCTGAGAACGATAAAACCATTTTCCTTCTTCTTCTCTTCTCCCATTCTTCTCTCATTTCAAACACATCAATCATCAATTTTGAACGAAAAAACCGAAGTGTGGAATTTTGATTTTTTCTACCACCGAAAAAAGATAGCTGCTGTTATTTTGAAGGTGTATCGAGAAAATGGATCCGAGGAGAAGCGATAGAAAGTGGATGTACCAGAGAGTAAACAACGGGGAGTGGTGTTTTAGATTTGTTGAAGGTCTCGAAGAATTTATGGATTTTGCGACGAGTAATGAAAGTGGAACGCAGATTAGATGTCCGTGCAAGAAATGCAAGAACCGTAAATATAAGGATCCGGGTGACGTGAGGGTTCACTTATTGAAACAAGGTTTCGCCCACAATTACCATACATGGTACTGTCACGGCGAATATGAGGGGGCGTCTACATCTGCAACTGTACACGTCGAAGGGGGACCCGGTCAGGTTGATGCCGAAGAAATATGCGAGGGATCTCACAACCCATACATGCAGATGGTGACAGACGCAGCCGCCGGCGCATTTACCGGAGAGCAGTTGTTACAAATGCAGGATCCGGATGAACAGCCGCGTATATTCGTGGAGGAAGATCCGAACCCTCAGGCGAGACAGTTTTTTGAGATGCTGAACGCCGTCAACACGCCGCTGTATCCTGGTTGCGGTAGTCACACACAGATGTCCATGATCGGTCGGATGACGAGCATGAAGACGGAACACCGCATGACGGAGAGATTGTACGATGGGATGTGTCAGCTGATGAGGGAATCTCTTCCCGAAGGGAACACAATGGTCGACAGTTTTTATTCGACGAAGAAACAGCTGCAGGCGTTGGGACTGCCGGTTTAGAAAATCGATTGTTGTTCAGAGGGGTGCATCATATACTGGGGCATCAACGAGGATAAAGACATGTGCAGGGTCTGTGGGACAAGCAGGTGGAGAACGAACAAAAGAAACCGGAACGTGCCAAGAAAACAATTTTACTATTTACCTCTCGCCCCTAGACTGCAGAGGCTATACGCATCCGGTGCCACAGCTAGCCAGATGAGGTGGCACGCGGAGCACTACATGAAAGACGGTGAGATGTGCCATCCATCTGACGGCGAAGCTTGAAGGACGTTCGATGCGACGCATCCGGGTTTTTCGTCGGAGACAAGGAACGTTAGGTTGGGTTTATGCACCGACGGGTTCAACCCCGTTTGGACAGTCGGGAGAGCAGTATTCGTCGTGGCCTGTAATCGTGACGCCGTACAATCTACCGCCTTGGATGTGCATGAAGACGCCGTACATGTTCTTGACTGTGATCGCACCGGGGCCTAGGAATCCGAAACAGAAGATCGACCTATACCTGCAGCCGTTGATACAGGAGCTGAAGTGGTTGTGGGAGTTTTATGTTGTCGGGGTGGAGCACAGCGGGGAAATACGCTTGCCCTTACTGCATGAAGCAAGCGAAGACGATGTCCTTGAAACATGAACGTAAGATAAGCTGGTTCGACAGCTATAGGAAGTTCCTGCCCAGACGTCATTTGTACAGAAAGAACGTGACGGCGTTCATGCCTGGCATCGTCGATAAGGACACAAAGCCCGAGCTCCTCACAGGTGTAGAGGTGCTGCAGGAGATAGACAGTTGTGGATTCGTGGGGGTCGCTGATGATCCGGACGGCAGTCACAACGCAGACCTGGCTCGTTACTGTATCGGGTGGAAGAAGAGAAGCATATTCTGGGAGCTTCCGTACTGGAAGAGAAATATGATCCGATATAACCTGGATGTCATGCACATTGAGAAGAACGTGTTTGACAACATTTTCAATACAGTGCTGAATGTGCCAGGAAAAACAAAAGACAATATGAAGGCACGACTTGATATGCGCGACCTCAACATGCGACCGGAGCTGCATCCCGTTGGCACATCATACATGCCGAAGTCCTCGTACACGCTGAATGCGGAGCAGGTCAGTGCGTTGTTATCGTGGCTGGGGATGGCTAGATTTCCTGATGGCCATGTTTCGAACCTGTCGAAGAACATCGACGTGAATAAACGTGGTTTGCATGGGATGAAGAGCCACGACTGTCACGTTTTCATGCAACGGTTGATGCCCATTCCATTCCGCGATCTGCTTCCAACCAATGTATGGGAAGCAATTACCGAGATGAGTCTGTTTTTCAAATGTCTTACAGCCACGAGACTCAGTGTGGATAATATGTCAAGGCTGGAGGGCGAAATCCCAGTGATCATATGCAAGCTGGAAACTATATTCCCTCCGGCCTTCTTTGATTCAATGGAACACCTGCCAGTTCATCTACCATACGAGGCACGTGTTGGTGGTCCTGTTCAGTACAGGTGGATGTATCCGTTCGAGAGGTACTCTTTTTTTATGTGCATGACGTTCTTATGTGTCTAAGCGCAAGCAACTGAACATACATTCACTATATGAACAGATATCTCAGGCATTTGAAGCTGAACATCAAGAACAAGGCGAAAGTCGAGGCCTCGATGTGCAATGCCTATCTGACGGAGGAAGCATCGGCTTTCGTGTCTCATTACTTCGAGCCAGATGTCCCGTCGAGGTGCAGAGATGTTCCCCAGAACGACGACGGCATTACCAGATCTGGTGTCCTCCCAATATTCACACATCCGATCAGATTTCACGGACATGGAAAGGAAATGATATTGGGGGACAGCGAGCTGAAAATTGCTCATTCTTATGTTCTGCGCAACTGCCGTCAAGTCGACCGTTTCCAGAGGTATAAACGATATCCAATTTTATTTTGTAAAGACCTTGCGATACTCTATCCATTATGTTACAAAGATATACATGGTACTCATTCGTAATTTGCTTCAGCTTGTTCATTGATTTATTGTAACACTGTTCACCGGGTATATCGAGCGATGCAATAAATAATGAGTTAGATTCCAAGTTTGCTGATTGGTTCAGGTGGCATGTAAGTTTACATATTTGCCTGTTACGTGTACGATATGTGATACGCATTTATTGCCCCGCTGATGTATACTTACTTGTCGTTTTACAGGCGAGCAAAGGTCATCTGGCTGACGATGAGTACGGTTACATTCTGACACCAGTAGCCGAGGTTCCATTTAACAGAGTCACGCGCCACGACATGTGTTTTGTCAACGGGTATAGATTCCACACAGTCTCCCATGCCAGCCGAAAATCGTCGGAGAACAGCGGAGTGTGTGTCAAGCAGTATGACAATAGCCCGGACGAGGATGACTTCTACGGCTACCTTACTGACATCATTGAGCTCGAATATCCGGCATTGCCTATAAAGCGGGTGGTCCTATTCAAATGCGAATGGTACGATCCAACTCGAGAAGGTTATCGCGTTGGCACAAAGGTTCACGACCAATATAAGTTGGTAGACATACACCAAGGGCGACGGTACAGAAAATACTACTATCTATCGTATCCAACAACGAGGATGAATGCGAGCTCAAAAGACTGGCGATCCGTGTGCAAAGTGAAATCGAGCAAGTTTGATGTTAGTATACAGACAGGTTCAGATGGTATGGACGCCGCATTTCAAGAAGAAAACCCGTCCGTTCTAGATACGACACATGTTGAACTGCACGACCTCCCTCTAAATGACCCCAACGGTGGTTTCATCGAAATTCATCTCAACATACAACCGCCTGACAATATTGAAGACGTAGTCGAAGACGAATACGAGGATGAAGAGGACGACGAGCATGTAGATGAAGATGAAGATGAAGATGAAGATGCGTATGAGGATGCAGATGACCAGGAAGATTGACATTATATGAAAGTGTGTATGTGTTGATGTACTTATATTCATGTATATACTACTTTATATTTTGTTTTTTTTTCAAAAATTATAACACCGACGAGTTACCGACGAAATGTTGCGTCGCTAAATTTGAAATAACGACGACAGATGAAAAATAGCGACGAAACTAAATAGCGACGAACGTTCGTCGCTATGTCGTCGCAAAATTACGCAGATAAGCTGAACTCCCCCTCTTTCTTCCACATTTCCCTCCTTCCCCATTTCCCTCCCCTCGGCGAAAGCTCCCCCCACTGGCGAAACCTCCCTCCCTCCCCCGGCGAAAGCTCCCTCCCGCGGCGAAGTTTTCCGTTGACCTCACTTCTTCGGTTAGTTTCTCTTCCTATTTCGTTTTTACTGATTTTAATTAGTTATGTTGTTTTTAATTTTTTTAATGTCTTGTGGGGTGGTGGTGCTGGGTGTGGGCTGGGCGGTGGTGCTGGGTGCGGGCTGGGTGGTGCTGGGCAGTGGGTGCTGGGTGCGGGCTGGGTGCGGGGCTGGGTGTGGGTGGGCGGTGGTGCTGGGTGCGGGGCTGGGTGGTGCTGGGCGGTGGTGCTGGGCAGTGGGTGCTGGGTGCGGGGCTGGGTGTGGGTGGGCGATGGTGCTGGGTGCGGGGCTGGGTGGTGCTGGGCGGTGGTGCTGGGTGGTGGTGCTGGGTGGTGGTGCTGGGTGCTGGGTGCGGGGCTGGGTGTGGGTGGCTGTGGTATATATATGTATATGTGTATAGAATTATGTATGTATATATATGTATATGGTATATATATGTATATGGTATATATGTATGTAGTATATATATGTATATACGGTATATATAGTGTATATATCTATATATGGGTATACATGTATATGGTATATATATGTATATACGGTATATATATATATGTATGTATGTATATACGGTATACATATATACATATATGTATATACGGTATATACATATATGTTTATGTATGTGCGTGTATATATATATTTGGCCCTAAACCATGAAAACATTGCTTCTTTATTATGAATTTATGGATTTTGTAGTTAATTTTCGTATTTGGGTATATAATTATATATATAAGTTAATTTCGTATTTACATATAAATATATGTAAAATTATTAGAAACTGTTTTTTTGGGTAGAATTATGTATGTATATATATTTTTCGTATTTAAATATATTTATAATTATATAATCTATTTTGGTATATATATGTATATGGTATATATATGTATATACAGGTGTATATATATATATATATGCATATACGGGTATATATATGTATATACGGGTATATATATGTATATGGTATATATATGTATATAAGGGTATACGTATATGGTATATATATGCATATACGGGTATATATATGTATATATGGGTATATATGTATATGGTATATATATATATGTGCATATACGGTATATATATGTACAAACTGTTTTGTAATAGGTTTGCATATGATTTTCGGTATGATACTAGTTCAAGGTTGTTGGATTTGGATTTGTCTTTGGAGAGGCCAATAAGGCTGGGAAACCTCCGATAAACGCTTAGGTCATGCCGAAACGTTTAAAAATTATTAATATGTTCCTCTCAGATCTGATGGCTAGTGAGGGTTTACCGACGAGATCCACATACCCACCAGCTACACAGGACCTTCAAGGAGAGTTCGATATGTTCCTTTCTCAGCATGATACGTATGCCTCGGTTTCGACCGCCGCTCTGGCTGCGGACGCAGACCTTTTACGGTCTACCGACATGTCCGCACCCCCCCAGACATACGACGCCACCCACACCCAGCGGTTCAGCACCTCATCCGGCGTCTGATGCGGCATCGGACCAGGGCGTCATACCAGGGCGTCGTCCCCTCCCTTGGTCACATGATACCCATAAGTAAGTAATGATTAATTTATTTAACATGTTTTCAAATATATTTCACGCGTTATTTTTTCCTAACAACTTCACCTCTTTCAGGTTTGGATCGGACAATGGCGCGCTTTCCGGTTGCATCACCCGGTCCTTCCACCTGAGGCTTGACCCATCTGGATATTCCTGGGCCCGTGTCACCCCGGAGACACGTAGGTTCTACTGGGATGAGATTCAGGTATTCAAATTTGATGAATTTCACTTTTTGATGCGTAATCAATCATTACTTTTCTAACCACACTTTTATTATTCCTCCGTATGATAATTGCAGAAGGCGTACAGCTGGCCAGCCGACATCGCCCACGACGTGGAGCAGGCCTAGCGGCATAGGGCCGCCAAACGCTACGGCGACTTCGTCAACTCCCTCAAGACCAAGTCGGAGCGTGACCCCATGTGGATAAGGCCTGCCTACGTATCCGAGGCCGTCTGGGCGGCGTGGGTAGAAGGGTGGAGGGACCCTGCTTACCAAGCCCGCAGCGCCCGGAACGCGGCGAACCGGCGCAGCGGAAATGTACAGGGCCCAGCACCTGCCACACACTCAGGTGGTTCGATTTCCCACGCCACCACGATGCGTTCTATGGTGAGTATTTTAATATTGGATTATTTAGATTCATTGATTTCATTGGATTATTTACATTCATTGACTTAAGTGGATTATTTATATTCATTGAGTTAAGTGGATTATTTATATTCGTTGATTTCTTATGTTGCGCTGTTGTTTTTTTGGTATTCGTATATGGTTACTTTAAGTGGTACATGTGTTCATTTGCCTTTTTATTTTGATTTGACTTGGGAGAGGCCTTTAAGGCCGGGATACCTCCGATAAATGAATAGGTCATGCCGAAATTTTTAAAATTCTGGATTTCACTAACATATTTTATTTCATTCTTTCAGCACGAGGAGACGGGGTAGTGGCCAGCCTCCTACGATCTCTTCTACAAGACGCATCGGAAGAAAGCCTCCGACGGGACGGAGGACTGGATCACGGCGAAGGCCCGCGACATCAGTGTAAGTAGACTACGATATCATTTGTTTTTTCCTTAGTTTGTTTTATTGCTAAACCATAACAATTCTTATTCTCATTTCAGGACGAGTACAACAGATTACTCGCAGATAGGGGCGAACAGGCCGACAAGAACCGCGCTTATTGGGATGCGGTTCGGACCGTCGGCCCTTAGAATAAGAAGAAGAGGGAGGTGTACGGGGTTGGATCAGCAGCGCCGCGATTCTTTCCCGAAGTTCTACAAGCAGGTGCTTCCTCCGAGGCCAGCACCTCCGCGCCTTCTGCGACGCCAGAGGATATTTCGCGCCTGGAATCAGATAATGCGGCGCTGCAGCGTGAGATAGAGACCATCAGGACGAGGCATGAGGAGAGTGTACAGGCACTGCACTCGCAGCAGCAGGCGCTGCAGCAGGCACTTCAACAGGCGTTTGAGCATGCGCAGCGGTAGACGATGCAGGTGCAGGAGGCAACGAACCAGCAAATCTCGCACCTGTCGCAGGTAGTCATGTCTTTCATTTCCTGCTCCTCGCAGCCTCAGCCTCAGCCTCGCCCTCCTGATGGTCACTCTTCTCCGCATGATCCCCCTCCATCTTCCTCTGCATAGTTTTTTATTTTTTTCATTGTTTATACAGTCTATTTCATTTGTTGTATTGACATTTTCTTTGTACTTTTATATTCTATCTGACAATTTTACGGATTCTATTTCGTTTGTGTTGTTTAATTATACGAACATGAATGCGCAAAAACTGTATTACTGTATAATATTCGTACAAATGATTTAATATACAAAATAAAATATATTATAGAAATTAAATAATAATAAAAACTTTTTAATTAATAATGTATTAATATTATTAATAAATCAAAAAAAATTTAAAATTTAATATTAAATAATGTATTTAAAATAATTATTAGTAAATTTAATATTTTTAAAAATAACAAATACCGACGAACCGGCGACGAAATTGTACTGTCGCAGATCGGTAATAAAAAAACAAAAATTTAAAATTAGCGACGAAAAGACATATAACGACGACATTTTGCGACGAAATAAAACGGAAACAAAAAATAAAAAAATAATAAATAGCGACGGCAATACTTATACCGACGAAATTTTGCGACGAGTGTCTTTGTCGCAGAACCTTAATAAAAAAATAAAAAAATACAAAATAGCGACGAAAATATTTTACCGATGAAACAGCGACAGCAGAAAACAGGTCGCAGACCTGACAGTTTCTCGTCGCAGTTTGACGACGATACACCGACAAAATTGTTTTCGTCACAATATAGCGACGCAGTGCCGACGAAATTTGCTTTGCGACAAGCCGTATAACGACCTTCATTTTTCGTCGCTATTTCGTCGCAATATGCCTATAGCGACGAAATAGCGACGTTTTTTGGATGTCGCTATAGGCTTTTTTTTTGTGGTGTGTGTGTGTGTATATATATATATGTATGTATGTATGTATGTATGTATGTATGTATGTATGTATGTATGTATGTATGTATGTATACATATAAACACTGCTATAAATACACGTATTTTCGTCAATCTATGCATTCACAAATACGACATGTATGATCCGATTTCAATACAAACATAAAGCCATAAAATTTGTAAAAATATAACAAATATAACAAAAATACTTGACTTTTGTCTTGATTATACGTACTATGCGAAGAATTGGAGGTTGAATGGATAAAAATCACTTGGATTTTGGCCTTATGGCTGGCGACAACCTTGAATCTGGAAGAATAAAAGGGACGACTGAAAGTTGGGATTTCGGGGGGCTTTCTGCCGCAATTTAGTGTGATTAGGATTTCTTTTTATTCAAACTTTATCTATTTACTTCCTAGTCATATTAAGATTTTAAGTTTAAATTCATCTATTTTATTTATTTATTCTGTTTCATATTACACAATAACTACTAAAAAATCTAATAATTATACTATGAATAATAATGTTTTGATGTTTAGGTCAAGACCATCCATGACTTGAAAGCTCGTAAGACTAAGGGCATGAACCCATTTAATACACAACTTTTAATGGATAAGAAACTATTGTATAAATATTTCAACCAAATCATTTACATTCTCTCAGAAATATAACTAACAATCCCTTTTTTTTTTACCAAATTCAATATTTTTATAACATAAAGATAACTGTGTCACAAAATGTTTGCATAACATCAACATAAACGGGTCATCTCTTGTAAATAATCACCCACATCAATTTGTTTTTAGTTTTCTTCGTAAATCGCTTATTGATGAAGCCGGATCTTCACCAAGGGCCAAGATGACCTCAAATTAACGTTGTCAGCTAACTTGAAGAATTGTCAATTGGATTGAAGGTTGTAGCTGGAGTAGCTTCTAAACTATCCGGCACAATGAAGCACAAATCAGAGGTCCCGGGGGGTTGGCCCCGGGAAAAACCCTCCGATGCTCAAGTCAGTTTAGGCTATTTCTCACTGATAATATAATTTAAATGGTGAGTTCAAAGTTTCTCACAGTATGAGCTGAGGAGCAAAGTGTATGAATTTGCTTTTTTATATGAATGTTTGAATTCCGGATCCCCTTCTTTGTCTCGATTGATCTGCTTTTATTAACTTTTCCCGTCTTTAGCTTCTAATGGCGGACGAGATGTTTGCTTGGGGAAGAAAATCTAGGATATCTTAGGTCTGCTGATGTGACTTGTAGACCGACTGATGTGACTAATAGGCCTGCTAGAATGACCTTGGTGTGTTCAGACTGAATATCCAGCTGTAATCATTATACTCGAATTGCACTTCTGTCTGATGGTTCCTCGATGTAACGCTGTGCTTAATTCCTTTGCTGAAGTGCCCAACTAAGCCTTGCCGAAGTGCAAGGATTAGGCCTTGCCGAAGTGCATAGTTGGATCCAGCTGAAGTGGTCTGAGGTGCGGCACTTGGACAAAAGCTGAAGTTGGTACCGAGGTGCAAACCTTGTCATATTCGTCGATAATATAATAAGTGTCATGCCACCCTGCTGAAGTGCAGCCAAGGCTGAACAGCCATGCTTGGGTGCTGTACTGATGAACTGTAGTACTTGAGTGCTGAGCTACGTGAGTTGATCCGTTGACTGTTGTTGACTAACAAACGATTTAATTATGGTTTATCATTTGCCCCCAGATTTTGTGTGGCTGAGATGAACTGCGAAGGCAGATAAATCTTGTTCTAATAAGCCCGTGACGTGTCGGATCTTCAATAACTGTGCGTTTATCCTTTGCGCCGTAGCTCCCGCTTTTAATGTAAGCGTTAATTCCAACACCTCATCATTATCTTTTCGGCGGTTTCAGTCCCCGAGGTAAAAAATGCCTGAACCGTTGTCTTTTTGAATTTCAAACGAAAAGGTGTAACCTTTCGTTTTCTCTCACTTATAAATAGGGACAATTACCCTAACCCTTTCTTTTCTTCCTCTTCTATTCTGCACGTCTGTCTGTTCTGCATTTTTGTTCATCGTCGCCTGGGAAGCTTTTATCCGTTCTTATTCTAGCACTTTTCAGCTCAAGTCTCCAATCTTTTGTAAGCTTTTCTTTATCTTACTCATGGCTTCCGTTATTTCTTCTTCTTCTTTGGTTGCCTCAGAATCCATGGTGTCCTCTTCGTTGGTGCAAAACTCAATGTGCACCTTGAAAACCACCGACCTCCCTGAACTGTGTCAGCATTATAATGTTGACAGGAGCACTTTTGCCCCCATTCTTCCCCTTCCTCATCAGACTGCGTATGATCCCCCAGCTGGGTATGAGTCAGTTTATGAGGAATATTTTAGTTCTGGTTTTAATCTTCCTATTTCGGCCCCTTTACTCCAAATCTTATTCTCTTATAAACTTAGGCTTCCTCAAATAACGCCTAGTGGCCTTAAGGTTATTCTCAGTTATTTGCTTTATCTGAGAGCAGCTGAGAAAACCTTCTCACTTTCAGTTTTTAGAGAAATATTTGTGTGCAAACAGGAGGGTAGTTGGTACTGTTTTGATAGGAGGCCTCAAAATAGTGAAAGGTTCTATGTCATAAACCTTCCTTCCTCTACCAAAGATTGGATGGGGCGTTTCTTTTTTGTTAAGAGTATAGGATTACCCGAAGGGATCCCTTGGAATACTGGCAGTGTAAATAACAGGAGGCCGAGTGAGCAATTTCGCAATGAAGCTTTCCAATTGTTACAATTGCCCTTGGTCGTAGATTGAAAGAAAGTTGATAGGCACATTGTAAGGGTTGCTGACCTGGAACACTTGTGGCCAGAACATAACTTTCGTCCTCTCATCCCCCTTGCCTTGATGATAGTTCGGGGTATATAGCACTATTTTGGTGATCCTTGACTTGTTCTGGTGTTTTGTCTGCGCTTTGACTGTTTTGTTCTTCAAATTTTGTAGGAATCATGGTGTCTGGCACCCTTGCAAGGTTGAAGAACTTGGTCCCTAAGAAGAGAAAGTGGACAGAAAGCCAAACCTCCTCTTCGGGCCAGCCTTCTGCCAGCACTTCGTCTGAGATGCAGATAATTCCAGGTAGAATTTTTGTCCTGCATTAGTCTTGTATATATTTGACTTCAATCTAATCATTTGAAAAAAATTTTCTCTTCAGTTGGAACTTCTGACAATCCCATTCAAATTGAAGACCAAGTTCCTGCCTCAACCTCAACTCAACCTGGTGATGGGAGTGGGGGAATTGATGCCCTCATTTTGATTCCTTCCTCTCTTGCTGCCGAAGTGGAAACTATGCCCCCTCCAAGGTGGGTTTCTGATGAGGCTATCCCCTCCTTCGACCTTTTAGGAGAGACTTCCGGGATAAACGCCTCGGAGGGAGAGTCTTCTAAAGGGTATGCACCTGAAGGAGAGGATTCTGAGGTGAATGCATCGGAGGGAGAGCCTTCTGAAAAGAATGCACCGGAGGGAGATCCTCCTTCCTGAAATCGCCGGGGTATGAGGACGCTGCAGTTCTCCCTTACTACCACTGCTGCAGATCCTGAAGTAGCTAGGAAATTGACTGAAATGTCAATACTTCCTAGGGATTGGCAGACATATAGCAGTCTAGGCTGGGATGCTGTCATGAATTCATTTGCAAGGAACATGGCCATGGTAAGATTTTCCCATACTTTCCAATTTTTTAACTTGATCCCTTATTTTTTCTAATCAGTCTGACTTCTGCAGTACCGGGCCTAAGAATACAACATCCTCAAACAAGCTGAAGAGCTGCGTGTCAAATTCTCCCAACTCTCTAAGATCAATGCCAATCTCAGAAATGTTTGTGACGGGTTAGCTGAGGTGGCCAGACCCAACAGCACGAAATTGGCCAGGCTGGAGGCTGAAGTGAACAATTTGAAGTCTCAAGTTGCCACACTTACTGAAAACAATTCCAGACTTCAGGTGGTAAAACAAGATTCAGATTTCAAACTAGCCTCACTTATAGAAGAGAATTCCAGACTTCAAGCTGGGAAACGAGATTCTAATGTCAAGCTAGCTGCTGCAAAATCCCAAGTGATAGAGCTGAAGGACGCACTGGCTAATGCTGAGTTGGTTTCTTTCAAAGCCCAAGCTGAGCTAGAGTTCTACCAAAAGGAACTTGATGCTTTTGATCAAGAATTGTCCAACAGCAAGGCTGAACTGAACCAACAATTGGAGGCAGAAAAGAAAAGCAAGGCTGATCTCCTCCAACAATTTGAACTTCAAGCTGAGAAGATAAAGAAAAATGTCGTTGCTGAATTCAGACAATCCGAGTTCTTCACTGGAAATTTCTTGAAGATTCAAGGCTCAGCAATTGTTGTTGGGCAAACTTGGGCAATTGATACTTGTTCTGAAGTCTGCCCTAGCCTGGACAAGAATCATCCTCAAATAGTTGAACTCTATAACCCCGAGGCTGACAACTTGCTTGAAAACCAGATTGCCCAATTTCAAAGTGGGGCTGATCTCAGAGAGGGTGAGGATGTTGTAAAATAGAATAGGATTTTACTTTGTAACTTCTGTAGTTGTAATAGATATTCTTTTAATGAAAATCCAACTTTCTTCAACTTGTGCTCTTTAGGTTGTTTCAATTTTCTTGACTTTGCTTTCTGTATGCAAAGTTTTACTTGTTCTATTTCCATAGTTGATGCACTTATCTTCAGGCTTGAGAAACTTTTCTTTCTCTATTTTCATATTTTGCAAGTATTTGTATTCGGCTTTGTCAAAAGAGTTTTTCAATCTCTTCTACGTTGGCTCTTTGTCCAAGTGTTAGGCTTCAGCCTTCATCCTTGGCTTTGCCAAAAATGTATGGTTATCAAACTGAACTGTAGCTCTGTTGTGCTTTAACGAATCTAAGATATAGGAAAACCTATACCCCAATATTGAGTCCTGCTTATTCCTCTCAGTCCTGCTGAGCATCTCAGTCCTGCTGAGGTAAAAGATATAGGGAAATCTATCCCAATGTTGAGACCTGCTCAACCTCTCAGTCCTGCTGGGGTAAAAGATATAGGAAAACATGTCCCATTGTTGAGACCTGCTCAACCTCTCAGTCCTGCTGAGGTAAAAGATATAGGAAAACCTATCCCATTGTTGAGACCTGCTCAACCTCTCAGTCTTGCTGAGGTAAAAGATATAGGGAAACCTGTCCCATTGTTGAGACCTGCTCAAACTCTCATTCCTGCTGAGGTAAAAGATATAGGGAAACATGTCTCATTGTTGAGACCTGCTCAACCTCTCAGTCCCTCTGAGGTAAAAGATATAGGAAAACCTGTCCCATTGTTGAGACCTGCTCAACCTCTCAGTCCTGCTGAGGTAAAAGATATAGGGAAACCTGTCCCATTGTTGAGACCTGCTCAACCTCTCAGTCCTGCTGAGGTATGCCCCTATTTTCGTTGCGGGCTATAGATAGGCATAAATTATTGCTTCATGTACCGTCTGGTGACTTAACTTTCCTGGCTGAATGCCAAATAAGAATACTCAGCTGAATATAAGAGATTGATCCTTTGATAATATAAGGCTGAGCTAAAGACACCTGATGAGCACAAAAAGAAATAGACCCTGATTCGAATGAATCACGGACATCTGCTGTTACGTCAGTCTTGTATGTCCAGGAATCCGTAACCCCTTTTCATCAAGATCTGAATCCTCATCACTTGGCAACCCATGATGAGACCCAGGTTTACAAATCTCATCCAGAGGGGGTTTACCAAAGTCCAGCCTGTTGTGGAGCCTAGACCTCGGATTATAGAAATGCTGTAGGTGACCATGCTCGACAAGACGTCCAATCTCCTGTCCGAGCTGCCTACAGTCTTCTGTATCATGCCCAATATCATGATGATAAAGGCAGTACAGTCAGCGGTCTCTTTTGTGGATTGGTCCAGCCAGAGGCTGAGGTTCCTTTGCCAGAGACTTTTTCCTCATGTAGGAAAGGATATGGGCTTTTGAAGCCAACAGAAAGTTCCTTTCCTTTCCTCGGCCTCCTAGACGAATCTTGACAGAGCACCTTTTCTGCAATAGTGCTTTGCCTTTATTGTCAACTTTTCTGCCATGTTTGAATGGCAAGGAAGCTTTCTGAGTACATTTTAAGCTCTGGTGGCTAGACTTTTGTTCCGGACGCCTCGCCTCAGCCATAAATTCGGCCTGATTCCTGGGGTAATAGCCAGGCCGAGTGAGAGAGTACTCCAGGTGTTCCTGTGGGTGAGAGTTACTGGAGTGAGACCCACTGGACTTTGTCGCAGAGGATTTTTCCTTCATTTCTCTCACCACAGCTTGGAACACGCCTGGGTTTTGAGCCACATAGCGTATGGCTCGAATATGCTCTTCATATGTAAAGGTGATGGTGGGAGTTGAGGATTCTCCCGGCTTTGTAGAACACTGTTCAGTTTGCTGTTGAGAAGACCTTTGGCTCCTCTTAGATGTCGTAGGTCGCTTGGACCCTTGTCCATCTTTTTTATTCATCTTTCTCTCGATAGCTTGTTAAGGTAATTAGTAAGGTAAATAGAAAAACTTCGAGTGACTGTTTTCTGGATTAAGGGACTAAAAGGTCCCTCCTTCTAGCGCCAAATGATGAAGCCGGATCTTCACCGAGGATCAAGATGACCTAAAATTAACGTTGTCAGCTAACTTGAAGAATTGTTAACTGGATTGAAGGTTGTAGTTGGAGTAGCTTCTAAAATATCTTGCACAATTAAGCACAAATCAGAGGTCCCGGGGGGTTGGCCCCGGGAAAAACCCTCCGACCCTCAAGTCAGTTTGAGCCATTTCTCACTGAGAATATAATTTAAATGGTGAGTTCAGAGTTTCTCACAGTATGAGCTGAGGAGCAAAGTATATGAATTTGCTTTTTTATATGAATGTTTGAATTCCGGATCCCCTTCTTTGTCTCGATTGATCTGTTTTTGTTAACTTTTTCCCGCCTTTAACTTCTAATGGCGGACGAGATGTTTGCTTGGGGAAGAAAATCTAGGACATCGTAGGTCTGCTGATGTGACTGATAGACCGGCTGATGTGACTAATAGGCCTGCTGGAATGACCTTGGCGTGTTCAGACTGAATATCCAGCTGTAATCATTATACTCGAATTGCACTTCTGCCTGATAGTTCCTCGATGTAACGCTGTGCTTAATTCCTTTGCTGAAGTGCCCAACTAAGCCTTGCCGAAGTGCAAGGATTATGCCTTGCCGAAGTGCATAGTTGGATCCAGCTGAAGTGGTCTGAGGTGCGACACTTGGATAAAAGCTGAAGTTGGTGCCGATGTGCAAACCTTGGCATATTCGTCGATAATATAATAAGTGTCATGTCACCCTGCTGAACTGCAGCCAAGGCTGAACAGCCATGCTTGGGTGTTGTACTGATGAACTGCAATACTTGAGTACTGAGGTACGGGAGTTGATCCGTTGACTGTTGTTGACTAACAAACGATTTAATTATGGTTTATCACTTATCAACTTGATTTGCACATATAACCTTAACCACAAAAAAAGAGTTATTAGATGGCTTATTTAAGACTTATATTTTCTAATTTGCTATTAAAAAACAGCCTTTGATTTTTTAGGTACATATAGTTAATGAGAAGGAATCAGTAATTTAACTAATTTTTCTTTACCATATGTGGAATGTGATCATTCAAACGGGACTGGATATTCTTTCTATGTTTTTCTCTACATCTACCGTTCACATATGTGAAATTATATAATTTTTTAAAAAAAAAACATACACTGGAAAGTGTGTGGTGCGTAAGAAGTCATACATAAGACACCTTTCGATATGTTTTTATTAATAAAACTGCGTAGTGTTATTTATACAAAGAGAACTTATAAACTTAAGATATGGAGAATATCCGATCTTATTTGAAATAGATACAACAACAATATTACTCCATTGTTTTAAAGATTTCTGTCTATAATTAAATATGAACAAGTCAGATATATAAAATTATACCCATATATTAGAGACATACGTGCACTATATTTTTTCTTTTCTGTCCTTGCTCTCTTGCGGATTTCAAAATATGTAATGAAGCTGAAATTCAACCACTTGTCAGTTTCTTAAATGTAAGCAGTTTGGATCAACCCCACAAACAAACTAAGAGGTCACTTTTGGAGCAGTTGTCAAATTATGGGCTGCTCCAGTCTTCTCAACCATACCTTCCACCCCTCACCCCCCCCCCCCCCCCC
>AP025042.1:28929702-28970102 GCA_036186865.1 Eustoma russellianum | reverse complement strand
TTGCTTTGTTTTTCTCCCTCTTCTAAGGATAATTATTGATGGTACATCAAAACAAAAGGACAAACTATATTTTTTGGGAGTAATTTTTTCAATCGAGTACCAAATAATCTACATGTCATGAGGACTACACAATTTACATTTTCTGCTTCGGTTCTTTATTAAATGTGCTTCTCTCCGTTTGTGAAAAGCCTAAATTCTGTATTCATATTGTACAAATATAGAGAATTAGTTACGGTTAGATTATTTGTATTCAATGCATGCATTTCATTAAATGGACATTTTCTTTTACCTAGAATGTAACATCATGAACCACATTGAAAAGCAACAATTAATTGATTGGTATATAGTATACTTAACTACTAAATATCAAATTAACTATTTTTAAGTCAACAGACGAAACCTGAAAAAATTGACATTTAGTATTGATAGACGCATAGTAAACAAATCTAAGTTATGGAGTCTTATATAATGGTATCAGAACGAACTGATAGATAAACTACAGGTTTAATAAAGGTATGCCAGTTAGGCTTTATGAGCTAAATATTGACAATCACAAATCATCATCATCATCCGTACTCACTATATCCCAACGACAACAAAAACTATCGTCAGGGTCTGGGGAGGGTAAGTGGTAGACAGACAATGCCTCTATCCCAAGGGATAGAGAGTCTGCTTCCAGTGAGACCCCCGGCTCTACCTGCATAAATGACATGATAATAGGTATTTGTTGTGCTAGTGTGTTAGTAAGTAAATTCAAGAAATACAAATAAAGGCCTTTCAATATTAAAATACACATCACGTATATATGTACATGTAATGTAAAACAACGGTAAAACATACGCCACCAAGTGGGAAGTTAACCTAAAACGTAGATAGTATCTATGCTTATCTATGTCCCTACATATACTCTAAAGTGTCCCTATATATGACTTATACCTCGTTGACCTTAATCTTATGTCTCCATGAACTCCTATCCTGGACCATGTCCTCAGAGAGGTGCAAATCTAGTAAGTCGTGTCTTATCTGCTCATCCCAAGTCAGTTTGGGTCTGCCTTTACTCATGTTTTCCTCTACAATTAGGATTTCAATTGCTCAGGTTCACGATCCAAACTCAGCTCACAGAGCCTCAAGCCAATAAGTCCGTCCAAATCCATCTTAAGAATCTGTATATTTATTAAAAGACTATTATAAAGACAACATAGCTAGCTAACATATACTACTTTGGTCTAAATGAAATATTCTCTATATGATTAAGTAACTAATACTTGTCAATTTCCGTTTCTACTCTGCCTTCTACCTATTAATTAATATTCCTAAGTAGATTTTAAATAAAATTGTTGTAATATTTCTTCCACAAAATCTACATAATTTCTTGCTGTGACGTCAGTACTCATGTAAAGATGAAAAAAGTGGACATGTAAAAAAGGAGGTATTTTGATTTGAAGATGAGAGAAACCGTAAAATATAAGAGGGGGTTCGCCCTTGCTCGTAGTTAATGTTTAATCGGGGTCTTTTTTTTTTTTTTTTTCACGAGTCTTCACGTTCTTTCCTCATTTTGTTTGGGTGACAACAACATTACCCCATTACCCTAAAGGCTTCCACCTATGGTACGGTATAGGAGGTCGGATGTACGTAACCATACCTATATGTTAGAAACACACATAGCTTGTTTTCCGATGATTTATAATAATGCGTCAAGCTATATGTTGATCAACTAATACTTCACGATATAAGAAGTCACACCAATTTAGTGAGTCATTTTGTTTTATTCCATTACATTCCAAAGTCAAAAAAAAATGTGTCCTTCACCCCATTAGAAATGGAAACGTTTGGGTTGAAATAACAAACTAAATATGATATTTATTTTGCAGAGGAAAAGTGAAAGAAGGTACACCATATATACAGCCTTACAGGTTTGATAATTCCACAATAGGACTCTACGGTCTGAACCCTTTATAAACATTAATTCCGAGTAAAAAAAAAAAAAGGAGGTAAAGCAGAAATAACACATTCATCTGCTTCGTCGTTTGAAACTGCTTTTCCCCCTCCCACCCCCCACCCCCCCTGAACGCATCACGACATCCACCCTTACTTTCCTGTCTAATTTTTTAGTCCAATTCAAAAAGATATAATTGATGAGCCTAAAATTCTAACTGTTAAATAAGACAAGATTCCTCCGTTGGTCAACAAACAGTCAACGTTGAAGTACTTCAGCTCGGCTAATTTTCCTGGCGGACCAAGTGTTGCACCTCTGTCCGGCAAGGTATTATTTGACCAAGGCATCCACTTCAACCGCAGTAAGCAAATACCCAAGTATCAGACAAGCAACTTTTTCACTCAAGGAGTTCACTTCTGCTCTGCCTCAGCCTCGAGCTCCAGCTTCGGCCTCTGCCACATAAGGGATTACTCCTAAACAGTTCAACCAGATCGGATTTCTAAAGAACTTTATCTCGGCCCCTTCAGTACACTTGGCAGAACTACAGTATAAAGAATGGCTATCTACGCATCCTAGACTGGACATCGTGTAAAAGCATATGTCTAATCATACTGCACACCTACAACAAGATAGCCCCCTCTACACACGCATCAATCCCATCAACTGGCAGAATTTTTAGACGATGGAAACAAATAAAAGCAAGAGAAAAAGGAAAGGAGGGGATTATGAACCCATCTTCTTCGAGAACACATACAGAGAGAAAAGCTCCACACTTTACAGTGAGACTAATTCAAACTCTTCAAATGTCAAAATATCTCCAAAAGAATGGCCCAAACTGACTTGAGTGTCGGAAGGTTTAACCCGGGGTCATAACCCCGGCACCTCTGACCTTTGTTTCCTGTGCAGGTTATTCAGGAAAAACCACAGTTATACAAATCGAGAAAAGCTGACAGCATCTCTTAGGGATCATCTCTGATCCTTGGTGAAGATCTGACTTCATCATTTGGCGTTAGAAGGAGGGCCTGAACCTTCGATCCATTAAAAACTTCGAAACAACCAATATTCTACTATGGTTAGAGGCCGGCGTGAATGGTTGGGAGAGTCCTCCAACCCACAACGACGAATGATTACCCGTTTAGGTATTCCAGAACATGATTCTCAAGAACTTGAACCTGAACAACATCGTCAAGCTCCTGAAGTATCGCTTGAGGAACGTGAGAAAGCGATGAAGTATGTCGCTGAAAATCTAAATGTGTTTGAAGCTGTTGTTGAACAGCTTAAGGGCAAAAGTACTGAGGTCGAGGATATGGAGGAGGATCTCCCTCCTTGACGCTCTAAGGAAGTATCACATCAACAATCTTCCCAACCTCCTCAAGGATTCATGGCAGATGCTAGATGGCACAGTTTTAAGGCTCCAACAGTAGAGTCAGAGCCTTTGGCCAGATAGCGTCTGGGCGTAAGGTCTCGATCACTCAAAAGTATCCCACAAGTGGATGGAGGTCATCGTAGGCCGAAAACTTACTATGAGGAGCATCGGCAAGAATATGTGCAGGAATCCAGGAAAGTCCTTTTTCCTGTGATATTGCAGATTACTTAGCACCAGATAGCTTCAAGGTGCCAAAGATGGATACTTATGATGGAACATCAGACCCAACTGATCATCTTTTTCAGTTCCAAACTGCTATGAGTTTGGAAAACGTTCCAGATCCCTTGCGTTGTAAGGCTTTCCCAATGTATTTGCGGTGGAAAGCTAGGAGATGGTTTCAAGAACTCCCATCAAAGTCAGTGGGATCTTTCAGGGAACTGGCGCAGAAATTTAAATCCCAGTTCGTTTCAAGTACGCCATTCATTAAGAACTCTTCACACTTGATGAACTTGAGGCAAGGTCCAGAAGAGTCAATGCTGAAATACATGCAACGTTTTTCAGATGAATCACTACAGGTCAGTGACAGAAATGAGGGCGTTAAGGCAGCAGCCTTTATTAATGGGCTTCGAGCAGGGCGCCTTTTCTCTCAACTAGCCGAGGAGGGGTCAACCACCTTGAAAGAATGCTTGGAGAAAGCTCATCAGTTTGCCAGTGGTGAAGAGGCAAACAGGCTAAAAAAAGAGGCCGGGCTCGGCAGAAAGGCCGATCCAATCACTCAAAAGAGGATCGGTGTGATGGAAAGGACCGCGAATGGCGCAGTGTGTTTAGGGGTGCAAACGAATCGAATCTTAGCGAATACTATAAAATATAGGTTCGATTCGAAAATATTGTTTGAGGTTCGAATTCGAGTTCGAATTCGTGACGAACCTAAAATTCAGCTCGTATTCGAATTCGATAAATTTTAGGTTCGGTTCGAAGCTCGATTAATTATTCGTTATAGTTATTCGATTCGCAAACTTAGATTGATTCGCGAGCTTGAATTCGATTCGTGAGCTCGAATTCGATTCGTAAGCTCGAATTCGATTCGTAAATAACAATATTACCAATTTACGTGAGAATCAAATGACAACTGTATTTTTCCCAATATAAACACGTCACTGAAGTTCCCAATATTACCACTTACCTTATCCACCTAATAATAGCAGCCCGTGTGTTTCCTTGCTTTGCCTTCGGAAATGGAGAAGGAAAAGCAAAAAGGATCTTTAGTCTAATAGTAACAACAAAAAAAAGAGAAAGGAATAATGGAAAAGAATAGAAATTGATAGTCATGAAGTTCCAAATACACAGCAATGAACTGTAACATCAGATGAATAAGTCGAGTCGAACCGAATCACGAATCGAGCCTTTGAATAGTTCAATTGATCGAAGCTTTATCGAATCTTCGAACCGAATACCCGCTAGTTCGAATTCGGTTCGTGAAACATTTCGAACTCAAAATATGATTCGAATTCGTATTCGAATATGCTATAATCGAATTCGAATCGAACCATTAACGAATCGAACCCGAATTATTCGTTTATGATTCGGTTCATTTGCAGGCCTAAGTGTGTTCAATCGCATGGGTGGACGAGGTAAAGGAGGCAGAGAGGGTCTGTCCCTTTTGGCCTCTAAAGATAGAATCTTATCTGTCATGGAGAAAGATGGTTTGAGGATTGATCCTAAGCCTCTAAATGGACCAAGGGAGAAGAGAGACCCTAAATTATATTGCTGATATCATAGGGATATCGGACATGACACAAAAGATTGCAGGCAGTTGGCTCAAGCCATTCGGCAGTTGATAGAGCAGGGTCACTTGAAGCAATTTTATGACCCACATTCACGTATGCACAATCGCTTAGATTTCCACAAAAACCCCCAGAAGGATAAATGCCGACCTGAGTCTCCACCTCGGCACCGCAGGACGGATGATGATGAGGAGTAGGGCAGACGTGGGGCTACAGGTCAGCCCCAGGTCAATTCAATCATTTATACCATCGCTGGAGGATTACCTCAGCCAAACCAAGGTGAGTCCAGTTCTGCAGGAACTTCATCTGGTCCACTGACTAAGAGGGCTAAGTTGACTAAAGAGCTAACCTATGGGCCAGAGGACTCCATTCCGCTGGACTCCAATAACACAGGTTTGGTAATAGACTTGTGCATACACTTAGCTCCACATAAAATTGTAGAGGTTTGACGTGTCTATGTGGATACATGCAGTGCTGTGAATGTGATGCATTATAGTGTATATCAACAGCTAGGCTTATCAGATTCATTAATGAGACCAGTCACCACTTTGTTATATGGTTTCACTGGTGCTGCAGTTTGGCCAGCAGGACTGGTCACACTCAGTGTTAGCTTCGGTAAACCCCCAACCTACCGTTGTATGTGGATGGATTTTGTGGTGATCAAAGAGAGGTCAGCATATAATATTCTGCTAGGTCGGGCAGCCTTAGTGGCCTTGGAGGCAATTGTGTCACCTTTGCATGTTAGCATGAAGTTTCCCACCCTGGCTGAGGTGGTGACAATCCAGGATGATATACAAGTTACGCAAAGTTGTTATACCGTTGCCACTCAAGGCAATGAGGAAGTTCAACAGGTCAGCCTTGATGATCTGATACCTTCAGCAGAAGAGCGGTTGCAATCGGATGATGCAGTTTAGGACTTCATCATCGATCCGAGCGGACCTGAAAATGTTATAAAGATAGGAACATGGATGCCTGCTGAGCTATTAACTCAGCTTCAAGCTTTTCTGAGAGAATTTGCAATAATCTTTGCGTGGACAGCTGAAGATATGCAAGGAATCCCATCGCATCTGGCAGAGCACAGATTGAATGTTGACACCTAGGTGAAGCCTATAAAGCAAAAGAAACGAAATTTTGCTCCAGAGAGGATCAAAGTAATTGCAGAAGAGGTCAGAAAACTCCTTGCTGCAAAGTTTATTTTTTAAGTCTTATACCCCATCTGGTTGGCTAACCCAGTGGTAGTCGCTAAGCCAGATGAGTCATGGAGGATGTGCATAGACTACACTGACCTCAACAAGGCATGCCCAAAGGATTGCTACCCACTACCTAAGATTGATAGGTTAGTGGATTCAACTCTAGGTCATGAGATCTTTGATTTCCTGGATGCTTTTAAAGGCTATCATCAAATAATCATGGCAAAGGAAGATCAAGAAAAAACTTCATTCATAACAGAGTCAGGTACTTATTGTTATGTTACCATGCCCTTCGGACTAAAGAATGCTGGGGCTACCTATCAATGTTTGGTCAACTCCTTGTTTAGTGAACAAATTTGCCGGATAATGGAGGTATATATAGATGATATGCTCATCAAGAGCGGGACTCTTGATCAGTATATTCAAAATTTGAGAGAAGTTTCTGTTGTTCTAAGGGATTCACACATGAGACTGAATCTAAAGAAGTGCACCTTTGGGATACACACTGGAAAGATTTTGGGGTATATGGTCTCCAAAGATGGGGTGCAAGCTAACCCTGCCAAGATTGAGGCTTTACAAACCATGCACCCCCTAGGAATACTAAAGAAGTACAGAGGTTGATAGACAGAATTGCATCTTTGAGCAGGTTTCTCTCCAAGTCTGCCGAAAGATCACTTCCCTTCTTTCAGATTTTGAAAAAGAAGACTGCTTTCCAATGGGACAATCAATGTCAGCAGGCTTTTGATGAGCTGAAGTCCCATCTGGCCGAGGTGCCAATGTTAACCTCACCTCTGCCTGGAGAAGTGCTTTATGTGTACTTGTCTACATGTAAGGAAGCAGTAAGCGCAGTACTGCTCAGAGAGCAGGATAATGTGCAGAAACCAATTTACTTCACAAGCAAAGTTCTACATGGGCCTGAAGTACGATATCCCAATGCTGAGAAGGTGGTCTTGGCACTCATAATGGCTGCAAGGAAATTCAGACCATACCTTCAAGCACATCCCATTGTTGTAGTGACAGATCAGCCTCTAAAACAAATTCTGACGAGGCCAGACACATCTAGCCGAGATGCCAAATGGACTGTGGAGCTTGCTGAATATGATATTCAGTACAAGTCATGAACTTCAATCAAAGCTCAGGCCTTAGCAGACTTTTTGGCTGAGGGAATATCCGTAGAGGAAGAGGTTCATCTCTTGGATGATTGGACTCTATATGTTGATGGATCCTCTTCCAAAGATGGGTGTGGAGCAGGTCTCCTGATAATCAACCCCAACAAGGAAGAATTTGAACATGCCTTGCGTTTTTATTTTGAGGCAACCAACAACGAGGCAAAGTATGAGGCCTTAATAGCAGGGCTGAGCCTTGCAACGAAGTTGGGGGCAAAACGAATCATTTCCTGAAGTGATTCGCAGCTGATTGTTTCTCAAATCAATGGGGATTATGAGGCCAAAGAAGAAAATATGAAACGATATCTGGCCAAAGTCCAGCAGCTCGGCCAGATGTTTGAGCACTTTTGCGTAGAGCACATTCCCAGGTCGGCAATAAGAGAGATGATGCACTATCTCGGCTTGCTTCTTCCACTTTGGCCATTTTGGGAAAAAAGATAGTGGTGGAGCTAGTGAAGCACCGTGCCATTGATGCCAACGAAGTGCTGCAGGCTGATTACCGCAATACTTGGATGGATGAGATAATTATCTTCTTGCAACATAGAACTCAGCCCGAGGACAAACGTACAGCTCGACGTCTGCATCTAAAGGCCACAAGGTATGCTCTCTTTAATGACCATCTGTATAAAAAATCTTTTTCACGGCCCTGGTTAAGATGTGTAACCGAAGAAGAAAGAGATTACATTCTACGAGAGCTGCACCTGGTAATTTGTGGAAATCATTCAGGTGCTCGATCTTTGGCTCGTAAATGATACCTAGCCAGCTACTATTGACCCACTCTGCTCCATGACGCTGAAGAATTGGTCAGAAAGTATCAATCATGCCAAGTCCATGCTCCTATCTCACACTTGCTCAGTCAAGAGTTCACTGCCATTGCAAGTCCTTGGCCCTTTGTGTAATGGGGAATTGATCTTGTGGGAGCCTTACCCCGAGCTACAGGTTCAGTCAGGTTCCTTGTGGTTGCCATTGATTACTTCACCAAATGGGTGGAAGTAGAGCCCTTAGCTACTATAACAGGGGGTTTGATAAAGAAGTTCTTGTGGAAGAATGTCATCTGTCGCTTTGGCCTTCCACAAGTTCTCATTTCAGATAATGGAAAACAATTTGCTGACGACCCTGTCAAAAGTTGGTGTGCTGAGCTCCGCATTGAACAACGATTCACTTCAGTAGCACACCCACAAGCTAATGGGCAAGTTGAATTGGCAAATAGGATAATCAAGGATGGCCTGAGAAAGCGCCTGCACAAAAATGGGACAAGCTGGGTGGATGAACTCCCAAGTGTTTTATGGACATACCACACTACCCCTTCTACCTCAACTAAGGAAACACCTTTTTCCTTAGTTTATGGCACATAGGCCGTCATTCCAGCTGAAATTGGGTCCAACCTCTGCTCGGGTAAATCATTATTCTACTCAGACAAATGACCAAGTACTGCGTTTAAATCTAGATGAGTTGGAAGAAAAGAGGGAACAAGCCCACATTCGCATGGCTCAATACAAAAACTTAATTGCTCAGTACTACAACTTTCGAGTGCGACCAAGGTCTTATCAAGTGGGAGATTTAGTATTATGCAATAATGAAGCAAGTCATGCAGCACCAGCAGGGACTTTTAACCCCAAGTGGGAAGGCCCTTATCGCATAGTCAGGTACGATCAGCAGGAGCTTACAAGTTGCAAACCTTAGAAGGCAAGACTTTACCGCGAACTTGGCATTTTGTACACTTAAGACTTCTACATCAGTGATGTATAAGTGCTCCACCTAAGCAAGACTGAAAAAGCCGAGCAGGTCTCGACAAGTACTTGGGACAAGTATCCCTATAAGACCTCAGGAGGTCTGAGGCACAAGCCCGTTTAGGGTCAAAAGTTTTGTGAACAGGTTTCACAATCATTCCAATGAAGGGATGCCGAGGTGAATCATGACAGTGTACATGAGCCTCATCAACACCTAGCAGGACTAGTGAAAGTTGTGTAAATCACTTGTATAACCATCAGCAGTGCCGAGGTTTGAATAAAACAGTGTTTAATTGCAGTGCCAGAATTTGATTTCGCAAAATGTTATCTTTTATCTCGCTTAACAGTTAGTGGGATCAAATAAAGTAACAGGTTTACTTTAGTTCAGACTGTTGAATTATCTTATTCATGGTCAAGTATTTTTTATCTCGGTTTCAGCAGAGCTGAGGCCAAATATGGGTGGTATGAAACCCTTGGCAGAGCCGAGGTTAAGTACTTGCGTCATGAAGAAATTTTTCTTTAATCAGAGCTGAAGTCAAGCATGATGTTTAGAATCCTTGGTAGAACCGAGGTCAAGTAGAGCCGAGGTCAAATACTTACGCCATGAAGAACTTTTTCTTTAATCAAAGTTGAAGTCAAGTATGGATTAAAGTCCATGGCAGAGCCGAGGTCAATTACTTATTAATTGCGTTATGAAGAAGTACATGCAAAAATATTGAGAACAGACCGAAGAGCACAAGTTGAAAGAAATAAAATTTTCATTAATAATTTGTGACAGTACAATTGCTGAGAAGTACAAGTGAAAAAATTCCGATTCTACTTGTAAATCTCTTAGATTAGTCCCATTCTTAAACAATGTAAGCTGACTATCAAATAATTGTTCAGCTTCAGGTTTTAAAGGTCAGCAATGTGAGGATGATTTTTATCTAAGGCTGGGTAGACCTCTGAGCAGGTGTCGATAGCGTAAGTCTGGCCGACTACCATCAGTGAGCTCTACAATTTCAGAAGATTATTTGAAAAATAATCAGACTGTCTGAACTCAGCAATTGCTTTCTTCTTGATGTCTTCAGCTTGATGCTCAAATTACTGAATAAGTTCAGCTTTGCTTTTTCGCTCTTCTTCCAGTTGCTGAGTCAGCTCAGCCTTGCCTTTCTGCTCATCCTCAACTTGCTTTTTGCAACTGCTCAGCTCCTACTCACAAGTGTTGAGCTCCTTTTGGTAAAATTCTAGCTCAGCTTGAGTCTTGGTGGACACCAGCTCAATGTTGGCGACCACTTCCTTCAGCTCATCCATTTGTGAATTGGCGACGGCCAGCCGAGTGTCAGATTCTTCCTTTCCTTCACGAAGTTTGGAATTTTCAGAGGACAAGGATGACACTTCGGACTTCAGACCCACAACCTCTGCTTCAAGTTCCTCCAGCCTTGTCATATTTGGTTTGGCCGCCTCAGCCAGTTCCTCATTTGCTCTCTGAAGAGATGCGTTCTTCTCAGACAGACGAACAACCATCTTGTGCGTCTCTTCAGTCTGTAAGAGCATGTTGTACTCATAAGCTCAGAACTGCACCACTCAAATCCTTTAATTAAGGAAAGTACCAAGCAACCAATCTGAAAAAGTAGAAAATTTTCAAAAACTTACCAGATCTATGTTGCTCATATACGTCTTGTGTGCTAAGTCTCAGTCCATCTGGTTAAAGTCACGAGGTAGCACTGACAGTTCTGTCAACTTCCTAGCTATCACCGGGTTTGTGGCAGAGTCATCGGAATAGAAGACTAGTGTCCTCTGGCCACGCCGATGACCATGGAAAGACTCCCCTTCTTCTGGGGGGCTTTTCCTTTGTCTTTTTGTTGAGCAGATTCCTCAGCATTTCTCCCTTTTGAACTAGCTGTTCTAACTTCAGTAGAAGAAGGGGCTTCAGCTGAAACATGATCAGGCCTTGATTGAGGCAATGGCGCCTCAGCCTCTGCCACGGGTGAAGGAAGAGCCAAGATAGAGGCCTCAGATCCCCCATCTAAATTCATTGGCTGAGCTGCAGCCTGAACAGGATCCACTGAAGCTTCAGCTACAACAAAAACAAAAGTTAATGAGCTGATTGAAAACAAGAAAGTATGTTACTTCCAGCCTAAAAAATAAAAGGATACCTTGGAGGCCGACCTCCGTAGGTATAGCCCAAGCAAAGGGCACCTGCACATCTGAAGAGGTTCTGGCCGAAGCCTGTTCTGTGGATGAATGGCTTTTCTCTGTTCTTGGCCTCTTCCAAGGAGCCATTCTCCTCATCCCGGCTACAGCTTCGGAAACCATTGCTCCTGCAAATTCAGTAATAAGACATTCAAATCACTTGAAAGGTATCAAAAAAGTGGAGATACCCAAAAAAACTCAATACATATCCAAAACAACTTCTAAGTCTGCCTGACTAAGAGTTCGAAAGTGAGGGCCGACGCACAAGTGGTCCAGGTCGGCAACTCTTAAGACTGACCTGTTCACTTTTTTCTAGTCAACGGCCAATGGTAAGCCCAACAGTCTAGAGGCTTCATCACAGAATTTATCGCTTGGCCTCGAATTGTCTGCTCCGCCTGACTTCCAGTGCTCACTCTCAGGTAATCCTATATTCTTGATGAAGAAGAAGCTGTCTTTCCAGTTTTTAGTGAAGGTAGGGAGGTTTATAGCATGGTTAATCTCTCTGTTAGGAAATCTCCTACTGAAGTAAAACCAACTATCTTCATGATTACAAACAAACATCCCCCTGAAAACCTTAAGGTCAAATTCCTTCCCAAGAGCTCTCAGGTAAAGCAAGTAACAAAGGACTACTTTTAAACCATTAGGCATGAATTGGGGCAGCCTAAGGTTGTAAAAATCAAGAATATGGAACAAAGGTTCTGGAACAGGAAGACTAAAACCAGATTTGAAATACTCTTCATAAACTGCCTCGTACCCTGCGGGTGGGTCATAAGAAGATTGATGGGGAAGAGTAAGGATGAGATCAAACATATTTCTATCAACATTATAGACTCTACACAAGCAGGAGAGATCAATGGCTTTTAAGGTACACACTAAACTCTGCACCGTCGGAGATGGTGCTCCCCTATCGATTGAAACGGGGGCCACCTCCATCACCGGAGAAATCATGGGAGGTGCCCTACCACGACGTAACCACTGTAAAGCACGATTGTCCTCACTGGAACTCGTCCTCTAAGACAGGAGAAGCTCTATCATTGCGCCCCCCAATATCAACAGAATAAGAATTTCCCCCGGCCTATTTTGGGAATCAGAAGAAGATGAAGAGATTATAGCCATGAAGACAAAAGAAAGAAGCTTACAGAGAATGAAAAGCAGGGGAGGAAGATTCGCCGGAGTTGGGGAAGAATAATAAGCTGCCGGAGAAGGAGAAGGAGAAGGAAAACACTCAGGTGGAAGAAATATCAAAATGAGAAAAGGAGGAAAAGCCTTTGGGAAAAAGAGTTAATTGCACCTGGTATCCATTCTTTCCACCAAGTTTTAAGTATCATCCAATCTTTCATGAAACACACTTACCATCCAGACTTATAGGGGAAATAGACACCTGGCATCCAGATGACCTGCTGGTCGACCGTTGACTGCCGAAATCGACCTTTGACCGGACTCAATCCTACTTTTAACCCGAATTTAACCAAGGTTGACTATTTTACCTTGAATATTAAAGGGAAAACAAAATCAAAAAAATTTCCACCTTTGTTTTCCCGTTAAGCGAGTCTGAAAAAGCGAAAATAGCCCAGGGCAAAAGTGACGAAAATTGTTCAAAATTTCTGGACGAATCATACAATCTGACTATTTGTTGGAACAGGCGTAGTTGATCGGTGTGGATTTTGGAAGCAATAGCTGTGCTTGTGGAGCTGTATCACCGAAGTTGAAAGGGGCAGAAAATGACGTTAAGGCTGACAGGACAACCAAAGGACGTGCATCCTCTGTACAATAAGAAAAAGGAACAATTTTTATTTCGAATATGTAGTATAATTTTTGATTTCGTTGTTGTTTTCATTATATTGTGTTTGATTGTGAAAAACCGAAGTTGCATGTGCAGATTGGTGGTTTGAATGACATGGATGGTGCTTTGTTTTTGAGTATATTACTGTTATTGTTGACGAGCATGAATAGTGAGTAGTTTTAAAGGTGTTCATTGTTGAGTATAGTGTATGTCCAGAATATTGGAGTAGTATTTGATGTGAAGTAAGATTTTGTTGGTGTGTTCATTCTTTTGTGTTGATATACCGATCCCGCGAGTGATGAAATTACTGTTGTTTTTCATTATGGTGGATTATTACTCAAGACTGGTAATGCAATTTACGTAGAAAGAGACACATGCATATATGATTATGTGGATGATGATGAGATGTCCCTAATGTACTTGGATGAAATGTGCAAAGATGCATGAGTATTTGGATTAAAGAAGTATTATACACGTATAGTAGATTAATTTGTGCAAATTCATACAGATAGTGATTTGTATAATGCAGTCAGAAGTTGTGCAGCATCATCTAGGGTTATGCGATTGTATGTGGAGCATATTGTTCCACGTAGTAGGCTTGAACATGACGTTGCCGATATGGAAGATGCAAAGGTAAGTAATGATGATTTAAAAATTGAGATTGAGGATGGCAAGTGCAATGTCAATGAAAACAGTGGTGAGAATGAGGGAAGTGAAGCTGCTGAGGCGAAAGGGAATAGAAAGAATGAGGATGGCAGAGACGATGTTAATGAAAATGGTGGTGATCATGAGGATAGTTTTGATGACGAGCAGGATGGGAATGAAAACAATGAGGATGGCGGAGTGAATCTTAATAAAAAGGGTGATGGAATTGAAGATCCGTTGACGAGTGACTCAGAGTATATACCTGAAACCGATAAGTTGCCAGGTGATGAGGAGGAATATGATGTAAATGTTGACAGGAACAATGAGTGGGATGGGCTGAGTGAAGATGAAAATAATGTACCATCTAAGAGTGTTGACGAAGCAACCGAGGACGTAGACAAGGATTTAGGATTGAGTGATGAAGAATTGGAGCACGGTAGCAATGTTTTTAACATTAGGACAGATGGGGAAAATCCTCATTTTGCTTGTGGGATGATGCTTAAAAATTTGGAGATATTTAAAGAAGCCCTGAAGATATATTCCATAAGAAATGGTAGGCCGGTTGTTATTTACAGAAGTGAGAAGATTAGATGCTGTGCGAAGTGTAAGAATAGTGGGTGCAACTGGGACATCCGTGTGGGTTTGAATAGGAAAACTGGTTTTTATGAGGTTAGGAGCATGAACTCACTGCATTCATGCAACTTCAGTGTGAAAAATGATAGCATATCTTCGGGATGGTTAGGCAAGAAGTATATGCAAAATTTTGCTTCCAATCCAAAACAAAGTCTGGAAAGCTTTAGAAAGAGATTGTTCAATGACATGAAATGTCATGTGAGTAAACCGCAAGCATCCAGGGCAAGGAAAAGGGCTTTGCAACTTGTTAGGAGAAAAGAGGAGTATGAATACGGTTTCATATGGAATTACATCGATGAAATGAAGAGGATTGATCCGGACAGTAATGTGACGGTGCAGACAGCGAGGTGTACAAATGAAGACGTGCAGTTGATGGAGGAACACATGAGCCTTAGGTCTGATAACATCCCACTGATTATAGATCAACCACGGTTTCAGCGGATGTATTACTGCTTAGGTCCAATGAAGAAAGGATTTGTCAATGGATGTAGGAAGATATTTGGCGTTGACGGATGCCAAGTCAAGTCTAAGTATGGTGGTATGTTACTCACTGCTGTGGGTTTAGATCCGAACAATAGTCTGTTTTCCATTGCCCATGCAGCCGTTGAGAGTGAGACAAAGGATTCATGGGAGTGGTTTCTTGGTAACTTGAAAGAGGACTTGCATATAGTGACGGATTTCGAGTGGACTATCATTTCTGACCAGCAAAAAGGCCTTATTCAGGCATGTGAGGAAGTGTTTCCTTCAGCCCAACATCGATTTTGTGTTAGACATTTACACGCTAATTGGGTTCTGGCTGGATACAACAACATCTCACTGAAAAGAGCCTTGTACGAGGCTACCACTGTTGTCGAATTTAGGTCTGCAATGAAGAAAATTGAGAATCTTGATTCTAACGAGGCACGATGGCTGGAGGACAAACCCCCTTATCAATGGAGCAAATCTCATTTTAGCTCAGTGGCTAAGTGTGACACCATTCTCAATAACTTATGCGGGAGCTACAATGTCGTCCTTTGTGAGACTATGGAGTTGCCAGTTCTGTCTATGTTTGAATGGATCTGACAATATCACATGACAAAGTTTCAGGAAAATAGGGAAAGGGCGAGTAACAATTGGGAAGGAATGACGCTATGCCCGCAGATAATGAGAAGGCTAACCAAGGCGATGGAGGCCGGTGCAGACTGTATACCTTACAAAGCTGACTTAAAGAAATTCCAATGTGAGCAATTTGATGGGAAGAAGTTTGTTGTTGACCTTAGAGATCATACATGTTCGTGCAGGAAGTGGGATTTGACTGGCATCCCATGATCCCATGCTTGCGTTGCTATTGCATTTGATCATGAGGATGCAGTAGACTATGTGGATCAGTGCTACCATGTCAGCACTTATAAGAAAGTATATGAGATTGCAATAGCTCCATGTGTGGGACTCACCCAGTTACCTGATAGTAGACATGAACCGCTGTTGCCACCAATAGTTCGAAGGAAACCTGGCAGACCTAAGACACTGAGGAAAAGGTCTGCCGGTGAGCCACAGCTGATAACATTGCAGAGAAATAGGAGGAAGAGAGTGCAAAAGCTGAGCAAGCACGGTCAGCTGCACATTTGTAGATTATGCCAGAAGGAGGGTCACAACATGAGGACATGTTCGGCCAGATTAGATGCGTCAAATGTTGATATAAGTCATGGGGAAGCTAGTCAAGCAAAGGTAACGATTGTCTTCAGTTCACCGTTTAATTTTCATTCATTTATGCCATTATTTGTAATTTGTTTATTGGGAATTATTTGTAATATGTTTATTGGGTTGACTACTTCAGAGAATGCGTAAAAGGACAGTTGTGCATGAAAGCGAAGAACACATGACAACGGAGAATGATATTCCAGGACCTTCTAGTGCACCAAGTCAGTTTGATGCTATCACTGTTCATCACGCAAAGAGGACAAAAAACTTGTAAAGGCCAGCCATGTTATTTTAGTTTTTTGAGCTAATTTCAAATAACTTGACAGAAATGATTGTTTCATTTCAGGATGTTCGTAAACAAAGGAAGAAAAGTGAAGAAAGTACACTATCTGTTGCTACTAAAACAACATCATTGCCGACAGAAGTGGAGAGTGGCGTTGAATCACAACCTCATTATGGTGAAGAGGAGTGTTTGGGCATGGACGAGCCAAGTAGCTCGAATGCTGTCAGAAAAGAACAAAGGAAATCAAACAAGATTTCCAATATCTTCAACAAGCGCATTACTAGAGTATCTTTCAAAGTAAGTCGAATCAGGCGTCATTATTGAACCACCAAGACTTCAATTCTATTCATGAGTTGCTTTGCTGTGTATTTGACAGTACCCTTGGAGGAAGCCTATCACCAGAGTTATTACAATCGATGATGACGTTGGTACGAGTTCCAGTGCACTTACACAGCCGTTGAGGAGTTCTGCCAAGGAACAGGAGAAAACATTTCCCCTTGCTACGAGTTCTAGTGCACCAACAGAAGCGAATATTGCTGATAAGGTGCCAAATCATTGGCCTTATTATAGGACATCTTCCCGCACTGGTGAACTCATACCAAACTATGTCATACGTAATGGCCGAGTATTCTTACCCCAGTCCACACTTACAGAGGTTACGCAATCCAAGCGGATGAATACGGAAAAACCTGATGCTGATGCTGCTCGTTGAATTTGATGTCTATGAACATTAATTTTTGTTGTGTCTTCTATTTATTGTTTATGGCTTACTTGAATGACATGGAAGCAGTTATTTTGGATACTTGTGTTCTGCAAGAAAAGTGGTTTGCAGTTGTTTGAGGTGATCGTTATTTGGAAATGTACGCAACTGTGGGTTTAATCTGTGCCCTTCTGTCATGAACATTTGTGGTTTGATGATATTCTGCTTTCCATTTACACTAACCGTCCGCTTCATCCTTGAACAAATGATTTTGTACACAACTTAAACATCTTACATTGCATACGAGAATATCAACCACAACACTGTTTAATTGCTAACAAAACCATTTGCATTACTCCAATACAACAAACAACAACACAGATTACATAAATCTCAAACCCAACATGGACATTCAACAACTTCTTACACCTTCAAAATCCAAAAAATCAGAAATACATTAACTACTAAATACAACCTCAAACCATTACATCAATACCATACCATCCAACCACAACCCATTACTTAATTAACACAACTGACAACATCACACATTCTTCCAACTATGCTGCTGCCATTCTAGCAAATACAATACCAAATAAAACCCAAGACAACACTAACATCCACAACAACACATTCCCTTTCTATTTCAATTTTCGTATTTCGTACTCATGGCCATTGTTATGCCCCGCACCCTCCGTAGGGTAATTAAAAGGCGAAGAAGAATTTTCTGAAATTAATTACGGTCAACGAGAATTAAGTTAGGCATTAACCTGAGGATTAATTAACAATTAATGACGGAATTAATATTAGAAATAATTTATGTTTAATTTAGAATTAAATAATTAAGTTTATCCTTTAAGGTAAATAAGAAATAAAATATAATTTAGAAACACCAAAATTTTTCCCCTGACCATATATAAACTGAGAAAGCGTCAGTTTCTTCAGAAACCAACGACGCTTCCTCACAACCCTAGCCGTTCTCCCAGGGGTAGAAGAAGACAACCCCAAGAAGTGATCCAGCCGTAGTTCGTTTTCCAATCCGACTTCGAGTAATCAAAGGCAAGTAATCTGTTTATAAGTTCCTACGTCTTGTGAAAGAAAATGGCCTATTTTGCTATTCAATTGGATCACCATGCAGTAGATTCGTTCTTTGATTAGTTGTTTATGATCTATGTTCTTTCGTTTCGAGATTTGGCCAATGTATTTGGAAAAGCATTCGTTGTTGTTGTTGAGTATGTGAAATCATGCAAATCCCTACCCTTGAATCCCTTCTTGATGTGATTGCGTGGTTGCGGGTGAACGAAGGGAAAAGGTGGGATTTTTAGGATTGAGAGAGTCGGATAATCGAGTTCTAGGCTTGAATCTTGTTTGAGATGTGTATAGCGGTTAATCTGTATGTTAAGCATGAAACTGTAGTAGGGAAATCTAGGCTTGGAATTGGTGGGTGGAGATTGGAAACATTGATGGAGTCCTGCAGAAAATCGCAGAAGAATTTCTGGAATAGAACTGACATCGATCGATCGATGTCAGAGATCGATGTCCCCAGTTGGACATCGATCGATCGATGTAGTAGTGGCTGAGAGATCGATGTCCCCAGTTGGACATCGATCGATCGACGTAGGAGTAGGCTGAGAGATCGATGTCCTCAGAAGGACATCGATCGATCGAAGTGAGAGATCGATGTCCCCAGTTGGACATCGATCGATCGATGTATAAGGGATGAAGTCCTGAAATTTTGTGAAAAGTAGAGGAAGGAAGGGGGAAGCTCGGGGAGTCTTTGGGTGACTTTAGAGACTTCGTAAGACCTGACTAAGGGTAGCCTAAGTCTTAGGAACATAACCTAGGATGGTGAATCAATATTGGTGACTTAAATGGGTTCTCGAACCGAGTTTCAACGTGAATGACTTAAGAGGGTTAGGAGATGAACGTACAAGGTGTCTTAGAGTTCAAGGATGGAAAGATAGGGATACTCTCGTTGGGTTGTGAACTTTAGAATCAAAGTTAAGCGTTGATAAGCTAGTGGAAGCCTAAGATTTTGACGTGTCAGTTAGGAGAAGCTTGTGCGTGTTGCTTGTACTTGCGCATGTGAATATGTACTGCATACGTGAATGTGAAATGTGAATGTACAAGGAGTCTGCATCATGGCACGTGCATTGCATAAGGTTTTGAAAAAGAAATGTGCTTCGGCACAGATTTGCGAAGGTGAAATGCAATGTTAACCGGGATGGAAATTTAAGCCGGGGTGCATTGCAGGACACAAAAGACTGTAACGTTAACCGGGATGGAAATTTAAGCCGGGGTGCGTTACAGGTATAAAGTCCTCTACAATGTTAATCGGGATGGAAATATAAGCCGAGGTGCATTGTAGAGTTTACGAGAGCTGTGATGTTAATCGGGATGGAAATATAAGCCGAGGTGCATCACAGAGCATACGAGCTTGTAACGTTAACCGGGATGAAAATATAAGCCGGGGTGCGTTACAAGGAAATGAGTTAGGAACCGGACATTGTGTCATGCATTGCATCGATTTGAAAGAAATGGCTCATGCATATGTGATCGTGTAGAGTAGTGCATTATTTGACATGCATCACGAGAGTCGTTGTGGTATGTGAGTTTATGTTATTTGATCGACATCGAATTGCTTACTTGCGTTTCAAGTTGCTGTACCTGATTTATTATATGTTCCGCCTATATTTTTGAAAATTACAAGACATGTGCCCCTCAATTCCCTCAGTTTACCAATTACTCATGTCTTGCCATGTGTTGATCTCGTATGTCTTATAAGTGGGTTACTTGCTAGCGTTTTTTTTCGCTAAGGGTACTGCCTTTGATCTTGCAGATGAGCCTAGCTATGACATGATTTTCATTGAAGACGACGGCGAGTGGGCTGAATGGGATGTTTAGAGTGCATCTTGAGGAAATATTTGAGACAGTGTTGTTTATTTCAGTTATTTCATTTGTTTGAGGGTTAGAGTTGGCAAACATCATGACCAGTTTGTTGGGATTTTAGTATTCTTTGACATACGAGTTGACGGTTGACATTCGTTAGATACATGTTTCCGTTTTTTACTTTCGTACATCACTGATGATGTGTACACGAGAGATGAGACGTCTTGTAGTCTTCTCAGTAAGCTACGACGGGTGCACCGGTTCGGATTTCGCTGTCCGGGTCGGGGCGCTACAGGTGGTATCAGAGCCTAGGCTTCAGATCTACCTCGGAGACCTAGGTTATGACATGTAGAGTCTTAAGTTATGACCTTTACCTTAAGTTGATCTTTAGGTCTAAGTATGCAATCTTAGATTTAAGCTTGAGTGGGATGGGTGTGTGTACGAGCGCGATAAAGTACAATCAGTATATGTCATTTAATTCAGTTCATGAATTCCGCCTTGTGCCCCTTATGGATCTCAAGTTATTTTTGGAACTGCTCGACACTAATAAGCGTGATCTTGCAGAAAATGCCTCCCAGAAGGGACCCTCAAGGAAACGGTGGGAATGGGAACAACGATAACCCTCCACCACCACCACCCCCAGTTTTAGTACCTCAGGCGCTAATTGATGCTATCACAGTGATAGCCCAAGGAGTTGCTCAGCAGCAGCAACAACAGCAACAACCCCCTACGCCAGCACCACCGCAGCATGGCATAAGGTATTATATTGGGGAGATGCGCAAGATGCACGCCCCAAACTTTGAAGGGACAACTGACCCAGAGGTGGCTGGGTTTTGGCTTGATGAGATAGAGAAATGCTTCAAACTGGTACAAGTGCCTGAAGAACACAAGGTGGATGTAGCCACACCTTTTCTGACTGGCAGGGCGAATGCATGGTGGAACGGCATCCTGCCCAAGATGACTCCTCCCATCCAGTGGAGTCAGTTTGTGAAGGCTTACAAGGATTATTATGTGCCTGAGACTGCCATTTTGGAGAAGATGAGACAGTTCGACAGATTCGAACAGGGAAGGATGACTGTTTCAGATTATGCGGATAGATTTCATGCCTTGGGCAAGTTCACACCTCTGGTATTGGAGAACAATAGGATGAAAATGTTGAAGTTTGAAGAGGGTCTGAACCCCCGCATACGGACAGCAATCGCGGGGTCAAGTCTAAAAACATTCGAGGAGATGTTGGACGCATGTTACCGAGTGGAGAGTGACATGAGACGATCACAGAACAGAGAGGCCCGCGAAGAATCGAGCAAGAGGCCGAGGGTTGAGCAAAGTGGGAGTAGGCCCGGACGCTGGGTCAAGATCCCCAGAAAAGGGCAAGCGGGGCCAGTTCACAGGGCACCGCAACAGAACCAGCAGAATCGCCAAGCACCTGCAGAGTGCCCACACTGCCAGAAAAGACATGTGGGAGAATGTTGGAAAGTTAGCGGTGCATGTTTCAAGTGTGGAAAGACGGGCCATAGAATCAGAGACTGTCCCGAGTGGAACCCTAAACCACAAGCCGAGGCCGGGCCAGCCCAACAGCAGAAAGGAAGGCCTAATGCGAGAGTTCACGCGATGACGGACGCTGAAGTCCAGGAGGATGCAAACGTCGTGACGGGTACGACTTAAGTTTAAATTGTAGCAGCCTAAGTTGAATTTTAGTCTTTTTAAGTTGATGATTAAATATGCTTTATATGAAACCTTTATGTGCTGCACTTTCATGATAGGGGTGATCTTAGTTAACAAAGTACCTGCCAACGTGTTATTTGATAGTGGAGCTAGCCACTGTTTCATTTCTAAGCGATTCGCCAAAGGGCTCGACTGTCTACCCGAATGGCTTGAGAACCCATTTAGGGTACAGGCAGCAGGAGAACAAGTATTGATTTCTCACCATCAGTACAAGGACTGTGAGTTGGAACTAGATGGGAAGCTTTTCTCGGTGACTCTGGTCCCGATACCGCTGAAGGACTTTGACATAATATTGGGCATGGATTGGTTGACCAAGAATCATGCCAACATCGACTGCAGACTCAAGCGAGTGACCCTCAAAGACCCTGAGATGAATGACATCACGGTGCAAGGTAACATCAAGATAACCAAAGCTCCTAAGAAAATATACATGACGGCGATTAAGGCCTTTAAGGCTTTACAGAAAGGAGCAGAGGGATATATGGTGTATGCTATAGATGCTCAACAAGAAGTTCCCTCCATGGATCAAATTCCGGTGATCAATGAATTTAAGGACGTATTTCCGGATGATTTACCGGGAGTTCTGCCATCGAGAGAAGTGGAGTTCGAAATCAATTTGATACCCGGAGCCGAGCCTATATCAAAGGCACCCTACAGAATGGCTCCAGCTGAACTTAAGGAGTTAAAGGGGCAACTGCAAGAGTTGTTGGACAAGAAATTGATACGTCCCAGCGTATCACCGTGGGGAGCCCCAGTCCTTTTCGTAAAGAAGAAAGATGGCAGCATGAGGTTGTGCATTGACTATCGAGAGTTGAACAAGATCACCATCAAGAATAAATATCCTCTACCAAGGATTGAGGATTTGTTTGATCAGCTAAAGGGAGCTAGATGGTTTTCCAAGATTGACCTTCGTCAAGGATACCATCAGTTGCTGGTGAAAGCCGAAGACGTACCTAAAACGGCTTTTCGGACTCGATACGGGCATTATGAATTCTTAGTGATGCCTTTTGGACTAACTAATGCCCCAGCAGCTTTCATGGATTTGATGAACACTGTATTCCGAGAACAGTTAGATCAATTTGTAGTAGTGTTCATTGATGACATTCTGGTCTATTCCCCCGATGAACAAGCCCATGCTGAACATTTACGAGTGGTGTTACAAATTCTGAGGCAACAAAGGCTCTATGCCAAATTCAGCAAGTGTGAATTTCGGCTAAGAAGTGTAGCCTTCCTTGGTCACGTAATTTCTGAAGATGGGATCTCTGTAGACCCTAAGAAGATAGAAGCCATCACCGAATGGCCAAGACCCACAAATGTGACCGAAGTCAGAAGCTTCCTAGGCTTGGCAGGCTATTATAGGAAGTTTGTTGAGGGATTCTCAACGATAGCAGTACCACTGAGTCGACTTACTCAGAAGAAGACTAAATTTGAATGGACTGCTGAATGCGAGCAGAGCTTTACTGAGCTCAAGAAGAGATTGACCACAGCCTCGGTGTTGGCACAACCTTCCGGCACCGACGATTTCGTGATCTATAGTGACGCGTCCAAGAAAGGACTAGGTATGTACATCATTAAATTAATGCACTGTATATACTTATGCAAGTCCTAAACTAAACCTCTGTTTATAGGTTGTGTCTTGATGCAAAACGAACGAGTCATATCGTACGCATCAAGACAACTGAAACCATACGAGCAGAACTATCCGACGCATGACTTGGAGCTCGCAGCTGTGGTATTTGCTCTCAAGATCTGGAGACATTACCTATATGGGGAGAAATGTGCCGTGTTCACGGATCATAAGAGTTTGAAATACCTATTCTCACAGAAGGAATTGAATATGAGGCAAAGGAGATGGTTAGAGTTACTCAAGGACTATGACTTGACCATCAACTACCATCCGAGCAAAGCCAACAGAGTGGCAGATGCGTTGAGCAGAAAGTCTAACCACGCGAGACAATCTCCATTAGAAAGAGAGATAGAGGAATTTGATCTTGAATTGGTAGACTCAGTGGCAAATGTCCTCACAGTTTTGTCTATCAGCCCAGACTTGGTAGACAGAATCAAAGAGGCACAGTATGAGGACCCGACACTGGAAGAGATCCGCGACAAATTATCCACGAGACCGGTAAAGGACTTCCAGTTGCGAGAAGATGGGAGTCTATGGTTCCGGAATCGGTTATGCGTACCCGCTAAAGACGAACTCCGAATAGAATTACTTCGAGAGGCGCATAACTCAAGAATTTCTATCCACCCCGGAAGTACTAAGATGTATAAGGACCTCAAAAGAAACTATTGGTGGATAGGGATGAAGAGGTCAATAGCGGCATATGTTGAGAGATGTTTGGTATGCCAACAAGTCAAAGCGGAACATCAACGACCTGGTGGTTTGATGAAGCCACTAGAGATTCCAGAATGGAAGTGGGAACACGTGACGATGGACTTCGTAATGGGACTACCCAAGACCCGCAATGGAAACGAAATGATTTGGGTAATCGTAGACAGACTGACGAAGACGGTTCATTTTATTGCCATGCCTCATGGTACTTCGTATGAAAGGCTATCCAATATCTATGTGGATAACATTGTAAGCCTACATGGAGTCCCAGTTAGCATCGTATCGGACCGTGACCCCAAGTTCACCTCTAAGTTCTGGAGAGCATTCCAGAAAGCTATGGGTACGGAGTTGAGAATGAGTACGGCATACCACCCACAAACCGATGGACAATCCGAAAGGACCATTCAAACATTGGAAGACATGCTGAGAGCATGCGCCTTGGACTTCAAAGGAAACTGGGATAGCATGTTGAAGCTAATGGAGTTTTCATATAATAACAGCTATCACAGTGCAATCGGCATGGCGCCATTCGAAGCGCTATACGGACGCAAATGCAGATCTCCGGTTTGTTGGGATGAAGTCGGAGAAAGGACAATCACCGCACCCGAGTTGGTTGAGCGAACTGTGGCAAAGGTCAAGGTGATAAGAGAGAAACTCAAGGTGGCTCAAGATCGTAGTAAAAGTTGGGCCGACACCAAGAGACGACCGTTGGACTTTGAGGAGGGCGATAAGGTTTACCTACGAGTCTCACCAACTAAGGGAGTTGCTAGATTTGGAATGAAGGGCAAGTTAAGCCCGAGATATATTGGCCCTTACGAAGTTCTTGGTAAAGTTGGTGAAAGGGCCTACCGACTAGCCTTACCTCCCAGTTTATCACAAGTCCATAACGTATTCCACGTGTCGCAACTACGGAAATACGTATCGGATCCGAGCCATGTCCTTGAAGCCTAACCCTTAGAAGTAAAAGAGGACGTCACCTACGAAGAACATCCATTGAGGATTGTGGACAGAAAAGATCAAGTCCTACGCCGACGCGTCGTTCCGTATGTCAAAGTTCAGTGGAGTAACCATACGGAGCGCGAAGCCACGTGGGAGCTTGAAGAGCAAATGAAGGAGTTATATCCACACCTCTTCCAATAAGGTACGTCAGTTTCGAGGACGAAACTTCTTATAAGGGGGAGGGATGTTATGCCCCGCACCCTCCGTAGGGTAATTAAAAGGCGAAGAAGAATTTTCTGAAATTAATTACGGTCAACGAGAATTAAGTTAGGCATTAACCTGAGGATTAATTAACAATTAATGACGGAATTAATATTAGAAATAATTTATGTTTAATTTAGAATTAAATAATTAAGTTTATCCTTTAAGGTAAATAAGAAATAAAATATAATTTAGAAACACCAAACTTTTTCCCCTGACCATATATAAACTGAGAAAGCGTCAGTTTCTTCAGAAACCAACGACGCTTCCTCACAACCCTAGCCGTTCTCCCAGGGGTAGAAGAAGACAACCCCAAGAAGTGATCCAGCCGTAGTTCGTTTTCCAATCCGACTTCGAGTAATCAAAGGCAAGTAATCTGTTTATAAGTTCCTACGTCTTGTGAAAGAAAATGGCCTATTTTGCTATTCAATTGGATCACCATGCAGTAGATTCGTTCTTTGATTAGTTGTTTATGATCTATGTTCTTTCGTTTCGAGATTTGGCCAATGTATTTGGAAAAGCATTCGTTGTTGTTGTTGAGTATGTGAAATCATGCAAATCCCTACCCTTGAATCCCTTCTTGATGTGATTGCGTGGTTGCGGGTGAACGAAGGGAAAAGGTGGGATTTTTAGGATTGAGAGAGTCGGATAATCGAGTTCTAGGCTTGAATCTTGTTTGAGATGTGTATAGCGGTTAATCTGTATGTTAAGCATGAAACTGTAGTAGGGAAATCTAGGCTTGGAATTGGTGGGTGGAGATTGGAAACATTGATGGAGTCCTGCAGAAAATCGCAGAAGAATTTCTGGAATAGAACTGACATCGATCGATCGATGTCAGAGATCGATGTCCCCAGTTGGACATCGATCGATCGATGTAGTAGTGGCTGAGAGATCGATGTCCCCAGTTGGACATCGATCGATCGATGTAGGAGTAGGCTGAGAGATCGATGTCCTCAGAAGGACATCGATCGATCGAAGTGAGAGATCGATGTCCCCAGTTGGACATCGATCGATCGATGTATAAGGGATGAAGTCCTGAAATTTTGTGGAAAGTAGAGGAAGGAAGGGGGAAGCTCGGGGAGTCTTTGGGTGACTTTAGAGACTTCGTAAGACCTGACTAAGGGTAGCCTAAGTCTTAGGAACATGACCTAGGATGGTGAATCAATATTGGTGACTTAAATGGGTTCTCGAACCGAGTTTCAACGTGAATGACTTAAGAGGGTTAGGAGATGAACGTACAAGGTGTCTTAGAGTTCAAGGATGGAAAGATAGGGATACTCTCGTTGGGTTGTGAACTTTAGAATCAAAGTTAAGCGTTGATAAGCTAGTGGAAGCCTAAGATTTTGACGTGTCAGTTAGGAGAAGCTTGTGCGTGTTGCTTGTACTTGCGCATGTGAATATGTACTGCATACGTGAATGTGAAATGTGAATGTACAAGGAGTCTGCATCATGGCACGTGCATTGCATAAGGTTTTGAAAAAGAAATGTGCTTCGGCACAGATTTGCGAAGGTGAAATGCAATGTTAACCGGGATGGAAATTTAAGCCGGGGTGCATTGCAGGACACAAAAGACTGTAACGTTAACCGGGATGGAAATTTAAGCCGGGGTGCGTTACAGGGTATAAAGTCCTCTACAATGTTAATCGGGATGGAAATATAAGCCGAGGTGCATTGTAGAGTTTACGAGAGCTGTGATGTTAATCGGGATGGAAATATAAGCCGAGGTGCATCACAGAGCATACGAGCTTGTAACGTTAACCGGGATGGAAATATAAGCCGGGGTGCGTTACAAGGAAATGAGTTAGGAACCGGACATTGTGTCATGCATTGCATCGATTTGAAAGAAATGGCTCATGCATATGTGATCGTGTAGAGTAGTGCATTATTTGACATGCATCACGAGAGTCGTTGTGGTATGTGAGTTTATGTTATTTGATCGACATCGAATTGCTTACTTGCGTTTCAAGTTGCTGTACCTGATTTATTATATGTTCCGCCTATATTTTTGAAAATTACAAGACATGTGCCCCTCAATTCCCTCAGTTTACCTATTACTCATGTCTTGCCATGTGTTGATCCCGTATGTCTTATAAGTGGGTTACTTGCTAGCGTTTTTTTTTTCGCTAAGGGTACTGCCTTTGATCTTGCAGATGAGCCTAGCTATGACATGATTTTCATTGAAGACGACGGCGAGTGGGCTGAATGGGATGTTTAGAGTGCATCTTGAGGAAATATTTGAGACAGTGTTGTTTATTTCAGTTATTTCATTTGTTTGAGGGTTAGAGTTGGCAAACATCATGACCAGTTTGTTGGGATTTTAGTATTCTTTGACGTACGAGTTGACGGTTGACATTCGTTAGATACATGTTTCCGTTTTTTACTTTCGTACATCACTGATGATGTGTACACGAGAGATGAGACGTCTTGTAGTCTTCTCAGTAAGCTACGACGGGTGCACCGGTTCGGATTCCGCTGTCCGGGTCGGGGCGCTACAGCCATTGCACAATTTAAGCCGCTCCTCATATCTGTTGCAACGTTTTAGCAATCCCGGGATTACTTCCTTTGATCTTTGACAAATAGAGGGATCAACCCATTCAAAATACCCACAGCCTCCATCAACGTCCTATAAAAACATCACACTTATTTGTACAGAACTTATCATCCTTCGGCCAAAAACAGCACACTTATTTACACACACAATTCATCTTCCTTCGGCCAAAAATTACCAGAAGATCAGCAGGAATAAATACATATCCGAGAATGTGGACATGAGAGAAACCTTATTCCCGGATGATCTTTGGTCCAAGACGCTTGGATATGCATTGTCAACCTACAATGGCACCTTGATTGACAAACATCCCGCCGCCTGTAGCTTGACCCCGCCGAAGAAATGTTACTTTCTACTCTTCTTCGATTGCAGGCAGGAGGTGTGTAGAAGAATTGGGGAAGAATGATTTGGGTTTAGGTCTATTTTGGAGGGAGGATTCGGTTGGTATAAAGGAGGGAATTAGGCTTTAACCATGGTTGTAAAATCTTTGCCGCCAAATGAGTTAAAGGTTAAAAATAAAAGGAAAAATGCTAAAAACCATCTATAGTAGGTGATTTCCCGGTTGTAGGATGTCATATGTCTATTTCCCCTATAAGTCTGGATGGTAAGTGTGTTTCATGAAAGATTGAATGCTACTTAAAACTTGGTGGAAAAGAATGGATACCAGTTCCAATCAACTCTTGGGAAAAATTAGTCTTTTATAAAGAGAAAATTGAAAAGTTGCAACGTTTCGAGTTGGGTAATTCGAAAAGGTGCAATGCTTCGTTTCCCCCCTTTTTCGATTATCTCAACTACCGAAAAGTAATTATTGGATACATTGTAACTGGAGCTAGCATTAAATGAGGAGGACGGCTCAATTAAAGATGGACACGTCACCAACTTCTTTGAACATATTTGTCTGCCTTTGCTGGTCAGCTCGGCCATACTAAATCTGACGGCAAAGTGATGAGCCTAAAATTCTAACTATTAAATAAGACAAGATTGCTCCGTTGGTCAACAAACAGTCAACGTTGAAGTACTTCAGCTTGGCTAATTCTCCTGGCGGACCAAGTGTTGCACCTCCGCCCGGCAAGGTATTATTTGTCCAAGGCATCCACTTCAGCCACAGTAAGCAAATACCCAAGTATCAGGCAAGCAACTTTTTCACTCAAGGAGTGCACTTCTGCTCTGTCTCAGCCCCGAGCTCCAGCCTCGGCCTCTACCACATAAGGGATTACTCCTAAACAGTTCAACCAGATCAGAACAGGATTTCTAAAGAACTTTATCTGGGCCCCATCAGAACACTTGGCAGAGCTACAGTATAAAGAATGGCTATCTACGCATCCTAGACTAGACATCTTGTAAAAGCATATGTCTAATCATACTGCACACCTACAACAAGATAGCCCCCTCTACACACGCATCAATCCTATCAACTGGCAGAATTCTTGGACGATGGAAACAAATAAAAGCAAGAGAAAAGGGAAAGAAGGGGGATTCTGAACCCATCTTCTTCGAGAGCACATACAGAGAGAAAAGCTCCACACTTTACAGTGAGACTAACTCAAACTCTTCAAATATCAAAATATCTGAGAGAGAATGGCCCAAACTGACTTGAGGGTCGGAAGGTTTAACCCGGGGTCATAACGTCGGGACCTCTAACCTTTGTTTCCTATGCAGGTTATTCAGGAAAAATCACAGTTATACAAATCGAGAAAAGCTAACAACATCTCTTAGGAATCATTTCTGATCCTTGGTGAAGATCCGACTTCATCGATACTAGTTTTATAGTTATTTTTCTAATAGGAGGTAAGATATGGACATGTTAAGGTATGTCTGCTTCTTTTGAAATACAACTACTATTGATGTGTCGCTATATCCCATTTATAACTGTAACACCTTTTGGAAAATATAGATGAAGTATGGTACGAAACGAAAAAACAAAGACAATAAGAAAAGCCGAGACACAATGTTAGTTGCTTTTCCTAAAGTTAAAATGTCTCCACCACGAGCGAGGTGAACTTACACGACACAAGCATCTTAGGATATAACGGTTTCTTCCTTTCGTTCTTTCTACGAGAGGAAGATGAACATGAAAATAGAAGTGTTTGATAGTGGAGGAAGAAGAAGAAAGATTTGGAGGCAGAACAATGCTGAAAAATTTCAAAACTTTACTTAAGTTCTTGTATATTTTTAAGATAGCAAAGCCTACTATTTATAGACCTTTGGTTGTGTAAAATACCACTTTAAAGGCCCACTTCAATAGTTTAATTAACCTACATGTCAGTTGCACAACGTTCATGTATGAAGAGAGATGATTCTTGTATCAAAAGTTGCAATTCAAAGTGAAAAGTATTGTCTTTTGACACATCGATGGATGTTGGACAGAGAGCTCCAACTTTGCATCCTGCCAAAATCGATCCATCGATGTATCGATCAATGTCGCATTGATCGATCCATGTGATAGCTCTATGTTGGACAGAGAGCTCCAACTTTGCATCCATACCACATCGATCGATCTATGTGATCGATCTATGTCTACAAGAACACTTAACTTCAGTTCTACTTTAACTTGGTTCGATCCAACTAGCACATAGATCGATCTAAGTGATTTCATGCAAGCTCAAAATGTTCTAATTATCTTTAATCTCTCAAACAACATTTTACATGCTTTTATATAAGTTTGGAGTAAATTTTAAAGTACTTTAGACGTACTTTTCCAACAACACCGATTTTGAATTGATCTGCAAAATTAGATAGGAAATATGAAAATTAGTACAGGAATGTGACGATATGTATTTTATAGTTGCCATATTGATAATTATTTATATCAGAAAAAGACAATTGATTATATCAATTTATTTATTCAAACGATTTAAAGCAAAAAATCCAAAAAAGATAAATAAAATATCATGCTTATAAATATGCTCCAAATTTTAATCTCTTACAGATGACATATGTATCATGTTTCTGCACTCATATGTGATTTATGTAAATTAGTAAACACTAGACTATTGTTACTCCAACTTTTATATTTGTACCACTTTATTTTGAATTTCATATTTATTTTCTTCCATAAAAATTGTAAAAACATAAAAAAGAGCCGTGACAATGGCGTCATATTTAACAAAAATCTCTCGACTATAGACTCATCCTTCACAAAAATCTCTCCACTGAATTCTCAAACCTCAAGGACGTCTACAGATATGATCATGAAAAATATAAATTATGAGATGTTTGCGAATAACTTTTAAAACTTATTTTTTTATGAAACTTAGATATATTGAGTTCGGGATCAGATTTCTTCACAGAAAAAACACATTTAAAAATGACTCGACGATACATGTCCAGCATAAGATTGTAAGATCGAATGAAAAAGCATAGGAAAAAAATATGCCACTGACGAGAGCGGTTCTTCATTGAGTTCACCTATCACAAAACCAGGATTTTTTTGTTGGATCAAAAAGGCCATACCTTAGTTCTAAAGGCTTTACCGTACTAACCGTATTGTGAAAAATATAAATCAGAAACACAATAGACTTCCAAATTATGTAAAGACTTACGCAATGACATGACCAGAAGACATTATTAGACTATGTGATGGAGGGATGCAGCCGTGCAGGTTTGTGGTCTTTTTTCTGTAGCAATATATTTTTTTTTTATCGGAAAACGGATCAGAATTTCATTAGATTATGTAGCAATATATATTTAGACGGAGACACAGAAAATGGCAAGTCCACTCCATGGATAGAGATACAGAGAGAGAAATGGGAACACAGTCAGAGCAGTGGCCGGACGACTTCAAATGCCCGATTTCACTCGAGATAATGTCCGACCCTGTTATTCTTTCCTCTGGCCACACCTTTGATCGCTCCTCAATCCAACGCTGGCTTGACGCCGGCCACCGGACTTGCCCAATCTCAAAACTACCCTTATCTGAACCCCCTTCTCTAATACCCAACCACGCCCTCCGCAGCTTAATTTCCAAAAATAACCTTATCCCCTTTCCCTCCGCCGTCCAATCCCACCGGAACCTCGATTCCTTAATCCAGCCTCTTGTCTCCAAGAATTCTTCGCCGTCCGGAAAGCTCAACTCGCTTGACCGGCTCATCAAGCTCTGTAAAAGGGATTCTTCAACTCGTCGCCGTCTCACTGAGTCCGGCGCCGTTTCTGCGGTGCTCGATTGTATCAACAACTCGGAAAATTCGGCGGGTCTACAAGAAAAATCCCTTTATTTGCTTCTCAGTTTGAGCTTGGATGACGATAACAAAGTGGGCTTGGTCGCCGAAGGGATTATCGGAAAAGTCGTCTCCGCCGTTCAATCCGGCTCCGGTGATTCCCGCGCTGTTGCATCTACAATAATCACAAGCCTCGCCGTGGTGGAGGTAAACAAGGGCACAATTGGGTCTTACCCGAATGCTATTTCGGGTCTAATCGGTCTTCTTCGAGATGGTAATTTTAGAGAGAGAAAGGAGGCCGCCACAGCTTTATTTGCTCTTTGTTCATTTGCCGACAATCGGGTTCGGGCTGTAGAGAATCGGGCCGTACCCATTTTAATACAAAATTTGGGTTCGCGGCTCGAACGGGTTGTGGAAGTGCTTGGATTATTGGCCAAATGCAAAGAGGGAAGAGAAGAGATGCTGAAGAGTGATGGATTATTGGAAAAGTTGATGTTTGTGTTGTTAAATGGGAGTTCAAGAGGGGTACAGTATGGGCTTTTGACCTTAAATTTGTTATGCAGTTGTAGTGAAAAAATGTGTTTCGATGCTTTGAATGCAGGGGTTTTTGAGGCATGTTTGGAATTGTTGGAGGATGAGAATGAGAAAGTGAGGAGAAATGCTGATAATTTGATCCAAATTTTACAAGGCAAAACTAGAAATGTGTTTTGAAATGGGAATTTTTGGTGGGATGTGGTGAAACTCAAGAATTGATGAATTTTGGATCTTTGGAGAAGAAGTTAGGATGTGTTTTCTTTTCTTTGTGTTCATTTGTTGAAAGAAAAGAAAAAAGAGGGTTCTTTTGTACAAAGAAAGAATAGGCCTCTAGGAAGAAAATGATGTTCTTTTGTTGTAAAATTCATAATAATCCAGACAACAATGTTGGATATATGTCCAATGCCTTTCTCTTTTCTACGGCTGTTGTTGCAATTAAAGTTCAAATTTAGACTGATTTTCCCATTTGCTCGTCAGTTCTGCATATTCTTGAAGATACATGTTTGTTGATGATGAGCAGAGCTTGCCTCTATTGTTCTTTGTCTTTCATTTTCACTTAATGCATTTGCAGGAGTCCATCATCTTCTCTTTAGCTACATTATAGCGTGTAGACGGGAATTCAAGTTTGAATTTTTAAATACTATTCATTTCTTACTGGGAAAAAAACTTGAACCTTGTTGTTCCTATGTTATAGAGAACTAGTGATGAAAATAGGAAAATCAAGGTCAGTTGCAGAAAAGATTCATGGATTACTGATGCTTCTAGCTCGAGTAGGTTGAGCTAATCCCTGATCACTAATGAAACTATCCAATAAACAAGGATATCTTGGCAAAAGGGTATATTCTGGCCTTGAAGATCCCACCGTCTCAACTTCAATAAGCATTGTAGATGATGCAAATTAAGAACTCAGCAACTTCCTCAGTTGGTGAGGATTTTACGCAAGGATCTAACATAAAGTGTCTTCCGCAAACTAATCATTCGGCCTAGCAGCAGTGAAACAGTTACACTGTGCGTGTTTCTCGTGTCAAACTTTGAACTTCTTGGTGCCAAATCTAACTGAAAGTACTAACTGAGTGATGCCCGGGAAGCAACCAAGGATATCTCTATGAATAGAAGGGTTAGGCTCTCCCATGGACCTTCCAGCATTTCAGTCATTATAAAGTTGGAAAATAATATTGCTACAAAAAGCTTGAAGATCAAAATATTGGAGCCCCTTGCATGAATCATCAAGTAAATTATATCATGTTTCTTTTCAGAAACTTGAGAATTTTAGTCTGTCTTAGCCAGCAATTACTACCAATTCTTTTTTTTAAAAAAAAAAATACTTGATGCACTAATTCTTCATGTCTTGAAAACTAATGTTTGTTAGATAATGAGCAGAGTATTCATGGTGATGTAGGCAGATTATTTTTTGTTTATTTTTATTGTTTTCGGGCGGTCGAAATCAAACCATAATTGATGACTTTGGTTCTTGATTTTAATCATATGGGTTCTGATGATGGTTGTGATGATCACTTTATTCCTGCCTCATTTTTCTTCCCAAGATTGCGGGTGGTTTAACTAGTTCTGTCGTGTATATCTTGCTTGACCACAACACGCGAATCACGTGAGTATTTTTTCTTTAGCCATTTTTTCATTTTCTAAAGCAGAAAAACTGTAATTAAAGTGCGGCTTAAGCTACAAGTCATCCAATTCGTTTGGTGAGATGAAAAATTATCTTTTCACCTTCTGTTTTGACGGAAAACCCCTTAGTGTTCGGTTAAATTAACAGAAAGTCTCCTTTTTTTTTTCCAACCTTTAGGATGCCCATAGTTTGACGAATGATTCTGGACATGCATCAGCAACAACAAAAACATTACTTTATTGCCTTAGAGCCTCTCGTTTATAGGGGTATGAGAGAATCGGATGTACACAACCATACTCGTGTTAGAGACACACAGAGGTTGTTTCCCGATGACCCCATAATGAAAATTGCGTCAATGTGTGTCGATCAACTACTACTTCACAATATAAGAAGCGCAGCCAATTTAGTGTGTTGTTTTGTTTTATTCTATCATATTCCAAAGTCAAGAAAGATTGTGTCATTGACTCCATTGGAAATGAAAGAAATGATTCTCGACATGCAATGTGGTTAATTTTTTTTTTACCTTTGTACCTGATATGGTTGAAACAGAAGTATAATTCTATTTACATTTTGTTGAAATTTAACTTACATAAGGTGATGCTTATATACACTCAAAACTATAAGGCAATGGGTAGTGATTTCTCATCATCATATAACTCATATATTTTTTTTTCTCAAATTGGCCAATGTTCTCAACACCTACCCTCACGTAGCAATGTATCATGATATACACACGCGCTTTAGAATCCGCCCTCAATCACAAACCACAAGCCATGTACATTCTAGAACCCCTCTGAATCATAAACCACAAGCCATGCACGAACATCTGGACTTGGGTGAGATGAGACAATAAATAGTCAACTATGGGTCAGGAAATAGTCAACTATGGGTCAGGAAAGGTGTGAGTCCACATTTGTAAACTGTCTCTGATACCATGTTGAAACTTGAACTTACATGAGGTAAGACTTATATACACTCAAAATCTAAAGGCAATTGATGTAGTGCATCATCCACATAGAACCTATATATTTTTTCTCAAATTGGCTAATGTGGGATAATATTCTCAACACATCTGACTTAAAAGGTGTGTAACATCTACTAAGACATACACACATGAGAGGCGTAAGCTTGTCCGTTTGGAGAAACATTGAAATTTTTCGTAGTTTTTCCGATCGAGTTCGAACTGCAGAAACAGCCACTTGCACAAAGTGTAGAGTCAGCCTACGTACATTAAATCGCAAAACGATCAGATTCATTCCTAGATCATATGCAAATATGAAAGCTAGTGCACCGGAAACGTCATTATTTTATGTATATGTCATCGTACCTGAAACTACTTTATCTCTAAAGATTCTGCGTGCCTTCTTAAATGGTATCTCTTGGTAGGACTGACGGATTTGCGTTCGTGTCACACATTAATAATAGGACCGGTGGATTTGCATTCGTGCCACACATTAATATATGGCTTCTTTTCAGGTTTAGATTAAATATTGAAATCAAAACAGTGCTTTCAAAGCCGCGTTAAGCTGTTGGATCTTATTTTAGAAACAACAGAAAAAGCCCTATAAATCTCCTGTGCCAAAATGGTGACTACATCTCCCGACTTGTGATTAATTACATATGTCTCTATACGTATATGTTAATTAGAGAGCAATATTAAATTTGTGTTCTTGCTAACAAATAAATCCACCATAACATTTCATACTCCGCCACTTATATTTTAATATATCTACGAAATCAAAAAAAAAATTCTGATCAATTACATTTAAGTCTAAAGTAATACATCCACATTGATATTTGCAGTTTTCTATTGGCAGCTCAGCGCCAAAAAGAAAGAAAAAGAAATAGGACAAACAAACTTGTTAGTTGTACCTGCATGTTGTCTTACATGTTCAACTTGCTAGAGAAGAACATTTTCAATTTGAGGAAGTAATCATTGTAAAGGACTTCCCTTCACCAAAAACAAAAACAAAAACAAAAAAACAAAACAGAAAACAAAGAAAAAGATAAAAACAAATCAATTCGCTAAGGCTGCCTACGACCGATGAATATGGTATGTTGTCCATATAATTCTGATCTACCTCCGTTTTTGGTGACTAGGATTTCTGCAATTTAAGTTGTATCGCTAACAGCGTAATCCTTGGCCTAGCTTCTTGCATGAAAAATCGGTCCAACACATTATTGATGTATTTTTCTTGCAACAAGATCAACGAGTCTCCAGTTTGATCTCGAAGGATACACATGCCAAAAATTTGATTTGCTGGACCCAAGTCATTCATCTCGAACTCTTACGCTAACTCTTTCTTTAACGCATTTATCTCTTTCATGTTTGCTCCCGCAACAAGCATGTCATCAATATATAACAACAAAATAATGTAAGAGTCGCCGAAAGACTTGAAATAGCAACGATGATCCATATATCTTTGTTTAAATCCTTGACTACTCATGAATTGGTCGAACCGTTTATATCATTTTCTTGGAGTTTGCTTTAAGCCGTATAGACTTCTATTCAATCTACACAAGAGACTTTTTTCTCCATTGACTTTGAAACCTTTGTGTTGCTCCATATAAATTTTTTCATCTAAGTCACCATGAAGAAAGACCGTCTTTACATCAAGTTGTTCAAGATGAAGATTCTCGATCACTACTATGTTGAGAACTACGTAAGATTCATAAAGGATTGAGAATATCTCAGTGTAATCAACTCACTTCCTTTGCATGAAAACCCTTGACCACGAATCTCGCCTTGTACCTCTTACTTCCATCTGACTTTTCTTTGATTCAGAAGACCCATTTATTTTTCAATGGTCTTTTTTCTTCTGGAAGACTAGTCACGGTCCAAGTGCTATTTTTATCTAGCGACCGTAACTCCTCCTTCATTGCTTGCACCTACTTGACTGCGTCACTTGAACTTATGGCCTCAATCTTCGAGCTTTCCTGAGTTGGACAAGAGTAAGTAAGTTAGAGAAGACAAGTACCGTGTGTTTAGCTTGCAAATGCAAGTAGATCTCCCCAACACCGATTCTTGCAGAATTTCTTCATCTTTTTCAGCCTCATTAGTAGCTTCAGCCTCAGCCTTCTAAGTTTCGGCCTCACCATCCGAAAATTCTGTTTCGTCTGAATCAATCTCCTTCACTTTATCCGCCTTTGGATTGAAAACTTTATCATCTTCGTTGAAGATAGCATCTTCTGATTGAATTATCTTTCAGTCCTTTTTGTCCCAAAAATCTATAGCCAAAATAATTTGATCCATATCAAACAACAATGCATTTCTTCGCCTTTGCGTTCAACTTATCTCTATTTTCGGAATCTACATGAACTCGTAAGTGCGACAAAGATATCTTCTTAGCCATCCAACTCTCCTTGGGTAGCTCGAGATGTAGGGCTATCGAAGGACTTCGATTAATAAGATAGGCCACCATATTTACTATCTCCACACAGAAAATTTTTGGAAGTTTTACGTGGAACTGGATCACCCTTGCCTATTCATTTAAGGTGCAGTTTATTGTTGCAACCAACTGGGGATAGTTTACACAAGTCGTATTCCTTGCTCCGTACAACATGCCTTGAAGTTTGTTTTATTATACTCGGCACCATTGTCCGACCATTGACACTTTATCTTTCAGCCTGTTTGGTTCTCGGCTTCCGTCTTCCACTTCTTAAAAACTTTAAATACTTCGGGCTTATGTTCAAGGAAATAAATCCACACCTTTCAAGTGGAATTGCCGATGAATATCACGTAATATCTTCAGCCTTCTTGTGATTGAGCCGGATCTAGCCCCCACATGTCTATGTGCACAAGATCCAGTCCTCCTTCCTTGTGTTCTCAGCCACCTTTCAAAAAACTCACCTGTTTTTGTTTACTGAATGCACAATCTACACTAAAACTGGTTTCCACCGTCGGCATGCTCGATAGCAAGACTTTAGAGTCCAAAACTTTTATCATTTTATCACTCATGTGTCCCAATCTATTGTGCCATAAAATTAGACTAGTTTGGGCCACTTTGTTGCCATTAGGTTTTCACAATGATCGGTTAAATAAAGTGTGCCCTTCTTAGTTTCTCGTACAACAATTATAGCGCCCTTGGTGATTTTCCAGCATACTTCTCCAAAGTTAGCTTGTACCCCTCATCATCTAATTGCCTTCCGAAAATTAGATTTTTTTCAACATGGGGATATATCAAACATCAAGGAATATTCATCTTCCTTCATGCCTTGACTTGAGGTTGACATTGCTTTTGCCCAAAATCTCTAAAGGCTTTCCATCCACTAGAAACACTTTGTCATATTCTTCGGACGTGAAATCTTTCATCAGTTCCTTACATGAGGCAGACTGAAAAGATGCACCAGAATTAAGAATCCATGACTCATTGGGGTTGTCGACACAAAAGACTAGGGCGTCGTTTGAATCCTCCTTTGTCTTCACTTTCACTAAACTTGGCATGTCCCCCTTCTTCTTCATCTTCTTTGGCGCCCTGCGCCCGTGCTTCAAGTGGCCCTTCTTCCCATAATTCTAACACTCCATCTCTCTTCTATTTTAAGACTTGTTGAGTCCTTTGGATTTTCTTTCTCGACTATCCATTCTTTGGGTGCTCGGCCTCTTAAAAAGTTAAGGCCGATCCACCCCCTTCGCCTCGATCATTCCTGTGAATTCCCTCGCTCATGATGCAACCATGAACATAGTTGGGGCCAGTCTTTCTTGACTTGATATCACCTCTATGGTAGTCGACCAACTAGCCAACATAGAGATCAAAAAAATAGTGTGCAAACAACTCATCGGCCAAAGAGTATGCGAATGCATTTAGTTGATCCACAATTTGGTAGAACTTGGTCGCATGCTCGGCCATGAAAACACCTTCACCATTTGTAGTTGAAATAGCCTCTAACGTTGTGAATTTTGTTAGGACTTGACAGCTTTTCAAACAAATCGGAAAACCGCTTGATAAAGCCAAAAATTGTGGTTTCGTTGGCGACATGCGAAGCTACATCCATCGAGATGGTGTTACGGATGAGTCTAAGCACTTGGCGATCTAATTTCTTCCACACCCTATCCTTCATGCTGTCGGGTTTGTGCTCCAACATCACGTCCTCCAACTCCTTTGCATTCAAGAAATAACGAAAACAAAGCAAAGGGTGCAATAGGAAGAAAACAAGAATTTCTATGAAAAAATCGCTCATAGGACGGCCAAAAACCACACACATAGCCGGCGTATATGTCTTGTATTTATAGGAGAATTTTACAATGTAACTGCAAGAACATAAGATGTAGAATACAGCTAGGAAACTATACAAGGAGATAAGGATAAGAGCATAGTTGATATCAAATACTTCATTCCTCTTATACGACTTTTCTTAATACTTGTCTTCATCCTAACATACTGACGTCAAGTTTTTTACTCAATAAAATCAAATCTCAATGGGTATAGGCTCTATTCAATCGAGCTCATTTAATTGTGGGACGCTGGTTAAATAAACGCCATTGGCATATGAGTTAGTCTAAAGATTTTTTCACCAGAAATATAATCTAATGGTTACGTATACAGTATCTTTAAAAGTAAAGTTAAAAACGTCGCGTTAGCGTTTTCCCAGTGCACGGAGCCCCAACGAGGAAGGTGTTAGTGGTTTCTCTTTGGGTCAATAATACTAATCCCTCTTTTTGTGCTACTCCTAGGGCGGAAAGCAGATAAGAAAAGGCTCAGCTGGTTTCCCAACCTGTTGTTTCTAAAGACTGTCCTCTCTCGGCTGGATGTTGGTCCAGCCTACTACGAGGATTCCGTATCCAGCAACCCAACCTATACAAAGGGCATCAAAGCCCCTTTACTAGGTTGGAGCTATGAAGCTTACCTTATTATTATATTAAAAAGGGAAAGTTTTTCTTTTCAGCCGGTGCGCAGGAGCGCACTTCCGTTTTCCCTTTACTGTAGGGGGTCCCGTGGTTCCTATGCCGCCGCGTTTCCCGGTCCTTTTCTTTTAGTGCTTCGACCCGAAGCGATAGCTTCTAGTTAGTTCAGTGGATAAGATGGCTGCGCTCCAGCTCACTCAAGAATGGGACGGCAGTGGTCCGCTGGCAAGCTCGTTCTGATCTTGGACGCAGTACATTGGAATCCTGAAGCACCACCACGAACGCTACCGCGCGTCCGCCTGCGGTGCAGTAAGGCACCACCCTGTTGTGCCAGCAGCCAACTCCGGCGTGTCAGCTTAGTTATCCTCATCAAGCCACTTACTTGATGTCTAGCTTCCCAACTGGTAGACCCTTCCTTTTCCCCCAGATCAATGAAGAAGGGAGCCGTAAGTGGATTCTTCCGAAGAACCGGAAG
>AP025042.1:28842292-28929692 GCA_036186865.1 Eustoma russellianum | reverse complement strand
ACTGTTTACTTACAGCCTCTACGATAAGCAAGTGAATGGGGCCGGTGCGTGGCAAAGGGAATGTTTCATCAAGCCATTTTTCACCTCAACTCCCTAAATAGGAATAGGGGTACTTTACAACTTTACAAATAGGGTTCTTCGCACCAGGAAACCCACATCCTTTCTCATCTAGCTCTATCTACTACTCTTGATGTTGATTCAGTCTCCTTTCTCATCTAGCTCACTGATTGAAGTTGATTTTCTTAGGTTTTTCGTTCCAAGCGAGTTCCATACGAGCCATGGAGCTCGCTTTTTAGGCTCGCTGAAAGTATGGAGCTCGCTCCCATGCTCGTTTCAAGTATTCCACTCGCTTCCTCTCGATGATAGCCCTCTCGATACCTTATTGGAGCTTTGTAACTCTAGTTAAAAACGTCGCGTTAGCGTTTTCCCAGTGCACGGAGCCCCAACGAGGAAGGTGTTAGTGGTTTCTCTTTGGGTCAATAATACTAATCCCTCTTTTTGTGCTACTCCTAGGGCGGAAAGCAGATAAGAAAAGGCTCAGCTGGTTTCCCAACCTGTTGTTTCTAAAGACTGTCCTCTCTCGGCTGGATGTTGGTCCAGCCTACTACGAGGATTCCGTATCCAGCAACCCAACCTATACAAAGGGCATCAAAGCCCCTTTACTAGGTTGGAGCTATGAAGCTTACCTTATTATTATATTAAAAAGGGAAAGTTTTTCTTTTCAGCCGGTGCGCAGGAGCGCACTTCCGCCTTGTTTCAATAAGATGGTTTAGTCCTATTGGAAAGTTTTTGATCTAGGAATACTGAGTAAAACATGAGTAGAGTTCTAACGCACTATAGGCTTTAACAGGAGTCTCTAATTTTTGAAACACATCTTTTGATTTTACATCTTCTTGTATCGAAATGTCTCTATGTAGTGCAGAGGAGGTTTGCCTTCATAGGGGTGTCAGGAAAACTTGTTTACCATTAAACAAAGGAGTTAATTGCACCTGGTATCCATACTTGTACACGAAATTTTAAGTAGCATCCAAACTTTCAATAAACTCACTTAGCATCTATACTTATAGGGGAAATAAACACCTGGCATCCATGCTGACGTCATAAACACAATTTACATTTATTTTTTAAAAGTCTATAGAAAAAATAATTCAAAAATAAAAAGAAAACACCCCCACCCCACCACCCACCCCCACCATTGACCTCCCTTCCCCATCTTCCTCCATCTTCATCTTCTTCCTCCATCTTCATCTTCATCCTTCCCTACTAATCTACCTTCCTCCATCTTCATCTTATTACTCCATCTTCATCTTCATCCTCCATCTTCATCTTATTCTAGATGGTCACCCGACGGAACAAAGGGAATCGGCCGGGCAATCGTGGAGGAGATAGCCCAGTTTGGTGCCACAGTATACACATGTTCAAGAAAAGGGGAAGAACTTCATCAACTCTTGCAAGAATTTTCCGCCAAGGGATATAACGTTGTTGGATCCACCTGTGATGTATCCTGCAGAAAACAGAGGCTAGAAATGATGGAAAAAGTGTCGGCTGCTTTCAATGGCAAGCTGAACATCATCGTCAACAATACAGCAGCACTCATTCATAAGACAGCTGAAGAATATACCCATGAAGAGTATTCTTTGATCATTTCTACCAATCTTGATTCTTATTTCCACATATCTCAGCTGGGTTTTCCTCTGCTAAAAGCATCTGGGAATGGAAACGTTGTCTTTATTTCATCCGTTGCTGGATTGGTTAGTCTCAAACAATTTTCTGTTTATTCATTAACTAAAGGGGCAATAAATCAATTGACAAGGAACTTAGCTTGTGAATGGGCAAAACATAATATTCGTATCAATAGTGTTGCCCCCTGGTTTATAAGAACCCATTTGTGGAAGAATACTACTAATAATTCAAAAATGAAATTCACTGAATTAACTTCACAATGTAAATCAAGAACCAATAAAAAATTTTCCGTTTCAAGAGGGCATAAATAGAAAAGGGTCTGGAAATTTTCTTCTACCTCCTGATGGGACAACCCATGACGGGATGAAATTGAAAGGAGAACCACAATCAAAAAGTCCAGAACTTTTTTCTCTGCAAAGCTTCTTGTATGCGATTGGGTAACCTAGATCTTCATCAACAGCCATTTCTTCACGGCATTTTCTTGTTTGAAGATGAAGACGGAGGATGAAGATGAAGATGAAGATGGAGGAAGATAGATTAGCAGGAGAAGATGAAGATGAAGATGGAGTAAGAAGATGAAGATGGAGGAAGATGGTGGAGGGAGGTCGATGGCGGGGGTGGGGAGTGGGGTGGGGGTTTTTATTTTTATTTTTGAATTATTTTTTCTATAGACTTTTAAAAAATAAATGCAAATTGCCTTTATGACGTCAGCATGGATGTCAGATGTCTATTTCCCCTATAAGTATGGATGCTAAGTGAGTTTATTGAAAGTTTGGATGCTACTTAAAATTTCGTGTACAAGTATGGATACCAGGTGCAATTAACTCTTAAACAAAGTGTAAACATCTTCTTTGAAAGAATATTCACTTGGCTATGCTTATTCCTAGACTCATATTTTTTTATCCTCGACATAGATTAAAGATACATGATATAGTAATATGGTTAAAGACACGACTGCTATTCTCTTTGTTAAGAAAGTGCAGGAATCAAGACAACAAACAAGAGAACAAGAACAACAACCTTGACTTGAGGCGTGTATACACACTTTCCGTAAGGAATATTTGCCCCCACTTGATGCTGCAGGGTTATAGGCAAACTTCCTCCTAGGATACAACAGCCAACAATCTCTAATCCTCAGCAAATATGATTGAGAAACTATGAACTTTCTGAAAACAAGAGTGTTCTTTTAGCAAGAAGAAGAATATGGAATGCTAGATAGAATATGTTTCAAGATCATCTTTCTAATGGGTTATAATAGCCTATTTATAGGCTCTCAAACTCCAGGATGTCGTTGAAGGAGGTTGCATGGCGATTGGACATGTCTTTTGGTGCAAAAGATGTGAATTTCCATGAAAAATCACGTCTGTCAGGACATCGATCGATCGATGTGATCGATCGATGTCCTCAGTTCAACATCGAACCCTGCACTCTGGACACATCGATCGATGTCCCCAGTCAGACATCGATCTCTGCATCCAGGACACATCGATCTATGTCCGGCAGAATACTCAACTTCATTTTCAAGCCACATAGATCTATCCATTTGATACATGGATCGATCCAAGTCATGAGTCAAGCTATTCTTGCTTACTCCAACATCATTTCACCTTCATCTCTGATCTCAAACATCCATTCTTCATTCCATTGCCTTTACAAACTATTATTACAATCCCCCACTTAGTTTGTAAAGCAACTTATGACATTTCATGCATTTAAGAAGTATCTTTCGATTTGAACCTCTTATTAGTATAACATTTCAAAGTTCTAACGAAATCATGATAGCTAAAAAGCCTTGAATCAGATTCCTATGTGTTAGAACCGGAAACATTATACACATGAAACCACACTCTCAACCGAAGTCCATTTTAAACCGCACTTTATGGCCTTGTGCTACCCCTAGTATTCATGAACATTTCAAGATCATTGCCTGTCGAAGCGGCACCACTTCCTATGTTCATATAGGTGACAGTTAAGATAATTCCTCTTAATTCGTCATTAAGAGTGTTTTAACACTCACCCTCCTTCAACACTTACATTCCAATTCTTTAAAGATCAATGTCGTGCGGCTCGATTCTTTAAAGATCAATCGTAGTGCTTTAATACCTCACTTTGTGACTTGTTGTTACCCATTGAACCTTTGGCTAGAGGTATGCTAGACAAGGTTGGGTTTCTATCAAAAGTGAACTTATCCCATACGTCTCAATCCCATCCCTAAAGATGTACTCTGTACCAAGTCTTTTGATAGACTCTTTGTCAACGGATCCGCCAGGTTATTGCAGGATCTGACGTACGCAATGGCTATTACACCATCAGTTATTAATTGCCTTACATAATCATGCCTAAGGCTGACATGTCTAGATTTCCCGTTATAGATTTTACTATAAGCTCTAGACATCGTTGCTTGGCTATCACAGTGTAAAGAAATGGCTGGCATCGGTTGTGGCCACAACTCTATATCCAATAAAAGATTTCTCAGCCATTCCGCTTCTTTACCTGCAGAACCCAATGCTATGAATTCGGATTCCATTGTAGAATGAGTTATGCATGTCTGTTTCTTTGAAGCCCAAGAAACAGCACCACCACCCAATGTAAATATCCAACCCGTAGTAGACTTGTTATCACCAACACTAGTTATCCAACTAGCATCAGTATAACCTTCTAACACGGCTGGAAAATTACTATAGAACAATCCATAATCCATAGTCTTTTTCAAGTACCCAAGTACTCGTCCAATTGCCTTCCAATGATCTACACTAGGATTACTAGTATACTTAGATAATTTACACACCGCAAAAGCAATATCCGGTCTAGTGCAATGCATAGCATACATTAAACTACCAATTGCACTAGCATATTCCAACTGAGTTACCGCTCTACCGGTATGTCCAGTCAATTTGTATGAGGCATCGAACGGAGTGTTTGCTTCTTTGATCTCCAAGTGTTTGAACTTATTCAACACTTTGTTTATGTAATGAGATTGACAAAGAGCAAAACCCCCACTATGTTTGGACACCTTTATTCCTAAGATAGTATCTACCTCACCCAAATCTTTCATTTGGAATTGTGAAGTTAAATACTTCTTAGTCTCATTTACTCCTTCCATATTAGTACCGATAATGAGCATATCATCTACGTACAAGCAAATAATGACACCATATTTGTCTGTAAACTTGGAATATACACACTTATCTGCACCATTATGTCGGAAACCATCCTTCAAAATGGTAGTGTCAAACTTTTCATGCCATTGTTTCGGTGCTTGTTTCAATCCATACAATGACCTTATCAATTTGCACACTTTGTGCTCATTCCCTGGAAGTACAAAACCTTCCGGTTGTTCTATATAGACCTCTTCGTCTAAATCACCATTGAGAAATGCAGTCTTAACATCCATTTGATGAATAACCAAGTTATTAATGGATGCTAATGCCAACAACACTCTAATAGACGTTATTCTTGCTACAGGAGCATAGGTGTCAAAATAGTCTATCCCTTCTCGTTGTCTAAAGCCTTTGGCTACTAATCTAGCCTTGAAAGTTTGAAGTGAACCATCCGTATTGTATTTCCTTCGAAATACCCATTTACATCCAATAGCTTTGGAACTTGGAGGCAAATCAGTGAGCACCCACGTATTGTTAGACAATAACGAATTCATCTCATCATCAATTGCTTCCTTCCAAAACGATGCATCTCTCAATTGCATCGCCTCCTTATAGGATTTTGGATCATCTTCAACGCTTAGTACAATAGGTGTTTGATTAAACACCTTTGTCCTATTACCTTCAACTAAGAAAGTAATGGATTGCGAAGAAATGAAGTCCGGATGTAAATGTTTTTCCTTTCTAGCACGTTGACTTCTCCTAACCTCAGTTGGAGAATCTTGATTTAGATCATCAACACTAGAAGGATCAATAGTAAAATCTCCAACAATAGGTTCATTCAAACTCTCACTTGCTGAACTTTGATTTGAATCTGTTCTTAAGAATTTATTCTCAAGAAATTCAACATCTCTAGATTCAACAACCACATTGGATTCTAAATCTAGAATCCTATATGCTTTAGAGTTTTCGGCATATCCAATAAAGACACCTTTAAGAGCTCTTGGCCCCAACTTAGTCCTCTTTGGATCCGGAACTCTATAATAGGCTAGACAACCCCAAACTCTAAGATAACTTAGATTTGGTTTTCGTTTCTTCCATAATTCGTATGGAGAAACCTTAAAATTTTTAGAAGGAATTCTATTATGAATATGACAAGCCGTTAACAAGGCTTCTCCCCACAAATTCTTTGGCAAACCAGAGTTTATTAACATTGCATTTAGCATGTCAACCAAACTTCTATTCTTTCTTTCAGCCAAACCGTTCTGTTGGGGAGTGTATGGAGCACTTTTCTAGTGTATGATACCATTCTCATCACAGAATTGATTAAATTCAAGAGGAAAGTATTCACCACCACGATCACTCCTTAGAACTTTGATTTTCAATCCCGATTGATTTTCGACTTCCATTTTATAGACTTTGAACATGTCAAAGGCTTCATCTTTATGCCTTAGTAAATATACATAAGTATATCTAGAAGCATCATCAATGAAAGTTATGAAATATCGATTTCCACCTCGGGTTAAAACTCCGTTCAATTCACAAATATCTGAATGAACAAGTTCTAAGAGTTCTGTTTTCCGTTCGACTTTCGGAAACGGCTTCTTTGTCATTTTAGCTTGTATGCATACTTCACATGTTCTTTCATTTTCATCTTTACAAGAAATTAAGGCATGCTTAGACATGAACTTAATAGTTGTATTACTAACATTTGCAAGTCTATCATGCCACAATGAAAAAGAAGAATCAACAGAGTAAACAGAAACCGCAGAATTCTTATTAATACTTAATTTAAACATCCCGTCGCAAGCATAACCCTTGCCGACAAAGATGCCATTCTTGGACAATATAATTTTGTCCCCCTCCATTACAATCTTGAATCCACTCTTACAAACAAGACTAGCAGAAACAAGATTCTTAGAAATCTCGGGTACATGTAGGACATTGACTAATAACAACTTCTTTCCAGAAGTAAAGTCCAATTCTATACTACCTTTACCCAAGACTCTTGTGGCACTACGGTTTCCCATCAGAACCTGCTGGCTATCATCCACAACATGGTAGGTCTTGAATAGATCCTTGTTGTTGCATACATGCATTGTTGCACCCAAATCGAACCACCAATCTCTTGTGATTTCGTTCGTAGCCATATGAAGTTCTGTTACCATGCCAACATGCAATCCTGAGACCATTGCAACCAGTTGATCGGTTCCAATGTCTATCATATTCGCATTGTTGACATTCTGAGAATCACTGCCCTGTTTTTGTTTCTTTCGAAACCAACAGTCCTTTTTCAAGTGACCTTTCTTGCCACAATTATAGCATCTCTTGCCTTTCTTGGATTCTGCTTTGTCTGTGGATCCAGCATAATTGGAGTTCTTCCTTTTGTTTCCAACCGAACTCCCTGGTTTCCCTTTGACATAATGCACTCTAGGTGCATCGTCAGAGACATGTCTCTTTACAAGACTCCTTGTCTCTTCTTCAATTCGCAGATGCTTTTGAAGTTGTTCAAGGGAAAAGGATTCGGTTGAGTGCAGTAATTTCTTCCTATAGTCATTCCAACTAGGAGGAAGCTTAGCAATGATTCCTCTTACTTGTAATGCCTCGGAAACTTTTACACCCAACTCTTTCAATTTGGACACAATGACCTGCAACTCGTGCACTTGGTCCATGATTGACAAATTTTCAACCATTTTAAAATTAAAATACCTCATCACCTGGAATTTGTCCGCGCCTTGTTTTTCATTGTTGTACTTGAACTCCAAGGCGTTCCATATCTCCTTCGGTGATGATGTTGCCGTGAACAGATCATAAATACGATCTGACAGATTGTTGAGGATATGCCCTCGTCAAAGCATGCTATCCTCATGTCTCTTCCTCCAAGCAGCTTTCACCTCCTCGGAGTCTTCTTCTTTTGGAGCTGGCAGATCCTTCAGAGTTGGGTCGAGACAATACCCAATCTGCAGCACCGTCAGAAGGAACAACATCTTGTCCTTCCATCTCAAGTAGTTGGTACCATCGAATCGGTCCAACCTCATGCTCTCTTGATTCAAGAACGTCTTTGAATCCATCTTGAAATATTCCTTACGATTGTTAAGAAAGTGCAGGAATCAAGACAACAAACAAGAGAACAAGAACAACAACCTTGACTTGAGGCGTGTATACACACTTTCCGTAAGGAATATTTGCCCCCACTTGATGCTGCAGGGTTATAGGCAAACTTCTTCCTAGGATACAACAACCAACAATCTCTAATCCTCAGCAAATAGGATTGAGAAACTATGAACTTTCTGAAAACAAGAGTGTTCTTTTAGCAAGAAGAAGAATATGGAATGCTAGATAGAATATGTTGCAAGATCATCTTTCTAATGGGTTATAATAGCCTATTTATAGGCTCTCAAACTCCAGGATGTCGTTGAAGGAGGTTGCATGGCGATTGGACATGTCTTTTGGTGCAAAAGATGTGAATTTCCATGAAAAATCACGTCTGTCAGGACATCGATCGATCGATGTGATCGATCGATGTCCTCAGTTCAACATCGAACCCAGCACTCTGGACACATCGATCGATCGATGTCATCGATCGATGTCCCCAGTCAGACATCGATCTCTGCATCCAGGACACATCGATCGATCGATGTGACATCGATCGATCGATGTCATCGATCTATGTCCGGCAGAATACTCAACTTCATTTTCAAGCCACATAGATCTATCCATTTGATACATGGATCGATCCAAGTCATGAGTCAAGCTATTCTTGCTTACTCCAACACCATTTCACCTTCATCTCTGATCTCAAACATCCATTCTTCATTCCATTGCCTTTACAAACTATTATTACACTCTTGGGGTTGTTTTTTCCCCTAGGTATAGATTAAAGACACGTGATAACGTAATATTACTTAGCATTGGACGCGGACATTGTCATGCATGTATGACTTTGTGTGACTGCCAACATATTCGTCATGATTTTGTTAGAGATCGAGATCGTAGTCATTTGGGTGCCGGATTTCTTTCAGCCCAAGTAAGTCTGCCCGTCACCTTCTTCCTCATTTTGTGAAAGAAAGCATTATAGATGTTAGGGAAAGTCTACAATCAATTTGGGTAAGATTGTGGAGAGAAATACATTAAATCTTCCATGGATTTGTTTGCAACAACTATAAAAATTTTGAATTCTAGGCAATCGATCGGTCTATATCTTAATTTTAGAGACTGATGTGCATCGATGGATGGATGAGAGAGACTAATGTATATTAATCGATCTAAGCGAAAGATCGATGTCTTATAGTGTGGTTTCAGTTTTGTCCTCAGGATAACATCGATCTATTGATGTAGGTATGATGTACATCGATCGATCTATGAAAGATATAATGTATACATTGATCTCTGTTTGAAAATCTATGTCATGTTATTATGCATATATAGATCTCTGTTTAGAGATCTATGTCAGGGTATGATGTTGTTTTTCTTATTCGTTCAAAACTATGTTATTTTTTGAGTATAAAACAAATTTTCAATCTTTTTTTATTAAACTTCATCAGAACATTTTATAATCAGAACATTTTATATTGTAATGAAGACATAGGGATGCTTGTTACGTCTTTTAACATGTAGTTTTAATTAAAAAAAAGAAGGAGAAATTTGTGTATGCAGGCAATGCCTCTAACCCCTTAGATAAGCCTTTTTTTGTTGATTAGGCTATTTTCTTTAGGTTATGAAATCCTATATTATCTCGGTACTGCTAGACCTGCGTGTGGTTTGACTTGGGAGGCTTATCTGATTCCATGCGAGGATATGGGTGTTAACGAATCGAGTCGAACTGAATACTAGAATTTTCGAATTCGGATTCGTTTACCTAAACGAACTTTAAAATTGGTTCGAGTTTGGCTCGAGAACACTATACCTGCTTAAACGAACCAAATAGTTTGCAAATAGTTTGGCTCGTTTTAGTAAACGAACCCAAACAGCTATTCGAATTCGGCTTGTTTACAAACAATTACCGAACAAATACGAACCGAACTCAAACAGTTCGCGAACTGTTTGGTTCGTTGTACATCCCTACTTTTGCAGTATCATTTTTCTCCCTAGACTAACTGCACAAATCAAAAACTGGATAGTAGAGTTGATCTCTCTTTTTCTTTTCACTATATACTAGCATGGTTGTAGCATGATGATAAGTGTAGGTAGAAGTTACTAGCACCTACGCTGGATATTAGTCATACCTGATTTTCAAGTTACTTTGTGCTCCATAGTGGTCCCTGTTGACTGTAACTGGAATATGAATTGGGGTGAATGCTCTTGTGTGTGTGATTAACTATCTGTTGTTTCTCTTGAATTCTGGTTCGAGGCCCGGCTAATTTGACCTAGTCATTTGGTTTTGGGTTGTGCATTTGCCCATCAGTTGTTTGTGTCTCATACGAAATTTGTTATATTAGCTTGTAAAGGAAATGGAAAGATAAATGAGGATGGATTGGAGTTTAAATAAGCAAGAATATCTTTGCACATGACATAGATCGATCCATGTCTCAGTTGGATTGATCCATGTGGCGGAAAATAAAGCTGAGTATTTTATTGGACATCAATCGATCGATATGTGGCATAAATCGATCACTTCGATCGATCGATGTATCGTGGGTGCAAAGTTGGAGTACACTGTCCAACGTAGATCGATCATATGGATCGATCCATGCGACATTGACCAATACTTCGATCGATCGATGTGGCTTGGGTGAAAATTTGCAGCATACTGTGAGACATCAATTGATCGATGTGATTTCGATCGATCGAAGTGACCAACATGTGTGACTTTTCATCTAAATTTGCAGCTTATGCACCAAGAGACATATTCAACCACCTATGAACGGTTTTGGACGTCTGAAATGAGGTTCAAGGGTCTATAAAAAGGCTCTTTTAATACATTTCAAAATATCTTAATCTCAAGTTCAATCTTACAATTATAAAAATTTTTTCCTGTTCAATACATTTTCAATTCGGAAGTTCATTTGAGTTTCTTTTTTATTGATGAGATAACAAACCATTGACTTCTTGTATCCTAGGAGAAAATTTGTTTAAAACCTGGAATCAACTATTGGTGGTAAATATTCCTTACTGAAAGTATGTCTACACGCCTCGAGCCAATCTCTTCTACTTCTTCTTTTATCCTACTCACGTTTTTCATCTAACAAAATTTGCTGTATTAATTCTCTGGTCTGGAACAATAAACTGTGAGGATTGGCTTCTCATCTGGACTTTATTTAGAAGCTGAAGATGGTGTATTATTGAGCAACACAGGTTCTCTATTGGAGAAGTAAGCTGGCTCTTGCATATTGATACATTTGAAACGGCATATCCAACAAGGAAAAGTTACTGGAGAGCAAAGGAGACTTGACAGCACATGTAAATTAGTTGACAAAGGGAGGATGGATTTGGTAACCACAACAACACGTATCCAGTATATCTCAACAACAGCAAAAACTATCGCGGTCTGGAGAGGGTGAGAGGCAGGCAAACGATACCTCCATCCCAAAGGATAGAGAGTTCGCTTGCAGCGAGACCCCCGGATATATATATATACCTGCATAGACACATAATGAACGACAAATAATTAAAGATAAAGGCATACAAAAAAATTCAAAGTCAACCTAACTTTGAGAGAGTATCTAAAGCCCTTTATATACTTTACATTGTCTATATGTCTTGCCTAAATCTCGCTAACCTTAATCCTCACATTTGTCTTTGTGAATTATGGTATTGACGGCTTCATCCATTACCTTTGATATGTTAAGTGTTACATTTCTATACTTACCTAGCTGCATTTGTCTTTCTTTTATTATGATGATAAGAATGATTAGGCTGGAGATTTGATAATGATTTGAGTAATAAAACATATACATGAATTGATTACTATTCTTTTCAAATGTATGCCGAACAACATATATGGGAATAAAATCCATTCGAATATTATACCAAATGTCTTTGGGTTTAAATGTCTATGGATTTATGCATCAATTTCTTTTTAATTTCAGAATCTATCATTCTCATTCCGATTTCCAAATCTAAACCAAATGCTATTGGTGAAAGGCTAATATTCATGCCCTAGGGAATTCATTTCTTAAGATTCAAGATCACTTGCCTTGGTAATAACCGTTATGAACGAAATAGCTGATTATATATATAACACTTCCATAAAAAGGATCAATGCATAATGTGATCAGTACTTCATAGGTCAAGGCCAATTTTTTTATTTTTTTTTTATCTTTTTGACATCAAGGCCAACCTAAGCTTTTATAACAAAAAAGTGCTTGGTTTGTAAAAAGGCCTCTCTATTTGAAGGTTAGTGAGTGTTGGAAAACAAGAGGGGGTGGATGGTAAACGTACCTCTTTTTCCTTGCATTTTGTAAGCTTTTTAAAGTTTCAAATTATAAATTTAAGAAAACCCCTTCATTATATCTACCTTCTTTCCTCTAAGCCCAATGCCTAGCAATCTTTTCTCTGACCATCAATATTATCTTTTCGTTATACTTTCCTTATCTTTCTCGTGAAAAAGTACTCTATGCCTTAATCATCAACGCCCTCAACAGTTGAATACAATATATGTTCCCATGGAATCTTGCTCTTTAATTGCTCTAGCTCCTCATCTATCAAAAGTTATCATAAATATATCCATAATCTACAAAACATAGCTCAGCTATAACAAATACTAGAACATTGTAGCAACGACTAACTTTGGAGTAATGGTAAAATCTCTCCCCGGGGCCTACCGACACAGTCCCAAGAAGCATTATGGAGGATGCAAACCAGGAGCCCAACGACTGTTGGAGAATTAAAGGTTTGGGCTTTATCCCATAGTTGGAGATTTAAAGTTTGGGCTTTGGCCCATTAGTGAATGTTGCAAAACTTGGTTGAGCAACGTACTTTGAGCTTAATGAGTTTCCGATAATGAAAATCGAAAACTAGTGTGTCCTAAATTATCTACGTGACGAGTAGTTAATTTTAGGATGTGGAATCACTCAATTATGATATTGGGTGAATGTGAAATTAATGCTCAAAGTAGATGAAAAACGATATGGATGGGTGATGTGTCACCTTTATGGAGGAATACCACATTAGATGTGTCCATGTGGCGTATAGAGCTTCTGAAGGACATCGATCGATGACTTCGATCGATCGATGTCATCACTCGAAGTTGATCAGAGAGCTTCAGTCGATTCTGTCTTACATCGAACGATCACTTTGATCGATCGATGTCACTTCGATCGATCGAAGTTGGACAGAAAGGATTCGAAGTGATTCTGAGTACATCGATCGATCACATCGATCGATCGATGTCATCGATCGATGTCGGACAGCGGGCAGAATCCTTATGTTTGTACAGTTGTGTTTCAAACTTGAAACAAACACTATCCTCCTACAAAAGATAAGATCATTCTAGTATGATCTAACGTTGGTGGGAAAGGCAGCTTTAATCTAACGGCCGAGATTTAAACTGTCTTAACCGCCTAACAGAATGTGGTTTCCATCTAACGGTCCAGGTTTAAACCTGCGAATCAGTTTTCGATCTAAAGGCTGAGATTAAATCTTCCTAATCTAGATAGGAGGTTTTCATCTAATGGCCTAAATAAAACTACGGTTTTGATCCAACGGTCATGGTACCTTGTTCTCCAACCGACTCCCCTATATAAACAGGGAAAAGGGTGCATTCTAAACATAACAATTTCTAGCATTCATAGCATACTACTTTCATAGCATCCGAATCTTGCATATCGTCCAGGAGAAGTCAGGACATTCGAAGGTTCGAAGTAGTTCAAGTTCAGCCGTGCCGCTCAACTGAACAGGTGCCCGTTGTATCCTGGGAGACGATTGCTCACACCGGTTGGGCACAGTATACCGGAGCAATACGTCTTAAGGACAGAGTCCTCGACTTGCCCTGGGTTTGATTTATTTTGTTATTTTACTGTTTCATATGCACACATTGAACGACTGCGTCTTGGTACAGGATTGATTGTCTCCAACAATCTTAAGACGTATTCCTATTCAATTTTCTGTACCGTTTTTTTATTTACGCAAAAGCGATATTCATACTGATTTGCAGTCTACTTCTACTCCTTTCTTAAATCTGATTCTGTTCTGATCTATTCGTTTTGATCAAACTGAACAGTAATCTGATGGAGAACGCAAGCTCAGGCTCGGTTCAAGGTGCAGACATACAGAGTTCTGCTCCAATGGCACCAACTGCTGGGGTGCCGAGACATGCTCCCCCTGTACAGGGTCCTGTAGTGGCCCAAGTGGAGAAACCAGAGAAGTTCAGTGGAAGCTTCTTCAAACGCTGGCAGCAGAAGATGCTGTTCTTCTTGACAGCCGTGGGGTTGGTGAACTTTCTAACTGAGGACCCGCCTGTGGTGGATCCGTTGGAGGACCAAGCCCAGAATATGCAGAACCAACATTTTGTTGAAGCGTGGAACTTCAACAATTATGTTTGTTTGAACCATATTTTGAGTTGTTTGGACAACTCCTTGTATGGTTTGTACTGCACGTATAAAACCGCAAAGTCTTTGTGGCAGGCTTTGGAAAAGAAATACCGTACGGAAGATGCCGGTACTAAGAAATTTATTGTCAGCAAATTCCTGGATTTCAAAATGTCTGATTCTCGCACTGTTGTTTCTCAAGTTGAGGAACTTCAGACGTTGGTTGCCGAGATGGAAGAGGAGGGCATGTTGCTCAGTGAATCTTTCGTCGTGGCTGCAGTGACTGAGAAGCTACCTCTTTCGTGGAGGGAATTCAGAAGCTATCTCAAACACAAGAGAAAGGAGATGACATTGGAAGATCTTATTGTTCGACTCCGCATTGAGGAGGACAATCGTAGATCTGAAATAATGCCATAATCTAGCTCTGGTCAGGCTAAGGCCCATGTTGCGAAGGCCAAGAAAAAGAAAGGCCAACTCGGGGTGAACAAGAAAGGCAAGAAGATCGCCAAGAAGTTCACCGGGAAATGCTACAACTGTGGCATTCAGGGGCATGTCAGCAATGAATGCAGAAAGCCCAAGAAGAAGCAGTCCAAGGCAAAGGCCAACATAGTCGATGCATTGGATGATCTGAATCTCTGTGCGGTGGTCTCAGAGTGCAATGCTGTGGGGAACATACGCGAGTGGTGGCTTGATACTGGCGCCACTAGACATGTTTGCTCCAGCAGAGAGATGTTCACGGAGTACCAGTCCGGGAACAATGAACAACTTTACATGGGGAACTCGGCCTCCTCGAAGATCGAAGGCGAGGGCAAAGTTGTTCTGAAGCTCACATCAAGGAAGCATCTGACTCTACAGAATGTGCTGCACGTCTCTGACATTCGGAAGAATTTAGTATCTGGATCTCTTCTAGTCATGCATGGTTTTAGACTAGTGTTAGAGTCTAATAAAGTTATTCTTTCGAAAAATGGCATGTATTTGGGGAAGGGGTACTTGTCGAATAGGATGTTTAAATTGAATGTCATCACTATTGTACCCAAAAGAGATTTGCCCGCAGAGGCTATTAAAAATGCTTCCTCTTCTGCTTACATGCTTGAGTCTTCTTGTTTATGGCATTTTCGTTTGGGACATGTTAATTACAAGTCAATACAACGAATGAGTAATCTTGACTTATTGCCCAAACTGGACTTTAGTAATAAAGGAAAATGTCAAATATGTGTTGAAGCGAAGATGGCAAAGACGCCGTTTCCTTCAATAGAAAGGAACACTGAACCTTTGGATTTAATTCATACTGACGTGTGTGATTTAAAATTTGTGCAAACGAGAGGTGGTAAAAAGTATTTTGTAACTTTTATCGACGATTGCAAACGATACTGTTATGTATATTTGCTAAGTAGCAAAGATGAGGCCCTTGATGCTTTCAAGGATTATAAAATGAAGTTGAAAATCAACTTAGCAAACGAATTAAAGAAATTCGTAATGATAGAGGTGGCGAATATGATACACCATTTAATGAATTATGTTCCGTATATGGCATTATTCATCAAACGACTGCACCATATTCACCTCAATCGAATGGTATTGCTGAACGCAAGAACCGTAATCTAAAAGAGATGATGAATGCTATGTTGATAAGTTCGGGTTTACCTCAGAACTTGTGGGGGGAAGCAGTTCTCTCAGCCAACGTCATTTTAAATAGAATTCCATCTAAGAAGATGGATGTAACCCCATTCGAGCTTTGGAAAGGCCACAAGCCTAGTTAAAAAAACTTGAAAGTGTGGGGGTGTCTGGCGAAGGTTGCTGTACCTAAGCCAAGACAGGTGAAAATTGGGTCTAAAACAATTGATTGCATATTCATCGGTTATGCAACTAACAGTAGTGCATATCGGTTCTTGGTGCACAAGTCGGATATTCTTGACATATATGAAAACGTTGTCATGGAGTCAAGGAATGTAGTGTTCTTTGAAGATGTCTTTCCGAGGAAAGACAAAATTCAAGAAGAAACACGATTTGGTAAGCGATTGCGTGAGGCGACTCCTCAAGGAGATGAGGAGCTTCGTCAAAGCAAGCGTGCCAGAATGCCAACTTTGTTTGGACCGGATTTTCTAACCTATATGGTAGAAAATGAGCCAAGGAACTTTTCCGAGGCTATGTCAACTCCAGAAGCTCCATTCTGGAAAGAGGCAGTTGACAGTGAGATAGACTCAATTCTTCAAAATCACACTTGAGAGTTGGTTGACCTTCCACCTGGAAGTAAACCACTTGGTTGCAAGTGGGTTTTCAAGAAGAAGCTGAAAGAGGATGGGTCTATTGAAAAGTATAAAGCCATGTTGGTAGCTAAAGGCTATCGACAGAAGGAAGGCTTTGACTTTTTTGACACCTACTCACCAGTGACTAGGATCACTTCTATAAGGATGCTAGTTACAATTGCTGCAGTCTATAACTTGGAAATTCATCAGATGGATGTGAAGACTGCTTTTCTAAATGGTGAGTTGGATGAAGAAATCTATATGGAACAACCCGAAGGGTTTGTGGTTCCAGGACAAGAGTCTAAAGTTTGTAGACTCGTTAAATCCTTGTATGGACTTAAGCAAACGCCTAAACTGTGGCACTTGAAGTTTGATCAAGCTATGTTAGCTAATGGTTTCAAGATCAATGAGTGTGACAAGTGTGTCTATATTAAGAGCACACAAAATGCATATGTGATAGTATGTCTATGTGTAGATGACATGCTAATCATGGGGAGTACTCGGGACATAATCTTAAACACAAAGAAGATGACGAGAAACTTCGCTATAAAGGATATGGGAGTTGCCAATGTTATTCTAGGAATTAAGATTTCTAGGGTGACCGAGGGACTCATACTGTCACAAACTCATTATATTGAATCTATTCTGAAACGGTTTAATATGGTTGATGTGAAACCGGTAAAGACCCCGCTCGACTTAAGTGTGCACTTAAGGAAGAACCGAGGCGAACCTGTAGCTCAGTTGAAATACTCTCAGGTAATCGGGAGTCTGATGTACATAACGAATTGTACAAGACCAGACTTAGCTTGTTCAGTAAATAAGTTGAACAGATTTACCAGTAATCCAAGTGATGGTCATTGGAAAGCTCTTAACAGAGTGATGAGGTATCTGAAATACACAATGAATCTTAGATTATATTACACGAGATATCAAGCAGTATTAGAAGGATATTGCGATGCAAATTGGATATCAGACAGTAAGGACTCGAAGTCCACCAGTGGATACTTGTTCATGGTTGGTGGTGCTGCTGTGTCGTGGAAATCCATGAAACAAATGTGCATAGCTTGGTCTACTATGGAAGCTGAGTTCATAGCACTGGATAAAGCTGGGGAAGAGGCTGAGTGGCTTCGGAATTTCCTGGAAGATATTCCGTGCTGGCCTAAGCCGATCGCTCCTATTAGCATACACTGTGATAGTCAGTCAGCTATAGGACGTGCTCAAAGCAGCATCTATAATGGTAAATCACGACATATACGTCGAAGACATAACACCATTAAACAGTTGATCTCTAATGGCGTGATTTCCATTGATTATATAAAATCAATGGAGAATCTTGCGGATCCGCTTACAAAAGGCTTGCCTAGAGATCAGATGTCAAGATTGACAAACGGAATGGGATTAAAGCCCATAATGCAAGAATCTTTGTAATTGTAACCCAACCTTGTTGACTGGAGATCCCAGAATCTTGGTTCAATGGGACAAATATGTTATGAAGATTCAGTTAGCACTTACTCATTCCGTCTGATAAAAGTGCTGTCTGCATAGAATTTTAGGGTAAGCTAAGGCTTTTAATGATGCCATATATCTTGATACATCAAGTGGAGTATGGCAGAATACTCTTTGATAGGAATCACCTATGTAAGTGTGAAGTGGGGCCGCTTCTATGAGAAAGTCTAGGAGGCAAGATTTCTCTAAAACACTTTCTGAAACCAAGTTGTTCATGGCCAAAACGAACACAACCATGAGAACCAAAAGGGTATTAAAGGAAATATTGTGTGAGTATCGTTGTATAGGTTCACAACAAAGACTGACTAGTTTAAGACATCAAGTCACTATTTAGCCGAGTAAATCCGATGGTACATCACTATGAAAGGTTCAAAGCCAGAAGCCACCTCTTCTGATGCAATATTTTCTTGTCTGACTTCTCCTTAGAGTCTGCATATGCATTTGCATTAATTTCCATTCATGTGGGGGATTGTTGGAGAATTAAAGGTTTGGGCTTTGGCCCATAGTTGGAGATTTAAAGTTTAGGCTTTGGTCCATTAGTGAATGTTGCAAAACTTGGTTGAGCAACATACTTTGAGCTTAATGAGTTTCCGATAATGAAAATCGAAAACTAGTGTGTCCTAAATTATCTACGTGACGAGTAGTTAATTTTAGGATGTGGAATCACTCAATTATGATATTGGGTGAATGTGAAATTAATGCTCAAAGTAGATGGAAAATGATATGGATGGGTGATGTGTCACCTTTATGCAGGAATACCACATTGGATGTGTCCATGTGGCGTAAAGAGCTTCTGACGGACATCGATCGATGACTTCGATCGATCGATGTCACTTCGATCGATCGATGTCATCGTTCGATGTTGATCAGAGAGCTTCAGTCGATTCTGTCTTACATCGAACGATCACTTCGATCGATCGAAGTTGGACAGAAAGGGTTCGAAGTGATTCTGAGTACATCGATCGATCACATCGATCGAGTGATGTGACATCGATCGATCGATGTCATCGATCGATGTCGGACAGCGGGCAGAATCCTTCTGTTTGTACAGTTGTGTTTCAAACTTGAAACAAACACTATCCTCCTACAAAAGATAAGATCATTCTAGTATGATCTAACGGTGGTGGGAAAGGCAGCTTTAATCTAACGGCCGAGATTTAAACTGTCTTAACCGCCTAACCGAATGTGGTTTCCATCTAACAGTCCAGGTTTAAACCTGCGAATCAGTTTTCGATATAAAGGCTGAGATTAAACCTTCCTAATCTAGATAGGAGGTTTTCATCTAACGGCCTAAATCAAACTACGGTTTTGATCCAATGGTCACGGTACCTTGTTCTCCAACCGACTCTCCTATATAAACAGGGCAAAGGGTGCATTCTAAACATAACAATTTCTAGCATTCATAGCATACTACTTTCATAGCATCCGAGTCTTGCATATCGTCCGGGAGAAGTCAGGACATTCGAAGGTTCGAAGTAGTTCAAGTTCAGCAGTGCCGCTCAACTGAACAGGTACCCGTTGTATCCTGGGAGACGATTGCTCACACCGGTTGGGCACAGTATACCGGAGCAATATGTCTTAAGGACAGAGTTCTCGACTCGCCCCGGGTTTGATTTATTTTGTTATTTTACTGTTTCATATGCACACATTGAACAACTGCGTCTTGGTACAGGATTGATTGTCTCCAACAACGACTTCCTAGGTTGGGTGAGAAGTTATGCAGTGACTCATACAAGGAGCCCCCGCAAACAAGGCATTCAGCCTAGCAGCAGTGGAGCACCCACACTGTGCTTGTCCCTGGTTTCGAACTCTTAACCTCTTGAAGTAAATCTCAACCTGAGTACCAACTGGTTTATGCTTTAGGAGTGTAGCAACGACTAACCTAGATGATGGTAGAATGGGACTTCAAGTCATGCCAATACTTAGTTTCATATTATTTGTGGATTTGATAAGATAAGACAAACTTTCAAAAATATCAACTGAAATATATCTTTCAATTTATATGATTCTGAAATGTCTTATATGTGATGTATTAGGACCCTTATTAGCTGGGGTCAACATTTTATCATCACTAGATTCATCTGCATGCTATATATTTATTTTTAACTTCCATTCTGTTACTCTATTTATTCATATTGCATATTTGTGATGTATGTGTCAAATCCTTGCGAAGCTAAGTAGAACTTAGCCTTAATGTAACGAAGCTTTGCTCGAGGATTTCGACGGCTAGGCGAGTAGGACTTTCAGTTGGTCTGTGTCACTTATTCGGGTACAGGGGCAGCATTTCAGCTGTATGAACCGTTATTGCTATTATTATTAAACTTTATATGGTGTTCTGATTCATATATTGATGTTGTAATTATTTACATATCATAACATTAATTTGCATCTTTTTAGGTATATCTAGACACATCCAAAACACCTAATGGCTCACTAAATTGGTTGTGATTATTATATTGTAAATTCGCAGTTGATCGATACAGCTTGACGCAATTTTCATTATGGGCGTGTTATTTTAACACATGAGTATAATTGTGTATATCAACCCTTCATATTCTACTGTATGCGGAAGACTCTAAAGCAATAGAGTAATGTTGTTGATGTACTTTTTTTCCCGTAATTTCTTTGGTCCCCGTTGCACAACATATAAACAAAGTCCCAAGACATGGGTCAACTTTTTACCCGAATTTTTTCCATTATAATCGAGTTTCATGGAACGTCTTTCCGAATCTGTAATTTGTTTCCTTATAATAGCAAATTAAGCTGCTTGTGCTCTGCTTTAAATATTGAACGAATATTTTGTCTTTTAACAGTTCAAGGCATTTTTTCGCTCTTCTTCAACCTCATTGTTGAATTGCTTCAACAACAACAACATTAACACATTGTTTTAGAGATTCCCACCTATGACGATATATGGAGGGCTAGATGTACGCAACCACATCTATGTGTTCCCGATGACCCATAATAAAAATTGCGTCAAGCTGTGTCGATCAACTGCTACTTCACAATATAGGAACCACAATTAATTTAGTGAGTCATTTTACTTTATTCCATCATATTCTAAAATTAAAAAAAAGCGTGTCATTGACTCTGTTAGAAATGAAAACATCATTATTGAAGGGCTTCAAGAAACCATAACCAAAATAAAAACTGCTTTTGGGGCTTGAGGACAAGCAACTGGGCTGTCATGATCTGCTTCCTGGGCTTATATCTTAGAATTAATGTAAACAACACATTTTATAATCTCTCCCTTTTATAATATACGAGTCTTATGCTACTAAGTACTTTAGGCATTATTGATCCTTCACTCATATATCAATTTACCTTAAAGATCACAGTTAGAAAATAATCTTATATCAAGTTTCACACCGTAAATGAGGTCGCAATATAATAAACTGCGGTCTCCATCTAGATCTTTTTTTCTTCTTTTCTTTTTAAGTGCAACCCCTCATTTTATAGAATCAGTCATCTTCTTCCCATGAGAATTGGAATTTCCATTTGTCAATACATTCAATTGTAGTCTTGCTTGGATCTCTCCTGGAGATAATTTACTTATAGTCGCTTAGCTGTCTACATGAATAAAATTTGTTTTCTGTTTTTCTTAACAACAAAACATGGAGTACCATATAACATAACAAGGTAATTCTGTTTCCACTTTTCACTATATTTTTCTTCTTTGAAATTTTTCAGCGCTTTTGCATTAAAATTCTTATCAAAATTGAAATGTAAACTTGTGAAAGCCAAAAAAAAAAAGTAAGAAAGTTCATTGTAATGCCGTCCCTCACTAGAGGTGGAAATCTCAGACACGACACGAGAATACGACCCGAACCTAACACTCTCCTCGCGGGTATAGGTATAGCCTTGGCAAGTTTCGTGTACAAATCAGGTAAGACCTGAAACTTACCCACTAAGAGCGATCGTGTCTAGGTACACCCGCGGGTTACCCATTTATACATGTCATACCCGATTTTTTAAATATATTTTAGATATAAATTATAAATTATTAAAGTAAAAATTATGAAATAAAAAAATTTCTAAAACATAGAAACCTAACCACTGATTCCCAATTTCTCATTCTCTTCCTTCTTATCCTCTACAATTGACTCCCTCCGCCCCTACTCATCATTCTCCATTTCTCCTCCCTTCACTCACTCTTCACTCTTTTCAGTTCTCCCTCTCACTTCTCACTTAAGCGGCAGCCGACAAGCATACATCCTTGGTTCCGTTCCAACCAAGTTGGTGAAGCCGAAGGACAGATCGAAATTCACTCCAAACAGAAAATAATATTGTAGATATGGAGATGATTCGAACTTATGATTTAACTTTTATTCTGTAAAATTCGAAATAATTTCTGTTTGGAAGTCTTTCATTAGCGACACGCAGTCAACCGTCACCGTCCTCATCCTCCTCGTCGGAGATACTCCTCTCTCCTCCCTTCTTTTCTCGTCTGACTTTCCATCTTCTTAGGATTCAGATCAGTGCACCTTTCTTTATCATGTGTTGTTTTTGTGTATTTCTTTTGTTAAATGATGGATTATTATTTTTCATATTGTATATTTTTCTTATGGATCAAATTGCTGATTATATGTTAAAACTATTTCTCTTATGGTTTTATGTTATAATTTCGTCTTGGAAAACATTATAGTTCTTCTGGTTATAACAATGTTCTTCATAGAATATTACGTCACGTCATGGGTAAAAGTCGGGTTTGATGTCTAATGTGTGCCTATACACGAAATCTGAAAATGTCTGAAAAATACACGAAATAGCCCGTACACGACGTGAAATATTTGTGCTTGTCAAGTTTGTAGGTATGCCTGATACACGACACGAAACCTGACACATAAAGGTTTGGATATCATTTCTGTACTCCTGAAGCAAACGGATAAAGTATGGACGGGTACTTTGATACCCAAAACCCAAAAAACACGAAACACGACCTGCTTGCCACCCTTTATCCCTCACAATGTGCCTTTATTGACATAACCAAAATGAAAGTCTGTCATATGCATTTCGTCAAATAACTTTTCCTTTTTTTTAAAAAAAAAAAATAAATATTGGATTCCTGTAACTTTTCTTTTATTGTAGGGAAAATACATTGGTCACATTTTTTATTTGGTCATGCTACACAATGTGATGAATGTAAGAACTGAACCAGAAACTTACATCTTAAAATCTAAATATTAACTATTGAACTAAGACTTTTGAACGAAAAAACTATTGAAGTAATACTATACTGACTCACCGTAAAGCTTTGATTAGTGAACCAAAAACAGAAAAAATGGATACTCGATAACAATGGAAATTCTCTCTCACAAATTGATTTAGGTGTTTACTCGAACATATCTCAGCATATCATTTTTTTTTTTTGAAGGATATGTCATTCTCTTTCTCATAAACCGATTTAGGGTTTTACTTCAACATGTCTCAGTATATCTGATTTTCAAGGACATGCCCATCTCATATTGTGGAAAACAAATAAGGTGTTAACGAACCGAGCAAAACTGAATACTAGGTTTTCGAATTCGGATTTGTTTGGCTAAACGAACTGTTCGGCTCAGTTTGTTTAGCTAAACAAACTTTAAAATTGGTTCGAGTTCAGTTCGATAACCCTTTAACTGTTTAAACGAACCGAATAGTTTGTGAATAGTTTAGCTTGTTTTAGTAAACAAACCCGAGTATCTGTTCGAATTTGGCTCATTTACCGACCATTAACGAAGGAATAAGAGCCGAATACGAACCAAACTCGAACAATTCGCAAATTGTTCGATTCGTTGAACAGTCCTGCAAAGAACCTTGAACAGCACTAGAAAGAACCTAATCCAAACTGCAAGTTGTCGTATCACGGACGATGTTTTAGAGGAGGTCTATGTTCTTTAAAGGGAAAAAGAAAAGGAAAGTCATATCACGAGAGGAAACACCACAAAAAAATTGTCGTTTGCCGACGAAAATATCACCGACGAACCACGTTTTGTCGTTGTTTCGTCGGTAATAGCGACGCAATTGCGACACACGCACTGTCGTCGTTAATTGCGACGAACATACGATGAAATTCATTGTCGCTAAAAGAAAAATAGTCAGTCAGGTCAATTGCGTCGGTGATTTGTCGGTGGTTCGTCGCTACTCTGCGTGTTATATTCGTCGCTATTTAGTTTGTAACGTTATGTCGCTATATCGTCGATATTGTGTCTCTAAAATTCCAGAACACGGATAAAATAAATTCGTCGTTTAGTAAGTTCTTGGCGTTGTGTATCGTCGGTTTTTTTGTCGATGAAACCCGCGTGTCGCAAATGTTTTGTTTTACTTTCCGTTCGTAATTCGATTTGTCGTTGTGTCGTCGCAGATGCGTCGAGAATTAAACACGTGTATTGATTAAGGAAAAAGAAAGCGGTGATTGGGAAAAGTACTCATTCATTTAATTATAAAAATTTACATTATCAAACGAAAAATTAAAAAAAAATCTAAAAAGAGAGGCGGAGATGGGCCGTTCACTCTTCGTCATCGGACGAAAGAGTGGCCGCCACATTCTCTGCGAACTCTTTGAGAAGGCGCTTGAGCTTGTAATATCTAAATTTCATCTTCCGCAGCCTTCTAGTCATGTTGTGCAGTTGCCGCGACTGTTGTTGCATGTTTGCCATCAGCATACGGAGGTCGGCGTCCTGCACCGGCATTTGTTCTTGAGAATCCTCATGCGGCGGTGGGCCATACACAGATACGGAACCCTCTCGCTCAACCGATGGTGGTTGAGGAGGAGGCCCTTCTGGAGGGGCACTGTTTGCCCGTCCACCACGCCTTGGGGTTCTTTTAAAACGACGCGACATATTTTGATTATTTATAACCTTCTATGTGTGTATGTATATGTGCAGATGTTTGGGGTATAAATAGTAAAATTAGCGACGATGTAGCGACGACATAGCGACGTATTTTTCATCCGTTGGGAATGTGCAGTTGGTGACCATTCGTCTGTTTTAGCGACGACCTAGCGACGAATTAACGACGTATCTTTATCGTACGTTGCAACCGTTGGGAACTAAACTGACACTGCCGAATAGCGACAATTTTGCGACGACGTAGCGACGAAACACGTCGAATAATGTGAAGAGACGTTGGTCGTCGCTGTTTCGTCGGTAAAGCGTCGCTATATTCACTGCGACAATAAATTCGTGAGTAATTAGTTCTCGTCGTTGTATTAAGTTTCGTCGATATAGTTAGTAGGTTCTTGTCATTGTGTTAAGTTTCGTCGATATAGTTAGTAGGTTCTCGTCGTTGTATTAGGTTTCGTCGGTGTATAGTTGATGTTTAGTCGGTGAATTAGTCGTCTGAAATTTTTCTGAGCCACATTTCGCGTGTATTTTAGCGTCGTCAAGATTCGTAAGAGATTAAACATGTGTTATAATTATTAAGAAAACAAATGCGATGATTAGAAAAATAAAACTTCATTAATATAAAATTATAAATTACAAAATATAGTAGGACAATATTGAAAAAAAATCTAAATAGTGGAGAGGAGTCATTCACTGTTCGTCATCCGAACAGAGAGAAGCAACACTCTCCACGCACGCCTTCAGTTGGCGTCTCAACTGTGCAGCTTTGGATTTAATCCGCATCTGCCTTTTGTCCAGGTAGTCGAGACGCTCTTCCTGGTACGTAATATGCTCCCTCAGCTCATCCACCGTTCTCCACAGTTCTTGTATTTCTTTTTGGAGATCGCCAATGAGGCGATCCCGACGTGGTTCAGAGGATTCAGCATGTGGGTGTGATTCGGGTGGTGGAGGAACCGCTGAGAAAGAGGGTTGTTGAATTGGCGGTCTTGCCGCTGAATGGACACTACCACCACGTCGCGCTTGCGATTTAGTACGAACCATATTTGATTATAAAGAAGAAGTTGTTTTATATCTATTTGGGGGTCACGGCCCACACTGTTTATATAGTGAATTCAGCGACGACATAGCGACGAATTAGCGACGTAAACTTATCGTACGTTGTAACCATTGGAAACTGAACGGACACCGTAATAGCGATGCCGTAGCGACGACACACATCGTATGGTGTGAACAGACGTCGTGCGTCGCAATTTTGCCGGTAAATCGTCGGTAAAACCATACCAAACGACGTCTTTCGTCGCTGGTCGTCGGTAAAGCGTCGGTATGTGTGTTTGTCTACGGGATTTGTTCCTTTGTCGTCGCAATTCGTAGCTAATTCGTCGGTATTTGTGTTTGTTTGTTTCCGGGATTTGTGTCTCTTGGTCGTTGCTGATCGTCGCTAAGTCGTCGGTATTGTGTTTGTTTGTTTCCGGGATTTGTGTTTCTTGGTCGTCGCTATCGCGTCGCTAATACGTCGGTAATATTGACTGAGAACCATAAAACCATTTTTTTTCTTCTTCTCTTCTCCCATTCTTCTCTCATTTCAAACACATAAATCATCAATTTTGAACGAAAATATAGAAGTGTGGAATTTTGATTTTTTTTCCACCACCAAAAAAAGATAGCTGATGTTATTTTGAAGGTATAGCGAGAAAATGGATCCGAGGAGAAGCGATAGAAAGTGGATGTACCAGAGAGTAAACAACGGGGAGTGGTGTTTTAGATTTGTTGAAGGTCTCGAAGAATTTATGGATTTTGCGACGAGTAATGAAAGTGGAACCCAGATTAGATGTCCGTGTAAGAAATGCAAGAACCATAAATATATGGATCCGGGTGACGTGAGGGTTCACTTATTGAAACAAGGTTTCGTCCACAATTACCATACATGGTACTATCACGGCGAATATGAGGGAGCGTCTACATCTGCAACTGTACACGTCGAAGGGGGACCCGGTCAGGTTGATGCCAAAAAAATAGGCGAGGGGTCTCACAACCCATACATGCAGATGATGCAAGACGCAGCCGCCGGTGCATTTACGGGAGAGCAGTACTTACAAATGCAGGATCCGGATGAACAGCCGCGTATATTCGTGGAGGAAGATCCGAACCCTCAGGCGAGACAGTTTTTTGAGATGCTGAACGCCGCCAACACGCCGCTGTATTTCGGTTGCGGTAGTCACACACAGATGTCCATGATCGGTCGGATGACGAGCATGAAGACAGAACACCGCATGACGGAGAGATTGTACGATGGGATGTGTCAGCTGATGAGGGAATCTGTCAACTATTGTACACATTGTTTAGTATGATTTGTTTTAAATGGTATGAAGATTATTTTGACAAACTATTATGTTAAATACTTTGAAGATTTTGTTTTGATTAATATTTGATCAACTATCCCGGTTGACTAGAACAATTTTTTTAAGAGGGATAGAATAGAAAAGATCGATTATTGTCTTTACTATTATTGGTAGTATCTCAATAAGGTTGATTATTATTATTTTACTCAGACAATATAGTTCCAGTTAACATGTAGAGGGTTAATTAAGTATAATGTATGGCATCATCACTTCATTGTCATAGTATAATACAATTTGCTAAAACAATCCATAAGCATAGGGCTAATTTTTGTTAAAAAAATTTACACATAATCTGCCTTTCTTTAAGTAAGCCATCTTGCTATTTGATGAAGCCGGATCTTCACCAAGGGTCAAGATGACCTCGAATTAGCTTCGTCAGTTAACTCAAAGAATTCGTCAACTGGGATTGATGATGGAAAGCTGGAATAGCGCCAAATATCATGCACAATGTAGCACAGGTCAGAGGTCCCGGGGGGTGGCCCCGGGAAAAGCCCTCCGACGCTCAAGTCAGTTTGGGCCATATCTCAATGAGATTATAATGTAAGCTGATGAGTTTGAGGTGTTCTCACAGTGTTTTCCGAGGAGCAGAAGATGTAGATAGACTTTTAATGAAGTAGTCTGAACTCCTCAATTGGTCTCTCCCTTTTTCGTTATGGTTCCCTCGCTTTTATAGACTTTTCCCCCCTTTTCCTTCAGATCGTAGATAATAAGATAAGATCTTTGCTTGGGGCAGAAAGCCTAAAATGTAATAGGTCTGCTGATGTGATTAGTAGCCTGATTGATGTGTTCAATAGGTCGGCTTGGTTGATGTAACTGGCCGCTTATGACTTTTGGCGTATTCAGGAAGAATAGCCAGATGTAGTCACTACGGTGAATATCCTCGTTTGAGGGTCCCATGAAATACTATCTTGGCAAGGTTAGTTTACTGTGGTACATAGCCCAACCTTGCCGAAGTGTATAACGTGTTGTGGTACACAGCTGACCCTTGCCGAAGTGCTTGCCTTGCTTTGGTACACAGCTGGATTTTCCCAAAGTGTAGGATTAGGCAGGGTCTGGATGAAGCGGCCTGAGAAGTAGTCATATTCTGAAGTTAGCGCCGAAGTGAAAACCTTGGCGTATTCGTTGGTTTGTTCCATTAAGGCGCGGCTGAAGCTGAATTGCCAAACTTTAGGCACTGTTCTGCCGAGCTGCTGTGCAGATGAGCTGCTGAATCGCTGAACTGCTTATCCGTCAAGCCTACTGAAGTCTGACTGTTATCGGCTAACGGATGTTTCAATCTTGGTTTATCATTTGCCCCCAGATTTTGTGTGGCTGAACTAAGCTGGGAAGGCATACAAATCTTATCTTTGTGAAGTGTCGAATCCCCATTAATTATACGCTTATCTCTTTTCTTCTGCTTTCAACGTAAGTGGCAGTCCCGAGGCTCTCTTATTGCTTTCTTGGCGGTTCCGCTTCCCGAGGGAGGGAGATGCATGAACTTCTGTCTTTTCGAATTTCAAATTTCAAATGAACAAGGAGTCCCTTCTTACCTTCCTCTTCCTATAAATAGAGGCACTTCTATTTCCATATTCTTCATTCTCTGCTTAAGTCTCTCATCCTTGATGTGTACGTTGGTATCTCCTTCCTTCCTTTCTCTTAATCCGGTCCTTCGCCTCTATGTAAACATTTCCGAAATATGTTTCCCCTTTTGTGTCTCAAGAACTTGGAAAATATCTGTGAGACTCAGTCCTTTCATAAAGAATCTGGTTCTGATGGGAACAATCCTTCTTCACGGAGATTGTTCCTTTCCTCCAAACCTTTTTTAGTTATCGTCGTATCCTGGGACTTAGCGCCTCTGTCATTTCTCGACAGGGATTGTCCTTCATCACGTCCCTTTTCCATCAAGGCATCACTTTGCTGTTCTTGTGATCGCAACCCCTCTTTCCTTCCAGTGAAAGAGGGAACAATTGCAATTGCATTCTTCGCAGGCCATCTTCAAGACATGGTAGCAGTGAAGCAAGGGCGGCAACAATGCGGCAAAACTTTGCTCTGCCATGTAACCGTAGAGGGGACGATTACCAGGATCTGAATTCACTGCTCTCATAGTCCAAGTCTGTGGCTGGATCCTGATTTTCCGAGCTTCTGATGCCGAGGAGAGAAGATGTAGTTGAATAGGATTTTTCCTTGTAACAGTTTGTATTTTCATACTTAATGAAAGTAATGAAATTCTTCTTTGCTCTCTTCTAGTTTTTCCATCTCTGTCTATTTTGTCCAAACTTGGCTCGCTGATTTCTTCTAGCTTTCCAAAGTTTAACCTGCCCTTCTTCCATATATGGCAAGCACTTATCCTCTATTCTGCGAAGTTCTTCCATTTTCTTTTCTGTAAATAATTGTCTTCAACTTGCCCCATGGATATTATCTGCCTCTGGTTTTGTCCAGTTTGGAAGTGCTTTGACTTTGGCCTTGCTTGCTTAGTTTGCAAGTTTTTGTCTTTGGTCTTGCTTCTGTTTTAATAGTTTGTAGGTGCCAGAAGAATATACTTTGCACATGGGTTTTTGACCAAAGAAATTAAGCTTGTGCTTGGTTCTTTGGCCTTAACGAACTTTGAGAGGTAGGAGAGCCGATCTTCGCTGAATCGTAGATTTGTCCTTTTATTGAGTCTCACCGGTTTCCTTAATTCCACTAAGGTGAAAGGACATGGAGGAACTTATCCCACTTTTATTTGAGTTTCGCTCAACTTCTCAGATCTGCTGAGATAAAGATATAGGGAACTTATCTTGTTTCGCTAAGGCCTGCTCAGCTCCCAGACCTGCAGGGGTAGAAATGTTGGGGAACTTTCTTGTTCCGCTGAGACCTGCTCAGCTCCCAGACCTGCTGGGGTAAAAATGAAGGGAACTTTCTTGTTCCGCTGAGGCCTGCTCAGCCATCCAGACCTACTGGGAAAAGTGTGGGGAACTTTCTTGTTACGCTGAGACCTGCTCAGCTCCCAGACCTGCTGGAGAAAGTGTGGGGAACTTTCTTGTTCTGCTGAGACCTGCTCAGCTCCCAGACCTGCTGGGAAAAGTGTGGGGAACTTTCTTGTTCCGCTGAGACCTGCTCAGCTCCCAGACCTGCTGGGGTAGAAATGTTGGGGAACTTTCTTGTTCCGCTGAGACCTGCTCAGCTCCCAGACCTGCTGGGGTAAAAATGAAGGGAACTTTCTTGTTCCGCTGAGGCCTGCTCAGCCATCCAGACCTGCTGGGAAAAGTGTGGGGAACTTTCTTGTTCCGCTGAGACCTGCTCAGCTCCTAGACCTGCTGGGGTAGAAATGTTGGGGAACTTTCTTGTTCCGCTGAGACCTGCTCAGCTCCCAGACCTGCTGGGGTAAAAATGAAAGGAACTTTCTTGTTCCGCTGAGGCCTGCTCAGCCATCCAGACCTGCTGGGAAAAGTGTGGGGAACTTTCTTTTTCCGCTGAGACCTGCTTAGCTCCCAAACCTGCTGGGGTAAAAATGAAGGGAACTTTCTTGTTCCGCTGAGGCCTGCTCAGCCATCCAGACCTGCTGGGAAAAGTGTGGGGAACTTTCTTGTTCCGCTGAGACCTGCTCAGCTCCCAGACCTGCTGGGGTAGAAATGTAGGGAACTTTCTTGTTCCGCTGAGACCTGCTCAGCCATCCAGACCTGCTGGGAAAAGATGATGTTGAGACATGCTCAACCTTCCAGACCTGCTGGGTAAGAATATAGGGAAACCTGTCACATCCTGCTGAGACCTGCTCAGCCTCCCAGACCTGCTAGGTAAAGATGATGTTGAGACCTGCTCAACCTTTCAGACCTGCTGGGTAAGAATATCGGGAAACATGTCCCATCCTGCTGAGACCTGCTCAGCCTTCCAGACCTGCTGGGTAAAGATGATGTTGAGACCTGCTCAACCTTCTAGACCTGCTGGGTAAGAATATTGGGAAACATGTCCCATCCTGCTGAGACCTGCTCAGCCTTCCAGACCTGCTAGGTAAAGATGATGTTGAGACTTGCTCAACCTTCCAGACCTGCTGGGTAAGAATATCGGGAAACCTGTCCCATTCTGCTGAGACCTGCTCAGCCTTCCAGACCTGCTGGGTAAAGATGATGTTGAGACCTGCTCAACCTTCCAGACCTACTGGGTAAAGATGATGTTGAGACCTGCTGGGTAAGAATATCGGGAAACCTGTCCCATCCTGCTGAGACCTGCTCAGCCTTCCAGACCTGCTGGGTAAAGATGATGTTGAGACCTGCTCAACCTTCCAGACCTGCTGGGTATGCCCCCACTGTCGTTGTGGATAGTAGTCAGTCATGAATTGTGCTACATATGGCGACTTAAAAAAGGGTGGCCTAGTTAAATATAGGAGATTGATCCTTCAATAGTACAAGGTGGGACCGGGAGGTTCCGGACGAAGACAAGAAGAAACTGTCCGTGATTTGACACAGTTATTAGATCAGCCTTATCTGCTCAGAAATCCAGGTTCCTCCCTCATCAGAATCTGAATTTGTATCTCCTAAAAAACTTTGGCGATATCCAGGTTTACAACTCTCCGTCGGAAGGGATTTACCGAAGTCTAGCCTATTGTGAAACCTAGACCTGGGATTATAGAAACGTTGTAGGTGACCCAGCTCAATAAGGCGTCCAATTTCTTGCCCAAGCTGCCTACAATCTTCCGTATCATGCCCAATATCATGATGATAGAGGCAATATAATTGGTGGTTTCTCTTACGGATAGGTCCAGAAAGGGGCGGAGGTTCTTTTGCCATGGACTTTTTTCTCATATACGATAGAATATGGGCCTTAGAGGCCAGCAGCGAATTCCTTTCCTCTCCCCGGCCTCCTAGTCGAATCTTAACGGAGTATCTTTCCTGCAATGGTGCTTTGCCTTTGCTCTCGGCTTTCCTGCCATGTTTGAAAGGCAGGGAAGCTTTTTGATCATATCTCGATGTTTGGTGGCTAGGCTTTTGTTCTGGCCACTTTCTTTTCGCCATGGACCTTCTCTGGCGCCTGGGACAATAACCAGGCCGAGTAGGAGAATACTCCATGTGATCCAGTGGACGGGCGTTATGGAGACGGGGTCCGTTGGACTTTTCTACAGGCGCTTTCCCCTTCATCTCCCTTACCACTGCCTGGAAGACTTCCGGGTTTTGAGCCACGTAGGGAATGGCTCTCATGTACTCTTCATAGGTGAAAGCAACAGGGGTTGAAGATTCTCCACGCTCTGTAGAGTATTGATCCGTTTGTTGTTGAGAGGATCTTTGACTCCTCCTAGATGTCATGGGTTGTTTGGTCCCTTGACTGTCTCTGTTACTCATCTTCCTCTCAATAGCTCTCTCAGATGATTAGAAAGGTCTCTGAACAGTCGTTATGGAAACTTTGAGTAGCTGTTTTCTGTGTTAAAGGACTAAAAGGGCCCTCCTTCTAGCGCCAAATGATGAAGCCGGATCTTCACCAAGGGTCAAGATGACCTCGAATTAGCTTCGTCAGTTAACTCAAAGAATTCGTCAACTGGGATTGATGATGGAAAGCTGGAATAGCGCCAAATATCCTGCACAATGTAGCACAGGTCAGAGGTCCCGGGGGGTTGGCCCCGGGAAAAACCTTCCGACGCTCAAGTCAGTTTGGGTCATATCTCAATGAGATTATAATGTAAGATGATGAGTTTGAGGTGTTCTCACAGTGTTTGCCGAGGAGCAGAAGATGTAGATAGACTTTTAGTGAAGTAGTCTGAACTCCTCAATTGGTCTCTCCCTTTTTCGTTATGGTTCCCTTGCTTTTATAGACTTTTCCCGCCTTTTCCTTCAGATCGTAGATAATAAGATAAGATCTTTGCTTGGGGCAGAAAGCCTAAAATGTAATAGGTCTGCTGATGTGATTAGTAGCCTGATTGATGTGTTCAATAGGTCGGCTTGGTTGATGTAACTGGCCGCTTATGACTTTTGGCGTATTCAGGTTGAATAGGCAGCTGTAGTCACTACGGTGAATATCCCCGTTTGAGGGTCCCATGAAATACTATCTTGGCAAGGTTAGTTTACTGTGGTACATAGTCCAACCTTACCGAAGTGTATAACGTGCTGTGGTACACAGCTGACCCTTGCCGAAGTGCTTGCCTTGCTGTGGTACACAACTGGATTTTCCCAAAGTGTAGGATTAGGCAGGGTCTGGATGAAGCGGTCTGAGAAGTAGTCATATGCTGAAGTTAGCGCCGAAGTGAAAACCTTGGCGTATTTGTTGGTTTGTTCCATTAAGGCACGGATGAAGCTGAATTGCCAAACTTTAGGCACTGTTCTGCCGAGCTGCTGTGCAGATGAGCTGCTGAATCGCTGAACTGCTTATCCGCCAAGCCTACTGAAGTCTGACTGTTATCGGCTAACGGATGTTTCAATCTTGGTTTATCGCTATTCAACACATCGTTTTGGTAAGATTGATGCTTTGTGATTTTGAGGTCACGGGTTCGAGACGCAGAAACAGACTATTACACAAAGTGTAGGGTAAAGATGCGTATATAAGATTGCAAAGCGATACGGCCCCCTCCGGATCCTACGAAAACGTTGGAACCTAGTGCACTAAGAACACCCCGTAGAGTTTTCTTCTTCTTTTTTCCTTTGATAATATGTCCTCTCATGAAGCTGTTTGAGGGCTGTCAATTTATTACGCCGCAATTCGTCACTATGACGTTATCATAATCTAATCAATGAGATTATACCCTTTCCTTTTTCTTTGATAATATAATAATATAAACAGAAAGAAACCGACAAGATCTAACAAATATAAGCAAAATTAAGAATTCGTCAAAATTTTAAAAATATTTACACAAAATTTGTTAAATCCCGCAGATGGTTGGCAAAAGAGAATGAATATTAAGAGAACCCAAGTCCCATGTGCAAACAATTATGTTTATTAAGTCAGTGAAGCCTACCAATGAATATTAAATGTCAAAGAAATGTGTCATCTTGCTTGATCCTGAAAGCTAGTTGAATATTTCAAAAGGAAATTTCCTAGAAAGAAGCAAAGTTGTGCGTTGCAAATGGTGTAGTTTTAAAATCTCACAATTGGGAGACAGGAGCTCGAATTTAGGCCTGTCAAAACTTACCAGATATCCGACATCCGAATTCGAATTCGGCTGTCCGAATCGAATATGGTAAGAGCTGTACATTTGTTTCACCGTATTCGAATTCGTATCCGAATAGTATTAGAAAAACAAATACGAATATGGTATAATCATTACCGTATCCGAATATCCGTATCCGAATAGATATTTTTAAAATTAAATAAAAATATATAATAAAATATATAATAATATATAAAAAAATATGTAAAAATATTTATTTTTAAAATTTTAAAAAAATATATATGAAAATATGTATACGGCCGCTATACCACTGTTGTAAATTTGATGATTTCGAATTCGGATATCTGGATTCGGATATTCGAACAAATTTGAAATAGATATAATACGGATTCGGATATCCGGCACCGAATTCGAATCCGAACAAATTCGAATTCGGATGACTTCCTAAATATCCGTCCGGATTCGGATACGAATTCGGATATAGTTAGACAAAAACGAATTCGAATACGGATACTGTGTTACCGTATTCGTTTTATCCGTTTGACATCCCTACTCGAATTCTGTGATATCGAATTTAGTTTCTTTGTTTATATTCGTGTTTTTTTTAAAAAAAAAATGGGATAATGTTGTTGTTGTATTCATATTTGTATCTTTTCTAGTCGATCATCATTTATTTTGATATTGCAGACCTCCATTTATTCTGATGATCAAAAAAATATATTGGTTGCTTTCTATCTTATATGTTGTTACGTAAAGACATAATTTATCGCTGGTCTAAGGACGGGCAAATGGTTTACATAAGGAAAAAAAATTGCATCAAAAGTCAGCGTCAATATATAGACGCATCAAGATCAAATAGTTAAAATGTTTACCTAAAAAAAAGAAAGTTAAATGTTGAATATTCGTATATCATTCGTCATAAGGATGCCTTGACTTGGGATGTACGTTTCTTACGATTATATATAGTTCTGAACTGGCTGCGTTTCTTATATTATGAAGTAGCAGGTTATCGACAATATGGAATTTTTATTATGGATCATCAGGAAACAACCTCTGTGTGTTTCTAACACATATGTATTATTGCGTACATCCGATCTCCCATACCCCGCTATAAGCAGAAGCCTTTAAGGCCATGGGTAATGTTGTTGTATCTATAGTTCTAAACTCATTTCCATTATTAATGGAGTCAAAAACTCTTCCTTAACTTTGAAATATAATAGAATAAAGCAAAATGATTCCCTAAATGGGATGCGCTTCTTATATTGTAAAATATCAGTTGATCGATACAGTTTGACGCAATTTTTATTATGGATCATTCGTAAACAACTTCTATGTGTTTATAACACACTGATATAGAATATCTGACCTCTATATCTCGCTATAGGCGGGAGGAACTCAGATAATTGAGCAATGATGTTGTATCTATCGTTCTAAACTTATTGCTGTTTTTTCTAATGTTGAAGAACTAAATTATTTCTTTATTTCACAGCTTTTTATTTCGTCTTTTTGGGGGTAGGAGTGTGGAGGGAGGATATTTAGAAATGATAGACACATTTATGTTAAGTGAACATAACGTGCATTTAATGTTAGACATGCTCAATAATAGGAGATAAGATCACTTCACTCACTTTTTCCTCACCCCACGCGTCAACGCACGACATGTGGTAGCATGTGGTGGGTTCATCTAGTCTTACCATCCACCACTGTTGTCATGTGTCGCACGGTGACGCATAAGATGAGTGATTTGAGATGAGAGGATCCTACCACAATAATAGAAGTCAAATGGCCTAACTTTATTTATTAATGACCGTAAAAAAAGGGTGCCATTCAGTTGTTGGTAGCCTTACAATATTCAGAATATATTATTATTTATTCAACTTTACCTTATCCTTTATTAGTTTAGCAAGTTGAAGTGACAACAAAAGCTACGTAATCCTTCCCAAATCCTTGTATTAAACAATTAAACATTGGTGAAATAACCGCTATTATTATTTTTAAAGAAATAATAAATACCTTCAACTTTCAAAAGATATTACTATGAATTAAATGATGCAACTAGAACTTAAGCACGGCAACGTCACTCGTCTCCCACCTCCGACAGTAGTTTCAACTGAAATCACACGTCGAGCACGTAGTCTACAATACGTAGTGAATAGTCTTCAAAGGAATGTAGCAGCTATAGATGTGGACTGACTTGTCTTGTTAAACTTTGATGTAATTTGTGAATTATTTTATTGTCAACTGAAATCACACGCCGAGCACGTAGTCTACAATACGTAGCGAATAGTCTTCAAAGGAATGTAGCAGCTATAGATGTGGACTGACTTGTCTAGTTAAACTTTGATGTAATTTGTGAATTATTTTATTGTCAACTGAAATCACACGCCGAGCACGTAGTCTACAATACGTAGCGAATAGTCTTCAAAGGAATGTAGCAGCTATAGATGTGGACTGACTTGCCTAGTTAAACTTTGATGTAATTTGTGAATTATTTTATACTCAATAAATCGATCCTTTCTTCGGGAATGATGCAACTAGAACTTTAAAGATAAGGTATTGATTGTTATATCCTTTAATCATTTGATATATATTTTCAAATTTTGCAGGTCGGAACAAAAAAGAATAACATCTAATAAAGGTACTTATCAAAGATTGGATAGGATACTAAATTTTGCTGACATATCTCATCTGATATTCAGGTGATAGATTATATCTAAACTTAAGTGCCACAGTAAGGGTATTTGGGTCCTGCCATAAGCTTCTTATACCGAAATGAGTTTGAGCTCACACACTTTGTAAATATCGAATTTTAGATTTTTCATCTAAAAACGACTAAATGATCTGACTTATATTATTTAAAAAAGTCCCCATGACATAGCCTAACTGGTTCCGAGCAGTGATTCTCGAAAGGGAGGTCAGAAATTCAATTCTTGCCAAAGGCAAGAAAGCCCCTTCCCGGCAAGTGCATAGTGTGGGAGCTCCTTGACCTGTAGGCTTGCCTGCAGTACTGAGGGCTCCTTATGCAGACTACTGGCTCCTTATGCACACTACTGTGTAAATGACCAAGCTCCTGCTAGCGGGCCGTTGGATAACTGATTTACATCCCTACATTACCTTTGGGACTGATAAACCATAACTAAATCGTCTGTTAGTCAACAACAGTCAACGGTCCAACTCTAGTAGCTCAGCACTGCAGTTCAGAAGTTTAGCGCCTAAGCATGACTGTTCAGTCTTGACTGCACCTCAGCGGGGTATCATGACGCCCTTATAACATCAAAGAATATGCCGAGGGTTGCACCTCGGCACCAACCTCAGTTTATGTCCAATTGCCGCACTTCAGACCACTTCAGCTAGGCAAGGCCTAGTCATGCACTTCAACAAGGCTTGATCTTGCACTTCGGCAGAGTTCAGTTGTGCACTTCAGCAAAGGAATCAAGTACGATATTACCTTATGGGACCATCCAACAGAAGTGCAATTCAAATATAGTGACTACAGGTGGTTATTCTTTCTGAACACGCCAAGGTCACAATAGCCGGCCTATTAGTCACATCAGTCAGACTACCGATCACATCATCAGACCTACAGCGTCCTATGCTTTCTGTCCTAAGTAAACATCAAATCTGCTACCCGGAGCCTAATGTGGGAAAAAGGGCCATAAAAGCAAACCAATTGGGACAAGAAAAGGATCCGAAATTCAAACATTCATACTCTAAAGCAAATTCATATATTTTGCTCCTCGGTATATACTGTGAGAAATTCTTAACTCACCTTCTAAATTATAATCTCAGTGAGATATGGCCCAAACTGACTTGAGCGTCGGAAGGTTTTTCCCGGAGCCAACCCCCCGGGACCTCTGACCTGTGCTTATTTGTGCAGGATATTCTAGAGGCTATTCCAGCTAAAACTTTCAATCCCAGTTAACAACTCTTCAAGTTAACTGACGGAGCTGATTTAAAATCGTCTAGACCCTTAGTGAAGATCCGGCTTCATCAGAGACTAAGTGTAGCAGGTATCTTTAGTGGTTGAGGTTCAACCTTATATTATTTTAAAAAACTTTTCAGAATGTAACGGTAGAGTCATCCGTTTACATCCAAGGATAATAAATTTTGGGGGTCAATCGCGTCTGGTCAATTTAGGCAGCTTGAAAGAGGCAGAAAAGATGCCCGCGAGATCCGAGGCTGGTAGGAAGAACTTGTCAACTATGAAAAAGCATATCCTCCTGATCGCGTCTCAAAGCTTTCATACGCGTACAACTAATAATAACAATAGTCATAAATTTATATTGAATAAAAGATAAAAGAAAAGTAAACAAGAAAGAAAATAATAATAATATAATAATAACAATAATGAATGATTTTTTATACACACAGAAATTAAGACCAAGATTCAAATCCTAGTAATTAACAGGAAATGATTTTTTTCCCAATGCTGCTACGTATTAGTACCGGTACAAATTAGTGACGAAGCCATAATATACACACATATATATATTAACACTATATATATATATGTATGTATGTATGTCGGGAAACAAAGTAGTCATGGTCAATTGACTAATGAGTGCTTTCAAGAAAACAAAAATCAGACTTTCATGTCATGTTCAATAAGGAGTTTGACGAGTAGAGTAATTTAATAAAATAAAATTTGAAATATCAGTATCCCATAAATACCGGCATTTGCTCCAAGGGGCAAGGTTCAGATCACGTTAGATAGAAAGTGAGACAAAATATCAAGTCTTCAATCAACGTTGCCACGTGTACAAGAAACTTTTTTTTAAAAACAAAAAAATTTAAACCTTTTATTTTTTTATATACGTGTCAGTATGTGATTGAAGACTTCAAGTCTTACCTGAATTTCTGTCTCTCCCCATCTAAACCGCACGGGGAACTCCATTGAGAAACACCGGACGTCAAGGGATAACGAATCAGAAGGAGCCAGCCAAACAAGGCATTCTTGTTGGAAAGAGATTTTACGTTATTTCGAAGATATATAAAAAGTACGTAGTAACACATAATAGATTGAAGTAGTGTCACATTTTTATGGGTTTTATGTGTATAATATATGTAATTATAAGATTGGGTACATTAAGGAAAAATAGTCCAGATATTCCTATGTAAAAATAATAATAACCACAGGATTACAATATAATTACGTAATACAATAAATCAAATCATAATTTTTATACGCTCCTCAAGATAGACCTCGATGAGTGATTTCAATCTCTTCCACCAAACAATATGAAATGAGTACCAGATAAAGGTTTAGTCAATAAGTCTGCAACTGGTAATGAAACACCGGGTTGGAACACAAAGGAATAGTAACAACATTATAACAATATATGAAGGGCATACACAGAAGATGCCAAGCTCGATGAGAAGAGAATAAACCTAATTTGCCCCCAGAGCTTGGTTCAGTTGGTACTCGGGTTGGGTATTGCCAACAAGAGAATAAACCTAATTTAGTTCAGCTATTGTAGACGCAACGTCGCAATATTCCGCTTCAGTGGATGAATGAGACACTGGTGTATTGTTTCTTTATAACAAGATATAAAAGATTACCTGAGAGGTGTCTCTTCACCCCCCCCCACACTGTTATACCTCGAAAATTTTCGAGTTAGCCGTTATATAGTAATTTAAAACTAGAGCAGTCGTTGAGTGTATCGACCTTCGAAATTAAATTAGTCGTAGCGAGTTGTGTATACTCAAGTGATTTATGATCTTAAATGGAGTGTTAAATATATATATATAAGGGATAAAGATGGATGGATAAACAAAACAAAATAATGACCATAAATAAAATATATAGGAAATCAAAAAAATAAATAAATAAATAAAATACGATGGATAAGGATAAAGTAAAAAATAAAAAAATAAAAAAAAATAAAAAAAGATAAAAGGGACGTGAAATGGGGGAGAAACTGCCTCCCCCAATTTCAGCAATCAAAAGCAAATGGGCAGGGGGGGTTTCGGCTGAAAGAGAACCAAAAAAAAAAGAATAAGTAGGGAGAGGCTGAGGAAATAGAGCGGCAACAGGGGGAAAGAGAGAGAAAGAGAGGGAAGAAGAAAAGAGAGAAGAAGAAGAGAATGAAAGGGGAAGCTGGGTTTCTCAATCTACGCGCTAGTCCGTATACCTGTGTAAACTGTCTGCATTCAGGTAGGTTCCTTTTTTCCCCTCCAATTGGTACAAATTCCAGCATGCTTTGGTGATATATTATGTGTTTATTGTTTTTAATTGTTGAAATCTATGCTATGTTGCTTGATCTGTGAAAAGCATGAGTTTTGATTACTGTGGAATGCCTTTGATTACTGCGTTTGATTACTGTGTTTGATTATTGTGGAATGCTGCGTTTGATGACTATGGAATGCGTATATGTTTTGCGTGGACTGGATTTGATTTTAGGGAAAAATTTGATAATCAAAATAGTAAAACTGCTTTGGTTTTGATTTTAGGGAAAAAATTTGATAATCAAAATAGTAAAACTGCTTTGGTTTTGATTTTAGGGAAAAATTTGATAATAAAAATATTAAAACTGCAACTTTGCGCATTCGTGTGGAATGCTGTGGAATGCTGCGCAGAAGTCGCGTGCTCTGCGTCTCTGATTTGATGTTAAGGATGAATTTGATATCAAAAGAATTTCTAGGATTTATTTTATTGATGTTATTTAATTGATTAAAAATAGTATTAAATATAGGAAAAATATAAGCAAATATCAGAAAGTCATAAGTAAATTGCAGAAATTATAAAATACTGAAATTAAATGATCTTCATCAAATTTCTGCGTAGCGGGCCGATTGTACGCAGGTCTGGCTCATTTTCTTAATATATATAAAATAAAATAAAATAAAATAATCTACTGAGCCGACCGCGGGCCGGGCCGAATGGCCAACGGACCGGGCCCCAGTTGGCTCGCCTAATTAAACAAAAAATAAAAATAAAAATAATATAATTCTGAATTTCTGGAAATTTTATAAATGTTACCTAATTAATTTTAAATAGTAATAATTATAAAAAAAATAAATAAAATCAGAAAATTTTATATAAATTCCCGAAATTATAAAATGCTGAGATTAAATTATTTTTAGTAAAGTTCATTAATTGTGATAATTCATTTAAATTGGATAATTGGGTAATAAATAGAAATAAATTAGGAAAAGAATGAGAAAAAATATAGAAAATGCACAAAAAATGTATACAAGCCATGAAAAAATAGGTTTAATGTCAAGCCACATTAAATCATTACTCGGATAATAAATGAACCTAGATTTGAGTGCCGGAGGATGGTGAGGATGGGCCAGGGGCCTCAGACGATCTTTAAATGAACCTAGATTTGAGTGCCGGAGGATGGTGAGGATGGGCCAGGGGCCTCAGGCGATTGTGTTTTTGCATTCATGGCACGTGCATTGCATTGATGGCGGGTCGTGACGTACGGGTCACGGGCGCTCAGGATGGTGTACGGTGGCGGGGCCACGACACTCAGGATGGTGTGCGATGGCGCGGTCACGCACACTCAGTATGGTGACTGTGGGGTGTACAACCTGCAGCCACTCAGTAGGACCCGGGTTCATGCATTGCACGGTGGAGATATCAGCATTCTGTGTGACATGACTTTGTTGCGTGTGACATGCATAGTAGGACATGCATCACGATGTTGCGCATTCTTTATCTGGAGTGAATTACTCCGCAGTCTTTCATATGCTTATGTGATATCATGTTTTATGTGTTATGTGTCATATCATTTTAGTATGCTAGTCTTTTACGAGTTGGAGGCATGTGCCTACTGGGTGATTTCCCGTCACTCACCCTACTTCCCCCCCCCCCACCAGGTGAATACGAAGAAGCGTGCGATTATGTCTTTGCTGAGGACGGGGCTGACATAATAGTACGAGCAGGCTGATGGTCGCACATAGGATATGAAGAGACCTTGCGGCTGTCTGTCGTTATTTTATTGGGGTTTCATCAGACACTACCCTGTTTAGACTGATAGCATTTAGAGGTTGACACTGTGACTTTATTACCATCACTGATGTAGTATTTTATTGAGGATTTCTTGGTCCATGTAATTTGATGTTATGGTAATTCGTTTCCGCGAAAAATTTCTACGTCCTTTCGGACATGTTGGAAATTGATTTGACGCTTTGTATTCTCCTCAGTGAGATACGGCGGGTGCACTGTTCCCGATGATAGTGTTCGAGAGCGGGGCGCTACAGGTGGTATCAGAGCCGAGGCTTCAGATCCGCCTCGGGAACGCAGGATTAACTAGATCACCTAGACATAAGCTATGATCTCCCCCTAGGAATGCCAATTACACACTAAATAAATGAAGTAGACCTAAGTTATGATCGGGTTATGGGAGGTGTGTGTCGTTGGTGAGCTTTCTCTATTTAATTACTGTTGTACCCCTGAACTTTTGCATGAGCCCTGTAAATGCTCAAATCTCATTATTACTCCCATCTATCCAAATTCTCGTCAAGGTTCGCATGAAATCCAAGAAAATACTATCGTGTCGTGAACGATCTGGCAAACGAGGCAACGGTGATTATGGTAATGATCACCAGGATCAGGGGGTCATCCTCCAGGCATCGGCCGACACCATAGCCACCACCTTGGCGCAACAGCGACTGTAGATTACGCAGTGCCAGTAGCAGATGAACTAGCGTCTTCCGCCGCTGGCGCCAATGGATGTGAGATTCTACTACATGGAAATGCAGGATGTTTTACAAGTGGGGGCACTGAGCAGAGGCCGGTACCACCATCACAGCAGAATAAAAAAAACAGCTTAAAAGAAAGCAAGGATCAGTGCACAATCCACGTGAATGGCTGATACGGACAGCTGAAAGAATGGCGACGTCATGGTGGAGTTCAACCGCCGGCGATCAGGCATCAATGACTCATCATCAGTACAGATGATGTAATTAGAGATAAAAGATCAGAGTTGCGCAGCGGAAGCGTGGTGCGGCCAGCTGCTACATGAAATTCGTTTAAGAATTGGGTGGCCAGCTGCTACATGGAATTCGTTTGAGAATTTTTGTCGATACTGGTGTCCTTGACCAGATGAAAGCATAAGAAGGCAAAGTTCGAGTGAACAGTTGATATCGACAAATATATCAACAAAGCTTCGTTGAGCCAAAAAAAATTGATAATAATATTAGTAAAAAAAACACAAGACCATAACACTCGATGTTGCTAATTAACTATATATACATGCACTAATTAACACCACATACTTTAACGACCTAGTTCCCCATATCAACCATGTACTAGAACATTAACATACAAGATCCAACATAATTACTACAAGAGATATAATACAGTACACAAAAAAAAAGGAATATCACATAACATAATGGACTATAGATATACAACGACATAAGTCAACAATATATATATACACGCACGCACACATATACATACATATACGTAAAAATATACACGTATACATATGCATACAAGGAGACCACACAAAAATACAGAATAATAGGTGAAAGCCAACAATATATATAGAATACGATAACAACATAAGAGTAGTGGACGAAATGATGATGATGATGATGATGATGATGATGATGATGATGATAATAATAATAATACGATAAGTCAAAATTATAATTGCTAAATGACAACAAATAACACTGTTACGAAGAATATAGTAACATATGCTTTTCATACAAGACATGGGATACGATATAGTATACAATTGCAAGTTTTAAAACAAAACATTAGCATACCCAAGTGAAATAAGCATGCTAAAAATGAGTTAGGAACGACATGGTATGGCATGACATCGAAAAAGAAAATAATAATGAAAAAAATAGATTAAAGTATAAACAACTTAATAACAGGACACAAAAAAAAGGAACAAACAGTGATATATATCGTACTTGAACACAAAAAAAATTATATATGTACATTACAATAAGATCTAGGCATATATACATTTCTTTCATCGTAACTTATATAACGATATTTATACGACAATAAGATAAGCTAATACGAAAAATATAGAGTCCATGTGACAAATATGATTAACAACTAACACTAGTACAAAAGAGAGATCACGATAAATAAAAACTAAAATAAACTCGCATAGCGTGTGTTCCGCTTAAAACTCGACTAACAAATAACATGAACATAATACATGTGACAACTACAGATAACGTTTGTGAATTCATGAACTACTTGTGATGCATAAGACATATATGTGAATACACAACCCACTATATGTCTATACCAAACATGTAAAAAAAATAATAAGACAGAAAAAAAAACAAACAAAAACAAAACAAACAATTAACAACCTAACCATTAAAACGACACACATATTAAAACTCGTGTATGCAGATGGATGCAATGGACGGAGCTCAGTTTGAGTATTGCATTCCATACCCAGACCAATGAGTGGCCAAAGAAGACGATACAAACATTGAAGGACATGTTGAAGACCTGCGTCATTGATTTCTAGAGAAACTGGGATGGTATGATCAAGTTAATTGAGTGCTCCTACCACAACAGCTAGCGCCATCGGCATGGCGCCATTTAAGGCGTTCAACGGGCGTAAGTGCAGATCCCCAGTCCAGTGAGACGAAGTTGGAGAGCGTACTATTACTGGTACACAACTGATCAAGCAAACCATGGAGAAGGTAAAACGGATTCGGAAAAAGACTCAAGGTTGCCTAAGACATAAGTAAGTGTTGGGCAGATTCGAAGAGACGTCTCCTGGAGTTTACTATCAGGGTAATGGTTTACCTAAAGGTATCGCGTATGAAAAGAGTTGCACGCTTTGATCTGAATGGTAAGCTAATGCCTCGTTACATTGGTCCTTACGAGGTGCTCAAAAAGATTGGTTCGTTAGCTTACCGTTTGGCGTCACCTCCGAGCAATAGCCAAGTATACAAAGCATTCCATGTCTCTCAACTGAGAGAGTATGTTTCGGATCCGAGTCTTGCATTGGACGCCTAGCCTTTGAAGATCAGACCGGATGCGTCATATGAAGAGACTCCTGTCCGGATCATAGACCGCAAAGATCAAGAGTGAGAAGGACAATCATTCCATATGTCAAGGTATAATGGGGAGATCATAAGGAAAAGGAAGCAACACAAGAGCTGGAATATTAGATGCGGAGCTTTATCCGTACCTCTTCGATTAAGGTACGTCAAGTTTCGATGACGAAACTTCTTGTAAGGTGGGTAGGATGTTATACCTCGAAAATTTTCGAGTTAGCCGTTATATAGTAATTTAAAACTAGAGCAGCCGTTGAGTGTATCGACCTTCGAAATTAAATTAGTCGTAGCGAGTTGTGTATACTCAAGTGATTTATGATCTTAAATGGAGTGTTAAATATATATATAAGGGATAAAGATGGATGGATAAACAAAACAAAATAATGACCATAAATAAAATATATAGGAAATCAAAAAATAAATAAATAAATAAAATACGATGGATAAGGATAAAGTAAAAAATAAAAAAAATAAAAAAAATAAAAAAAAAAGATAAAAGGGACGTGAAATGGGGGAGAAACTGCCTCCCCCAATTTCAGCAATCAAAAGCAAATGGGCAGGGGGGGTTTCGGCTGAAAGAGAACCCAAAAAAAAAAGAATAAGTAGGGAGAGGCTGAGGAAATAGAGCGGCAACAGGGGGAAAGAGAGAGAAAGAGAGGGAAGAAGAAAAGAGAGAAGAAGAAGAGAAGGAAAGGGGAAGCTGGGTGTCTCAATCTACGCGCTAGTCCGTATACCTGTGTAAACTGTCTGCATTCAGGTAGGTTCCTTTTTCTCCCTCCAATTGGTACAAATTCCAGCATGCTTTGGTGATATATTATGTGTTTATTGTTTTTAATTGTTGAAATCTATGCTATGTTGCTTGATCTGTGAAAAGCATGAGTTTTGATTACTGTGGAATGCCTTTGATTACTGCGTTTGATTACTGTGTTTGATTATTGTGGAATGCTGCGTTTGATGACTATGGAATGCGTATATGTTTTGCGTGGACTGGATTTGATTTTAGGGAAAAATTTGATAATCAAAATAGTAAAACTGCTTTGGTTTTGATTTTAGGGAAAAAATTTGATAATCAAAATAGTAAAACTGCTTTGGTTTTGATTTTAGGGAAAAATTGATAATAAAAATATTAAAACTGCAACTTTGCGCATGCGTGTGGAATGCTGTGGAATGCTGCGCAGAAGTCGCGTGCTCTGCGTCTCTGATTTGATGTTAAGGATGAATTTGATATCAAAAGAATTTCTAGGATTTATTTTATTGATGTTATTTAATTGATTAAAAATAGTATTAAATATAGGAAAAATATAAGCAAATATCAGAAAGTCATAAGTAAATTGCAGAAATTATAAAATACTGAAATTAAATGATCTTCATCAAATTTCTGCGTAGCGGGCCGATTGTACGCAGGTCTGGCTCATTTTCTTAATATATATAAAATAAAATAAAATAAAATAATCTACTGAGCCGACAGCGGGCCGGTCCGAATGGCCAACGGACCGGGCCCCAGTTGGCTCGCCTAATTAAACAAAAAATAAAAATAAAAATAATATAATTCTGAATTTCTGGAAATTTTATAAATGTTACCTAATGAATTTTAAATAGTAATAATTATAAAAAAAATAAATAAAATCAGAAAATTTTATATAAATTCCCGAAATTATAAAATGCTGAGATTAAATTATTTTTAGTAAAGTTCATTAATTGTGATAATTCATTTAAATTGGATAATTGGGTAATAAATAGAAATAAATTAGGAAAAGAATGAGAAAAAAATATAGAAAATGCACAAAAAATGTATACAAGCCATGAAAAAATAGGTTTAATGTCAAGCCACATTAAATCATTACTCGGATAATAAATGAACCTAGATTTGAGTGCCGGAGGATGGTGAGGATGGGCCAGGGGCCTCAGACGATCTTTAAATGAACCTAGATTTGAGTGCCGGAGGATGGTGAGGATGGGCCAGGGGCCTCAGGCGATTGTGTTTTTGCATTCATGGCACGTGCATTGCATTGATGGCGGGTCGTGACGTACGGGTCACGGGCGCTCAGGATGGTGTACGGTGGCGGGGCCACGACACTCAGGATGGTGTGCGATGGCGCGGCCACGCACACTCAGTATGGTGACTGTGGGGTGTACAACCTGCAGCCACTCAGTAGGACCCGGGTTCATGCATTGCACGGTGGAGATATCAGCATTCTGTGTGACACGACTTTGTTGCGTGTGACATGCATAGTAGGACATGCATCACGATGTTGCGCATTCTTTATCTGGAGTGAATTACTTTCCGCAGTCTTTCATATGCTTATGTGATATCATGTTTTATGTGTTATGTGTTATATCATTTTAGTATGCTAGTCTTTTACGAGTTGGAGGCAGGTGCCTACTGGGTGATTTCCCGTCACTCACCCCTACTTCCCCCCCACCAGGTGAATACGAAGAAGCGTGCGATTATGTCTTTGCTGAGGACGGGGCTGACATAATAGTACGAGCAGGCTGATGGTCGCACCTAGGATATGAAGAGACCTTGCGGCTGTCTGTCGTTATTTTATTGGGGTTTCATCAGACACTACCCTGTTTAGACTGATAGCATTTAGAGGTTGGCACTGTGACTTTATTACCATCACTGATGTAGTATTTTATTGAGGATTTCTTGGTCCATGTAATTTGATGTTATGGTAATTCGTTTCCGCGAAAAATTTCTACGTCCTTTCGGACATGTTGGAAATTGATTTGACGCTTTGTATTCTCCTCAGTGAGATACGGCGGGTGCACTGTTCCCGATGATAGTGTTCGAGAGCGGGGCGCTACACACACCCTCGCCCCTTTGCTCACCGTCCGCCACATGGCAGCAAAGTGGGATGGTGAGGCTGGATGTGAGTGACACTCGTCTAGTCTCACCACCCTACCTTCCTGCCACGTAGCGGGCGGTGGACAAGTGAGTGAGGACGTGAGTGGTGAGGAGATCCGGTCCCGGATAAATGATGTAGGCACTAATCGAAGCGTAATCATTTTTTACTATCAGTCCAGTGAACATCAAAGAATGCATGCAATGACAACGGAGAATGCGGATGAAGATACAAACCATGACCATGTTCGCCAGCTAAAAATCAAAGAAGACGTTTTACAGCCGGCCAAAGCTCAATTTTGGGATGATGGACAAATTGAGATAATTTTTTGACTGAATAAGAAACATCTCCACGTGTGAGACACAAGTACTAAAGGCTTATGTGCGCATAGAAGGTGCCAGCTGGCCAGCCCTTTACCACTTCGTGTGCTGACCCGAGGGCGAGGGGGATTTAGTCTGGCTAATGCCGGGATACCTCCTAAGGGGCAACCTTTTTTTTTAAAAAAAAAAGGCTATCAACAACGGAATGATACTCAGCTGGATCAATCAATGCCTTACCAGAATGAATGCTATGTTGTAACCGTAAGTTTTTGAGGGAAAAAAAAACTTAAATTGAAATTAATGAAATTATATTAAATTTAAAATCTGAATTAAAAAAAAGAAACAAAAAAACCTATCATTAACTACACATAACCCCCCTCCCCTTGATTCCCGCCTCCACCCCATAAATTTCGCCCCTTCCACGGTTAAACCCCCAACCCCTTAATTTTAGCAGCATTTCGGCGCATTCGAATGAACCAGAAAAAAAAAAGAAGAGACAAGTAGCGTGAGAAGGAGCGGCCAGGAGGAAAGAGAAAGGAGAAAAAGAAAAGGGAGAAGAATTAAGTAGGCACACCCACACCGAATTCAATCACCTTGTCCGAGAATTCTCCTTGTGAAAGGTAGGTTACCGTTCCCTCTGTCGGATTGCTTTAGATTCTCTCGCATTCTGTTTTGATAATTATTTGATTATCAATGCATGTATATCTTTTATATGTTTATCATGGTTTCTTTATGTTATGGTATGGAAAATTACGTGTTTGGTCTTAGATATAGATCACATAGCAAATAAATAGGCCGGAACGGGTTCAGAACGTCAGAAAACACGCGTTTCAAAGGTGGCGCGTGGGGCCCACGCGCGGCCCTGGCGGCGCGTGCCGGACACGCGCTGATGTGTCCAGCGCCGTTTTGTTCTTCGCGTTATAATGAATCAAATGCCACTAGTTTGGGGTTAATCGGAGTTAACTAGACGAAGAAGTTATGAATTTTTTAAGAAAATTAAGATTTAAAGGAATAAAGGAAAATAATAAAGAAAATGAAAAAAAAAAGAAAACAGGTCGCTGGCCTGCCTTGACCAGCGGGCTAGGCCAGCCAGCGCGGGCCGACTACTGCAACAAATCATGACAATTCAGCCCAAATCACAATGAAGTAAAAAAAAGTGAAAAGGGCCGGCAGGCCAGAGGCCAGCGGACCACAATGGTGAAGGCGGACCGGACCACCTAAAATGGACACATGCCCGAAAACAGATTAAAAAAAGGCCTGATCTGTCATTGCTTTAAATAATAAACTAATAACTATTATTTAATAGATAATAGATAATCCAGTAAATTAAATATATATATATATATATAGTTAATAAAAAATATATATATATATAGCCAAGGAAAAGAAAATGGGTGTTGTCCACCGCACGAAGAGAAAACAAAAGAATTTATGTGTATTTAATTAATTACATTGATATTAAAAATGTTTTAAAAATAAGAAAAATTTAGAAATCCATTAATTACATTAAAATACAAGAAATAAAAATAGTAGGGAAAGATAAAAATAAATAAATGAAATATTTAAGTGCTTGAAAGCTTAGGAAAAATAAAATAAAATGTAGAAACCTAAAACAAAGTCTAGAAAGATAAAATAACGGTAGAAGATTAAATACAGTAATGAACCCCACGCAACATAGGGTAACTACGCAATATAGGTAATATGCAACATAGAACGGAGCATGCAACATAGGACAAACGGAAGTGTGCAAGTGTGACACATTCATGGCACGATCATTGCATTTGGCCTATGAGCCGTGTAGTCCTATGGGACGTGTGGCCTGACGAGGTGTGTGATGGGTGTTGGTAATAATGGTTACCTTCACCTAATAGAACCTGAGACATGCATAGCATAACATGGAAAAGAAAAAGCATAGCGTGTGATATTAAATGACTGCGTGTGGCACGGAGTTAGAAGAGCATGCATCATGAAGTTGCGCATTGCATTTTGTTATTGTTGTGATTATCGATGACCTTGTTCTTAAGTTGTTTCAGTGTTATGTTTTGGGTACGGATCGGGTTGGGTATGTGTTATTTCTTTATTTATGCTTTATTTGCTTTATTATTTATATGTGTATGTTTTATTGTTTTATTTATCTGCTACCTGCTTTACGTGCTTAAGTGTTTACCCGACTCAGTATGTGACAGTCCCTTTTTGGAAGAGACGGGTAACCTACGAGTGACTCACATCACTCACTCCTCCCTCACCACTCCTCCACAGGTGAACAGGATTAAGAGTATATATATTTATCGAGGATGGGACAGATTACGCAAGTCGGTAAGAGTGAGCTGGTCTTGAGAAAGGATCTTGTTGACCGAGAGCTTGTCCTTGTGATAGTCAGATAGACCTCAACCTAGGTTTATTGTTTGATATTAGTATTTCATACTTGACTTATTGGTTTCGTCAACCCTATACTTGATTTTATTCTGATGGATTTAATTTAATCAAGATATTTATTTCTTTAATTATCGTTTCCGCAAAAAATTTATGCGTCAGTTCTGACGTGTAAAGAAGTTTGAATGATGCTTTGTAATCCTCGTAGTAGGCTACGACGGGTGCACTACATGCTAAACGGTGAAATATTAGCAAGTGGCGTCAGCACTGGTTTGGCCTTCAGCATATTAGTTCGAGCCAAAATATTATAGAAATATTTGCATTGGGATAAATCAAAAGCACTAGAAGCATGAACAATCTCAATGTAAAGAAAATATATATGTCAATGGACCGAGATCCTTTAACAGAAAATCGGTGTGCAAGAACATCAATAAAATGCTGGACAACTGAAGGGTGAGAACGAATAGGTAAGATATCATCAACATAAACAAGAAGATAAATGATAGTACCGTGACCATTATACGCAAATAAAAATGTATAAGCACGTGAATGGACAAAGCCGGAGTCAATAAGAATTTGACGAAGATCTTGGTAGAAAGCTCATTGTGTCTGTTTAAGACGATGAATAGCTTTCCGAAGCTTGAAGACATGTGTTGGCTTATTACAACCAATAAAATCTTGAGGTTATGCCATAAAAACATCATCGTAGAATGTCCTGACGAAAAGCATTATTAATCTCAACTTGACAAAGGTATCACACACGATTTGACTGTGCGTTTGAGTCTGAGTAACAGACGTTACGCTTCTGTAAAATCGGATTTTTGATTAATAGTTGCCGATCTAGTTATACTTGTATCTTTTCGGACCTTGTTGGTTTTATTCTTGTCACCGAAAAAAGTCTACAATTAAAGGTAAGACTATTGTTTATAAAATTAATCCGGACTAAAGCAGGAAACTTCAACTATTTTAACAAGATATTATTGTGTGGGACATCTAAACAAATACTTTTATTGACAACAATTTAATTGAAAACTCAAGCCCCCTTGCATTTAACAATTTTACTTGAGAACTCAAGCCGCCGTGCATTTAAAGAAAATCGAAAATCCAGAGTCAAGGACTTGGTCCAATGTATTATTGTTTTAATATGAAGGATAGTATTTAATATGAAGAATAGCCTAATCATTAAAATTGAGAATTTAAAACCAACATATATAATGAAACTTTTGTGAATTGCAAGATTTATTTACTTCTGTAATGTGGCTTGTCTCAAATAATAATAGTTACGAAAAATTTCAAAAATACTCTCGAAGTGATTAATCAGTGGTTACTTCTTAACCTAACAAATATGTAATATACACGTTGGTCCATATATGACTTGTCAATACCATCGCACGCTTAACATAAACATTATTAGATGTCTTTATTTTACTGTACTACTATTTACTTTTTATTTTCTCCTGCAGTAATATAAAACCTTTCGCCAGTAATGATAATATTTATCAAAATTCGAGTTCATATGTAAAGATCCAAAACCTCACATCAGAAAAAAGAGGATAATGACATGATGTATAAGTATGTTTTTTTACTCCAGCGAAAATGAAAGTCTGCTTTGTTGACATTTAGTGGTCCTTGGTCATAGTGACGACGTCATGCCCGAACAGGAGCCAAATTTGGAATCGGCTGGACAAATTCGTATCCTTACAATTATGGTCTCAGAGTTGACTAACATCACTTAGGACAAAAGGGTCAAATCCAAGACGTTAGGGGGATTCTGCTTTCTTAGTAGAAGTACAATGAAGACATTGGTCTATTAAGGGGGATAAGATGTACAAAACCGAAAATCCCACGCCGAAAAGAAAGAATATGGTTGCATAATACATAAATATGACACATGTTCTAAATTTAAATAAGGATTAATCCTTTTCGAACAGTAAGGACGATAGTATGATTCACTAATACTTATAGTAATACTGCACCGCCGAGTCCAAACATCTGCAAAAATTGGAATCGACTAAACAAATCCAGGTCGTTACCTGATATCCTTGTGAATTTACAACTTTCAATTTTAATTCACCTCTCCAACTCTAAAATATTTCACACGCAACTTGAAAGAAACTACCCGAGCTTCCTTAGGAAGGTAAGATCCAGACATCAATAGTTTATTATGTTGAGATATAATATATGACTTATTTGGATGGACTATATTAACCTTTCTGGAACAAGTATCAATAATCCCCACTCCCTGCAAATGGTGAATGTAATTGACAATATTAACCCTTCTAGAGGACCAAGTATCCACTATATAAGCAGGCTCTGTTGTTCAACCTTTTCATCCCATTTCCTTTCCAAGATTTCACATCTCCAGCAATACCTTTTTCAGAAAGAAAAGCTTATCCAGAAAATTTATAACATCTTCTCCGATGGCCCCCACTAAGCTCTACATCATGTATGTGTTTTCTTCCTCTATTCATTCTCTCTTGTTCTTGAATCTTGATCAGTTGCGTTGACCATTTTTAACAGTTCTGATCTAATATGGCTCTCTCTCTCTCTATCTATCTCTATCTTTTTAGCTGTGTGTTTTTTGTGGGCTGTGACATAGGTCTCTGTTTCTGTCCAACCACAAATTTTTGATGGAAAAAAACAGAGCACATCCCCCCCCCCCTCTGTTTTGGTATTTGATTAGAAAATCTTATTTGTTCTTTCAGTTACTACTCCATGTATGGACATGTTGAGCGGCTAGCCCAGGAAATCAAGAAAGGAGCTGACACCGTTGAAGGTGTTGAGGCTACACTATGGCAGGTTAGTTAGAATAAAATTATTGCAAGATTGGCTGATTAGAATCAATCCATCAATAGAAATCTCAATTGGCAAACTGCAATTCAATAGGTTGCTGAGACCCTTCCGCAAGAAGTTCTTGATAAGATGTACGCCCCAAAAAAGAGCGATGTGCCTGTCATTCAAATCAATCAGCTTACTGAGGCCGATGGTTTCATTTTCGGTTTCCCAACTAGATTCGGGCTCATGCCAGCTCAATTCAAAGCATTTTTTGATGCAACTGGACAATTATGGAAAGAAGGAAAGTTAGTTGGAAAGACTGCTGGACTCTTCTACTCTACAGGAAGTCAAGGTGGTGGCCAAGAGACCACAGCGTAAGTACCATCAACTCTGTTTTTGTCCCCACTTTTCTATCTTTTGTGCTTTCTAATAAAAGGGAGTGAAAATTTTACTAAATTTTGATATCGACTGTTTTTCAGATTGACAACCGTGACACAACTAGCTAACCACGCAATGATTTATATTCCAATTGGATACACTTCTGGAGCTGGTATGGTGAACTTGGATGTAGTGAAAGGTGGTAGTCCATATGGTGCTGGAACCATAGCTGGAGCTGGAAGTCTAGCTGATAAAGGACCAAATGATATTGAACTTGAAACAGCTTTCCACCAAGGAAAGTACACCGCTGAAATTACCAAGAAGCTCAAGGCTTGACTTCAAATAAGAAATTAACATCCATCATGAGCACTCTACACAACTTGTCTACAAGCAAAGCTCATTCTTCTTTATATGATTTTCTATTTCAACTTGTATTATGTACTTTTGTTGTAAGCTAATAAATATACCTTGTTTTGTCGTGATATGCTTATTACCTGAGAAATTATGGAGTGAATTGGTATCATCATGGCTTGTGCATCTTACTTTCTGTGACTCGTAATGTTACTTTATTTACAAAGAAGCTATTTTGATGGACTAGTTGCTTATATAGGTAACTACATCTTTTATTCTCAAAAATGTTAATTATAAAGCCTTGTTAATAGCTACTTAGAAACGGCGTCCTCAGTACACTAGGCTCTCGCGTTTGCACATGGTCTTGGAAGGAGCCGGATTGCTTTACGATCTGATGTACGCATCTTTACCTTACAATTTGTGCAAGAGGCTGTTTTCGCGGTTCGAATCCATGACTTCAAGTCACAAAACATTAGCCTTACCAATTGCTCCAAGGCTCGTCTTCAATCGCTAGTTAGAAAGGTCATGTGTAAACGTTATACCATGAAACGTTAAGGGCGACTTTCTAAATCTACAATTTTCCGTTTCAAAATTCTATATTTGTCCAGATTATTAGTCGTATCATCACGTACAGAAAGTATAATCTGTTGGATAATATGGGTCGATATGGCTATCAAACATGGAATATAACAGTTTGACAGATTCGTCCAAGAACACCGTTATTATGCTAGGGAACACAAAATGAATCTGTAACAAAGGGTTCTAGAAAATGATGAATTTCATGAGAATTTGATATAGAATCAATTGAAAATCAACAAGAACAACAAACCAAAACAGCCGAGACGTGACTAGATTGTCACTGTCCTTAAAGCAATTTTGCCTCTACCGGTGAGCAAGGTAGTCTTCAGACAAATGCTTCCCAGGATATAACGGCTTACTTCCTTTCTATTGCTCTTAGAGAGAAAGTATTGAACTTGTTTAGTAGAAGTGAATGATAGTGAAAGGTAGAAGAAGAATGCTGCAGAGTTTTCACAAGAATTCAAGAGTTTTTCATGTATGTCTTGAAGATAGCAAAGCCTACTATTTATAGGCTTTGAGTTCACAAATTACAAGTTCACAAGACCCTTTTTCTGCAGATTTTTCCTCCATGGATCGGTTATGGACGTTCAATATGAAAGGAGATGTCATTTGGAGAAGAAGATGCATCTTTTGTGAACAGTCGGGCCACATTAGGCGCCTAATGTCACTTCGAACGACTGTACAAAATGACATCGAACGACTGTACAAAATGACATAGGAGCTTCATGTGACATCGAACGACACATTAGGCGCCTAATGTCACTTCGAACGACTGTACAAAATGACATCGAACGACTGTACAAAATGACATAGGAGCTTCATGTGACATCGAACGACCCATTAGGCGCCTAATGTCACTTCGAACGACTGTACAAAATGACATTAGGCGCTTCATGTCACATTGAACGCCTATACAAGGCGTTCGAAGTGTTCTGGAAGTGTTCCCGAACACTTCGAACGCCTACATTAGGCGCTTCAAGTGTCTGGAAGTATTCCAGAACACTTCGAACGCCTACATTAGGCGCTTAAAGTGTTTGGAACGCCCCCATTTCCTTCCATTCTTCATAAAACACTCCAAACTTCATCCAATCTCCTATCAATAGGTCACATATCACTATACAAGGTTGGATCACAAGATTTAAAGTACTTTTAAGTACTTTTCCAACAATCCCCCACATGATCCAAGCTTGTATAGTTTCAAACGAACGAACATAAACCAATCTTTTCACTATCAAACGAAGATAATGACATATAACGGAGCAGTGACAAACGTCTTGAACTGGCCGGTAGTACAATTTGCAGTTATATAAACGGAAATAGGGTGACAACCGTCTTGAACCACATATTTCACTACTGTTTATATGAACACACAAATGACATGCCATTATCTAACTTCTTACAAGTTCGCGGTGTGGTGCATTAAAGGCCCTGCACCCAATCCCAGGATTCATAAGTGCTCTAGAGAGTTTTCCAGGCTCTCATAGGAAGCGGCCCCACTTCCACACTTATATAGGTGATATTCATCAAGTGTGTACTACAACACACCACCATCTTTGATGGCTATGAATTATCCATTAAGAGATTTACATCTCACCCTCAAACATGCAGTGTGTACTATCCTCGAACATCAACATAGGAAGGGACATGTGTGATAGTACTTAACAGAACTCTTCTATGACGTGTTTTTACCACATTGAACTCCGTTTGTAGGATCTCTACTAATAGTGAGTTGGGTTCCTGTCATAGAGAGTTCACATCAGATGGAGTTAGTCCCATTCCTCTCGATGTTACGTTGGGTCTCTCTCATATACCTTGCATTGGCTATGTTTTACCCAAGGAATCTCATGATAGTGCACAATCTCATGAGAAATCCTTTCAGCGATTTTCTTTAACAAATCACTCAACATAATAGGATGATTTTCCACAAGTAAATCATTATACTTAAGATAATTTTTCTCTCAAATAAATCATCAAACTTAGATGACTCACCACCAAGCAAATTATCAAACTTAGGATGATTTTTGTCAAGCAAATCATCAAACTTATGATGATTTTTATCAAGCAAATCATCAAACTTGTGATGATTTTTATCAAGCAAATCATCAAACTTGGGATGATTTTTGTCAAGCAAATCATCAAACTTATGATGATTTTTATCAAGCAAATCATCAAACTTGTGATGATTTTTATCAAGCAAATCATCAAACTTGTGATGATTTTTATCAAGCAAATCATCAAACTTGTGATGATTTTTATCAAGCAAATCATCAAACTTGTGATGATTTTTATCAAGCAAATCATCAAACTTGTTTCTACAAACTGAATCTTACAAGCATGATCAATAGTATCATGAACGACCTTATCCAAGAGTCAGTTTTATCAGCAACAAATAATCAAACATGATGAACTCATCATAACATCTTACTAGTTAATTACATTCATATGCTTGCAACTATTATTCAATCATCACACTTCATTATCATCATCAAGCAAGCTTAACATGCTTACAAACATACAAACTTTTGATTACTAAACCTCATGAATCTTATCATGGTGTGTCATAAAGAGCAAGCAAGTCTATCACTCTTATAGACTTGGAACATTAATCATCAAACGAATAGAACAACATAGTGGCCATTACTTTGGCGTTTAAACGACACAAAAGTTATTTACATGCTCAACATTCACATGCTCAACATTCACATGTTCTAATAACTTTATTTTTAAAATGAAAGCACTAAAGGGCTAAACCCCACCATTTCAAAACCCCCACATTTCATCTCATTCAAATATGATCCCAAAGCATTTATTGCAACTTCAAGTTCTTCAAACAAACTTGAATTAGTAATCATCAAGCAACCCACAACAAGCTATGGTGTAATTCAAATCAAAAGTCTTTCAACTCCGAACATAGACTCAGCTCTCTATGTTACTTTGGAGTAAACTCCAACATCCTTCTTATGAGCCAAAACTCATAAGATACTAGCACTTTTGATCTTTCAATTATACCATAGTTTCAACAAATATCGTTTTCTAAAAGCTAACAATTATACCACAGAGAACAAATGTCTAAACTAGAAAATTGTATTTTCATAAGTTTATCTTCATCATAAACAATTAGTCTCAGCCAATCTATTTTCAACAAGAAACTTTATTCTTGAAGGAAGAAAGCAAGCTATCCAATCTTTCTCTCTTATATTTCTTATTCTTTACTGTAGAATACTTTTGTTATACACAAATAGCATTCTTCACATTTCAACTTCTAGGCCGATTTCTCTTTTCATGAAACTCCAAGTTGAAATGCAAAACAAATTACACACATTAGAACATGTATTTAACACCATATTTAATGAGATTAAATACATGCATCTATTTCTTCACAATCATACAAAACGTATTTCTTATGTCTTAGTATTTTCCTTTATTTTCTCAATAGATTAGCAAGACTCACGTTCTTGTCTCTCACCATGCATAATGCATGAAACGATTTCACATAAACTAGATGCAAATCTAATAAGACTCATAAATCACATATGCAGCACAAAACAAACATTAAAACTCTGGTTTAATAGCAACTCAGAAATCGTTCTTACATGTGTAAGAATATCACACATATTGCCAACTCCAGTTTTTGTAGACAAAGTTAACTTTAAGTGCATCTTCTACTATCCAAACTCTTGGATTCATAGTGCATCATTAAAGAAACTAAGCTACCTCTCTACTGGTTGCAATAAACTTGATAGATACAATCTATCATCCTTTCCGAGGAACTATCAACAAGATTACCTCATAGAAGACCGTTATGATCTCCTTATCCTCCATCATGTTGTTACTCCAAGAAACTTCTTTTCTTCATCTGTCACCAACGATCATGTTGGTAATTCTCTTATTTCTCTGTTCTTTGAGCATTCTTTGGTTGACACCAAATAAACTCTATTCTTGTAACACTTCTTTCCACGTGTATGCCGCTATCTCCACCTTGTTAGCCTTCTTCTTCATCATAGTGTAGGAGTTGCCTGCCCATGTCCTCCTATGGAATTTCATCAGTTGACGTTGAGCATGAAGACAACTAAATGACATCCACCCCACAGGCCGATGAAAATCGAAATAATATCTCATTCATCCCATTATGACAATAACGATTTTCTAAGATATTTTCATCAATGATTCAACCCCCACTCTTTGCTGAAAATGAGATTAAAGAATGACAAAGGAACAAGACTTCTTTATAAAACTTGTTTCTTTGTGTAGATCGAACTTGAGCATATTAGAATCCAAGAACTGTTTGGGAACCATATCAACTACGAAAATTTGCTTTAAGATTGTTGGATAATATGGGTCGATATGGCTATCAAACATGGAATATAACAGTTTGACAGATTCGTCCAAGAACACCGTTATTATGCTAGGGAACACAAAATGAATCTGTAACAAAGGGTTCTAGAAAATGATGAATTTCATGAGAATTTGATATAGAATCAATTGAAAATCAACAAGAACAACAAACCAAAACAGCCGAGACGTGACTAGATTGTCACTGTCCTTAAAGCAATTTTGCCTCTACCGGTGAGCAAGGTAGTCTTCAGACAAATGCTTCCCAGGATATAACGGCTTACTTCCTTTCTATTGCTCTTAGAGAGAAAGTATTGAACTTGTTTAGTAGAAGTGAATGATAGTGAAAGGTAGAAGAAGAATGCTGCAGAGTTTTCACAAGAATTCAAGAGTTTTTCATGTATGTCTTGAAGATAGCAAAGCCTACTATTTATAGGCTTTGAGTTCACAAATTACAAGTTCACAAGACCCTTTTTCTGCAGATTTTTCCTCCATGGATCGGTTATGGACGTTCAATATGAAAGGAGATGTCATTTGGAGAAGAAGATGCATCTTTTGTGAACAGTCGGGCCACATTAGGCGCCTAATGTCACTTCGAACGACTGTACAAAATGACATCGAACGACTGTACAAAATGACATAGGAGCTTCATGTGACATCGAACGACACATTAGGCGCCTAATGTCACTTCGAACGACTGTACAAAATGACATCGAACGACTGTACAAAATGACATAGGAGCTTCATGTGACATCGAACGACCCATTAGGCGCCTAATGTCACTTCGAACGACTGTACAAAATGACATTAGGCGCTTCATGTCACATTGAACGCCTATACAAGGCGTTCGAAGTGTTCTGGAAGTGTTCCCGAACACTTCGAACGCCTACATTAGGCGCTTCAAGTGTCTGGAAGTATTCCAGAACACTTCGAACGCCTACATTAGGCGCTTAAAGTGTTTGGAACGCCCCCATTTCCTTCCATTCTTCATAAAACACTCCAAACTTCATCCAATCTCCTATCAATAGGTCACATATCACTATACAAGGTTGGATCACAAGATTTAAAGTACTTTTAAGTACTTTTCCAACAATCCCCCACATGATCCAAGCTTGTATAGTTTCAAACGAACGAACATAAACCAATCTTTTCACTATCAAACGAAGATAATGACACATAACGGAGCAGTGACAAACGTCTTGAACTGGCCGGTAGTACAATTTGCAGTTATATAAACGGAAATAGGGTGACAACCGTCTTGAACCACATATTTCACTACTGTTTATATGAACACACAAATGACATGCCATTATCTAACTTCTTACAAGTTCGCGGTGTGGTGCATTAAAGGCCCTGCACCCAATCCCAGGATTCATAAGTGCTCTAGAGAGTTTTCCAGGCTCTCATAGGAAGCGGCCCCACTTCCACACTTATATAGGTGATATTCATCAAGTGTGTACTACAACACACCACCATCTTTGATGGCTATGAATTATCCATTAAGAGATTTACATCTCACCCTCAAACATGCAGTGTGTACTATCCTCGAACATCAACATAGGAAGGGACATGTGTGATAGTACTTAACAGAACTCTTCTATGACGTGTTTTTACCACATTGAACTCCGTTTGTAGGATCTCTACTAATAGTGAGTTGGGTTCCTGTCATAGAGAGTTCACATCAGATGGAGTTAGTCCCATTCCTCTCGATGTTACGTTGGGTCTCTCTCATATACCTTGCATTGGCTATGTTTTACCCAAGGAATCTCATGATAGTGCACAATCTCATGAGAAATCCTTTCAGCGATTTTCTTTAACAAATCACTCAACATAATAGGATGATTTTCCACAAGTAAATCATTATACTTAAGATAATTTTTCTCTCAAATAAATCATCAAACTTAGATGACTCACCACCAAGCAAATTATCAAACTTAGGATGATTTTTGTCAAGCAAATCATCAAACTTATGATGATTTTTATCAAGCAAATCATCAAACTTGTGATGATTTTTATCAAGCAAATCATCAAACTTGGGATGATTTTTGTCAAGCAAATCATCAAACTTATGATGATTTTTATCAAGCAAATCATCAAACTTGTGATGATTTTTATCAAGCAAATCATCAAACTTGTGATGATTTTTATCAAGCAAATCATCAAACTTGTGATGATTTTTATCAAGCAAATCATCAAACTTGTGATGATTTTTATCAAGCAAATCATCAAACTTGTTTCTACAAACTGAATCTTACAAGCATGATCAATAGTATCATGAACGACCTTATCCAAGAGTCAGTTTTATCAGCAACAAATAATCAAACATGATGAACTCATCATAACATCTTACTAGTTAATTACATTCATATGCTTGCAACTATTATTCAATCATCACACTTCATTATCATCATCAAGCAAGCTTAACATGCTTACAAACATACAAACTTTTGATTACTAAACCTCATGAATCTTATCATGGTGTGTCATAAAGAGCAAGCAAGTCTATCACTCTTATAGACTTGGAACATTAATCATCAAACGAATAGAACAACATAGTGGCCATTACTTTGGCGTTTAAACGACACAAAAGTTATTTACATGCTCAACATTCACATGCTCAACATTCACATGTTCTAATAACTTTATTTTTAAAATGAAAGCACTAAAGGGCTAAACCCCACCATTTCAAAACCCCCACATTTCATCTCATTCAAATATGATCCCAAAGCATTTATTGCAACTTCAAGTTCTTCAAACAAACTTGAATTAGTAATCATCAAGCAACCCACAACAAGCTATGGTGTAATTCAAATCAAAAGTCTTTCAACTCCGAACATAGACTCAGCTCTCTATGTTACTTTGGAGTAAACTCCAACATCCTTCTTATGAGCCAAAACTCATAAGATACTAGCACTTTTGATCTTTCAATTATACCATAGTTTCAACAAATATCGTTTTCTAAAAGCTAACAATTATACCACAGAGAACAAATGTCTAAACTAGAAAATTGTATTTTCATAAGTTTATCTTCATCATAAACAATTAGTCTCAGCCAATCTATTTTCAACAAGAAACTTTATTCTTGAAGGAAGAAAGCAAGCTATCCAATCTTTCTCTCTTATATTTCTTATTCTTTACTGTAGAATACTTTTGTTATACACAAATAGCATTCTTCACATTTCAACTTCTAGGCCGATTTCTCTTTTCATGAAACTCCAAGTTGAAATGCAAAACAAATTACACACATTAGAACATGTATTTAACACCATATTTAATGAGATTAAATACATGCATCTATTTCTTCACAATCATACAAAACGTATTTCTTATGTCTTAGTATTTTCCTTTATTTTCTCAATAGATTAGCAAGACTCACGTTCTTGTCTCTCACCATGCATAATGCATGAAACGATTTCACATAAACTAGATGCAAATCTAATAAGACTCATAAATCACATATGCAGCACAAAACAAACATTAAAACTCTGGTTTAATAGCAACTCAGAAATCGTTCTTACATGTGTAAGAATATCACACATATTGCCAACTCCAGTTTTTGTAGACAAAGTTAACTTTAAGTGCATCTTCTACTATCCAAACTCTTGGATTCATAGTGCATCATTAAAGAAACTAAGCTACCTCTCTACTGGTTGCAATAAACTTGATAGATACAATCTATCATCCTTTCCGAGGAACTATCAACAAGATTACCTCATAGAAGACCGTTATGATCTCCTTATCCTCCATCATGTTGTTACTCCAAGAAACTTCTTTTCTTCATCTGTCACCAACGATCATGTTGGTAATTCTCTTATTTCTCTGTTCTTTGAGCATTCTTTGGTTGACACCAAATAAACTCTATTCTTGTAACACTTCTTTCCACGTGTATGCCGCTATCTCCACCTTGTTAGCCTTCTTCTTCATCATAGTGTAGGAGTTGCCTGCCCATGTCCTCCTATGGAATTTCATCAGTTGACGTCGAGCATGAAGACAACTAAATGACATCCACCCCACAGGCCGATGAAAATCGAAATAATATCTCATTCATCCCATTATGACAATAACGATTTTCTAAGATATTTTCATCAATGATTCAACCCCCACTCTTTGCTGAAAATGAGATTAAAGAATGACAAAGGAACAAGACTTCTTTATAAAACTTGTTTCTTTGTGTAGATCGAACTTGAGCATATTAGAATCCAAGAACTGTTTGGGAACCATATCAACTACGAAAATTTGCTTTAAGATTGTTGGATAATATGGGTCGATATGGCTATCAAACATGGAATATAACAGTTTGACAGATTCGTCCAAGAACACCGTTATTATGCTAGGGAACACAAAATGAATCTGTAACAAAGGGTTCTAGAAAATGATGAATTTCATGAGAATTTGATATAGAATCAATTGAAAATCAACAAGAACAACAAACCAAAACAGCCGAGACGTGACTAGATTGTCACTGTCCTTAAAGCAATTTTGCCTCTACCGGTGAGCAAGGTAGTCTTCAGACAAATGCTTCCCAGGATATAACGGCTTACTTCCTTTCTATTGCTCTTAGAGAGAAAGTATTGAACTTGTTTAGTAGAAGTGAATGATAGTGAAAGGTAGAAGAAGAATGCTGCAGAGTTTTCACAAGAATTCAAGAGTTTTTCATGTATGTCTTGAAGATAGCAAAGCCTACTATTTATAGGCTTTGAGTTCACAAATTACAAGTTCACAAGACCCTTTTTCTGCAGATTTTTCCTCCATGGATCGGTTATGGACGTTCAATATGAAAGGAGATGTCATTTGGAGAAGAAGATGCATCTTTTGTGAACAGTCGGGCCACATTAGGCGCCTAATGTCACTTCGAACGACTGTACAAAATGACATCGAACGACTGTACAAAATGACATAGGAGCTTCATGTGACATCGAACGACACATTAGGCGCCTAATGTCACTTCGAACGACTGTACAAAATGACATCGAACGACTGTACAAAATGACATAGGAGCTTCATGTGACATCGAACGACCCATTAGGCGCCTAATGTCACTTCGAACGACTGTACAAAATGACATTAGGCGCTTCATGTCACATTGAACGCCTATACAAGGCGTTCGAAGTGTTCTGGAAGTGTTCCCGAACACTTCGAACGCCTACATTAGGCGCTTCAAGTGTCTGGAAGTATTCCAGAACACTTCGAACGCCTACATTAGGCGCTTAAAGTGTTTGGAACGCCCCCATTTCCTTCCATTCTTCATAAAACACTCCAAACTTCATCCAATCTCCTATCAATAGGTCACATATCACTATACAAGGTTGGATCACAAGATTTAAAGTACTTTTAAGTACTTTTCCAACATAATCAGTTTGTAGTTTTACCACTGATTCATTCAGTGGATACAATTAATTAACTGTTTATATTCGTTTTTTCAAATAATATTTTTGAAGCTAGATATAATTTAACAAAGTTATTGTAAAAGCTAAACAATTTATATGGACATCTTACCAAAGAATCTCGGATAAACAAATTTTGGACGCACGAAGTAGGCTGCAAATTTGATTAGGCTGATGATACAGACAGAGCAATTTTTTATTTAAGGACGTACTACCCTTTTTCGTTAAGCTTGGAAATCAATACCCTTTTTCCCCCACAAGTTAGTCATAGCCGATCAAAAAAAAGATGAAATTTGTTTCATTAGTTTCTTGCCCATAAAAGCGACTACATTTTTTTGGCTGTTTATTTCACTTTATTGTTTTGCCGTGTATTGTTCTCTTGGTGTCAAAAATATTGTCATAGTTTATTTTTAGCATAGTATAAATACATAATGTTAAAAAGTCAACTGCGACAATATTTTTAGGACGGAGGAAATATTTCTTACTCCATTGCATAACAACTTTTTTTGGCCAATATATTTCTTGTTTCAATACATAGGGAGAAAACTGTGAAAAGCATTTAAGGGAAACTTTCTATAAATCTAAAAACTTCCGGTTAAAAATTATTCTATTTGTCTCAAATTATTAGTCTTATCGCCATATAATCAGTTTCTAGTTTTACCACTCATCATTCAATGGATACAGTTAACTGTCTATATTCCGTTGTTCCCAATAACAATTTTGAAGTTGGATCTTCACCAAGAGCCAAAGATGACCTCAAAATAAACGTCGTCAGTTAACTTGAAGAGTAGTTAACCGATTTGGAGATTGTAGCTGGAATAGCTTCTTGAAAGTCCTGCACAATGAAGCAAAGATCAGAGGTCCCGGGGAGATGACCTCAGGTAAAACACTCCGATGCTCAAGTCATTTTGGGTCATTTCTCTCTGAGAATATAGTTTAGTGTATGGAGTTAGAAAATTCTCACAGGTCTTAGCCGAAGAGAAAATTCGGTGTATTAGCTCCAGGAGATAGGAAATTGTTAGATGAATCGGATCCCCTTTCTGGTCTGCCTTGGCCTGCTTTTATTGGTTTTTTCCGCCCTTGGCCTCTGATAGCGGATAAGATGTTTGTTTGGGGCAGAAGACCTATAACGCAGTAGGTCTGCTGATATGACCGGTAGGCCGGCTGATATGACTAGTAGATCGGCTGAAGTGACTTTGGCGTGTGCATGCTGAATAGCCAGACATGTACTCTTTCTTTGAACTGCACTTCTGTCTGATGGTTCTACAATGTGATGGTGTGCTTGACTCCTTCGCCGAAGTGCAAAACTAGGCTTTGCCGAAGTGCAATATTGAATCTGACTGAAGTGATCTGGAGTGTAGCACCTAAGCTGAAGCTGATGTTGAAGTTCGGTGCCGAGGTGCAGTCCTTGGCTTATTCTTCGATAGTAAAAAGGATGTCATGGGGCTCAACCGAAGCGTTGTCAAGACTGAACAGCGGTGCATGGGTGCTGAACTGTAGGGGTTGTACCGTTGACTGTTGTTGGCTGACAGACGATTAATTCTGGTTTATCAATAATTAAACAAAGTTATTATAAAAGTGAAACCATGTTTTGGACATTAAGAATGTCGGATAACTAAATTTTGGACGCACGAAGTAGCCTGTAAATTCGATTAGGCTGATGATAGAGGTAAAGCAAATTTTCACTTAAGGACATAGTACCCTTTTTCGTTAAGCTTGGAAATTGAACTCTTTTCTCCACGATATGGTGGTAACCGATAAATAAAAATGATGTTTGATTGTTTCATTAGTTTCTTGCCCATAAAAAGCGACATTTTGTAGAGAGCGGTGTTGAACCAGATGGTAAGATTGCTGCTTTCTAACGAGGTCATGAGTTCGAGCCGCGGAAACTGTCTTTGCACAAAGTGTAGGGTAAAGCTGTGTACATCAAATCGTTAAGCGATCCGGCTCCTTCCTGGATCTTGACAAACACAGGACTCTAGTGTACCGGAAACGGCCTATGTATTTTCTCTTACTCTGTTAAAACAAAAAAAAAAAATTCTGTTTGGGGAAAATGTATTTATTGTTTCGATACACCATGATGAAAGTGAAGCATGGTCAGAAGACACCGAAGTATCAATGAGCATCTCCTTTATTGGCTTAGAGAACTTTTTGTATTAATTTTTAATAAAGGGTTCTTAAGAGTACAAATTTGTAATGAAAAATATATTTATTGTAGTATATGGTCGCTCATCTTTCATCTCTTAATAGTTCAAGACACGATGTTTCAAACTACTTATGGCATACTATAAGTTTAAATGCCAAGATTGGCCTTATAACCCGCGCAAGAAGAGAATGAGAAGGAATCAGTTTGGAATTTTATTGTATTGTATGATTGCTTTGATTTTATTGACTCAACCTACATTGCGAAAAGCGTTTCCGGTACACTAAACTCTCGCTTTTGCGTAAGGTCCGGAGAGCGGCCGGATTATTTCACGATGTAATGTACGCATCCTTACCCTATACCTTGTGCAAGAGGCTGTTTCCGCAGAGATTGAACCCGTGACCTTAAGGTCACAAAACAACAACCTTATTAGTTGCTCTAGAGTTGACCCTCCCAACCTACATTATAGTTATATCCAAATCAATTGTAATAAAAAGATCAGATTGAGAGAAAGAATATGCTTCTAATGGTTGTGAAGGGCTTAACCAATAGGCTTAAGTTTGGAGCCAATTGTGAACCTCCCAACCTACATTATAGTTTCCCTCTAATTGTTTCATTTAATTCGATCAAAAAGTCAATTTAACACATAACACATAGTTTGCTCAAACACTACATTTTAACACATAACACCAAGTCGATCAAAAAGTCAATTTAACACATAACACATGGTCTGCTCAAACACTACATTTTAACACATAACGCCAAGTCGATCAAAAAGTCAATTTAACACATGACACATATGGTCTGCTCAAAGACTACAATTTAACACATAACACCATAGCCACATGCACGTCTTCAAGTAGAATTCCTTGAGGTCAAATGACTAACTCATGAAACCAGAGTCGATCAAAAAGACAAGTTAACACATAACACATACGGTTTGCTCAAAGACTACATTTTTAACATATAAAAAGGTTAGTTTAACAATTTATTTTTAACACTATTTTTATATTACATTAGATAAGTATCCATCATAAATCAAAAATTATAGTACACTAAATGTGTTGTAAGATAAGGTAATGATAAACACATATCCTTTTTTGATAAATACACGCTCTATTGTTTCTTGTTTGATCAATGGTCAAGAATAAATCATGAGATGAAATCAATTACGTAAAAATGACAGTTGTATTTTTTTAATAAAAAAAGTGTGTATTTACCTATAAGATATTGTTAAAAGAAATTAGCTTATTGAATTATAATACTCTTCATCCAATTTCCAAAACTGCAAACATAACATATACTCGATCGAGAAGCAGGAAACAGGAACCTTCGTCGTCGGCATCAACTTACACGGTACAAACGCATTTGTTACTTGGATAATATAAAAGTTGAGATTTGCATTTTCAATAGAGTTACAGACATACTCTTTTTTAATTTAAAATATCATGGAATAAACCAAAATAAATCATTATATTGGTTAGACTTTTTATATTGTGAAGTAGTAGTTGATCGACACGTAATTTCCAGTATGTGTCATCGGAAAACAGTTTCTAACACATGTATATGGTTACGGACATCCGATCCCACATACCCTATCATAGACGAGAGACTCTAAAACAATAGTATAATGTTGTTGTTGATAATATACAAGTCTGAGTTATTATATCTATTTGAAACGAACTATGTCGGAAGGTACATAGCCTCTTTATTTCAACTATGTTATAAATTAAAGATGTGCTTTAAATTGTAGATGATATGAAGAGTCTAGATTTAACTGTACAAGTTTCAATATATTTGCATAATGGAGCAAGTTCTTACGTCCACATTGCTCATTCCTTGTTCTATAGGTTGACCTTGCATTTTTGAATTTAGAATCACTGGCATATAGGTCGACTTTGCATTTTTTGTTTTGGTCTTTGTCTTTTAATTATTTGTGCATATTCACTGTTATGACTATTTTAATATCGGAAGGTTTATATTTATGTTTAATAAAATCTCTTCAATAGTACATATTTCTATTATTGTGCTATATATGCAGGTATATATAGAGTCGGAGGTCTAACTAGAAGAAAACTCTCAATTCCTTGGGATAGAGGTATTGTTTGAATGCCTCTCACCCTCCCTAGACTCTAGCTATAGCTTTTGATGTCGTTGGGATATATTGAATATGATTGTTGTCGTTGTGGGATAGGGTCCATGTCTGTGTGCTCAAGACTCATAGAAGTGTGTATGGCCTTGAAGAAGTTGGTACAGAGATGGCACACACGCAACGGGTAATACCGGATCACATCCCCAAATCACAGTTCTTAAACAACAACGTAGTACAAACAATTATTATTATTATCGTGATACTAAATAAAAAGAGAAAAAAGAAAGTACTAATGTTAATGATGATGATGATGATTTGTTGTTTAATTTATTCCCTCCCACCCCCCTCCCTCTGTTGAGAATCCCACATTGCTAATTTGAAAAAAAATGCATGGCTTATATGAGGATGATGTACCACCACCCATTGCCTTAAGATTTTGAGTGGATATGAGCCTCACATCATGTAAGTCCAAGTTTCAATATGGTATCAGAGCAGGTTTAAAATGTGGACTCAACTCTTGCCTGACCCATGGTTGGCCACTTAATGTTGCCCCTCACCTAAGTCCAGATGTTCATGCCTTGCTTGTGGTTTGTGATTGAGGGCGGGTTGTAGGGCGCGTGTGTATGTCAAGCCACGTTGTCACGTGAGTGCGGGTGTTGAGAATCCCACATTGCTAATTTGAGAAAAAAATGCATGGCTTGTATGAGGATGATATACCACCATCCATTGCTTTAAGGTTTTGAGTGGATATGAGCCTCACATGTGATATACCACCACCCATTGCCTTAAGGTTTTGAGTGGATATGGGCCTCACATGTGATGTACCACCACCCATTGCCTTAAGATTGTGAGTGGATATGTGCCTCACCTCATCTCATGTAAGCCCAAGTTTCAATACTCTCCATATGCGAGTTATGAAATTCCGCTGCAAATTAGTGACAGTGTGATGATCCTTTTTTCCCTGACAAAATGAAGTGGTAATGGTCAATAATTTAATAAGAAAACAATATTAAAGAATAAAAAATATTAGTACTCCGTGAGTAGTGGCGTTCGTATTGGCGTTGACAAAGTAAACGTTGAATTTTTTTCTAAAGAAGAAAGAGGGGGAAAAACAGACTAAACAAATAATGCACTCTGCTACGTTCGTTAGCTCCAAAATCACAATACGAAGCTCGCACGAAAGAAGATAATAAACGTGTAGTTAATTCGCAAATATAATAATTTTGTGGATTTGCTTGCTGCTACATAATTTGAGCGAAATTTGATTTCAGATTTACTCTTTGAGCAAAGATAAAAATATCTTTATGACACAGTGTGTTTTATAATTTTAAAAATTGTCGTTTTTTCATGCACACATGATCTCCATATATATGATATCGTAGCCATGATGTACAGTATACTGTGATACGTACCATACACAATATATTCTTTTTGTGCAGTAAAATTAAGTTCGAAAATCAACTTAATTTGAACTTGGAGTTTTTAAAGACCGGGATACAGTGCGTGGATACAACAAAAAACAATCAATTTTTGCTAATACATGTAACTATATCAAGTCTATTTGACTTTCAAAATAGTGACTTTACAACATTATATCTACCGTTGTTTTGTGTTGGTTCCAAATCCAGACTCAAAATCAGAAAAAAAAAAACATTGTGGATTGTTGGCTGCTCTTCTTATAGTGTGAAGTAGCAGTTAATCGATACACAATTTTCATTATGGGTCATTCGAAAACCACCTCGTATTACACGCACCTGCCAATGCGCAATATTTAGCCATATGTATAAAATGTTTTTGTTTGTTTGTTGTGAGGACGTATATAAGATACTTAAACACACTTGCGGCACCTTGTTTAGGGTTTAACTAGGAAACTTAAGCTATTGACATATTTTAGAAATATCAACCAACTTTCAGCATGGGATTCCTCGTAAACAGAATTCAGCTTGCTTTATTTTGGAATTGGATAATGACTTATAATTATAAATTGAGTATAGGCTATCAAAGGTGTTTCTTGTGATTTCCGATTTTATATCTTGATATTTTGTTGTCTTAGAGCATTATGGGGTAGGGTCAGAAGTTATGATACATTTTGTCCTTATAACGTAGCTCAAATGGTATTCGGATGATAGATTACATTTAAAGTTATCGGTTTGAATCCTGCAGCTGCTAGGTAATTGGACCATGCTGTCAGCTCCTTACGCCGAAGCAGGTTTGGCGTCGGACACCTTGTGGACACCAAGTCCTAGACCTTTCACCTAAAAAACCGTTGAGTTACTTGATTTACATAATGCACGAAGTTCTTTGAGAATAGAACGATAAGAGTTATCTTCGCAATGATTCTAGGTAGGGGGTTTCGAAAGGAACGTCGGGGTTCGATCCTTGCCGAAGTCAAAAATGTTTGAACCCCCTCCAGGCTAGCTGCATAGTGTGGAAACACTACTGGTCCGTGAAATGACCTGATAGGCTGACAGACCAGCCTGTTGGTTGTTCTTTCGGTGTCAATGGGCTCCTTGTGCTGTCCATGTGTTATGACAAACTTCTACTAGTGGGCCTTGAGATCTTATTTACATCACTGCACACTTATGAGACCGAGAATGACAGTGACTCTTAACGGTTGGGGTTAAACCTTATGAGAGCTATCGTGATCAAAGTACGGCCTTTTTCCATGAAAGAAGTTATGGTACATTTCCGTTTAATAGTCAAATCAGGCCGACGTGCATTCAAGAGGAAATAAAAATCAAGAATCCAGGTCTGGGGTCAATGTATTATTTCTTGACCGGCTAGTCAAAGTAAGCGGACAGGGAATATTCTGAAAAAAATTATTCCCTCCGCAACTCTAAACTAAAGAAGTCGAAAGCAATTTCAAGGAAACTACCCCAGCTTCCTCTGTAGGGTAAAAGTTACAAATCTTAGCATGTCTCGGTACCATTACTATTTAGATGGACTAAATTAACCTTTCTAGAACAGATACCAGTAAACCCCACCCCCACTCCCCCAACCCCAAAAAAAAAAGCAAATGGTGAATGCAATTGACAATATTAACCCTTCTAGATGGCCCAAGTTTCACTATATAAGCAGGGGTCTGTTTTTTGAAACTTCTCATCCCATCTTCTTTCCAAGTTTCAGTTATACAGCAAAACCTTTTTCAGAGTAAAACATATCTATCATCTTTTCTCAATGGCCCCCACCAAGCTCTACATCATGTATGTATTGCCCTCTTCTATGCATTCCTTCTTTCTCATGAATGTTGATATGTTATCGTTGAGAATTTTCTCGACTTCTGCTCTGCAGATTTTCTTGCTAATTGTTCCTTCTTTTGTCTTATGAAAGAGTTTGAAGTAGTCCAATGCAGCTACTTAGATTTTTTTTTTGTGGGCTGCCACATACATCTTTGTTTATGTCCCGCCACTCAAACTTTTGCTCAAGAAAGCAGAGCAAAAGATTTTTCATTTTTTTTCTTATTTTTGGAACTTAATCATTATTATTATTATTTTCAGTTACTACTCCATGTATGGACATGTTGAGCGGCTAGCCCAGGAAATCAAGAAAGGAGCTGACACCGTTGAAGGTGTTGAGGCTACATTATGGCAGGTCCCAGAGACACTTCCTGAAGAAGTTCTTGGAAAGATGTATGCTCCTAAGAAGAGTGATGTGCCTGTGATTCAAATCAATCAGCTTCCTGAGGCCGATGGTTTCATTTTCGGTTTCCCAACGAGATTCGGACTTATGCCAGCCCAATTCAAAGCATTTTTTGATGCAACTGGACAATTGTGGAAACAAGGCAAGTTGGTTGGAAAGACTGCTGGACTCTTTTACTCTACTGGAAGTCAAGGTGGTGGCCAAGAGACCACAGCGTAAGTACCATCAACTCTGTTTTCCCCCCCCACTTTTCTATCTTTTGTGCTTTCTAATAAAAGAGAGTGAAAATTTTACTAAATTTTGATATCGACTGTTTTTCAGATTGACAACCGTGACACAACTTGCTAACCACGCAATGATTTATATTCCTATTGGATACACTTCTGGAGCTGGTATGGTGAACTTGTGAAAGAATTTTGCAAGAATTGATCTTCACATTCACAGTGCTCAAACACGGCATGTACACTTTTGTATATATGCTATCTTAAGCTATCATCACTACTAGGGTTTGACTATAATTCAAATATTACAAAGATAGGAAGTTACAACAAAAGAATAACAAATATTTGTTAGGGTAAGATGTTAGGATAATAACTACAATTGAAACTTGAGATAAACTTTTGGTTGGTAACCATTCGAACCCTTATCCATCACAGCAACAACCTTCGGCAGTGGCATGAGCTGGCAGTGGTATAAGCCGTGAGCCTCACGGCTCTTCTTTTTCCTTAACACGCCCCCGCAAGATGGCGGTTCCGTCGGAGACGCCAATCTTTGTTCTGAGTAAAATAAACCGATCCTTGGATAGGGGTTTTGTAAGGGCATCAGCTAGTTGATGAGATGTAGAAACATGTGAAACCTTGAGATCTCCGGAAGTGACTTTCTCGCGAACAAAATGATAATCCAGAGCAATATGCTTCATGCGACTATGAAAGACGGGATTGGCACATAGATAAGTAGCACTTAAATTGTCACAGAAGATTGTTGGGGACGTGTGCAAGGGTACACCGAGTTCATGAAGAAGCTGCGTGACCCACGTGACTTCGGCTGCAGCAGAAGCAACGGACCTATACTCGGCTTCAGTAGAGGAGCGAGCAATGGTGCGTTGCTTCTTGGAACACCAAGATACCGGGTTTGCACCAAGAAAAAGAATAAATGCAGACGTAGAACGATATGAATCTGAATCACCTGCCCAATCAGCATCAGAAAATACCCGAAGAGAGAAAGGTTGATTGCGGCGGAGAAGGATACCGTGATTAATAGTATGCTTGAGGTAGCGTAGAACACGTTTGGCAGCAGTCCAATGAGTGTGTGTAGGAGCATGCATGAATTGTGCAAGCTTATTAACTGCGAAGACAATATCCGGGCGAGTAAGCTGAAGATACTGAAGAGCACCAATAAGACTGCGATACTGGGTTGCCGCAGTTGAGGGCGTGCCATCATTAAGGACAAGGCGAGCCCCCGAGGACATGGGTGTAGCAGCGTCCTTAATACCTGCTAAATGGAATCTATCAAGAAGATCACGAATATATTTATGTTGAGACAAATATAAACCATCAGTAGTGAACACTGCTTCAACCCCCAGGAAATAATTTAGTGGGCCAAGTTCCTTGAGCGAGAACCGTGCACCTAGCGAGTCAACAAATTTCCGAATACAAGGGGAGCTATTTCCTGTAATGAGTAAGTCATCAACATAAACAAGAAAGTAGATAATTGTAGCATTGCAGCGATAAATAAATAAGGACGTGTCCGACTTGGAGTTGATAAACCCATAGTGTATGAGAAAAGCTTTGAGCTCATTATACCAAGCCCGGGGGGCTTGCTTAAGACCATATAACGACCTCTTTAAGTGGCACACATGTGAAGGAAATGTAGAATCAATAAACCCAGGAGGTTGAGACATGTACACATCTTCCGTTAGACGACCATTTAAAAAGGCATTATTGACATCTAGGTGAGATATAGGCCAGCCGTGAAAGAGCGCCACGGACAGAACAATGCGAACAGTGGTGGGCTTAATAACCGGACTGAACGTATCATGATAGTCAACACCTTGACGCTGATGAAACCCTTTTGCAACGAGACGGGCTTTATAGCGTGCGACAGACCCATCAGGATTACGTTTAATGCGAAACACCCATTTACACCCGACAACTGGATGACTTGCGGGAGGGGGAACAAGAACCCAAGTACTATTTCGATGAAGAGCAGCAAGCTCGTCATCCATCGCAGCACACCATTTGGGATCACGAAGAGCTTGCTTAACGGTGGTGGGTTCAAGAGTTGGTGAAATAGGATGGTGAGTGGTATGATGTAAAGTAACATAGTCAGGAAATTGCTTGGGCCGAAATATTTGGTTGCGGGCGCGGGTGATAATAGTGTGACCGGGAGGAGACTGAGGTTGGGATGGTTCGGATTCAGTGGGGCTTGACTCAGCCGACGCATGGGAGGGGGGCGAAGTTTCGGTGCTGGGGGATAGATGGGTATTGGATGAGGGGGTTGGGGATGCCGAAAGAAAAGAGGAAGGAGAACCATACCTGCGTGGGGAACCACCAGCATCGGACGAACAGGCTGGAGGACGCAAGGGTGCTGGATAGGAAACCTCAGCAGGCGGAAATGCAGCGGCCAGGGAGGAAGACGCAAACCAGTCCGTCGATGCACCAAGCGACACACCAGGAGTCGAGGAAACTGCAAAGGGGAAGATATGCTCAACAAATTGAACATGACGCGAGAGATAGAGCCGGTTAGAGGCTAGATCAAGACACTTGTACGCATGATGGGTATTAGAATAGCCCACAAATATGCACGGCTTGGAACGAGGGGCGAGTTTATGAGAAGAGTAAGGACGTAGCCACGGATAACAAAGGCAACCAAAAGCACGAAGTGTTTGATAGTTGGGCGGTTTTGAGAAGAGAGACTTGTATGGAGTTTGATGAGAAAGGACATGAGTAGGGAGCCGGTTGATGAGATAAACGGCAGTAAGAAAAGCATATGACCAATACGTGGGTGGTAAATGTGAGAAATGCAGAAGCGCTAAACCAGTCTCAACGACATGACGATGTTTGCGTTCAGCCGACCCAACGTGTTCGGGAGTGTAAGGGGGAGAAACAAGATGTTGGATCCCAGCAGTCTCAAGAACCCCTTTGAGACTTTTGTATTCAGTACCCCCATCCGTATACAGCGTAGCAATAGAACAACGAAAGAACTTTTCTACCATGCGTTTGTACTTAGGAAAAATAGTAGAAACATCGCTTTTGTGAGCCATAGGAAACAACCATACATACTTGGTAAAGTAATCAATAAACAGAACATAGTATCGATACCCATCAACAGACTCAACAGGGGACGGACCCCAGACATCAGAATATATTAAGTCAAGTGGACCTCGACTTGTTACAGAGGTTTGAGAGAATGGCAGTTTGTGACTCTTATTACTCAAACAGGACTCACAAAAAAACTTGCTAAGACTAGAAGTTGACGATACAAGAACGTCTTTATTTTGACTCAACTGCTGAAACACACGAACAGAAGGATGGCCAAGACGATGGTGCCAGGTAGAGACATCCGAAGGGGTACTGGCGAAAACTTGCTTGGGGGTGGTGGAGATCAGCGGGGTCTTGGAAGATGTCACTGGCTCCAAATTCCATTCGTACACATCACCCTTGGTCCGCCCGTGAGCTAGTGGCGCCCCCGTTTTGAGATCCTTCACAACAAACGAAAAAGGAAAGAACTCAATAGAGGTGGAATTATGTTGGCAAAATTTTGAAACAGAAATCAAATTCTTTGTGAGAAGAGGCACATGTAAGACATTAGATAACACAAACGACTTAGGAGTAGAAGAGGAAAGAGTAGAGGAACCAGTATTGGTGATGGTAAGACCAGATCCATCGCCTAAGAGTACATCATCAGGACCCTCGTAAGACTGATGGTGGGAGAGAGTACTAAGGTCATTGGTGACATGGTGGGAGGCCCCGGAGTCAAGAATCCAGTTTTGCTTCGTCATCCCAGATGTGGTGTGATGGAGTTCGGGTTGCTGCTGATTCAACGAACGCTTGAGAGAATAACACTGCCGAGCTGTGTGTCCACGCTTTTGACAATATTGACACACCACTACATTTTGAGAGGAGCGCGAGAACCGAGAACTTGCTGCAGCCTGGCCACCGCTTGGAGACGTCAGGAAAGCTGCTGTGGAGGACTGGTTGGACCGATTGGAGGAGAAACGGCCACGGCCATTGGAGTATGTGCCACGGCCATTTGAGGGTTTTGTTTGAGTGGAGTTGACGGTGATAACAGCTCCATGCCGTGTTTCCTCACGCTTTAGAAACGCTTCATGTTCTACAAGCTTGTCATGAAGCTCTTCAAAGGAAATAGGAGTGTCACGTGCTCGGATAGCAGCAGCAATATCCTTGAAGCTGCTCCCGAGCCCATTTAGTGCAAAAATTGCAAGATCATCATCGTCCAGATGAGTGTCAACAAGAGCTAACTCATCTGCAATACTCCTGATAGTCTGAAGATAATCAGCAACGGGTTGAGAATCACAAGTGATATTAGTAAGTTTCTCCTTGAGATTCATTATGCGAGAACGAGATTTGTTCGCATACAGCTTGTGAAGCCTGGTCCATGCCTCACGTGAAGAAGACGCCGTGGCAATAAGTGGTGCCACGGTTTCGGAAACGGACGCCAGAATGGCGTGGAGCAGCATCTTGTCTTGTCGAACCCAGATAGCGTAATCTGGATTTGACTGTTTTGCACCCTCTTTGTCTGTAACGTGCTTAGGGGGACATGGCGTAAGTCCATCAAGAAATCCCATGAGATCATAGCCATACAGTAAGGCATTGAACTGTGCTTTCCAGGAGGGAAAGTTATTTTTGTTTAACTTGAGAGGAAGTTGAGCTGCTACGTGAATTGCAATGACTCCATCAAGGGAGCCATGCTTCGTCAAAGAAGATTCGGCCATTAGTGAAACGTGGATGAGGAAGTACTCGTTGGAGTCACTAGTGGCTCTGATACCATGAAAGAATTTTGCAAGAATTGATCTTCACATTCACAGTGCTCAAACACGGCATGTACACTTTTGTATATATGCTATCTTAAGCTATCATCACTACTAGGGTTTGACTATAATTCAAATATTACAAAGATAGGAAGTTACAACAAAAGAATAACAAATATTTGTTAGGGTAAGATGTTAGGATAATAACTACAATTGAAAATTGAGATAAACTTTTGGTTGGTAACCATTCGAACCCTTATCCATCACAGCAACAACCTTCGGCAGTGGCATGAGCTGGCAGTGGTATAAGCCGTGAGCCTCACGGCTCTTCTTTTTCCTTAACAACTTGGATGTAGTGAAAGGTGGTAGTCCATATGGTGCAGGAACCATAGCTGGAGCTGGAAGTCTAGCTGATAAAGGACCAAATGATATTGAACTTGAAACAGCTTTTCACCAAGGAAAGTACACTGCGGAAATTACCAAGAAGCTCAAGGCTTGATGAGTTGAACTAATATCTATATCCATCCAGATTATAGCATTCAAATACTGTCCCCAAGCAGACCTCATTCTACTTCAAAAGATTGATTTTTCAGCTTTTATCATGTATGTTGGTTGTAAACTAATAAAGATATGTGATTTTGTCATACTCTGCCTATTGTAAGAGAAATTATTGAGTGAATTGGTTTCGTCATGGCTCGTTCATCTTACTATGTCTATTTTCTTTACAAAAGAGACATTATCTCTCTCTCCCTCTGTCTCCCCCCCCCCCCCCCCCCCTTCTCACATGGAATAAAGGAAGAACCCCCTCGCTTTCATCTTTTACCACCGAAAAAGAAGCGAGAGACAGAAACCTGTTTCTTTTACCTCTTGCAAACTAATGATGGTGTCTTTCTCCTATGAACCCTCTTTCGTGTCACCTTCACCTCCTTCTTGCTTAATCTTTATCTTTATCACACTTGTTATCAAAAAAATTTGCATTAAAAGGAGAAATGCAAAACAGAATAACTGTCACGAAAAAGAAAAGGAAAAGTTTAGGAAATTTTTTACACTTCATTCAATTGACTAATGTCCATTACAATGCGTCTAGGTAAAAATCATAAATACACACGTAATAATCACAAATAACTAATTATATAAACTAACAAATTCTTTTCTCCGAAATTCACGCTTCAACTCCACTACTTTGTCCCGCTTTTTTTGGAGACCACGTGACTGCCGCTACTTTAAGTTGACTAGGATCGTGTCTGGGAGGCAGCTGTGCACTTTGCCAAGGTGCTGAGTTTTGGCACCTGTGCGCCTCGTCTATCCACCGTCGAGCTTGTGTTCAGCATGTTGCTGTACTCTACTGCCTAGCACGGCTCAGCGCAAGTTATCACTACAAGTTCTAGTATGCAGCTTAGCATAGCCCAGGACTATTATCATAACGATGGTGTTACTCAGCCTACTTTTATTGACCACAACAAGTAAGCTCGAATACCGATGTCCTCCAATGTACGGAACTCAATGTCCTCCAATGTAGGAGACCCAATTTCCTCCAATGTATGAGAACGATGTCCTCCAATGTAAGGGACCCAATTTACTCCATAGGGGAACCAATGTCCTCCAATGTAGGAGATCCAACTTTTAATCCTCTGCCTTATGGTTTATAAGGAGATTTGGGACACGATCGGTTTCGAGCCTACCCACCGAAAAGGTGATCTCGGCCTTAGGCTTGATCAGGGGTTCACCTCAGTGCATCAGTCCTCTGCCTTATGGTTTATAAGGGGACCGGGGACGCAACTAAGTTTCGTGCCTACTCTCAAGGATGGCGACTTAAGTGGTTCACCTCAGTTCGCTGCCTTATGGTTTATGAGCTGATAAAGGACGCGACAAGTTTAGCGACTAACCTACAAAAGATGACTTCAAACTCTAGGCTCTTCAAAAGGTTCACCTCAGCAAATCAATACTTTACCTTATGCCTTCAAAAGGGACTTAAAACGCAGAAGACCTTGCACAACTGAATGATTAGCGATTAAATCATTTCAAGAGCAAAATAGAAGCCTTGTTCAGGTCTTACAAAACCAGACCCCAAGAAGATAACTTCGGCCTTATGGCTTATAAATTCATCCTAGAAAATATATCCTCAGCCTTGAAGGTCTCAAGATAATTCGTATTATAGCGGAGCTCTGAGCAGGATATGCTATGTGGCTTACACTTATCTAATATCTCCGAAATGAACTCACCTCGACTGATCTCATATTAAGTATTCTTGAACACTCTCTGACAATAATCCTTAGTCATTTAAAACAAGGATTTCTAGCTCAGCCTGACATTTTAACAGGCCTTTCTCAGTCACTCTTAAGCTAGCCCAGCCTAGCAGGATAACATGTTCATTTTTGTTCAAGTTTTTAAGCTATGCTTATATTTTCAACAGGTACCGATCTTGTTGATGACATACTTGGCTGTTTTAAGTTTTTATGCACGAACATTACTTATCTTTTCAAGTCAGTACAAGAAAATTCATTTCATTTAAAGAATAGAGCAGTTACATTCGAAGACTAAGTATCTACACTTACAAGAATCCTCCCTAAGATCTACCCCTTCACAGATGCGCTTACACTGAGTACTAAACTCCTCCTTAGCATTAGGATGATACAATCCAGCTATCTTGGGGTTATTTCTATCTAGGGAAGGAGTTTCTACAGAGCAGACATCTATAGCTATGGTCTGACCCACCTCCATAGCAAATCCTTGAAGCAGCGGTACATTCTCAGGCAGCAAGGAAGATTTCTTGATCTCAGCAATAGCTTGCTCCTTAGCATCAGATAATCTTTGAGGAATCAGAGCAGCTTTCTCATGGAGCTCAGTCATTTCGTGCTCCATCTGTGCTCGATCTGTATCAGCCTTCTCCAGATCAGCTGTCGAAGTCTAGTTATCAGCCCGGAGGGTTTGATTCTCAGCCAGGAGATCTTGGTTTTCCACCTCAGCATCCTTCAGCTACTGCTCCAGCTCAACAACCTGCCTCTACAGAGCCTTAGTAGCCTAGGAAAATGTGGCTAAGGCAGCTTGTGCATCTGCCTCGCTCTTCTTCATCCTTTCCAGTTTGGCTTTAGTTCAGCGATCCTTCAAGCCTTTTCCTTGGACGATTTTGGCAAGGTGAATACGAGAATTCATCTCTTTATCCAAGTGCTCGCTTAATTCTTTAGCCCATCTAAGAAGCTCCACCTGAGTAGCTCTGGACTGTAAAGAAACATGGAAAGTCAGTCCACTGTTTTTAAATTTAAAAGTCTCAAGGAGGCATCAAGACTCACCAGTGCCAAGTCACGATGATCTCTGCTCCACCAGCTCCCCAAAGGAGAGCTATCGAACTCTTCAGCCATCAGAGGAAGGAAACTGACCCTTTTTTTCAGCCGACGAGCTATCTCAACATCTTCTGCGCTCTCCTCCTCAGGAAGCTAGCTCCGTTTTTCCCAATGCGTTACTCTCTTCTGGAGGTTTGTGGCACCTCGGTGCCAAGGACCCCATAGGGCTGAGACACTCTTCAGCATTGAAATGTGGCTGCATAGAAGGGCTCAGTCTTGGGCCATGCTTCTATTTGTTGACGCAGCAAGCACCAGCTCAGCTTCCCTTTCTTCCTCTTCAGAACTGCCCACTCCAACCATAGAACTGCCCCACTCCGACCGTAGTACTGAACAGGTTCAGCTATGCACAATGGGCAACTCTAGCTAGGGGCAAAACTCCTGACTCTGCAGTTAGCTCTGCATAACTCTGCAGGCCAGCACATATGCAGAAAAATGAGAAGTTCGAAGATTGAGCTTAACCTGGTGCCAAGGTGCACCCATTGGTTTTGCAACTCTCTAAGTTTAATACCTGGGGGAGCCACAAGCGTCAGCCCAGTTGATGCAACTGGTTGAGGCCCCTCTGCCCTTTGAGCAACCACCTTAGCCTGACTCGTTGATGTTGGTCTCTTTCTTCTCCTTTTTGACATGATCTCAGCAACAATGTCAGTGTCAAAAACCTCCATAGCTCTTTGCAAAATCATCAGGTCAGCTCAACAATAAATGAGAAATACCATAGTAAGTACAATGCTGGATTCCTACCCTGGACGACCTCTAACTTTTCTCCCTTAAGGTACTGAAGCTAGGGCCACACCACAAGAAGATCTAGCTCAGCCATCCTCAACGCATGGCCATTGACCTTAAGCCAATCCATCGTGGCCTTAAACTTCTGCAGGCTCTTGGCCACTCTTGAAATTTTTTGCAGCGGATAGCTTTGTTGTCAACCTTGGATGTTTTCCAAACATCCTGCTGATGATGCCAACCTTTCTTACATAAAACATTTTTCTTTCCAGTTCTTGGTGGTAGAAGAAGGTTGATGGCAAAGCAGAAGGCCTTATTCAAGGCCAGTCTACAGAGAAGGAGAACTTACTTGAAAAAACAGGACTGACTTGGAAACAAGGAAGAAGAGAAGAGTGTTGGAGAAGGAGACGACGAAGTACGTTTAGGTGGCAGAAAGTGAAGGTAAAGGGTTTTCCCTAAAAGACACTTATAATGTCGACCACATAGAAACGAGGGCAACTCTTCATAGAACGCGCCTTAATTTCATCAGCCGATATACAATGATATGATGTATCTGCATCAATATTTGGATCGGCGCCGTCTTTCATAATACCGATACTATCCACTCAGAGATTGACACATCAGTAACTCTCACGAAACAAAATGCCTTGGTTTTATGAAAAGGTTAGTCCACCCGTGCTGATAGTGCTCAGCCCAGCCAGACTAACCTCGGAGCATGTGATGAATCCAGAAGCTAGTGTTGGATACGACAAGTATTTTCATGTCAGTCAGCGACAGTCAACATTGTTGGGCCCCACTGCTGGTCGTTAGCTCACTTCAGCCGACCAGTTTAGCTCCGCTCTCCTTTGAGTTAGTCGGCCATACTCTGCCTAGAAAGTGAACTTCCCCACTAGGCATTGGTCAGTTCAGCTCGGCCAGCCTAATTCCTCTACCTGCGAAGTCGTGTTCAACGGGCCAAAGCCTCAGAGTTCAAACTTCACAAGCAAATCTCAGCTCAGATTTAGCTCAGTTAAGGGACAATGGCAACGCTCCTCAGTTCAGTGCGGCTAAAGGTGCGCTCAAATCTAGTCAGAGCTTACTTCAGGTCAGGCCCGACAAGAGTGCCTAGGGCAGCACCTTTCAGATCAGCTCATTCATATTAGCTCGGCTGCAGGCCAGCGCTAATACTCCTACAGGTCGGCTCGGCAGAAGCCCATTGACCAGCTTCAGACATGGCTACTCCCACCTCGGTTTCCTAGCTGAACTGCTCAGACAGCACATCAGCTCTGCCACAACATCCTTAGATAGACTCCTGCCACCCAGTAACCTTGGCCATACAACCCAACGTGTGGCAACATGTGGCCATCATGCAAATTGAGATTGCCAGGTAGCATAGCCCATTGTTTCCACGTGGCCACCATGCAGACGAGAACTGCTAGCAGCGCAGCCAATGTCACCGCGTGGCATCCATGCAAGCAAGGGCTGTCAGCAGAGCAGCCAAGTGTCATCGTCATATTGCCCTAGCCATGCAGCCTTCGACTTTAATATCTATAAATAAGCACTTCCTCAGTTGGAGCCGAAAAAGCCAATTTATGCTATCTGAAGCTCATTCTGTGCTGATCTAGGCCACTTATGAACTCACTCACGCTAAATACAACCATGCACAGCTAAAACATCCACTCCAGGTTCTTCAACCTCTAGTTCCAGTATAATTCAACAAATATGCTCATAACGAACTTAAGCGTCGGATGGTTTTTTCTGGAGCATTAGTCTTGGGCCTTCTAACGTGTCTTCCCCTTGCAGGTCCACAGTAAAAGGCCCCCTAACAAGACGCTAGCGGCATTTTATCCAGATCACTTCTGATCCACCTGATGATGATCCAATCTCGTCAAGAGACATGGGGAATATGTTATGGAAAATCCACCTCATTCGTGTAAGAATTTGCAGATCCTTCTTATGGTGTTTAAACATAGTCTGGTTTAAAAAAGCCATTAATGTCACCTTCAATAAATCTAACTTTTCAGGTTTAAAAATACTCCATTCGTCTGTCAGTCCTATGTGGAAATTTAAATTACTTTAGAAAATACTAATCACCGCATTGCCTAATCATGAAAATACAATCAATTTCTAGTTTCGCCGTAGATTGTTTTAGTGCTTATCATTAATGTATTGTCTTTATTGATTGTTGATTATGATAATTTTAAAGCTAAAAATATTCATTAAGTTTATTATCAAAGGTAAATAAGTATTGATAAGACGGTCCTCTAAAAACTGAAAAATATATATTCATTCAAAAGTCTAAAACTTAAAAGTATATATTCATTTTCAATTTGAATATGAAAAAGAAACAACAAATTTTAGTTAATAAACGATTTGAAGTTTGGGAATATAAGTAATTTGCAGACAACGTGGATTGGATTTTATCTATCTTGGTCATGAAAATGTAGCAAATTGTAAGAATTCATGTTTAAAAGTTGTGAATTCGCCAATGCGATCTTACCCAGCATGACCAGCTGAAGTGTAGTTTGTCCCAATAAGGAAAAATTCATATACTTTCACCAAAACATTAAAATAAGAATATATATGTTATGACCCGAAATTTTTGAATAGTTGTTACACGTTAGTTTAATATTAAGTGGTCGACGAGTATAACGACCTTTCCGAAATTAAAATTAACTGAAGTGTGTCGATTATGTCTAAGTAATATTATAATCTATGAAGTTGTTTTATATATGCATAGGATAGAAAAAAAAATAAATAAATAACAGATAATTAAAAAAATGAAAAGAAAATGAGATGAGGTAAATAAAAGGGGCCGCAGAGTGTAGCAAATAAAAAAAGAAAATAATAATAATAATAATAATAATAATAATAATAATAATAATAATAATAATAATAAATAATAATAATAAATAAAGAAAAGAATAAGGAAGTGGATAATGACAAAAAATAAAATAGATAAACAAAAAAAAAGGATAATAGGAAGTGGTTACTGCTCCCCTTAATTGTTGCTAAACTGAAAAAGGATAAATGCCAAGAGGGGGCAACTTTCGGCTGGGACAGGAAATAAAAAAATAAAAAAAAGAATAGCGCCAGAGAGATGAGGGGCAGCGGGCGGTGAAGAGGGAATAAGGAGGAAGAAAGGAAAAGAAGTCAAGTAGTCTTCTTTTGGTTGATACTCAGTCTACAATCGAGGTAGGTTCCCTTTTTCCCCCTCCAATTGGTACAAATTCAAGCATGCTTTGGTGATATATTATGTGTTTTGTTGTTTTTAATTGTGAAATCTATACTATGTTGCTTAATCTGTGAAAAGCATGAGTTTTGATTCTGTGGAAGGTGTTTTGATTTCTGCCGAAATGCGTTTGATGACTGTGGTTTTTTGCGTGGATTGGATTTTTGAGTTTAGGGAAAAATTTGATAATCAAAATAGTATTAAATTTTGTTTTGAGTCTGTGGAATGCGCAGAAGGCTATGCGGCATGCTCTGCGTCTATTTAATTTGATGTTAGGCATGAATTTGATATCAAAAGAATTTCTAGGGTTTATTTTATTAATGTTATTTAATTGATTAAAAAATAGTATTAAATATAGAAAAATATAAGTAAAATATCAGAAAATTATAAATAAATTTCAGAAATTATAAAATACTAAAATTAAATTATTTTCATCAAATTTCTGTGTAGTGGGCCGATTGTGCGCAGGTCTGACTCACTTACTTAATATATATAAAATAAAATAAAATAAATAATCTACTGAGCCGACCACGGGCCGGGCCGAATGGGACAACGGACCGGGCCCAGTTGGCTGGCCAATTAAACGAAATAATAATAATAATATAATTCTGAAATTTCTGGAAATTCTAGAAAGGTTATTTAATTAATTTTAAATAGTAATAATTATAGGAAAAATTTAAATAAAATCGAAAAATTATATATAATTCCAGAAATTATAAAATGCTGAGATTAAATTATTTTTACTAAAGTTCATTAATTGTGATAATTCATTAAATTGGATAATTGGGTGATAAACAGAAATAAATTAGAGAAAAATGAGGAAAAATATAGAAAATGCCATAAATATATACAAGCCAGGAAATAAGTTTAACGTCAAACAACATTAAATCATTACTCGGATAATAAATGAACCTAAAATTGAGCGTCGGAGGATGGTGAGGATGGGCCAAGGGCCTCAGACGATCATTAAATGAACCTAGATTTGAGTGTCGGAGGATGGTGAGGATGGGCCAGGGGCCTCAGACGATTGTGTTGTTTGCATTCATGGCATGCATTGCATGATGGCGGGTCGTGACGTACGGGTCACGGGCGCTCAGGATGGTGTACGGTGGCGGGGCCACGACACTCAGGATGGTGTGCGGTGGTGCGGCCACGCACACTCAGTATGGTGACTGTGGGGTGTACGACCTGCATCACTCAGTAGGAACCGGGTTCATGCATTGCACGGTGGAGATATCGGCATTCTGTATGACATGACTTTGTTGCGTGTGACATGCATAGTAGGACATGCATCACGATGTTGCGCATTCTTTATCTGGAGTGAATTACTTTCCGCATTCTTTCATATGCTTATGTGATATCATGTTTTACGTGCTATGTGTTATATCATTTTTGGATGCTCCTTGTACTACTTGGAGGCAGGTGCCTACTGAGTGATTTCTCAGTCACTCACCCCTACTTCCCCCCCCAACAGGTGAGCAGGAAGAGACTTATGACTACGTCTTTGTTGAGGACGGGGCTGATACGGTGGAGTGGGAGATGGTCGCGCCTAGGATACTAGAAGACCCTGCGACTGTTCGTCTTTGTTTTATTGGGATCACATCGGACATCACCTTGTTTAGTACGATAGACTCTAGATGCTAGCGTGTTGACTTATTGTCGTGACATATTTATTGTTTTTATGGAGGATTGTCCTTTATTCATATGAATTAGTGTTATATATTACATTTCCGCGAAAAATTTCTACGTCTTTTCGGACATGTTGGAAATTGATTCGACGCTTTGTATTCTCCTTAGTGAGATACGGCGGGCGCACTGTTCCCGGTACTAGGGTTCGGGAGCAGGGCGCTACAGGTGGTATCAGAGCGAGGCTTCAGATCCGCCTCGGGAACGCAGGATTAACTAGATCACCTAGACGTAAGCTATGATCTCTTCATAGAAATAACAAATGTACCCCTAATAAATGAAGTAGACCTAAGTTATGATCGGGTTATGGGAGGTGTGTGCCGTTGGTGAGCTTTCTTTATTTCATTACCGTTGTACCCCTGAACTTTCGCATGAGCCCCATAAATGCTCAGATCCCTTGATCTCTTCCGTTCAATCCGGATTCTCGTCAAGGTTTGTGCAAAATCCAAGAAAATATCGTCACGTAGTGAAAAAAAATATAATAATAATAATATGGCAAAGGAGGCAACGGTGGTTATGGTAACGACCACCAGGATCAAGGGGTTATCCTCCAAGCATTGGCCTACACCATGGCCACCACTTGGCGCAACAGCGACTGTAAACTATGCAGTGCCAATAGCAGTTGAACTAGCGTCTCCCGCCGTTGCCGCCACCAGATCTGAGGTCCTACTACATGGAAATGCAAGACGTCCGGAATTCGATGTTTAGAAACACCCTTCACCGAGGAGGCAGAAATATGCGACATGGCCGCTAACGATCACAGGACCGCCGCGACGAAAGTACAGTCGCGGAGTAGTGGAGAGCCACTGCCGCCACCAAGTGCTCAATGTGGATGTCACACTATGGTCAGTGTGGGGGACTATGCAAATATCAGTGTGACAACCGAGACGTTTTACGAAAGGGGACACTGAGCAGAGGCCGACGCCCCCACAATAGAATCAGTTACAACATAAAGGGAAGCAAGGATCAGTATC
>AP025042.1:28766021-28839799 GCA_036186865.1 Eustoma russellianum | reverse complement strand
AGTAATAATTATAGGAAAAATTTAAATAAAATCGAAAAATTATATATAAATTCCAGAAATTATAAAATGCTGAGATTAAATTATTTTTACTAAAGTTCATTAATTGTGATAATTTATTTAAATTGGATAATTGGGTAATAAACAGAAATAAATTAGAGAAAAATGAGGAAAAATATAAAAAATGCGCCATAAATATATACAAGCCACAGAGAAATAAGTTTAACGTCAAACAACATTAAATCATTACTCGGATAATAAATAAACCTAAAATTGAGCGTCGGAGGATGGTGAGGATGGGCCAAGGGCCTCAGACGATCATTAAATGAACCTAGATTTGAGTGTCGGAGGATGGTGAGGATGGGCCAGGGGCCTCAGACGATTGTGTTGTTTGCATTCATAGCACGTGCATTGCATGATGGCGGATCGTGAAGTACGGGTCACGGGCGCTCAGGATGGTGTATGGTGGCGGGGCCACGACACTCCAGATGGTGTGCGGTGGCGCGGCCACGCACACTCAGTATGGTGACTGCGGGGTGTACGACCTGCAGCCACTCAGTAGGACCCGGGTTCATGCATTGCACGGTGGAGATATCGGGATTCTGTATGACATGACTTTGTTGCGTGTGACATGCATAGTAGGACATGCATCACGATGTTGCGCATTCTTTATCTGGAGTGAATTACTTTCCGCATTCTTTCATATGCTTATGTGATATCATGTTTTACGTGCTATGTGTTATATCATTTTTGGATGCTCGTCTTGTACTACTTGGAGACAGGTGCCTACTGAGTGATTTCCCAGTCACTCACCCCTACTTCCCCCCCCCCCCCACCAGGTGAGCAGGAAGAGACTTATGACTACGTCTTTGTTGAGGACGGGGCTGATACGGTGGAGTGGGAGATGGTCGCGCCTAGGATACTAGAAGACCATGCGACTGTTCGTCTTTGTTTTATTGGGATCACATCGGATATCACCTTGTTTAGTACGATAGACTCTAGATGCTAGCGTGTTGACTTATGGAGGATTGTCCTTTATTCATATGAATTAGTGTTATGGTATTACGTTTCTGCGAGAAAAATTTCTACGTCTTTTCGGATATGTTGAAAATTGATTCGACGCTTTGTATTCTCCTTAGTGAGATACGACGGGCACACTGTTCCCGGTACTAGGGTTCGGGAGCGGGGCGCTACAATATATTACACAAAATGTATAGTAAGGATGTGTATATCAGATCGCGAAACGATGCAGACCTTCTTTAAACCTTGCTCAAACATGGAAATATAATACACCGAAAACGCTTTTTATTAAGTGACATGTCAATTTAGTATACCACCTCTATTCGTAAACCAATATATTGTGCACATTGTTGTCCACCGTCACGTCAAATAAGAACTCACTTTGCACATATTTCTACACATGAATAAAAGAGTTTTACCAAGTATGTACCACTCACATATTTCTATACATGAATAAAAGTGATGCAAAACACGAGTTTTACCAAGTATGTACCACTCACATATTTCTATACATGAATAAAAGTGATGCAAAACACTTCTCCAAGGCACAAATTTCCATTCTGTTGCTTTTTATCTCTTAGGATAATAATCATCTTCCATGAAAGATTGCTGGACCTGTTTACCGTGAACATTTTATGTAGGTTGTATAATAAAAGACTTGCTAATTTAAAAAGAAATTGTATTCCTGATTTACATCCGCACAAAGTTCTAAAGGACTAAAACGTGGTGATACTCAGAATCAGAATATGACGTTTTGAAATTAGAACTAACGCAAAGAATAGTGAACTTGTTACGATGCGATGATCATTTAATGGATAATCGGTCTGTTGCAAGATTTTTTGTCAGTGAGAATGATAAAATGTGTCTGATAGAAACAATTTTTTTTCATTGTTTTTGGAAAATATTTTTATTGTTTCAATATATCAAAGCAAAGCAAGCTTAGAAGGCACGAAATATCTAACAGCATCTCCTAGTTTATTGGATTAAAAGAAACCTTTTTTTTCATAAGCTTAAACAACTTCTTTAAGGACTCAAACCTTTATTATCCTTAAAATGTGAAGCTAGTCATGTATTAATCTTTTTTTCTTTTATTTTGGAAAATGGTCAACTTTTATTCATGAAAAAAATTCTATACATGTGGTACTCATCCATACAACTAACCATGTCTATCAAAAATTCTTTGTGGTATAATAAATGTTATATGATACAAGTATTAAACGGACACCATTGGGGAAGGGATCTCCTCACCCCTAAATCCCTCACCCCTTTCTCACCTCTCGCCACATGGCAATAGAAGGGGGTGGTGAAGCTAGATGAGAGGTGGAGAGGAAAATGTGTATGAGAGGGGTGACTGTCATATGACGGACGGTGATGAAGAGGGTAAAAGTTTTGAAGATGAAGCGATGTCATCTCCACCATTGGATGCGTCAATTAGTAGGATACTTGTCCAAGTCCGTGATATTCGAATGGTGTCGAAAGGGGAAGGGACAGCTTAAAATGTATGCGTTAATATTTTAGTCAACTTTTAGGCCCCTTACAATTACTTCCTGTTGGGAATCCCTAATTTCACGCAAGTAATTACCGGAAGAAATGAAGCATGTGACAAAATCAGGGAGATCTGATTTGATTACATTTATTACATTCAATTTAATTGTAATTATAGAGTTACCTTGTATAGGTGTATCTTAGTACTATAAAGAAAGGTGTACGGTGGTGAATGTAAATCATTGAGCAATATACCAAACTTTTCCTACTATTATACTTGTTCAAACATGGTATCAGAGCAGGTCCCTCTCAATCGGACCTGAACTGACCCTTAACTGTGAGAATTCTTTGGCTCAGAAGAATTCTTCATCACTTCCAATTACCTACCCAGATCAAGTATCCTGCCTGTTCGTTGAAGATCAAGGAGTTCTTACCGTCACCCCATCAGATCTACCATCATCATTTAGGGTAGGCCAAGGTTTGGCCATCAAAGCTTCGGATAAACAACGATGGGGACCAGAGAACTCAACCCCACGCTCAGGGAATCCATCAAGGCAGGGGGTTGAAGACAAAAACAACCTGGAATGCAGTCACTGCAAACGAAAGGGACACATAAAAAATAAGTGTTTTAAGCTCCATGGTTATCCCGAATGGTGGGATGAGTTCACCAAGAAAGGAAAGGCAGCGGTTGCACAGACCTCCACTGAGTGAGGAAATAGCAACAAAGAAGGAAGAGCAAGAACTCATCGCGGAGAAGAAGGGACTAAAGGAGGAACAACCATGGCATCAACGGCAGCAATGGAAGCGGCTGCGCCAGGTATCAGGGTTAGGGCAAGAGACGGCCCTAACCCTAAACAGCCCTTTTATACTCCTTCAGTTATACAATTTACGCCTGAAGCCCATGTCTTCAATTGCAATATTATTTCTAACCCTGCAGTTTTTAAAATGACAAAAAAGGTCCCCCCACTGTCCACTACTCTACCCGAAGTCCCTCAATTTTTAAAACCGTTATCTGTGCCCCCTAATTTCCCTCAAATGACGCCCAGCACCCCCACTCTATCCAAAATCACTAAACACACCCCTACAATCCAAGAAATGCCTAAACAGTCACATTGTTATACCACCCATAGCCCATCGTCGTGGATCTTCGACTGTGGTGCTACGGACACAATGACAAATGACCTCTCTGACTTTATTACTCATAGTCCTCCCACTAAAACCACTGTTGAAACTGCAAATAGAACCATTGTCCCTGTTGTTAGCGGTGGTTTATCTCTATCACACCTAACCTTACTCTCGAAAATTGCCTATATGTCCCATCTTTATCAACGAAATTGCTATCTGTAAGCCAAGTGACTAAAGAATCGGACTGTATTGTTATGATGTATCCTAACTTTTGCCTATTGCAGGACATTCATACGAAGGTGATCATTGGGCGTGGTACTGAACGCCAGGGGTTATACTTTGTGGATGCAGTGGTGCAACAGGGCCGGTCTAATCTTGCCACCGGGATAGTTGCTCGTCAAGTGTGGTTATAGCACTGCCGGTTAGGGCATCCATCTTTTAGCTATTTACACCGTTTGTTTCCTTCCCTTTTTTCAAACCAAAATAATTTCACGTGTGATACATGCCTCCGGGCAAAACAAACTCGGACATCGTACCTTGCGAATAATACTCGTGTCAATCGTATGTTTACTTTAATACATTCTGATGTTTGGGGTCCCGCTCCCTATAGTACACCATTGGGCTTTCGTTATTATGACATTTTTGTTGACGACTTCTCTCGCATGACATGGCTATATCTTATCAAACATAAGTCCGATGTCTACCAAAAGTTTGTTCAGTTTTATAATATGGTTCACACTCAATTCGATACAAAAATCAAAATTCTTCGTTCTGACAATGGAGGAGAATATCTCAGTAGGGAATTGGGACAATTTTTTCACGATTATGGCATTATACACCAAACCACATGTTCTTCTACCCCTGAACAAAATAGGGTTGCAGAACAGAAAAAATCGCACCATTCTTGAAATGACTCGAGCTATGATGATTGATTTCTATGTTCCGATGAGTTTTTGGCCGGAGGCTGTATCCACTGCCACCTACCTTCTTGAAAGTCCTCAATTACAAAACGCACATTCAGACAATCTCTAACCAACATGATCTACCCTCTATATACACCCTACCTCCGCGAGTGTTTGGTTGTACGGTCTTTCTCCATACACCCAAACATGAGCGTACTAAACTTGACTCTTGCTCCGAAAAGTGTGTCTTCGTTGGCTACGCCACTACCCAAAAAGGATACCGCTGCTTTAATACCCGGACACACCACATTCATATTACCATGGACTGCACCTTCTTAGAGACTGAGTACTATTATCTCCCCCCCATCTCGGCTTCAGGGGGAGACATCTTGTGATGGAACCCTCGATTGGTTGGTGCCACAACAACCTTGCCCGGCAACCATTCCAACATGGCAAGTAGATGACGCCGACTGTGCTATAGCTCCTACAAGTGTACCACCTGGATTGACTGTATCACCTGATGATTCTCCCTCTATGAATGCACCACAACAGGTAAATTGTTTGGATATGAATAATGAACAGTCTGACACTTTAGGCACTCATGGCAGTTACTTTGAAACCAGGCCGCCTATAGCAGATAATGCCAATACATCTTTTCAACCTGATCATGTTTGAGAAATGCAGGAAGATAATAATATTTCTATTGAGGAACAGCAGGTACGGGTTTTGCCCCCCAAAACAAAGCGAGGAGTTCCCCCTGAGTGTTATTCTCCCACACAAATATCAAGAAACTCGAGGCACCCTTTAAATGTTTCTTTAGTTGGAGTTTCTGACCTGGCTCGAGGATTCTTTGTATCTTTTTGCTCAGAACAGGTTCCACAGAACGCTGAAGAAGCTCAGAATCAACCAATGTGGAAGGAGGCCATGATGACTGAAATGCAAGCATTGGAAAAGAATGGGACATGGACAAAATGCGTTCTTCCTCCTGGAAAAAAATCAGTCGGATGCAGGTGGGTGTTTACAATCAAGTATAAAGCAGATGGGAGTATCGAAAGGTAAAAGGCTCGGTTAGTAGCAAAAGGATACACCCAGACATATGGCATCGACTATTCAGAAACATTCTCACTCGTGGCCTGCATTGACACGATCCGAGTTCTATTCCCTGTGGCAGCAATCCAGAATTGGCCCCTTCACCAATTTGATGTCAAGAATGCATTTCTACATTGTGATTTGGAGGAAGAAGTATATATGGATCCACCTCCTGGTTTTTCTGCAGGGTTCAGGACAAGAGAAGTGTGCGGTTGAGGAAGGCTCTTTATGGATTAAAACAATCTCCCCGGGCATGGTTCGGTAGGTTCACTGAAGTTATGAAACAAGATGGCTATCGTCAAAGTAACGCTGACCATACATTGTTTGTTAAAAGAAATAAGGACTTGGTGACATGCTTGATTATCTATGTTGATGACATGGTTATTACAGGAAACGACATTGAGGAAATGGATCGTCTGAAAAGTTATCTGTCTACAAAATTTGAAATGAAAGATCTTGGAGGCTTAAAGTATTTTCTAGGGATCGAAGTCCTAAGGTCAAAAGCTGGGATTTACATATCACAGAGGAAATATGTCCTGGATTTGCTTACTGAGGTAGGAATGCTGGAGTGTAAGCCTTGTGATACCCTCATGGCGGTTAATCATAAACTAGAGATGATCGATGGAGCACCCCCTGCAGACAGAGGTCGATATCAGCGGTTGGTTGGAAAGTTAATTTACCTATCACACACGAGGCCCGACATTGCTTTTGCAGTAAGTGTAGTCAGTCAGTTTATGCATAATCTTCAAAAACATCATATGGACGCAGTTATACGTATCCTACGATACCTAAAGCATACACCAGGGAGAGGCATTATATTTCGCAATAATGGACACCTGAATATACAAGCGTATACAGATGCTGACTGGGCCGGAAATTTAATAGACAGGAGGTCTACTTCTGGGTATTTTACACTTGTAGGAGGCAACCTTGTAACATGGAAATGTAAGAAGCAAAAGGTTGTCGCCTTGTCTAGTGCTGAAGCTGAATTCCGCGAAGTTGTCAAAGGAATCACAGAAATACTATGGATCCAGAAATTGTTCAAGGACATTGGGTTGCAAGTCAATTTGCCGACGCCATTGCTGTGTGATAACAAGGCTTCCATAAGCATATCTGAAAATCCAGTGCAGCACGATCGGACCAAACATATAGAGATTGACCGACATTTTCTCAAAGAAAAGTTAGATGGAGGAGTAATTGAACTACCATTTGTTCGATCAGAAGATCAATTGACGGATGTGTTAACAAAGGCAGTCAATGGAAGGTCTTTTGAAGCTATCTTGGATAAGTTGAACGTTGTAGATCCCACCGTTCAACTTGAGGGGAAGTGTTGGGAATCCCTAATTTCACGCAAGTAATTACCGGAAGAAAAGAAGCATGTGACAAAATCAGAAAGATCTGATTTGATTACATTTATTACATTCAATTTAATTGTAATTATAGAGTTACCTTGTATAGGTGTATCATAGTACTATAAAGAAAGGTGTACGGTGGTAAATGTAAATCATTGAGCAATATACAAAACTTTTCCTACTATTCTACTGGTTCAAACACTTCCTCTGTATAAATTTTTCAATGGACAAATCAAGTCGCCATGATATTAAAGTCAAAGTTAAATTAAAATAAAGAGTCCATGTCTCAGTCAACCGTCAATGCATTGTGGTTTGTCATGCAGGTCAAAGTAAGCAAACACGGAGATATGGTTGATTTTTACTGCTTTCAGACGAGAAAAGATTCTCTTTAGATATTATAACATCATGTGTTGTTCGTCATATACTTTTTCTGTTATTTTTTTCTTTTAACTATTAATTTAACATCCTACCGTAATGATTAAGAGCGTTCTTAATGCAAATAGTATCGAGTGCAAGTTCTATAAATACTAAGAATTCTTTATTTTAATAATGTGGCCCGATTGAAACAACAATACTAATAATAGTGAAATCATCACCTTAAATTCTTTGCAATTTTACAAATTCAGAATAGGAGAACAACTACTATGTTTGCTCCTTTGTAACATTAAAGTTACGGGTAAACCGCGGAAACAGTCTTTTGCAGAAAATGTAGGTAAGATTGTGTACATCAGATCGTGAAGCGGTGCGGCTTCTCTCCAGACTTTGTGTAGATGCGGGAGACTAATGGACTGGAAACCATTTTTTTTATAAATTTAAAATACACCGCTCACTTCTCCTACTATGAAAAAGTCAAAGGCAACTTCGAAGTTCATAATGTGGACGGACTAAATTAACCTTTCTAGACCGGAGACCAGTGTTCCCACTGAACTGGTGAATTTAATTGACAATATTAACCCTTCTAGAGGGCCCAAGTTTCACTATATAAAGCAGGGGTGTTCTTCAATCTTCTCATCCCATCTTCTTTAAGTTTACAGACATCTAGCAACATCTTTTTCATAGAAAAAACATATCCTGCAAATCTTTAACATATTATTTCAATGGCCCCTACCAAGCTCTACATCATGTATGTGTTCCACTCTTCTTTTAAAATATTCTTCTGTTTCTTGAATCTTGATCTGTTATCATTGTGAATTTTCTTTACATTTCTGTATATGTCCAGCCACTCCAACCTCTGCTCAAGAGAACAGAGCACTGGTATTTTCTTTTTCTTGGTTAAGCAATTTAATTTAATAGATTTTGTTTTGCTTTTTTCAGTTACTACTCCATGTATGGACATGTTGAGAGGCTTGCTCAGGAAATAAAGAAAGGAGCTGATACCGTTGAAGGTGTTGAGGCAACATTATGGCAGGTCCCAGAGACACTCCCTGAAGAAGTTCTTGGAAAGATGTATGCTCCTAAGAAGAGTGATGTGCCTGTGATTCAAATCGATCAGCTTCCTGAGGCCGATGGTTTCATTTTCGGTTTCCCAACTAGATTCGGACTCATGCCAGCCCAATTCAAAGCATTTTTTGATGCAACGGGACAATTGTGGAAACAAGGCAAATTGGTTGGAAAGACTGCTGGACTCTTTTACTCTACTGGAAGTCAAGGAGGTGGCCAAGAGACCACAGCGTGAGTACCATATTTAATTTTTCCGTTTACTAATAATAAGGTGAAAGATGTGTGAAAATTTGCATTTTTTCTATACAGTTTGACAACCGTGACACAACTTGCTAACCACGCAATGATTTATGTTCCAATTGGATACACTTCTGGAGCTGGCATGGTGAACTTGGATGTAGTGAAAGGTGGTAGTCCATATGGTGCTGGGACTATTGCTGGAGCTGGAAGTCTAGCCGATAAAGGACCAAATGATATTGAACTTGAAACAGCTTTTCATCAAGGAAAGTACACCGCCGAAATTACCAAGAAGCTCAAGGCTTGATGAGTTGAACTAAGACATTTATGTCCATGAGGAGCACACACACAACTTATGTCTACAAGCAGTACAGCTCGTTCTTCTTTATTAAAGATTGCAATTTCAATTTTGTCCATGTATTTGTTGTAAGTGAATAAAGCTGAATTTCTAATGGTTTGCTTATTATTAGAGAAGTTAGCTAATGAGTACATGTCGTTTGTCTTACGGATGCCTTGTCTGTTTTTCTAGATCTTTTGATAGATTGATTGTTCTTACGAATAAATAAATATTCTCTTTGTTCATGTGAACAAACACACTTTTTTTTCCTTAGAAAGATATACGCTATGAACTTCTTGACAAGTAGCCAAAAATTTTGATATGCAAAGCAAAATACGATTTCAACAAACATAGTTGACGCTCATCGCAAAAAAGATGCAAGTGACTCATGCCTTGAGATCAAGAAGGTTTTGATTCTAAGGTCTGCTGAGATCAGGATTTAAGACAACAATCCAGCTAAGACTCGACTCTTTTTCCTATCTCCGGACTCTCACTTCCTTTTGTTCGCCTTATGTATTGTGGTTTGAATGAAGACGCCGATCGGCCCGACTTTCCTAAATGCCCACCACTTTGGTTAGGAGCCATTTCCTTAGTGAGCACCATGACTCCTAAAAGATAAAATGTTCAATGGTCCTCCAGACAGGTGACATTATTATATGAATCATTCATAGCGTTTCTCCAAATTCACTGCTTATAGTCTTCATTCCCTATCCCATTAAAGATCCTTAAGGGAAACAGTTAACCTCAAAATCTTTGTGAACAAAACTAAATAAAGCATGTTCTAGGCACTCATCATTGTTGCTTCCAAACAGATACAACATACAATGAGACAAAATCTACCCGCTCAGATAAGACAAAAGCTTTCAGTCAGTCAAACGGTCAACGTAGTTCAGGCTCAACTACTTGATTACTCAATCTTGGCCAAAAGTTATCAGCCTCGGCTTCTATCATCAACATTCGGGGCAAGTCATCTAAAATGACTAAGACAAATCCAAATATTTCCTAGTCTGTTCGGCTCGTCATATTTAATTGCTCTTGGCCAAAACACACAGAGCAGCTCAGCTCGGCCATATTCCTAGTTGAACTCCAATGGAACCACGGCTCAACAATGTGCTGGTTAACCAACTACTTCTGGTCGGCCTCAGCTATATTCAAATATCAGATGAACAATGTATAACTTCACAAGGAATCAAGTTCTGCTCGGCCTCGAAACTGTCTCGGCCTCAGCTTTTCGATTGCTTCAAGCCCTAGACTTGGCTTCATCAACTCGGCTAAGTTCAGACAAGATATTTATCAACTGCTGTCTGGGATCCACCAATACAACTATGCAAGTGCTTTCCAGGTGTCAAGCATCGCTTGTCCAAGTACAGAATCATTAATGCTGGCCGACCTACGTGTCATAGATTCAGCCACTGACACAGCTACATTCGTAGGCATCTGTCTAGTCACACAGTACATCTACAGCAGACAAAGTAGCCCTCCTGACACACGTCTCCGTCCCATCAACTGGCAGAGACATTGAACAACGGAAAGGTTAAAGGCCAGGAAGGAGGCAAAAGGAACGGATTATGAAACTTTTCTTCTCCAAGAGCTAATACAGAGCAAATCTCCATACGAAAATTGTGAGATCACCACAAACTCCTCAAACATAAAAATATCTCAGTGAGAATGACCCAAACTGACTTGAGCATCGGAGGGTTTAATCCGGGTTCATAACCCCGGGACCTTTGATCTTTGCTTCCCTGTGCAGGTCATCAAGGAAGTATCTTGGATGCACAAGTCAAGAAAAGCTAACGACGTTTATTTCGGATCATCTCTGATCCTTGGTAAAGATCTAACTTCATCACAACTTTTATTTGGTGTTTCGGTCACCCCTCTCCTCTTTCTCATCACGTGTTAATGTTTTTTTTTTTCCTTTGGTGCATGTTTAACCAGTTAAAACATAAGATCTTAGTTGGGATTTTTATTTTCCACAACTTCCTGCAATTAACATTCAATGGACTCTGCTGAGTACTAAAGTTAACATGGCATATCCTGTGCTGGCACCATATTCCCCATTCTTTGGAAAACCCCAAACTTCTCTATCCTCCTGTCTCACTATTTTACCAACTGGTTTACTTATAGCACATGCACTTTTTCTAGTGGAATTTCACTTTCAATTTTGTATAAGTTTTTACATCTTCCCCCAATATATCTTCCGCTTTTTCACCTATATCAGCTTTCTTGATATCATAGGCCATTAATTCAGTCAAAGGTTTATTCTTTACCAATGAATTGAAGGAAATACTGGTCAGCCATTACATCTAACGACTTTTCACATGCCCAACTTTGTTTGAACCGAACGTGGCGTCATTACCAGCTAAAGTTGGTGTAATTTAATCATTTGAACTTTGAACTTCCCATCCGAAAAATACCTTTGAGGTTGTGTGTTTGCCAGAGTGGAAAGTTCTCAGGCGTGATGGAATAATGGGTATGTTTGGTTTGGTGATCACAATCATGATTTAACATTATATTGGTCGTGTTTGAGTTTAATCATCTCGCCAAATAAATATTAGCTCAATAAAATCTAAATATAGATGATGTAAAAATTCAATACGAGATAGAGTGTTTTTAGTATGTTGTATTCGGTTGAGATCCAATGTCCTAATACTGTATATCGGCACGGAAAAAAAAACCCCAACAATAATAAACCCTCAAATTCTTCTCAAGATGCTCCCGTAGACATATGTATTGAGAACATAGTCTCATATCGACTGTTTTGAGAAAAATATATGGAACACCGGACACCAGGGATCATAAATCAAAATACGCCAACAGAAAAAACATATTCTCCTTGACAAAGTAAGCATTGGATGTTTTGGTCAACGAAGATGAAACTAGAAAAGAAAAGGAAAAAAAATATGGTGCACGCTGCTGCTTAGTAAACTCCAAATCACAATATAAATCGAAGCACGAAAGATGATACCTGTGTGAACTCCAAAATCCGTGTAGCTGTATGTGTTAAACTGTATAATATGGAGAAACTGTATATTTCTTCATACATGAACCGTACAAGTATTCCTGTTCTTATACTACACTCAGACTATGTATACATGACAACTATTAACTACACAATATTCTAATTCCTAATTATCAGCTAATTCCTAACTTTCAGGGATACAATAATTATGATACAATACAATTATTTACGGTAGAATATCCTTGTGGGATAAAAATGGTAGGAGTATATTCTAACACTCCCCTCAAGTTGAATAATGGGATCACCAATATTCAACTTGCACAGTACTGAGACAAATATTCATCCATTAACTGCCTTCGTCAGGATATCAGTAAGTTGGTCTTCAGATCGCACATGTGGAAGAGTAATAATTCCATTATCAAGTTTCTCCTTTGTAAAGTGTCGATCAACCTCCACATGTTTAGTTCGGTCTTGTTGAACAGTATTCTCGAAAATGCTGATTGATGCTTTGTTATCACACATAAGACAAGTCGGACCAGTCATTAGAAAACCAAGCTCTTGCAACAATTCGGACCCATAAGATCTCGGTGATGCCTTTCACAATACCCCGAAACTCTGCTTCTGCACTTGACAACGCGATTACTTTCTGTTTCTTGTTCCTCCAGGTGACCAAGTTGCCCCCAACCAGCGTTAAGTAACCAGAAGTAGAGGGTCGGTCAATTTGGTTACATGCCTAATCAGCATCTGTGTAAGCTTCAACGTTTAGATGTCCATTATTCTTGAACAACAAACCACGTCCAGGGGTACCCTTTAGGTATCTTACGATTCTAAGTACAGCATCAAAGTGATGTCTCAATGGATTATGCATGAATTGGCTTACCACTCCAACCGCGTATGCAATATCAGGCCGGGTGTGAGATAGGTAGATAATTTTGCCCACCAACATGTTGATACTGTTCTCAATTAGTTGGAGGAGCTCATTGTATAATGTTCAGCTTGTGATTCGGAAACATTGGCGTGTCAGATGGCCTTGCATCCAGCATACCAACTTCTGCTAACAGGTCAAGAATGTACTTTCATTGAGAGATGTATATGCCGGAAGATGATCGTAAGACTTCAATTCCCAAGAAGTATTTCAGCCCACCGAGGTCTTTTATCTCGAACTGTGTGAACAAATATTCCCTGAGACGAGACATTTCTTTAGTGTCATTACCAGTAATAATCATATCATCAACATAAATAATAAGACAAGTAATTAGACTCCCCTGTCGTTTGATAAATAGAGTGTGATCTGCATTGCTCTGTTCATATCCGTCTTGTTTCATAACAGATGTAAATCTCCCAAACCAGGCTCGAGGTGACTGTTTAAGACCATAGAGGGCTCGGGTGAGCTTGCAAACCTGTCTTGGTAAAAATTCTTATAGACTAAATCAGGTAGTAAATATTTCTTATGAATGCTTTTTTGAAGGCATTTTTCATTCCATATACAATAGTTAATGTTGTTCACGGGTTCGAGCAGCAGAAACAGCTTCTTAAACAAAGTTTAGAATAAGACTGTGTACATCAGATCGCAAAGCGATCCGCCTCTTCTCCGGACCCTACGCAAACGCAGGAACTTAGTACACCTAAAACGCCCTTTTTATACAATAGTTAATACGGAAAAGGAATTTAAAAAAAAATCATGTAGGCATTTTGTAGCTTAGGGTTTTGTTCATACATATATTCGTGATTATTCCTAAAAGATATATATTTAAACTCGTATGGGATGCATGGTTTGGGAGAATTAGGTAACTTAACCTAGCGATATTTCTTAGGATGCTGCCCAAATTTCAGTATTCGCTTCATTGTAGGTGGAATTGTTTTTGGTTAAACAGCAACAACACATACCCAGTATATTTTAACGATAACAAACGCTATCGCTAGTGTCTGGAGAGGGTGAAAGGCAGGCAACACATACCCATTCTATGTCAAATTCGGTTTGATTTATTTCAACCAGCACTAAGTCGGTTTTTGGTCTGATATCACTTTGAATTTTAAAATTGAATGACAGGAATTAAATAAGAAATTTCAATTATAAGATTAACTCTAGGGCATCCAAGTTGTGCCTTGTCAACTGGAATTATAAATATTGTTATTTTGTGCCGCAAAAAAAGAATGCTACTGTTTTGTTGTGTTGGAGCACTATTAAATAAGTAGACAAAAGTGTCAAGGCGTAGAAATTTTAATTTAATCAGAGAGTCGAATTTATCTTTTTACCGATGAACCTGAAGCACGATTATACAGGAGAATATTAGTTTTTTTTTAACCGCTTTCTAACCTCTATTTTTTCACTCTAGGAACTCCATTCAAAAATCCAAGAACACCATCGAAATCAGCATCATAAGGAGAACTTTCTAGAGATAAAAACCCCATTTATCCTCCCATTAGGACTAGTGTTTTAGGGTTGATATTGGAGTGGGTTTCATGGATTTAGACTTGATTAGCCTGGGGTTTTATGGTAGATGATGACAATGATAATTGATGTCACGATGTGTGTTTTAGGCAATAATTTAAAGAAAGAGTCATTTGAGCAGTATTTTGTCAGAAAGAATATTTGACATATTATATGTTGAGCTTGGATGTTTCTATTTCCAATAGAGTCAAAAACACATTCTTTTTTGGTTTTAAAATATGATAGAATAAAGCAAAATGAGATACTAAATTGGCTAAGCTTATTATATTATGAAGTACCAGTTGATCGACACAGCTTGTCACAATTTTCATTATGGGTCATCGGAAAACAATCCCGGTGTATTTTTAACACATGAGTATGGTTGTATATATCCGACTTTTTATACCTTATTATAAGCATGAACTTCTAAGACAATGAGGTAATATTGTTGTTATATATGTTGAGCTTCGATGTTGGTTATGAGGAGTAGCGAACTTCGTGACGTACCATGCGTCAAGTTTTCATGTTGGGTTACGTCAAGGCAGTCAATCGGTTGAGGATTAGCGTCAACCGTTAACACTTAAAAGCGTCAGAAGTGTGAAGTCTTACCACAAGTGAGTAGGATTAAGGTTTCAAAAGTAAACATATGACATGTATTGCAAAAACACTCATATCGTGTGTAGTGTCATGTTGATTGGAACGTAAAACCTCTGTTGGATAATTTCCTCATTGGATTAAGATTCCTAAGTAGTAGGAACTAAAGATAGAGTTATTATCTTAAGATTAGTAAGTTGCCTTTATCTATTCTAGTTAGGATTTGTTTTATTATATGTTTATCTAGTCCTAGTAGGGTTTGGTTTTGTTTAGACTAGTTGGTCTATAAATAAAGGGGGCTAGCCATAGTAGATGGTGCGCCAAGAGTGCCGAGCGCCAAGAGTGCCAGCGCCAAGAGCGCCAAGAGTGTCAAGGCCAAGGGTGCCAAATACCAATCCCAGGTAGGGTGATTGGTGAGACAATGCCGGGTAGGGTCATTGACAAGGGCGGCGAGTGGTAGTTCGGTTTTGAGTTATTTTCGGAATATTAATAAAGTGCGTTATGCTTTATACGTGTTGTGTTCTTTGAATCCGTTATTACTTTAATTGGTATCAGAGCGGGTATAATTACTTCAATTGGTATCAGAGCCAAGGTTGTTCGAAGAGGGAGGAGCCACCGTGGAGGGTTGCCGTGTGGAGGTTGATCCCGTGAGGAGGTTGCCGTGTTCTTCGTATAAACAAAGGGCGGCGAGTGTTCGGTTTTGAGTTATTTTCCGAATATCAATAAAGTGTGTTGTGCTTTATATGCGTTGTGTTCTTGAATCCGTTGTACTTCAATTGGTATCAGAGCGGGTATAATTACTTTAACCTCTTCGCATACGAGCAATGTTATGTAACATGTAATCGCAAACGTAATGACATACGGGTAATGCCATGTCATGGGTAATAAAGAATTTCATTACATAAACAACGATGTGTAAAGGAAACGTCGTGACAAGTGGAGCGATAAACCTTGTGTCACGTGCAATGTCATGCAATGTTAAAACACAAACTATTCATCAGTTGGTAGATTACTTATCTATTTCTTCTCTAGCGAAAAAAAGGCGATTTCTAAGATTTCTAATTCGACGTCGATTTTGCTCCCTTTTCCAGCAATGGAAGGGCTGATTGTGAGAAAATCAATTGAAGAAACAGATCTATTACAGCGGAGTGTAAAGAAATTCAAGAGACCAGTACTAGAGGACTCGCAGACGTATGAACTGGGAGGGGCAGCGGAAGGAGCGAGTGGCGCGGGAGGGAGTTGGGCATCCCTGGTCCGCCCGACTACTGAGCCTTCTAAAATCTACTATGGCGAGGATGAGGATGACCAGTCTGGGGAGGAATATTTGGAATAGTATGATGCCGCTATGATGGGGGAAAGTGATGAACTAGAAATGGGTCGGTTAGTGATGGACATCCTGATTGAACAATGTAAGAGGCTCTGGAGACCATGGCTTAGGGCTCTCATCGTGAAGGTACTTGGTAAACACTTCTCTTTTAGATTGTTAGAAAAGTGGTTGACTGAGTTATGGGCTTTTGGGAGAAAACTGGATATCATTGATTTACCAAATGGATATTTTGTTGTACGATTCTATTCCGCGATTCACTACTGGAATGCTTTAGGGAATGGTCTGTGGATGATACAGGAACACTACATCACGGTGAGGAAATGACAACCCTTATTCTCACCCGTTCATGATTCTATCTCTAGCACTTTAGCTTGGATTAGAATTCCAATGTTGCCATTGGAATATTTTGACGAGATGGTGCTGTTACAGCTCGGTAATTGCTTGGCAAGGAAGTCAAGGTGGACAACACAACAATGAACATAGAAAGAGGAAAATATACGAGAGTGTGCGTGGAAATAGACTTAAAGAAACCATTGGCGTCAAGAATATGCCTTATTGGTGTATCATTTGCAGTGGAGTACGAGGGATTAACAACGATCTGCTTCAAATATGGTCGGTATGGGCGCAACTCGGATGAATGCGATAAGGAAGCGACGAGTGGGGTACCTGGGGCAGGAACAACCTCTACCCGGGACAGTGAACCAAGAAAAGATGAACTATTTGGACCATGGATGGTAGCGAGTAACAATAGAAGAAGACGAACTAACATTCCGACAGACAAATTTGTCTTCGCGTCAAAGTAGATACTGCGTATGATGGACATCCGAAGCAGATGGAGACGATGAGACAAGAACGATCAAGGAGTGTAAGTAAGGGGAATAACATTGGCTCAGGATTCAACATCCTACAAGACCTAGATCCGGGCAGCAGTGACCAAACTCTGGAAGAAATATTACAAAGGGGACTAAGGAATGTACAGGACAAGGGGCCTGCAGCTCTATTCCAAGCAATAGGCAAAAAGGCAACATTACAGATACAAGAGAGGAAGACAAAAGGCATCCAAATAAGAAACAATTCGAAGAGCCGTGTAAATGTACAGAGAAAAATAATAAGTGACTTAGCTACACAACAACAGTGTGACAGAACAATAGATTGTAGTAGCAGAAGAACTTCGTCGAGGGGTCAAGGGGCACCGAGAAAAACAAGGAGAGGCAGTGGGCTTTCTTCTTCACTACGGGATATAACAAATGAATGTACAGGGGACTTATCACAATTGATGGATCAGGCAATGGGATTGAGTGGCCACTTAGTTCCTAAGCCAATTGCGGTGAACCAAGACTGTGTGGGGATTAACATCAAGCAACAACCCCTGGACTAGCAAAAAATAGAAGGGCGATCGAAGGAATTGGCATTTGATCCGGGTGAGGAATCTGGGATCTTGCTCCAATGGAAGGTATACATGAGCCTGAAAAAGAAGACAACCCTAGGGTGGGGGAAGACGCCATCCACACTGATTGAATCCGGAATTAATGGGTAGGGTTCTAGCATGGAATTGTAGAGGTGTGGCATCGTCGGAGTTTTGTAGGGTGTTAAAACAGTTGGTGAAACAGCATCACTCGGATGTGCGATTCCTCTGTGAGACTAGAGTTCATAGCAGCCAAGGTAACAGGATATTAAACAGCTTTCATTTTACGAAGTTTGCAATAGTTGAAACTAGAGGATTCGCAGGTGGTTTGTGGTGCTTTTGGAATGGTGATAATGTTGAAATAAAAGCTTGGGATTATACTGCCCAAATAATGACGCTGGGGATAATGGAAAGTGGTAGAACGCTGTGGCTGTTATCCCTTGTATACGCTTCACGGGTTGTAACGATTCGGGATGTGTTCTGCGAGTATGTTGAGCGACTAAACCAATATGTTAGATTTCCATGGACCCTGATTGGTGACCTAAATCAAGTACTATACCAAGAGGATAAGAAAGGAGGGAGGAGAATCAATGGCTATCCTGTCGAAAGAATGCGGAAGGTTATGAACACTTGTGGATTTATTGATCTTAATTTTTACGGTCCACGATTCACCTGGACAAATAAGCACCATGGATGCTGAAATATTCAGCAACGGCTAGACCAATGCTGGGGTAATAGCAGATGGCATGAGTCATTTCTGGAAGCTTCACTCCATCACCTTCCACGCACTCATTCTGATCACAATCCTCTCATGCTTGAGCTGGTGAGAAACAGAGACACCCCTGTCATTCCAATGGATATTAGATTCCAAGCCAATTTGATAGAGCACAAAGACTTTACGGAATTTGTGAAGGTTGCTTGGCCACCCTCCTCAATCAAGTTATGTGAAGCTATCTCCTCATTCTGGGAGAAACTGAAGGTATGGAACCGTGACATTTACGGTAACCTTTTCCATACCAAGAAACGATGTGAAGCTCGACTGCTTGGAATTCAAAAGGCGTTGGAGTCCAGGCCGTCATGCTTCCTTGGAAATTTGGAGGCAAAATTAGTCCAAGAATATGGAGATGTTCTGCGGTAGGAGGAGGCTTTCTAGCAGCAAAAGAACCATTTAAACTGGTTGGCTACGGGGGAAAGAAACTCAAGGTTTTTTCATAAGTCGCTGGGAAGATTAAAAGCCAGAACTAAATGCACCAGGTTGAAAGACGGTCGAGGCTACTGGATTGAAGGTTATGGTTCGAAAGTACTTTCTGCAGTTGTATACGGCTGAGGACAGGCGGGAGACGTCCAGTTGGAAAATTACGTTTCCAACTCTATCTCATGGGGATAAACGCCTCTTAAATAGAGATGTTTCGGGGAAGGAGATCGAGAATGCCCTATTCCAAATGGATGCCTTCAAAGCCCCTGGGCCGGATGGGCTTCCTCCGGGATTTTACCAATGATACTGGACAGTAGTGGGTTCAGCAGTAACGAGGTTCATGCTGGAAGCCTTCGGAGATAAGAGGTTTCCTACCCATATGAGTGATACGATTGTCTCGCTCATCCCGAAGAATAAACATCCGGAATGCATTTCCTAATTTCGTCCAATTGCGCTGGCTAATGTAACAACAAAATTGATAACGAAGATCATCGCAAATAGAGTGAAGTCATTGATACCTAAACTGGTTAATCCGATGCAGTGTGCATTCACGACTGGGATGCAAGTGTCTGAAAATATTATTATGGCCCAGGAACTAATCCATACTATGCAGAATAAGAGGGGAAACAAAAAACTTATGGTGGTAAAAGTGGATCTAGAGAAGGCTTATGATCGCGTGAATTGGTCGTTCCTGAGAACGGTCCTTGAAGCAGCTGGCTTTGGGAAGAACCTTCTTGAGCTTATAATGTTCTGTGTCATGTCACCTACATTATCCATCCTGTGGAACGGGCAAAGACTGAACCCATTTCAACCGACCCGAGGTATCAGACAGGGTGACCCACTCGCCCCTTATTTATTCCTTATGTGCATGGACACCCTTAGTCAGATGATTAATAAAGCGGTGAAAGACAGAAAATGGAGACTGGTGAGAGCCTCAAGGAGTGGTACGAAGATTTCACATATCTTTTTTGCGGATGATTTGCTGCTGTTCAATGAGGCCGCATTAGAACAAGCTGGTGCTATTCAGACAGTGCTATGGGAATTCTGCAACGTTTCTAGACAGAAAATCAGCCCGACGAAGAGTGTATTTTTTGCGTCAAAATATACACCTGGAGATATAAAGGATGCGATACCTCATAGACTGAAAGTAGAAAAGACGACAAACCTTGGGAAGTACTTGGGGATACTTATTCTACACAATAGAGTCACGGCAGCTACATATAACTTCTTGGTGGATAATTTTAGAAGCAAACTTTGTGCTTGGAGGGCGCGCCAAATGTCTCAAGCATCCCGAAGCATTTTGATTCAATCATTACTGAATGCAATGCCTTCATATTTAATGCAAACCGTGGAACTTCCGATATCGGTTATAAAAAATATGGAGAAAGACATTCGAAAATTTTTCTAGGATGATTTGGATGGCATGAGAAAACTGCACTACTTGGCCTGGGGGGAATTATGCATACCGAAGGAACAAGGAGAACTCCGTTAGGAATTTAAGGAAAATGAACTTGACATTCTTGGTAAAACTTGGTTGACAAATGTTTGCGGAGAAGGAAAAAGTTTGGGTGCAAATGTTGTGGGCGAAGTACGGATCGCCATTGGCATATCAGAAAAAGATGAATGTGTCGAGGATCTGAAAGGGCATAACACGGTGCACGGATTTCCTAAGAAGAGGTATGTAAATTTCTAATTTCTTGCATGATGGGATAAGAGAGGAACTGGACAACTTTTGGAAAGTGGAGAAGATAAGCAAGAATATAGTGAGAAGAGCATATAGCCTGCAATGCGTACAAGAGGATGAGTCCGAGGGCCAAGAGTGGAGACGGATTTAGGAGACGAAAGGTCCGTTACGTTCAAATTTGTTTATTTGGCGTATGCGGCGAGGTGTTTTGCCAACAATATCTTTTCTTCATAGAAGACATATTAGTCCAGAGAATAGTTGCGGACTTTGTGGTATGAGAGAGGTGGGGGAGCTGCATGAAATTAGAGACTGCATTTGGCCACGAAAAGTTTGGATGGTGCTGGTGGATCCGCAAAAATGGCACATATATTGGAGTCCGTCCAAAATGCAGGATTGGATTGATATGAACATGATCAAGAACTAGGACAACTAGAGAGCCTTCACCAGTGGCGGTATATATTTCAGGAAGCGTCGTATGGTGTGTGGTTTACCTGGAATCGGAAGAAACACAATGACCGCGTGCTGGACACTCCCCATGTTCTCTTTGCGAAATTAATGGTGCAGCGGGTGGATTTTTTGTTGAAAGCTCATGCCACGAATGTAGAGAATGTAACTATGTCATCATCATCATCATCCAGACCCAGTATATCCCAACGACAGCAAAAGCTATCGTTAGGGTCTGGGGAGGGTAAGTGGTAGGCAGGCAATACCCCTATCCTAAGGGATAGAGATTCTGCTTCCAGTGAGACCCCCGGCTCTACCTGCATAAATGACATGATAATAAAGATATGTTATGCTAGTGTGTTAGTGAGCACATTCAAGAAATACAAAAAAATGTCTTTCGATATTAAAATACACATCACGTATATATGTACATGTAATGTAAAACAACGGTATAACATATGCCACCAAGTGGAAAGTCAACCTAAAGCGTAGATACTGTCTACGCCTATCTATGTCCCTAAATATACTCTAAAGTGTCCCTATATATGACCTATACTTCATTAACCTTAATCTTATGTCTCCATGAACTCCTATCCTGGACCATGTCCTCAGAGAGGTGCAAATCTAGTAAGTCGTGCCTTATCTGCTCATCCCAAGTCAGTTTGGGCCTGCCTTTACTCCTGTTTCCCTCTATAATGAGGCTTTCAATTGCTCTGACCGACGCCGTTGTCTGTCTCCGCATGACATGGCCAAACCACCTCAATCTTCCCTCCCTTATCTTATCGGCTATACTAGTCACGCCTAACCTTTCGCGAAATACCTCGTTTCTGATCCGGTCTAGCCTTGTATGCTCACACATCCATCTTAACATTTTCATCTCTGCCACTTCCATCTTCTGTAATTGTGACCTCTTGATGGCCCAGCAGTCTGTCCCATATAGCATTGCCGGTCGCACTGCCACCCTATAAAATTTTCCCTTTAATTTAGTTGGGAATTTTTGTCACACAGCACTCCTGAGGCCGCCCTCCATCTACACCAGCCTGCTTGAACTCGATGTGCTACATCATTATCTATGTCGCCATTCTGCTGCACAAATGATCCTAGGTACTTAAACTTACTTACTTGTGGTACCACTTGACCATCGATGGTGAGCGGGCTATCCTCACTGTCTGCTACACCGCTGAAGTCGTAGTGCAGATACTCGGTCTTAGAACGGCTAATCTTTAAGCCTTTTCTCTCTAAAACACCTCTCCACTGCTCTACTCTCATACTCAGGGTATGTCTACTTTCTGCGACTAATACAATATCGTCAGCAAAAAGCATACACCACGGAACTGCCTCCTGTATCGGCTTTGACAACTCATCCAGGACAACTGTAAAAAGAAATGGGCTCAACGCAGACCCTTGATGGAGACCGACCTCCACCGGAAAAAAGTCTGTATTCCCCACGGCCGTACGAACGTTTGTTTTTGTCCTAGCATACATATCTCTAATTATGTCTATATACTTCATAGAGATCCCTCTTGCCTCCAGACTATCCTATATCAGACTACGCGGCACACTATCATATGCTTTTTTAAGATCGATGAAAACCATATGTAAATCACGCTTCTTCTCCCTATACTTCTCCATTAATCTCCTGAGAATGTGTATTGCTTCCGTAGTTGACCTTCCTGGCATAAAACCAAATTGGTTCACCGTAACCTGGGTTTCTCTCCTAATTCGAGTGTCGATTATTCTCTCCCATAACTTCATGGTATGGCTTAGCAACTTAATCCCTCTATAGTTCACACAGCACTGTGCGTCTCCTTTGTTCTTATATAGGGGGACCACGACACTCTTTCTCCACTTATCTGGCATCTTCCCTGTTTTGTAAATACGGTTGAACAGAGTAGTTAGCCATTGGACTCCTTCCTCTCCTAAAGACTTCCACGCCTCAATGGGTATGTTATCTAGACCGACCGCTTTAGCTCTTCCCATCTTCTTCAGTGCTCTCATCACCTCTCCTTGTGTGATGTTCTGACAGTCGGAGTTATTATTTTGTCGTTGTTGGTTAGTGGTGCTTTCTCGTTCTTTGTAGTCGGCACTACTGCCGTTGAAAAGATTGTGAAAGTATGTTTGCCATTTCAACTTGATGTCTTGTGCTTTGACTAACACATGTCCATCTTCTCCTTTTATGAACCTTACAGTCCCTCCACAACCGTCGGTCTTCACGCCTCATCAGAAAATAGTCGATCTGCGTGTGACGTCCTCCGCTGTTAAATGTGATCAAATGTGATTCTTTTTTTTTAAAAAACGAGTTTATAATGCCTAGGTCATGGGCTACTGCTAGGTCTAGCGATCTCTACCCTATTCGTTTCTATCTCCATAACCAAACCCGCCATATACCATCTGAAAACCATCACTATTCTTTCCAATATGTCCATTAAAATCACCCCCGATACAAATTCGTTCCTCCCTGGGTATTGCCTTTAACACTACATCTAAGCACTCCCAAAACTTTTTCTTCTCCTGTTCTCCTAGTCCCACTTGGGGTGCATAGGCGCAAACCACTGCCACTACCTCCTTATTTAGTACTAACTTCAGCACCATAAGTCTATCATTATATCTAATCACATCAATCACGTTCGTGTGTAATTCCATCTTTACTAGGAATCCTACCCCATTCTTGGTCCCATCTGACCCTGAGTACAACAACTTATACCCATTACACTCTTTACATTTATTCCCTTTCCACCTAGTTTCTTGGAGGCATGCTATATCTATCTTACGTCTCTTAAGTGTATCTATAACCTCAAATAATTTACCACTTAATGTTCCTACATTCCAAGAAGCTACCCTTAGACTATCTTCATTTTTCTTCCCCTTACCTACACCCCTCTTCCTTAGACATGGTCTCACACGAAAATCATGACGTATCCTATCAATTATTGCAACTAAAACTACGAATCCAAGGTATGTTACAGATGCCGAAAGTTTAAAACTAAATGTAAACAATCAAAAGTACTTCAATGGTACTAAAATAAAAATGAAAATATATATCATGTATTTCAATAACACAATATTATCCGCATCTATTAAGCAGAGAAAAAGAAAAGAAACCAGTACTAGAAAAAAAATAAATGATCCAAGGGTTAAACCCAGAAAAGGAAAAGAAACCAAACCAGTATTAGAAAAAAAATTTAAAAATAAATGATCAAAAACAAATCAAGGAACTTGTATTGTTAATCCACCGCATTCATAAGAAACAGAGTAGCAAACGATCAATTTAACTAAACACAATGAATGACTACTAACAAAGAGACACTTCAACTCTTAAGAAAGAAAGACTTTGCCCCTGCAAATACTTGCAAATTGACCAAATTTTGCAAAAACACCCAGCACAAGGATATCTAAATGACTAGTGACTATAGACTTACGGCAACAAAAGCAAAAGGGAATCAGAACAATATGCACATATCTACCTAAGTACAACAACCCACAAATAAAAACTCAGACGACCTAGCAATTATACCTACTTGATTGAAATTAACAAAAACCTAGGTGAGTTCAAAGACCCACTAGCCGAACCAAGAAGAAAGAAAAGAGATGTATGGTGAAACCTGTCTTCCGTGGAGAATCGGTGACGTATAGACAACCAGAGTACCGCCGGCGGCCACACCGTGATGCCAAAGACGCTTTACAAGTTCTTGTTCCAAGTGAAATCGGGAAAAAAAGAAAAAAAAATTGGAGGGGGGATTGAAGGGAGAGGGAGGGGTAAGGGGGAAGGGTGTAGCTATGTAACAAGTGTTAATAGTTAGGGGCAGTAGCAGGTACTTTGATTCGTAGTTTATGATGTATAGTCCTGTTCGAGGACATTTTTTTAATATATACGTATGGATCCACTTTCTCGAAAAAAAATGTTAAAACACAAACTTCATAAGATAAAGAATGCTATGTAAAAGCAATGTCACGGCATGGAAAATAACAAACGTCATGCCATATACAAGAGCATGTCTTATGTATGAATAAATCACTTGATATGTACGGTGTCTAAAGGTTAATGCCAACATGGAGACATCAAAGGTTGTTGGGAATCCCTCCTAGTTTGAGAGTCCCAATGTTTGAGTCAAATACAATTATGACATTGGAAGATTTCCAACAAAGGAAGTTGGAATGGTTTGTTTGGTTCTCCAAGTATGTTTATTGCTTGGAAGACTCTAGGAATACCTTGTGCATTGAAAAGACACAAGATGGAGCACTATAAATGGAGGTGCTGTGTAGAACAATTGCAAGAGAGAACAAGAAAACAAGAAGAAAAATAAGAGAGACAAATACAAGTGATGAAGAGTGAATTTTGTCGGTGCTGGGCAGTCTGCCAGCCTCTGGAAAAATTGCATTTGCCGAATATTGCACCGTTGGATCGTCATCGAATTTTGACATATTGTTACCAAGACACAGAAGTACATTCTGAACGATGGAGATGTGTTTTGGAGGAGTCTAGGTGCATCCGATTCCTACATTCCTGAGACAGAAATTTTCTGCCTGAAAATTTCAGCTTTGTATTTTGGTTCCTCTCTTGTATCTTGTTGTGTTCCAAGATTGTTTGGCTAATCTTGATGATGTTGTATACCTCTAGCTAAGCCTAGAGAGACTTGGTTGTATCCATTATTGACTATAGTGGAGATCGTTTAAGTGGCCTACGGGTCCCGTGGTTTTCTACTCCTGCTTTGGGAGGTTTTTCCACGCTAAAAATTGTTGGTGTTCTTGTTCGTGTTCCCGTTCGATTATATCTCTATAGTTGCTGTATTTTGGAAGAGCATATTTCCTACGCTGCTGCGCTATCTCGCGGTCTCCTCCCAACAAGTAGTATCAGAGCGTCAGGTTCTCTTGACTGTGTGCAACTATGGAAGTGAACACATCCAGGATGGTAAGTTTGAATGGCTCTAACTACAATTTTTGGAAAGACAAGATAGAAGATTTGTTCTATGTCAAAGGCTTTCGTGTTCCGGTTTTCTCTACCGAGAAGCCTGAAGGAAAAAGTGATGAAGAATAGAACCTACTACACAGACAAGTTTGTGGTTACATCCGCCAGTGGGTCGATGATAATGTATTAACATGTAAGCAAGGTGTCTAATACGAGAACCCTCTGGACAGCCCTAGAGGAGTTATATGCTAAGAAGACGAGGAATAATAAGCTATTCCTCATCAAGCAGATGATGTCTTTGAAGTATGATGATGGTTCATCAATGGCCGACCACCTAAATGCTTTTTAGGGAATTATGAACCAATTGGCGACAATGGGCATAATCTTTGATGATGAGATTCAAGCTTTATGGCTTCTTGGCACTCTGTCAAATTCATGGGGGACGTTCCAGACATCGTTATCAAATTCTGCTCCGAATGCTGTTCTCATGATGGAATCGGCTAAGAGTGTCGTTCTTAGTGAAGAAATGAGGCGAAAGTCTCTTGGTTCCCCTTCTCATTCAGAGGTGTTGATCAATGAATCACGGGGGAGAAGTCAGAGAAGGACTCAGAATAACCGAGGTGCATCAAGAGGAAAGAGTCAAATCCAAGCTTCGGACAATCGTGGCAAGTCTCGTGGGGGTTCCAACAAATGGTCAAATGTAGAGTGTCATCACTGTGACTTGAAGGGTCATATCCGAAAGCATTGCCGAAATTTGAAAAGAGAAATGAAAGACAAGAATAGCCACAATGATGTCAAGAAAGAAGGTACCAACAATGATGATATTGTTGTTATTGATGATTTCTTCCTTATTTGATGATTGTGTAGAAAGTGTTAATATATCATCTGAAGAGATGGATTGGGTGATTGATAGTGATGCTTCTGCACATACTACATTTCGACATGATCTTTTATCAACCTATGAGGCTGGTGATTTCGGATTAGTACGTATGGGAAATAGAGGAAAATCAAACGTTGTCGGAATGGGGAATATTTGTGTTGACACTAGTAATGGAACCACACTAGTTCTCAAGAATGTGAAGCATATTCTCGATCTTCGGTTCAACCTCTTATCCGTTTGAAAGCTAAGTGATGAAGGATATTGCAGTTCATTTCTGGGTAATGAATGGAAATTAACGAAGGGCTCAATGTTGATTACGCGAGGAAAGAAATACTCAAATTTGTACGTTGCCAAATTTGGGATTTCCAAGTATTACATAAATACTTGTGAGAATGATAGCTCTTCGGAATTATGGCACCAACGTTTGGGTCATATGAGTGAAAATGGATTAAGCATCCTGGCCAAGAAGAATATGTTATTCGATGTTTTCGATGCAAGATTGAAGCAGTGTCCCCATTGTTTGGCTGGAAAGCAAAGACGCGTGTCCTTCAAGTCCTCCGAACCAAAAAGAAAGCACGAGATTTTAGACTTGGTGCATTCCGATGTGTGTGGACCGATGAAGACCCGGTCACTTGGAGGTGCTTATTATTTTGTGACATTTATTGATGATTATTCTCGAAAGATTAAGGCCTATACCTTGAAGACGAAGGACCAGGTGCTTGACACATTCAAGTCCTTTCAAGCATCGGTTGAAAGAGAGACAGAAAAGAAGCTCAAGTGTATCTGAATGGATAACGGGGGAGAATATATTGGTCCCTTCGATGATTATTGCCGAAGCCAAGGTATACGTCACCAAAGGTATCCTCCGAAGACACCGCAGTTGAATGGGCTGGCCGAAAGAATGAATAGACCTTGGTTGAAAGGGTGAGATGTTTGTTATCTCAGTCAAGGTTGCCAAAGTACTTCTGGGGTGAAGCATTGAATACAATGGTGCACGTGCTGACTCTCACACCTTGTGTGCCTTTGAAGTTTGATGTTACAAACCGTGTTTGGAGTGGAAAAGATGTCTCCTATGACCATCTTCGGGTGTTTGGGTGTCTTGCTTATGTGCACATTCCGGAAGATGAGAGATCAAAACTTGATGGCAAGATAAAGAAATGTGTATTTGTGGGATACAGGCTTGATGAGTTCAGTTATCGCTTCTTTGATCCGGTTGCAAGAAAGCTTGTTCGCAGCCGAGATGTTGTGTTTATGGAGGACTACACCATCGATGATATTGAGAAAGTTGAGAAATAAATTCCTACTCATATAGATGAAGAATTGGCTGGTGATCAACCAACTACAACTGCCCCAATTCCAAGTGTTGTAGTTGATGAGCCTGATGAGAATCCAGGTGTTGAAAATGAAGCTCATTCTGGAGAAGAGATGGCTGAGCAGCCTGCTGGTGCAACTGAGTTGAGACGGTCTACCCGTGACAGAAAACCTTCTGTTCGTTATCCCCCGAACGAGTATGTATTTCTTACCGATGGTGGAGAGCCTGAAAGTTTTCAAGAAGCTTTGGAAGATGAAAACAAAAAGAAATGGATGGATGCCATGGAGGATGAAATGCAGTCTCTCCGCGAGAATAATACCTTCGAATTGGTGAAGTTGCCAAAAGGCAAGAAAGCATTGAAAAATCAATGGGTCTATCGAGTGAATAAAGATGAAAATACTTCACAAGTTCGTTACAATGCTCGCTTGGTGATAAAGGGTTTTAACCAAAGGAAAGGTGTTGATTTTAGCGAGATCTTTGCTCCGGTGGTAAAGATGCAATCCATTCGAGTTGTGCTCGGGATGGCTGCTAATCTTGATTTAGAAGTCGAGCAAATGGATGTCAAAACGGCTTTCCTTCATGGTGACCTGCATGAAGAGATTTATATGGAGCAACCTGAAGGTTTTCAAGAGAAAGGCAAAGAAGATTGTGTCTGTAAATTGACAAAGAGTCTTTATGGCTTGAAGCAAGCGCCAAGACAGTGGTACCAAAAGTTCAGTTCAGTGATGGTTAGACATGGCTATCAGATGACAAAGGCCGATCACTGTGTTTTTATACCGAGATTTTCTGATGATGACTTCATCATTCTTCTGTTGTATGTTGATGATATGCTGATTGTTGGAAAAGACATTTCCAAAATCAATGAGTTAAAGAAGACCTTGAGTGAATCCTTTGCTATGAAGGATTTGGGACCAGTACAGAAAATCCTTGGGATTCAAATCATACGTGACAGAAATTCAAAGAAGTTGTTCTTGTCACAAGAAAAGTACATTGAGAAGGTTCTTCAGTGTTTTGGCATGGACAAGGTCAAAGCAGTGAGTATTCCGTTTGCTTCTCATTTTAAGCTCAGTCACGAGCAGTGTCCATCTACTAATGATGAGAAGTCGAGTATGAAGAATGTTTCATACTCGTCGGCAGTTGGTAGTTTGATGTATGTCATAGTTTGCACAAGACCCGATATAGCATATGTTGTGGGAATTGTGAGCCGTTATCTTTCAAATTCGGGAAGACATCATTGGGAGGCCGTAAATTGGATTATGAGATATCTCTGTGGAATATCGAATCTGAGGTTAACTTTGGGATGTGATTCGCCTATATTGGTTGGTTATTCAGATTCTGACTTAGCCGGGAGCTTGGATGATCGCAAGTCTACTTCAGGATATATGATAACTTTTGCCAGGGGAGCTATGGCTTGGCAATCAAAATTACAAAAGTGTGTTGCACTTTCCACTACCGAGGCCGAATTTATAGTCGTTGTGGAAGCAGCGAAAGATTTGTTGTGGTTAAGGAAATTCTTAATGGAGCTAGGAGTGAAACAAGTTAAGTATGTCTTATTTTGTGATAATCAAAGTGTCATCCACTTGTCTAAGAATTCATCATTTCATTCGAGGTCCAAACATATTGATGTTCGTTATCACTGGATTCGTGATGCGTTGGATACCAAGCTATTCGAGCTTGAGAAGATTCATACGAATGAAAATGACTCCGATATGTTGACAAAAGTTTTGTCAAGAGGAAAGTTAAAGTTTTGCCGCATGGCTTCTGGATTGATGCCGCCCTCCAACTAGTCAGTCGGGGGAGTTTGTTGGGAATCCCTCCTAATTGGAGAGTCCCAATGTTTGAGTAAAATACAATTATGACATTGGAAGATTTCCAACAAAGGAAGTTGGAATGGTTTGTTTGGTTCTCCAAGTACGTTTATTGCTCGGAAGACTCTAAGAATACCTTGTGCATTGAAAAGGCACAAGATGGAGTACTATAAATGGAGGTGATGTGTAGAACAATTGCAAGAGAGAACAAGAAAATAAGAAGAAAAATAAGAGAGACAAATACAAGTGATGAAGAGTGAATTTCGTAGGTGCTGAGCAGTCTGCCAGCCTCTGGAAAAATTGCATTTGCTGAATATTGCACCGTTGGATCGTCATAGAATTTTGACATATTGTTACCAAAACACAGAAGTACATTCTGAACGGTGGAGATGTGTTTTGGAGGAGTCTAGGTGCGTCTGATTCCTACATTCCTGAGACAGAAATTTTCTGCCTGAAAATTTCAGCTTTGTATTTTGGTTCCTCTCTTGTATCTTGTTGTGTTCCAAGATTGTTTGGTTAATCTTGATGATGTTGTATACCTCTAGCTAAGCCTAGAGAGACTTGGTTGTATATATTATTGACTATAGTGGAGATCGTTTAAATGGCCTACGGGTCCCGTGGTTTTCTACTCCTGCTTTGGGAGGTTTTTCCACGCTAAAAATTGTTGGTGTTCTTGTTTATGTTCCCATTCGATTACATCTCTATAGTTGTTGTATTTTGAGAGAGAATATTTCCTACTCCGCTGCGCTATCTCGCGGTTTGGGAGGGAATATTTCCTACTCCGCTGCGCTATCTCGCGGTTTCCTCCCAACAAAGGTGTGAGTATAGTAGATTTTTCTTACGATTGCTGTCGAGTAAGATAGTGAAAATACATAGTACAATATATGTTAAATACATTAATAAACTACTATAAAATAGTGCTTTTGAACATAGAAAGATTTGAACCCAAAATCTCTTTGGCCTTGAGGTTTTAGCTCTTAACCATTTGAGTTAGATCTTATCAGCTTTTCTGATTGCTTTTATTGCTTTCAATTATGACTAATATGCTTATCTCTCAGTTCGTAACTTCATACATTTCTTTTGATATACTCTTTTGATATTTCTTTTTACCTTGTATTAATTAATCAAATATCTTAGATCAACGATTAACACGAATACACGATTTTAAAACCATATAATATTGAATGCAACTTCTGTGAATTGCAAGAGATCTCTATTTTAATAATGTGACCTGAACGAAAGAATAATTATTAATAATAATAATAACAACAACGACAACAATAAACTTGAGTTCGTAGCGCAATATTAAATTACCATTTGGGTGGACTATGTTAACCTTTCTAGAACAGAGCACATACAACGGATACCAAAGCAGTTCTTTGACAGATGCTTAAGCTTAGGTCCTTCCCCAGGATGGTCGAAGAGGTCGAATATACACAACCATAGTCATGTATTAGAAACACATAAAAGTTTTCCGATGATCCATAATGAAAATTGCGTTAAGCTGTGTCGATCAACTGCTAATACACAATATAAGAAGCGAAATCAATTTAGTGAGTCATTTTGCTTTATTCCATCATATTCTAAAGGCAAAGAAGAGTGTCTTTGCTTACGTTAGTGCTTGCCAAAAATATACAGGAAACAAAGCATAACAGAAGAAAGATACAGCTGGAATACTTTCCGGAAATCAATTCATTTGAAACTGGGAAACAATTACAGACTAGGGACTGAAACTTTTTTTTTAAAATTATTTTTTTTTTTTTTGGGGAAAGTGGAACTTGTTATTCATAATCAAAAAACACATAGTATGTACATCATGTATAGACCAATAAAAGCAAGACTAACTTCCAGTAATGCTATCTATATACATCTATAAGTCCGCAAGAAGTGGCTAGTTTCTTCGTGTCAGTAATTATCTCGTGGCATAATTTCCATACAGGCGGAAGGTGGTCGTCAGTATTGTGGTAGATCCGGTTACGCCAATACCAAATCCTGTGTAGAGCCATACGAAATATATATCTCCATTCAACGCCCGTCTGATCGAATGGTCGAGAGTCAGATGCATTACTCGAAATCCATTCCTTGCATGTCAGTGTACTGAAAAAAGATGTTTGGAGGGATGTGTGCATTAGGTGCCGCCAAATATTTTTTGTCCAGTGACAGTCTCTAAGTGCATGCAAGGCATCTTCAGTGTAACTGTTACATATAGAGCAGCATGGATCCTGGGCTATATAGCGCCTATAAAGCAAAGATGCAGTCGGGATGAACTCATTAGATGCCTGCCACATGAGTAAATTTAGTCGGAGCGGCCCATGCATGGCCCAAATCGCATCCCACTCCCGCGTAGCTATTGGCAAATGTTGTGATATCTGCATATCGTATGCACTTGCCACCGTGAATTTACCCGAAGACGTACCTTTCCATGTCAAAGGTTCCTGCGCCTCTTTAATGAGAAAGTTGGAAGACTCAAGTCCTGCCCGCAACAAAGGCACAGTGGACCGGATGTGCCGCCACAAGGCCGAAGAGTTCCGCTTCGTCTGACGCGACAGTAAGTCGCCATACTTACTACGCAAAACTTGGACCCATAAGATGTCAGGTCGAGTTAAGAATTTCCATCCCAGTTTTGTCAGCATTGCCAAGTTCATGTCACGTAACCGCTTCATGCCTAAGCCACCTCTGTCTTTGGGTCGGCAAACAAGGTCCCAAGGATACCAATGAATCGTTCGCGTATGTTCAGTCTCTCCCCAGAAAAAGCGTCGCATTATTTTTTCAATATCATCAAGAACACTCGTTGATAGTCGAACCGTCTGCATGGCATATGAAGGCATTAGAGAAAGGACACTTCGAACTAGTAAGTACCGAGCCGCCAGTGATAAATGTTTTATCTTCCATGATCCCAGCCGACTTCTAACCTTGTCCAATATGTATGCATATTCCTGTTTTCCACCACGCCCAAAGAGAAGTGGTAAGCCTAGATAGGATCCCAAGTCAGTAGTGCATTGCAGCCCCATTCGAACCAACGCTTCCGGGGCAAAGTTCGGAGCTACATTGCGGGATATCAATATTTGCGATTTGCGGATACTGACTGTTTGGCCTGAGTCCGCACAAAACTCACATAGAAGATGCTCCATTACAGTAGCTTGCTCATTTGTAGCCATCCCAAATAGTAATAAGTCGTCTGCGAAGAACAGGTGGGATAAGCACGGGCCGGTCCGTGAAAGTCGGATGGGAGACCATTCGTTTGCTGCAACTGCCGCATCAATCCTCCTACTCAGTACTTCCATACACAATAAGAAAAGGTATGGGGCAAGCGGGTCACCTTGACGAAGACCGCGTTTAGGGCGGAAAGGTGGTAATGCCTCTCCATTCCATAACACCGAAAGAGAAGTAGAGGTAACACTGAACATGATCACATCAACCATTTCGGGGCTAAAACCAACGTGCTCGAGTATTTTTTGAAGAAAAGACCATCGCACCTTATCGTAAGCTTTTTCCAAGTCTATTTTCACGGTCATGTATCCCCCCCGCCCTTGTTTGGTTCGCATCGTGTGCATCACTTCTTGTGCTATAATAATATTATCCGCAGCTTGACGACCCGGTATGAAAGCACTTTGAGTTGGGGAGATAATCTTGCCAATCACGGTTTTAAGCCGATTAGCGATAATCTTTGTAATGATCTTCACTGCAACATTTGCCAAAGCAATTGGACGGAATTGGGAGGCATCTTCTGGGCTTGGCGTCTTGGGGATAAGTGTAATGTAGGCCATATTCAGTGCTTCTGGGAAAGCATGAAAGCGTTATGTATGAAACGTTTTACAGTCGGCCCTACTATCGTCCAGTTTTGCTGATAAAAAATTGGTAAAAATCCATCCGGTCCAGGGGCTTTATAGGCACCCATATGAAATATTGCTGCTTCAATCTCTTCATCCATTATTGGACGATTTATCCATCTTCGGTCGGAGCTATTAAATTTTCCAATATCGATCCTGACGTTGGCAAGGGAATGGGGCGTCTCATCATATAATTTTTGGAAGTGCTCTCTGATGTGGTTTTTGAGGGCCTGGGGGTCGTCTATCCATACATTGTTTGTATCCTTTAACCGATCAATCTGTCTACTCCGATTGCGCATCTTAACAGACAAATGGAAATAGCGTGAGTTGCGCTCGCCCATTGTCAACCATTCCAAATTACATTTTTGTCTCCAGTAGACATCCTCTTGCTCTAGGATTGTATTATATTCCTGTTGTAGTTCCACCTCAAGAGAAGATAAGTACTTGGACGGGTGTATAGCCAGCGATTTTTGAATACCTGCTAGGCGAGCAAGGCACCGTTTCCGGCGCTGTACTAGATTGCCAAACACCTCATTTTTCCACCAAATCATGCGGTCAGTGAAATGAAAATTATTTTTTTGGGAACTGAAACTTTCATACAATACAGCCTTAAAAGAGTCTCGTCATACTAATACAATTGGCATGTGTAAATCCAAAGGCAAATATATTGTGTTGTTCAAGCAAACTGCGATGGTGCCGCCATTATTTGGTGTGACGAGCAAAATGACATCCCTCAAGACTCAGCTCTTCTGGTGAACTGCAATATGGTGTATCTCCATATCCTTCAACATGACTGACCGGCCACATGAGTCACAAGGAGCAGTTCTAGATCCACACAGACTTTCGTGCTCTGTAAGTCCGCGTAATCGGTCTCTCACGTCAGCTGCATCAGTCCCAGCTGGAACCATATCCCCACAGAAACGGCATGTAATCAATCGCAAGGGACAGTCATTGGACTGATGTTGCACCTGCACCAAACAAAAAAGTAGTCAAGCTAATGAAAAAGAAAAGCGAATCGCCCGGTTTTGACCCAGTTGTGTAGTTCCAGTCCATTTTCAGTCGGTACTTACCATCTGATCCTTCTCAAGGACAATTCCACAGGGACAATGAAGCGGCTCGTGAAACACTTTGATGTGTTTCTCCATTTCACCTTCTTGAAAAGCCAAACCACATTTCCCACAGTGGACATGGTTTTTTTCCTCTCCAACCCTAAGAACCACACCGCAACCAGCATGTGGACAAAGCATATTGTGTCTTCTACAGTAAGCCTCGTGCAGTGCAATGGTTCTGGATGGAATATAATGCTTGCAATTTCTGCACTCAACAGTATCTGTATCGGCCAATGACGAGGATGAAGACGCTTGATGACTGACCATCGATTTAGACTTTTCTTGAACAGTTGCAGAAATAGAATATTTTGTGTCCCCCTTGAAACCATATATAGCAATACTGTATATGCCTGGAGTTAAGTTCTGGGCCTTAGCATCAAGGACCATGACTTTTGAACCGACATCATGGGAAGACCATTCATGGTGATGCCTAGTTGGGAACAAAAGAGGATGTTTTGAAATGTAGAGATCCGTGTCTCCCTCTTGATTCTGTTGCTCTACTCGTATCTCCACTATGATTTCCCCCAAGAAAACTCGATTCAAAGTCTCCTCGTCTAGGGAGAGCTTGTAATACACGTAATTCCCTTCCTCAACAACTCCAGCTTCTGATTTGCCAAACATGAGCGGCTTCAGCACTTGATCACCACTTCTATCGGCATCCATCTCAGATCCTATGATGTCAACCTCAATATCTGTTTCCAGAACAGACACGCTAGAGGAAGGTTTCAATTCTACAACACATAAACTGTATGCCAAGGATCCGTGAGAGACTCTAAGTATATCACCTTCTGAAAGAGTAGCGTGCTGGCGAAGACTGGTTTCCAGTACTGCCTTGTGATTTGGAATGTCAGAAAACCCAAACTTATCAGTTTGAAGTTTTGCGTATGTCCCCTTAGGCAACCAAACGTAGCGCACCTCAACCATTGGTGATACAGCAGCGTCGACAGGAAACAAGTTGCTCCATACATGAGGTGGAACTCCTATTGAACCTTCATCAGCAGTGAACTCCAGAACACCAGCATGTGTGGTCCTTGAATTTTGCTTTACAGCACCGTCCGAGGCTGTAGACGCTTCATCGAAAATAACTGACAAAGATAAATGCAATGGTCCCTTGTCAAAAGCACCTTGCTCGGATAACTCGGTAAAGCAGGATGGTGGCAGTTTGACTTTATCACCACTTGCACTGAAAGGTACAGCTTCCAGAATACGACAAAACAATATTCCTCGTCCAGCGAGCCGACTTTCTTCTAACTGTTCACTGGCCTTAGCTTCGGCTTCGGCAGCTAGGAGGCGACGGGCGCTCTGAGCAGATTCAATCGCTTCCCTCTGACGAATTGCCTCTTGTTTGGCTTTTCTTTCTTTTTCCGCTTTCAATTTGGCTTTTTCTTTCCTCTCTTTCTGCTCTTTTTCCAGCTTTTCTCTTGCCCTCCTTAACTCAAAATCCATTTCCTTTCCTACCAAAATCCTTGTGAGCAACAAACGAACTTCGGTATAAACTTCAACAAATCTTCGGTTTTCTGGGCTTTCCGGGCAGAGCAAGGAATCAGGAATCTGTGAAGGTAAATTGAAAAGGTCCAAGTGTGAGTCATTGGACAAATTATTTCAATCCGTATGCTTGTAAATTCTCATCCCATAAGCACTACATTATCATTTTTTTATTTTTTTATTTTAAATTTGGCAGTAACTCTGCAAATACAGTCAACCATCACCCAACAGGGATCAATTGAATGCATGTTGTCAAGACACAATGCTAACCCAAAGCAAAAGCGTACAACATCAGCACCACACAACAGCAAGTTGCAAAATCACATAGTATTGAAACAACAAACCAACTCTTAAGAAACATTGCATGGCGCGTCATCTAACCATTACAAGGATTTGATTTATCAGAAATGTCCCTGTATAGAAAAGATCATGCCTTCACAATTTGGTCCTATTTCGTGAAAAATCAATCATCACATCAATAGCCTCTAGCATAAATTCACAAGATAATCCTTATCCTTATCACAAGCACAATGCTAAACTTTCAGCATGATCAAGATTCTAAATCATCAATTACCATAGTAAAGCAAAAGTCATTTGGCAAAATGGTTAAGAATCAGTGAATTCGGTTTTTTTGAATTCCATGACAAGTAAGCATTTTATTAACATTGGGACTCTTGTACCGCACTATATTCAAGTGTCAAATTTCCAAGTACATAATAGACCAAACAACACAGATTAACTCCAAACCATTTATAGCATGCCTTGTCAAACTGATGAAATGTAAGAGGCTTTGCAATAGCCTCTGTTGGACCTAAAACTCGGATTCATCAAAATGTCTTGTTTAGGGACCAACATAGACATGCAATTCCAACTGTCATGACAAGTTAGATAGGGCTAAGGGAATCACTTGGTTCCAATTCATTCAATATTCACCTAGAGGCAGTCATGAGTATTATAGAAACAGCTCAAAAGAAATTGACTTTCAGACCCGAACCGAGATAAAATCTCAAATCAATAATAATCCGGACTTCATTCTAATTTCCAGAGCAATCATCATAAGCATTCAGCAAACTAAGGCATCAAATCAATTTGGATTTTTCAGGATTTCCAAGTTTTAAAACATGGAGGCAAGTAGCCAAAACACGAGGGCAACTCATGTTTGACTATTTGGGTAAGCACATAATTGGACTGTGACCATTTAAAGTCAAATAAAAAATTTCCTGATTTAAACGTCTCAAAAATCAAACATCATAGAAACCATATGTGCTAATTCATCTTAATCAAATACAAACGTCCATTTATAGCTTTTTCAAATCCAGCTGTAATGCTTGGATTCAGGACCTGCACTGCAGGAAACAGGACTCTAGCATTAGGGACAGATACAAACGCTGCTTTAAATTAGACTGAAAAGTGATGAAAGTCTGAATGCATTATAACCGAGACGTCACAATTTAGGCAAAAGGTCAATCACAGCATCAGACATGTGCCATTGCCATTTCCATTTCAAACACAACAGCATAAACAACCAATTCGAGAATTTTTACAATCCACTCCATGACAGAAACCAGGAGGGACTAGGTTCAGGCCATCATTCAAGGAAGCAGCTACAGTGCATAAACATTTCTCCCCTACCAAAATACTGACCCTCTAACAAGAATTCGTGTGTACTTTTAAGGAGCAGTACACTATCAAGTAAATGATTTCAGAAGCAATCATGTTCAGCAGACAATTAAACAGCAACAAGTTGATCATTTTTCATTGACTGATAAGGTAAAACACAACTCTTTCAAATGTTCACATTTCAAAGCATGAGCAATTTCACTTCATTTAATTGACATGTTTAAAGCATCTAATGCTTGATAGTGGCTAAGATAATCCCTATGAAAACCCCTTAAACTGAAAACTTATGCAAAACTCATAAAAAACAACACTTGAACGCAAAGAATCCAATCATATTAAAATAAGTGACAGCAAATCTCTACGTCAATCATATTCCAATCACCAAACATAGAGTAAATTATTCAAAAGGTATCTCACTGTAGCAAATAAGTACAGTAACTCTCAATATATAGTCGAGCATCACCCAACATAGATATCTTCATTTTTAACAGACTCGAACACCTTTCAATTTCAAGCTAACAACAGAGATAGCTTCATATGTACGTGTTTCAGTTTGTTGACACATCATAGACGTCATAATTACATTACAAGTCCAAGACGTAAACTTCCATCAGGAGACCAATTAAATATAAACCAATAGACAAATGAAATGATCACCATCCAACACAACCTTCCATAGAACCTCAAATTCCTTTAGAAATGCTTAGTAAAACCCAGCATTAAGGATCACAATGTCCTAAGGCATGCTATACTAGAATTAAAACTTCAAAGGGGGACAAAATTTCAACAGAGCATCATCATATACAAGTCACAATCAGTAACTACAAAGAGCTGAATCAGAGGGGCCAATCGAGTTCATCTCAAACCTTAATTTAGCATTATTAACATGCCAATAAAAATGAATAAAGGATGAGAATTTCATGAACCTTCTGTGCAAGAATTAGGATCAGTTATCACCATTGATTAATTATCGTCCAAAAATGCTCTTAATTAGAATTGGGTCTAAACACCGGAGTTCTCTCAGCTCAGTGTAAATGTTTATAAAGTGTGGGATCTTGCTTATGACCACCCCAAATCAACCTTAACCACCCGGGAGCTCTGTTTGTAAATGCAAAGAAAGACGGATTCATGATGAAATTTTCCCCTAAAAGATCGAATAAATCTTGAACCAAAAGATAGGTTACCTTCCAAAACGCAACCCGCAAAGTTCGAATAGAAAGTAGTTTCTTGTCTGGTAATTTTCCTTTCTGTTCTCTGATTGTTCTGATGTCCCGATGCTTCTGTAACTTTTGCTCTAATTCCCTCCTCGTGATCGATGATTATGAGGCTTTATAGGCAATCGAAACGGGTCAGACGACGGGCAACGTTGGTGATGGAAGTAGTTTGGCTGAGAAAGTTAGTCTTTTACCCGTCCGAATGATAGAAGGATCCAGATGAAGGGTTTTGCGTTTAAGAAAATCGAACTCTAAACGAGCTATTTAAACTCGATTTGAACTCGACATGACATGAACTTAAACTCAAATTCAAATCTGATTTTATTGAAATAATTTCGAATATCGAGGCTCGAAGGTCCAAAATATACAAATTTGACTCATGAAGCTACTAACTAGCTTGTTTATATTTAATAAATTCTATAATTTATATTTTGATTAGTTATTAAATATGTTATTGTCGTTTGACGTTTCCTTTAATAGTGATGGTAGGAAAAATGCAAAACCAAAATTTGAAGTACACCTAAAAATTTTTTATTCCAAACCTGGAAATGATATTTGCATTTTTAGAGTATGCCACAAGGATTTTCTTCTTTATTTGCAGTCTCACAATTGATTTGAATAAGTTATTCATCACCATGAGGAGAGTGATGACGAGCATTGACTACCATCTTGAGAATATCCCTTTTGATCACTAAATTTTTTAATCGATGGAGAAGTTGGATCCGTTATTCGGATCGAAAAGATTATCAAAATAGAAATATGGTGAATGTACTACTAAAACCTACAAGAATCAACGGCAATAAAAGTCATGTAGTTGTTATTTTGAGAAAACCACCTGATGCACAAGCCAGTTATGAGTTATTTCACTCTTGGCATATTATATATACTGTAATTTAGAAAGAAAAAAAAATCCCTTTGTGGGGACTATGTCTTCTAAGAATAATGTCTTTCAGTCACTTTGAATACTAGCCAAACATGCCTTTTGTGCATTGGCAAAATTCTTTTTTGTAGTCGTTAACTCGGCCGGGCCTGCTTGTGTTGGCTAGGTATCAATGAAATGACGCCATGTGTCGGACGTCATGCAAAGCCACCTGCACGGCGAAAGTTGCCTTAGCCGACCTGAACTTATGTGACCATTTTCATAGGCATATACTATTGCGGTAGACCTGATGGTGGAGACTAACCTAATAGTGAAGTCTGGCCTCATTTGGTGTCTGCGTCCTTGTGATGATGCCGACCTGATTACACGCTTGGGCCAGTGGGCTGTTTTGCACCTTAGACGACATGCGTTCTTGTGGGATCAGTCGATTTTGTCTTTAGAAGCTGATTACACTTGTCGACGATGGCTGTTTGCCCCCTAATTAGCTGACCTTACATTAGTTGGTTGTCTGACTTGTCGGGTCAGTTGGCTCCATCATTAGCTTGCTTACCCTGAGTATACTTGTCGAATCTGAGAGTGCATTAGAGGTATTTTGATTTTCAGCTTATCAATAGAATAACGTATGTGTTCAAAAAAATAGTAATTTATTGGTTTTAAGTTTTTATCTTTATTTCAAACATTTGCATGTGTTAACCTTATTTTCATGTTATTGTGATTTATTATTTTCATGTATCTTTCTATTCTATAGTTTTATTATTACAGTGATGCATTATAAATATAATTGATCCTTCACTGTCTAAGTGACACATTTGTAATAATATACCTCACAGCAAAAAGTTTTGGCCAAAATATCCAATAGAAAGGACTCACGGAAGGAATAATATTTAAACGTACCAATGAGGAAATGTACATTGAATAGAAGAGATCTAAAGCTTTCACATGTGAGGAATTTTAAAATGATTATTAAACAAATACGAGTATTTGTTCTCTAACTAATAAAAAATGTATGATACATGTGTCTCTTATATCATTTCTATTCCAAAAATATAGTTACAATCGACTTTTCAAAACAGTATAATTTACAATACGTTTAAATGTCAACTGTACTAATATTTTTGGAATAGAAGAAGTAACATTTAATTACCACTCTCCTTATTTGCCATATATCCTATAATAGTACGGTAATTCTATTGGATCACTAATTATTGTTTATTTGTTCGGAAAACAACATAAAACATCTCATATTCATCCACATCCATTCTGCCCTTATTTGAAACATAATTACCATTTAAAACACAGGGATAGGGATGGGATCACCTCACCGCAAACCCGTGTGGTGACGCGTGACCATGCGACACGTGACAGACAGGAGGGCTGATGAGGCTAGATGAGGGGATAGGTGTAACCAATGACTAAATAAATTAAAAATCAAATTTTCTTCTTGAAAAGAAAGGTTCTTCACGGGGAAGAGAAAACTCGCTATATGACTATAGGGTGTAACTGGCAGGCTATAGCCTGTAGGAGGAAAGGGAGACTACTCTGTTGGCAAATTAAAAGGTCAATTGGGATTCAGGGATAGCTCAGTTGGTACTTGGGTTAAGAATTCGATTCTAGGGACACGTACAGTATGGGTATTTCATTACTATTAGGCCAAAGACCTAGTTTGGTGGAGGACATCTTGTATGTGTCACTGTGTAAGTCCTCACCCAACCTAAGAGGTCGCTAAACTTCTGATTTATATCCTCCACAATGCTCCTTAAGACTGGAGCATTAGAAGTCGTCTAAGACTAGTTCCACGATTATTGTGTCACTCAAAATTGGATCTCGCCTAATCCCAAAAAAAGTAGATGCAAGAGTATAACAAATAATTTGTGATGCTTTAGAGTGAAATTAAATTAGGAAAAAGCAGTTCTAAGCTTTTTCTTGATAAGTATAGAACTGATAATTTCGTGTGGGTTTTACTTTGTTCTCGCTAAACCCAGTGGCTAAGTAGCTGTGACAACGGATCGGGATCCTCTGACCCCTTCGCCCCTCATCTTTCTTGGGACCGCCTGCCACGTGGCACATAGGGAGGATGGTGAGGCTTGACCCCCACTCAGCCTCACCATCCCCTCTGTGTGCCACGTGTCGGGTGGTCATTTAATATTTATTTTAAAGGGGGCCAGGTGATCTGATTCCTGTGACAACACTTGTGGTTTCAAAGGATCTTTGTTAAACCCTATTGAACAGCTGAAAATCAAGCAACATCTCTTTTAGTTTTCCTGCACTTGGCAGGTCTTTTCAATATTTGTAAATAAAGAAAATCTTCATGAGAATGTAAATCCTGCTATATGATATAAGAAAACTAAAAGATGAATTGATGTCATAGAACTTATTCCAAAGTTGACCTATGATATGGATGGTAAATACAATGATGTTATAAGAGTACCAAAATCCAACATCCTTACATGTATGTATACCTTCTTCTTCCATTACATAATTCGTCTAATAAACTTATTCTAGCAGTCTTCGAACATTATGCTCTAGAATTAACTCAAAATTTGCCGATAGTAACGTACCACTACAACAACAACATTGCCACATTACTTTAGAGGCTCCTGTCTATGACGGAGTATGGGAGGGTCGGATATACGCGATCATACTCATATGTTAGAAGTTATTTCCCGATGACCCATAATGAAAATTACGTCAAGCTATGTCGCTCAACTGATACTCCACAATATAAAAAGCGCAGCCAATTTAATGAGTCGTTTTGCTTTATACACAGTAAATACATCATATTATTTTAATCCTTTAGCAAAAAGAAATATGTATAATTAGTTTAGTGAATATGGTCATGATTTTATGACCATAATTGTAATTTGTTTTTTCTTTTTTCTACATTTGACCAAATCATATTTAGTTTGAGGGCGTACATTGGAGCAACTGGTAATGTTGCTGTTTTGTCACCATGAGGTCACGGATTCGAACAGAAGGAACAGCCTTCTGCACAAAGTGTAGGGTAAATATACGTATATCATATCCCGAAGCATTTTGGCCCCTCTCCGTACACTGCACAAACGCGGAAGCCTAGTGCACCGAGAACGCTCAAATCATATTTAGTTTCTATAGATGTAAATCATTTGACTGAATACGTTCAATAGAATAAACTATCGATATAGTTAATAGAATAATAAATATATTGTTATGTTTTATTTTTCATAACGTGGTATTGAATGTTGAATATTGACAATGTCAACCATCCGACAGTCGGCCCCCACACCAAAAAGAAAAGTCTTCTGCAGTCATGTTTAAAATTAAAAAAGGAAAAAAAGAAAAGAAAAGAAAAGTCCACTTCTAGAGAAACTCTAACCGTGTAATTTGAGCAATATAAAGAGGCTGGCCTTCTACCATTTCTTCCCATCAGCAATCTTACCTTTATATCTGCCTCAACTTATCCACCAGAACTTCTTGTACTAAACAAAAACTTCTTAGCTCTATGGCTCCCACCAAGCTCTACATTATGTACGTATTCCTTACATGCTTTCCTTCTTTTTTTGCTTGAATATATATCCTTCTTCTGCGTTGCGAATTCCCTCTTTCACTCTTGCTGATCTTGTCAAATGTTTCTTAGTTTTTCCTTTTTTTGTTGGTGTCCTAATAGAGTAAATGTCAATTAGTTTTAGCCAATAACAACAACAACATAAACTATTGACTTAGAGCTACCCGTATATGGCAGGGTATGGGGTCGGATGTACCCAATTATATGCATGAGTTAGAAAACAGAGAGATTGTTTTCCGAGCTGCATCAACAATTTGTAAATTCTTTGACGAAGTAGAACAATTTGAGTTTGTCAATATCAGACGGAGTAACAAAAGAATTTCTTATTGGTGTGGTTCAATGGCAGCATGTTAACTTTTAGTGAAGAAAACAGAGCAATGTGCTGTTTTTCTCTGTTTTAGTATTTTAATCAGAAAATCTTGTTTGTTCTTTCAGCTACTACTCCATGTACGGTCACGTTGAGAGGCTTGCCCAGGAGATTAAGAAAGGAGCTGACACCGTTGAAGGTGTTGAGGCAACATTATGGCAGGTCCCAGAGACACTTCCTGAAGAAGTTCTTGGAAAGATGTATGCTCCTAAGAAGAGTGATGTGCCTGTGATTCAAATCAATCAGCTTCCTGAGGCCGATGGTTTCATTTTCGGTTTCCCAACTAGATTCGGGCTCATGCCAGCCCAATTCAAAGCATTTTTTGACGCAACTGGACAATTGTGGAAACAAGGCAAATTGGTTGGAAAGACTGCCGGACTCTTTTACTCTACTGGAAGTCAAGGTGGTGGCCAAGAGACCACAGCGTAAGTGCCATCAACTGTGTTTGTTTTTCTGCTTTTCAGTCTTTTTTGCTTTCTTAAAAAAAAAAAGAGACCAAAAAATTTATGAATTCATGATACCAACTGTTTTTTTTTTTCCAGGTTGACAACCGTGACGCAACTTGCTAACCATGCTATGATTTATGTTCCAATTGGATATACTTCTGGAGCTGGCATGGTGAATTTGGATGTAGTGAAAGGTGGCAGTCCATATGGTGCTGGAACTATAGCTGGAGCTGGAAGTCTAGCTGATAAAGGGCCAAATGATATTGAACTTGAAACAGCTTTCCACCAAGGAAAATACACCGCCGAAATTACCAAGAAACTCAAGGCTTGATGAGTTGCACTAAGGCATCTATGTCCATTCCGACGATATTGCAGAACTTCTGTTTACATGCAGAGCTTCTTCTTTTTTTTTTTTCAATTAAAGTTTGAAACTTCAATTTTTTCCATTACGTTGGTTGTAAGCTAATAAAAGTACGTGTGTTCTTGTTCTCATGATTTTTCTATGTTTAGAAAAAATAGTGCATCAATTAACCTTGTTTTGGCATGTGTATCTTGCTGCTCTATGTTTTATTTTCATTGTAAATCACATATTTTGGTAGGCCAATAGTTTCTACCAGTAAAACGCTTGTTATTTTTAGAAAATAAAGTATACTATGAGTCTCTTGAGAGTGATCTTGGAGCAACTCGTAAGGTTGATGCTTTGTGTGATAATAAGAGAAGAACTCACTATAGAGTTGGGGGGAAAAAATTCATATATCAATCCTTTCACAATACATTCACTTTATACACACGAGCACTATGCTAAGTATAGTAAACTGTTTAATCTACTCCAACAATTATGCACTTAATTTGGTAAAGAATCAATTTACAATAAATACAATCAATCTTCTTCCTTCTTTGATGTCTTTCCTTCTAACACTCCCCCTCAAGTTGAGCATGGGGATCGACAATGCCCAACTTTGACAACACTGTATCAAAAGCTCTTCCAACCACTGCTTTAGTCAAGATATCCGCAAGTTGATCTTCTGAACACACATATGGTAATTCAATGATTTTTCCATCCAGTTTTTCTTTGATAAAATGCCGGTCAACCTCAATATGCTTCGTATGATCGTGTTGAACTGGATTCTCTGAGATGTGAATCGACGCTTTGTTGTCGCACCACAGCTTAGACGGACTTAAAACGGGAAAAACCAATATCTTTCATCAATTTATTTAGCCATAATATCTCCATTACCCCTTTAGCAATTCCTCTGAATTCTGCCTCAGCACTCGAAAGAGCTACAACCTTTTGTTTCTTGATTCACCATATGACCGAATTTCCACCTATCAGCGCAAAGTAACCAGAAGTATACCGACGATCATTAAGATTTCCAGCCAATCAGCATCAGTATATACCTCAATATCAAGGTGTCCATGATTCTTGAATAAGATTCCTCGCTCAGAAGTTCCCTTCAAATATCGCAAGATGCTCATAACTGCCTCCATATGATGTTATTGGGGTCGATGCATAAACTGACTCACAATGCCAACATCATATGCTATGTCTGCTTGGGTGTGAGAAAGATATATCAACTTTCCTACTAACCTCTGGTATCTTTCACGCTCCACCTCATGCTTTCCCTCCATAAATTTCAGTTTATGATTCATTAACATGAGAGCATCTACAGGTTTACATCCAGCTATGCCGACTTCAGTTAACAAATCCAGAATGTACTTATGCTGCGAAATAAAGATTTCCTGCTTAGATCTGGCAACTTTTATTCCCAAGAAATATTTAAGAGTTTCCCAGGTCCTTCATTTCAAATTCAGAAAATAACCGCTGTTTTAACCATGACATTACCTCCACATCGGTTCCTGTGATAATAATGTCATCTACATAAATAATAAGACATGTAACCAAGTTACCTCGTTTTCTTACAAACAACGTATGGTCTGCATTGCTCTGGAGATACTCTTGTTTTTTCATAAAGGACGTGAATCTTCTAAACCATGCTCTAGGGGATTGCTTAAGTCCATATAGGGATCGTTTCAATCTACACACTTCATTATCAGCATATAAAGTAGAGAAACCTGGGGGAGGTGTCATATATACTTCTTCTTTCAACTCACCATGGAGAAAGGCGTTCTTCACGTCAAACTGATGTAGTGGCCAGGATTTAGTTGCTGCCACAGACAACAATACTCGGATAGTGTCTATTTTAGCAACCGGTAAAACGTGTCATCATAATCAATGCCGTATGTTTGAGTGTACTCTTGAGCTACTAATCTAGCCTTGCATATTTCAATGCTCCTATCTGCCCTGTACTTAATGGTATACACCCAGCGACATCCTGCGGCTTTCTTCCCTTCTGGTAGCTCTGTTTTGTCCCAAGTATCATTCTTAAACAAGGCGTTCATTTCTTCTTCCATGGCCCTATGCCATTCCGGTTTTCCCATGGACTTATCTACTGTCCGAGGAATCACATCATCACATCCCGATGCTACTTCCTTTAGTAGATATCTTGTACCCTTGGATATTTTCCTAGTGAGTACTGATCGGGCAGAATACCTCTATTTGTGCAAGGAGGAAGTATTCGCCCTTGTTGTTCTCCTGAAATGTCAGTATTATACAGGATAGGTTCACATATAACAGAGCATGGGGATGCATGTAAAGTATTTTTTGATGACTCATTGGATTTAGTGGTAAGTGGTGAGTTAGCTTGACTTACCTCTTGCTCAATATCCACAGAAGGTTGATTATTAGACTGGTCTAGAAGCGAGACTGTAGATACGCCAGGAAAAGTACAGTCGGCGCCACCTACTTGCCCTATTGGATCAGGCACTGAAGAGCAACTTAAATTATGTAACCAATCGTAAGTCTCTCCAGAAATCTCCCCCTGAGGCCAAGATTAGGTGGAATAGAAATATTCATGCCCTAAGAAGGTACAATCTAGAGTGACATGAATCCACTCAGTACGAGGATTATAGCACCGGTAACCTTTTTGAGAAGTTGCATGCCCAACAAAAACACATTTATTAGCACATGCATCAAATTTGGTATGCTGAGAGAGTGGGATATGGACAAAGACAGAGCAACCAAAGACCTTTGAGGATATGGTTAAAGAAGAGAGAATAGACACTTTAGTGGTGAGTTCAGATAAGGGGGTTCGATGGGAGAGTATTTTGGTGGGAAGGCAATTTAGTAAATATGATGTTGTAGCAATGGCTTCGGGCCAAAAATGTTTCGAAACAAGGGATTCAAGCATCACAGCCGAGTCATTTCAAGCAGGATACGGTTTTTTCGTTCCGCCACACTATTTTGTTTTGGTGTATAGGAACAGGAAGTTTGGTGAATAATACCATGTTCATGGAAGAAAGTTTGAAGACTAGTGGAAATGTATTCACCACTATTGTCAGAACGGAGAATCTGTATTTTTTTATGGAATTGAGTGGTAACCATGTGGTAAAAATCAATAATTTTAATAGACGTCGAACTTCTGTTTAAGAAAGTAAACCCATGTCATACGTGTACAATCGTCCACGAAAATAACGAAGTGTTGAAAACCCATAGGAGTAGTACATGGAGATGGTCCCCAAACATCAGAATGTATTACACTAAATGCATTATCAACTCTGGTATTAGTTGGTTTATACGAAGAACATTGCTGTTTAGACCGGATGCATTTCTCACAAGATAAAGTAACTTTAGAGTCAACTAATGACGGAAATAAAAATTTCAATTAACCTAACGAAGGATGACCTAAGCGACGGTGCCATAACCAAAGTTGCATTTGTGCCGTTGCGGTACTAAGATTGGACCGGCCCTGTTGTACCATATCTGTCAAGTAGTACGAGCCTCCTTTTTCAGTGCCACGTCCAAGAATTACCTTCGAGCAAATATCCTGTAAAAGGCAGAAGGTTGGATATATAAGTACGATACAATCTAGTTCCCGAGTAACTTGTCTGATAGACAAAAGTTTTGATGACAATGATGGGACATATAAGCAGTTAGATAGATGCAATTTGGAATTAAAGATGATGTTACCCCCTCCAGTAACTTGAACTAATTCACCATTAGCAGTTTTGACATGAGTCTTAGTAGGCGGGGTCCACTGTATAAAATCATTCGAGTCATTGGTCATAGTTTCGGTAGCACCAATATCAAGGATCCACTCAGAGTTATTATTTTGGTTGGTAGAAATAGTAGTATGTGCGGAAGCATGAGTAAAACAATCTATAGGGGTCAAAGTAGTACTACCAGAATTTTCAGGGGTCAAACAGGTATTTTGGGTGGTCTTGGAGGTCGGATTTGTAATATGGGAAAATTGGGGAGTGGATTGGACAATAGGCAGAGGTTGAGGGTGCATATTAGTGCTGCGGGAGAAACTGAGTGGTGGCAGTAATATCTGAGGGCAGATCTGTTATACATGCATTATCTGAGGGTAATAAAGACATTTTCAGGGGAGCTATTGGGGGTGAAAATGGCAGAACATGAAAAAGTAGGGTTGAGTTTATAAAACCCAACCCTAATACCTTCATCAATCACAGCGGCCGCTTGTTTGCTTGCCTCCTCCTGACTTCTCTCTTCTTCGATGGCAAGATTTGATTCTCCGGCCATGGGGGTTCCTCTTTTTGGGCATGCCTCCCCCTGTTTCCTCTTGCCCTCATACCAGTTTGGATAGCCTATGAGTTGGAAACATTGTTCCCTGTTATGTCTCCGCTGGCCACAGTGGCTGCACACAAGATTCTCCTTTTCATCACCACCACGTCGTGATGCAGATGAGGGTGGTGGCTCTGTTCCAGCGTTCCTTCCTTGAGTCTGAACTGTCCCTCGTCCCTGTGTCTGACCTCGGCCTTTGGCAGACGGTGAACGTGCTACCAGGCCTTGGCCTAACCCTAATGAAGATTCTTTTTCTGAGGGGTTCCTCTTCCAAACAGCAGCCCTCTCTTTAGCCCTATGAATTTCTCTGTAGGATGCTTCAAGGCTCGGCAACGGGTCCCTTTTTGAGCTGATCCTTTCGATCTTTGTCAAACCTTTCATCTATGGCGGTAAGGAAATGATACAACCGAAGATCATGCATCTCCCGATTGTAAATATTGATGTCAATTGTGTATGTCATTGGATTTGGTTTTCGGGCATCAATGGATGTCCAGATGTCTTGCAGTCGATTCCAACCTTTTTATATACTTTCTTCCCCCTGTCTAATCTGGCTTGCTATCCGATGGAGAACATACACTTGCAGAGAATCACTCTCTGCACTAAAAGTCAAAGCAAGTCCGTCCCATAAGGCTTTTGCCATAGGTTATCTGGTTACATTTGTGACCAAGGAAGATTCTATACTTTGTATAATCCGAGTAAAGACAGAATTATCTGTCTGTTCCCAGGCTGGAAAGTTTGGATCAGTGGTAACTGGAGGAAGAGGGACACCAGTAAGGTGGCCTCTTCTTCCTCTGCCTGTGATTGCTCATAAAACAAGTGGAGCCTGTTGGACCGTGCACCTGCAATAAACACCACTAGAGGGGGGGTGAATAGTGGTTAGCGGAAATTACACTACTACCCTTTGTTAAAATCACCTTTGAAAACAGAATCTGAAACCACCTCAGATTCAGAATACGTTTTTCAAAAATTCACAAATAATTGTACACAACTCCAAAAATTATGAAAATCTCCAGAATTTAACTTCAATGAGTTAACAAGACTCTGTCCAAAAATCAGACAAAAATAAGATCGTTTGACCTTTCAAACAAATAAAAAGATTCAGATGGTCAATCTGGACAGAATTGGACAGAATGTTGCTGATTTTGCAAAACGTATTTCTCTTTGAATACTCAACCAAAAAGGTTGATCTTTATATCAAAACACTCCTTAGGATGTGTAGATGAAGTTTCCAAAAGACCCTGACCTTAAACAATTCTTGAAAAATACAGAATTTAAGTTTTCTCAAAACTGGTCAGATTGCAGCCAGATTGGAGCAGTTATCTTGCAAAGACTGAAAGACTAACTTTCCCTTGCTCAAATCAAGTGATTCTTGTTACAAATGAAAGCTAACAGTCTGAAGTATAACTCCACCAAAAATCACGAATTTTGAAAATGTTTAGCTATTTTTTCAAATTGTGAGAAGTTGTGTGAAAACTGCAGTCAAAAACGGGCAGAAAACAGAAATAAAGAAACAAGAGAAGAACACCGAGAATTTATCCTGGTTCGGTCAATGTGACCTACTCCAGTCCCAAGGAACACCTTTCCTTGGATTTCACTATGGTATGAACCAAAATACAGCAAGAACCAAGCTTGATCCTTGGGTTAAACACTAACCCTATTCAAGATTTGGATGAACACCTTTATGCAACTCTTGGTTGCAACACCTCTATCACCTATTGATGTAGCCTTATAGATTTGGCTAATCAATCTTACAAATAAGACACAAGAAGGTGTGTATAGTGTAGCTGGACAACAACTAGAAATGGAACACCTTAGCTACACAAAGTATGAACGAAAATATGAGAAGAGAATAGCAAGACAACAATCTTCAATTTTTGCTTTCAAGTGTGTGCCTTCTCTTCTTCATCTTGCCTTCTATTTATAGTGTGAATTGATGGCATATTTCCTCCAACTTTTAGACCATGTGATGGCTGAGAATTTTGAATTAAAGCACCTCCATAATCATCTCCAACAACCTTGTCTCCATTAACTTCAAATTTGAAATTTCAAGTTGACAACTTTTGCCAATTAGCTTGCTTTTGGTTTGTCTTCTTGTCTCCAACTCATAAAATGAGAAAAACATCATCTCCACCTGTATAATCACGTTTTGGAGGCTGTGTATATGTATACCAACTCAGATTTTTGAGGAGAAATCAACAAATAATAGTTGACAAGGTTATGTCAACATAAAATATCAAAATTCCCATTTCTCCTTGACATATTGTGATGAATCTTGCACCAAGGACACCTTGTAATCTCTGAAAGATGATGATTAAGAACCTCCAATAACATATATATAAGAGTCTTCAAGAGAAAATAGAACGTGACATCGAATACCGTCACATATCCCGCCACCGTCGATAAAATCATCAAATGAGAGAATAAAATAGAAAACCACCAAATAATCTTCAAGAATATATTAAATGAACTCCACAATGAATATAATAAGATACTCAAGAGATTCCTTGAGTAAAATTACCGAAACTGTCTTCGGGGGTAAAATGACCAAAATGCCCCTAGTGAGATAAAACTCCAGAATTGACCCCGATGGTCAGAATTAAACATAATAACACCTTCTTGATAATAAATAAGATGATAATATCTTCTTGAATCATATTCACCATGTCGAGTACCTACAAAACTCAAAATACCACTTTTGCCCTTTTTGGTAAGTTGTAGAAACTTCGAGGGCATATTAGTCACAAGATATTATCATCATAAAAATCACATAATCACAACATGATAAACATATATAAATCATGTAAAAATAAAAACAACTATTTTATCACATTTTAGAAAAATATTTCTAACAACCCTAGACATCGTGTCATTTTTCTTCACTTATTCAACTCTTTCATTTATAATACCATATGTGACATTTTTAAGTATTCATCACTTAAAATCATGACTTTGAAAATTATCCAAACATATTTCTCAACAGAGCCCAGAGGGCATAATTAGGACGGTAAACGAGCCGAATGAATCGAGCATTACGTTGTTCAAACTTTGTTCATTTAACTTAGCGAACGAGTCGAGCTTGTTCGTTTATTTAAATGAACATATTTACATGTTCAAGCTTGGTTTGTTTAACTCACGAACAACATTAACGAGCCGGACACCTTAAACGAACGGTACCACTTACCGAGTCCGAGCAGAAAAATGTGTTCAAACTATGTTCATTAACCTTTTATCCGAACCGAGCTCGAGTTCGAACTCGAACCAAACGAGCCGTACAACCGAATGGTTTGGTTCATTTATAGCCCTAGGCGTAATTGTCTCCATTCAACTTGATCGTTACGGTAAGATTTTATGTAGAGAAAGATACTAGTGGTTGTAATGCAGATGTTTCTGGTATTCTTGTGGGTGTATGGCGGAGGATGCTGACCACTTGAACAGCCAGATCAGAGATATCATGGTTATTTGGAGACTGTGGTGTTTGTGGTTCATTCTGTGATGCAGGATTTGACATTTTTGTTTTTTTGGGCAGGTATTCAAACTGGTAAGTTGAAACAGAGGAAGCAATACACAGCCGCTACTAGCTGACAAAGGGCACAGGCCGAGATAGGTAATTTCAGGTAATGATGAACTGGTTCTGAGCCTTAATCTCAGATGCGCAACCAATATGATGGTTGAGTTTAATTTACCCGCTCTGATGCCATGATAATCAGAGAAGAACTCACTATAGAGCTGGGAAAAATATTTTTTTGGTATATCAATCCTTTCAGAATACATTCACTTTATACACACGAGCACTATGCTAAGGATAGTGAAATGCTTAATCTACTCCTACAATTATGCACTTAATTTGGTAAAGAATCAATTTACAATAAATACAATCAATCTTCTTCCTTATTTGATTTCTTTCCTGCTAACATTAGGTTCGAGTCGCGGAAACACTCTCTTACATAAAGTATAGGGCAAGGCTGTATGCATCATATTATGAAGCGATTCGGTTCCTACCTAGAATCTCCGCAAACGATAGAGCCTAGTGCATCGAAAACGTCTTTTATGACTCTCTTGATGGCTCATCAGAAATGTCATGCGAAACAGGACACGATCTTAACAAGTTTATACGATAATGGAAGTCCAATATTTAAAGGTAAGAGTCAGCTTTGAGAAGAGAGGAATGGATATAAAGCCACTAAAAGCATCTTTCAATAAAATTGAAATTCATCCTTGATTTAACCAGTAACACGCATACGGTAAACAGTAACACAATGTTTTCGTTAAAGCATGGCGAAAATATGAGAGCAAATTAAAATATTTGGTGGATTCTGGGAATTCAGTCGGTTTGATGGGTTTGATGGCATTAGTAACTTTAGGTGTGTATGAAGCCGGTTGAGATCAGGAGAGGCAGAAAATGAGACAAAATATAAGGCATCTAATCACGCACTGACACGTGTACAAAAAAGAAAGAGGTTTAAAATTTTTTTTGTTTTTAAAAAAAGAGTTGCTTGTACATGTGTCAACGCATGATTAGATGCCTGATATTTTACCTTACTTTTTTCCTCCCTTGATCTCAACCAGCATGAAGCAGACACAGGAATGCTTGAGGCGTGAAGGTCTTTTTTGGTAAGGCAAAATTTTTCTCTTTTACAGATCACCTTCAAGGCACACAAAGGGAGAAGCAAAAACACTTCTAAGATTCATTTTTGATAACTCAATGTAAACTGTGTGGAAACTGAATGTTTAACCCTGACGGATGTAGTTGCTAGAGTAATTATTGTATTTGTGTATAAAGAATACTATCTTTTGTTATGAAAAAAAAAAAAATCAAAGGCCTATTGGCTCAAAGAAACCTTTCTTCAGATACCGCCGATATCACTTATGTTTTAATAAAAATCTATGTAGATGACTTTGATAGGGCTTTCCTATCCCGACTTCCCCAGCTTTCTTTCGCTCTTTAGTTATTTTATACCTTTGTGTGTATGTGTGTGTATATAGATATGTTAAAGTTGGACATGCTTTAACCGGACTCAAGTTTAACTGAAGATGAAATAAAATGTTCGAACTTGACTCGTTAATACTCGAATAATGTCAAATACGTTCATGCGTGAACTAATTAATAACTTGGGGTTGGTTATACACATGTTAGAGGTCTCTCTTTCCTTAACAGAAAGAGCATGAACGTTCCACCCATTTGCACGTCTAGGCTTTATTTTAATCATGGAAGCAGGAGATCTCAATTATCCGCCCGGAAAACGTGTAATTATTCACATTATTTAATATTATATATGTTTAAAGTGGCCGATTTCCTTGACTTGATATAAAACAAAAATTAATATCATAAATTATTAATATAAGTATTACAACGCATTCAAAGGATAATCATTTTAATTTTGGTAATGCGATTTTTTATTTATACGAATTTGGTTTACAAATATTGTTATCACTTACTCGAACGCTATTTCTTTCTCGATTAAAATAGATTTCTTAAAATGTTGACTATTTCAAGTTGAGCTTTCAAGTCAACATCTTTGCTCAAAACAACAACATCTTTGCAGATTTTCTATTTTTCGATGAGTCATGAAGATCGACGGTTGTAAAGGAACCGCAAGGTTAGAACAGGAAATACACATTCATATGGAATGTTGATTATTGACAATGTCAACCATCCGACAGTCGGCCCCCCAAACCAAAAAAGAAAAGTCTTCTGCAGTCATGTTTACAATTAAAAAAAAAGGAAAAAAGAAAAGAAAAGTCCACTTCTAGAGAGACTCTAGCCGCGTAACTTGAGCAATATAAAGAGGCTGGCCTCTACCATTTCTTCCCATCAGCAATCTAACCTTTATATCTGCCTCAACTTATCCACCAGAACTACTTGTACTATACAAAAACTTCTTAGCTCTATGGCTCCCACCAAGCTTTACATTATGTACATATTCCTTACATGCTTTCCTTCTTTTTTGCTTGAATATTTATCCTTCTTTTGCCTTGCGAATTCCCTCTCACTCTTGCTGATATTGTCTAACGTTTCTTTGTTTTTCCTTTTGTTTGGTGTGCTAATAGAGTTAATGTCAACTAGTTTTAGGCAATAACAAAAACAACATTAACTATTGCCTTAGAGACACCTGTCTATGGTGGTGTATAAGGGTCGGATGTATGTAACCATATCCATGTGTTATAAACACATAGAGATTGTTTTCTCATTGCGTCAAGCAGTGCCGGCTGCATCAACACTTTGTAAATTCTTTGACGAAGTAGAACAATTTGAGTTTGTCAATATCAGACGGAGTAACAAAAGAATTTCTAATTGGTGTGGTTCAATGGTAGCATGTTAACTTTTTCTGAAGAAAACAGAGCAATGTGATGTTTTTCTCTGTTTTAGTATTTTAATCAGAAAATCTTGTTTGTTCTTTCAGCTACTACTCCATGTACGGTCACGTTGAGAGGCTTGCCCAGGAGATTAAGAAAGGAGCTGACACCGTTGAGGGTGTTGAGGCAACATTATGGCAGGTCCCAGAGACACTTCCTGAAGAAGTTCTTGGAAAGATGTATGCTCCTAAGAAGAGTGATGTGCCTGTGATTCAAATCGATCAGCTTCCTGAGGCCGATGGTTTCATTTTCGGTTTCCCAACTAGATTCGGACTTATGCCAGCCCAATTCAAAGCATTTTTTGATGCAACTGGACAATTGTGGAAACAAGGCAAATTGGTTGGAAAGACTGCTGGACTCTTTTACTCTACTGGAAGTCAAGGTGGTGGCCAAGAGACCACAGCGTAAGTACCATATTTAATTTTTCCGTTTACTAATAATAAGATAAAAGATGTGTGAAAATTTGAATATTTTTTATACAGTTTGACAACCGTGACGCAACTAGCTAACCACGCAATGATTTATGTTCCAATTGGATACACTTCTGGAGCTGGCATGGTGAATTTAGATGTAGTGAAAGGAGGGAGTCCATATGGTGCTGGAACTATAGCTGGAGCTGGAAGTCTAGCCGATAAAGGACCAAATGATATTGAACTTGAAACAGCTTTCCATCAAGGAAAATATACCGCCGAAATTACCAAGAAGCTCAAGGCTTGATGAGTTCAACTAAGACATCTATGTCCATTCCGACGATATTGCAGAACTTTTGTTTACATGCAGAGTTTTTTTTTTTTTTTTCAATTAAAGTTTGAAACTTCAATTTTGTCCATGTACGTTGGTTGTAAGGTAATAAAAATACGTGTGTTCTTGTTCTCATGGTTTTTCTATGATTAGAAAAATTAGTGCATCAATTAACCTTGTTTTGGCTTGTGTATCTTGCGCTCTATGTTTTATTTTCATTGTAAATCAGATATTTTGGTAGGCCAATTGTTTCTACAAGTAAAACACTTGTTATTTTTAGAAAATAAAGTATTCTATGAGTCTCAACGGCTGAGAGTAACTGGTAAGATTGCTGTTTTGTGACCTTGAGGTCACATATTCGAACCACAGAAACAGTCTCTTGCATAAAGCATCGGGTAAGACTGCATACATCATATCGTGAAACGATTCAATTCCTACCTAGACTTTCTGCAAACGCGGGAGCCTAGTGCATATCGTAAACAGTAACAACAATGTTTTAGTTAAAGCATGGCGAAAACATGAGAGCAAATGAAAATATTTGGTGGGTTCTTGGAATTCAGTAGGTTTGATGGACTGCATTAGTAACTTTAGGTGTGTATGAAGCAGACGCAGGAATGCTTGAGGCGTGAAGGTCTTTTTTTCGGAAGGCAAAATTTTTCTCTTTTACTGGTCATCTTCAAGGCACAGAAAGGGAGAAGCAAAAACACTTCTAAGATTCATGTTTGATAACTCAATGTAAACTATGTGGGAACCTGAACGTTTAACCCTGACGGATGTAGCTGTTAAGAGTAATTAGTGTACTTGTGTGTAAAGAATAGTATCTTTTGTTATGAAAAAAATCAAAGGCCTATTGGTTCGAAAGAAACCCCTCTTCATAGTGCGGAGATCACTTGTATCTTAATAAATATCTATGTAGATAACTTTGATACGCCTTTCCGATCCCGGCTAGCTCAGCCTTCGTTTGCTCTCTAGATGGTTTTATACCTTTGTGTGTATGTGTGTGTATATATATGTTAAAATGGGACATGCTTTAACTTAGCTCAAGTTTAACTGAACATGAAATAACATGTTCGAACTTGGTTCGTTAATACTCAAATAATGTCAAATACATTCATGTTTGAACGAAAATTTAAGTTGTTCGATTGCTCAAAACCAATATGCACGTAAGATTTAAAATTTACTTGTAAAATCTTTACATTTAAAGGAAAAATATAAAATTAGGTATTTAATTTCCATGCATAATCAATATAAGTAATAGAAAATGTTGGATAAAAATAATAATTTTTTCAATATTGTATGCTCGAGAGCGTTCGATAGTGTTCGAATCATTCAAATCAAATCATATATATTTGAGTTCAACTTGTTTTCGTTAATAAGCCGCTTGAGTTCGGATCTACATTGTTTACTTTCTTTTTGAGTTCAACTTGTTTTCTTTAATAAACACGAGCGGCTCATGAACTGGAAGAAGCATTAGTCCATCGTGGCGCCCTTCAATTGATTTGAGTAAAATAAAAAAATCTTTTTATGCGTCTCTTTGACAAAAAATCAGAATCACACATGAAGAAGGGTCGAACATATGAAATTACAATAAAAACTCAAACTAATTAATAACTTGGGTTTGGTTATCCAGAGGTTAGAGGTCTCTCTTCCCTTGACAGAAAGAGCATGAACGTTCCACTCATTTGCACGCCTTTTAATCATGGAAGCCGGAGATCTCAATTATCCGCCCGGAAAACAATTACAATAATTATTCAAATTATTCATACATTATATATGTTTAAAGTGGCCGATTTCCTTGACTTGATTTAAAAAAATAATATAAGAAATCATTAATATGAGTATTATAACGCATACAAAACGATAATCATTTTAACTTTTGTAATGCGGTTTTTTGGTTTATAGAAATTTGGTTTACAGACATTGTTATCACTTACTCGAACGCTATTTCTGTCTTGATTAAAATACTACAACAACAACATTATCTCATTGTCTTACACGCTCCTGCCTATAATGGGATATTGAGGGTCAGATGTACACAATCATACTCGTGCGTTAGAAACACACAGAGTTATTTTCCAATGGCCCATAATAATGCATCAAGCTATGTCGATCAACTGTTACTCCATAATATAAGAGACGCAATCAATTTAGTGTTTCTCCATTAAAATAGATTTCCTAAAATGTTGACTATTTCAAGTTGAACTTTCAAGTCAATACTGAGTTTTTGCTAAAACAAGTCAACAACTGAGTCGTCTCCAAGATTCATCTAGAGAAGGAGAAAGTTGACCTTTACCTTTTTTCCCCCTGAAGCAGATCGTTGACTTTGACTAGCCATTTTTCCATTTCACAGTTCTCACCCGGCAAGCTTCCGTTTACTTTGAAATTATATGCCGGTAAAGATGGTGTGTTATTATTTGGAGAAAAAGCTGAAATCCCTCACGCCAGGTCTTTTACTGTTTCAGTCTCAAAGAATTGCGTGGAGAATGTAAATCAAGAGTCTATCGGCCTCTTAGATTGAGTGAGATCTTACGCACGTATCCACACAAGTTATCTACACATAAACCAGGCCTTCGGCATAGCAGCAGAGGAACATCCATACCGTGCGTGTCTCTGGATTCGAACTCTTACCTCTTGAAACAAATCAAAACTCGAATACCAACTAGTGTTATTATTTACTTTTATGTATTATTTGATACTCTGCCGATCTAAAAAAAAAATTATTCATATTTAAAAGTTAAATAGAACAATATTTTTATAATAGAGAGTAATAAATAAGGTCAATTTATCTAGTTTGTCTACTTCATTTGATAAAGACTTAGTTTCGAATTTCACTGTTAAATAGCAATAGTCCTTTTTAGTATGTATTCTGAATATAACATTTTGTTGAAACCTACGTGATAAGATGTCCCTGTACGGGAGACGTCCCCTAACTTATTCTTTGATAAAAAATAAAAAATGTTTTCGATGCAATAGATTTATGTGTTTGCAAATCGTAACCACTAATTCCTACATAATATTAACAAATATTGTTAACTCAGAAAACGGATTTTCGAGTATACTTAGGGCGAATATAATATAAAGACATCTTAGAGTATATTTCGGAACTTGGATATCTTTTACACTTTAGGTTGATTTTGTACATTTTGTGTTTTTGTCTTTATCTTTCATTATTTGTGCATATACATGGTTAATGCCATTTTAATATATGAAGCTTTTTATTTGTGTTTACTAAATTCTTCACTAGTACATCATATACCTATTATTGTGTCATCTGCAGCAGTAGTCTCACTGAAAGCAAACTCTCTATTTCTTAGGATGAATGTATTGTTTGTCTGCCTCCCACTCTCTCCAGACCTTAACGATAGTTTTTGTGTCATTGTGTATACTGGATATGTTCGTTGTTGTTTTATAAAACAGATTTTAGAAAAATTCAACAAATATCATTCTAATGCTTCTTCTTGATGTTCGCAAATCTCATGCCAGCACATTTCATACCAGACAATATAAACAGGAGATAATAAGATGTAAAGACAAATTTCATATGATATAGTCCATGATTTCATGGAGTCAATGTTCTATTCGATGAGAAGATTAAACATTTCTTTTAACGGAATCAACAAATATGAAATATACAGTCACAGGTATTTATACTGAAGCGGCTTCAAATTAGTTTATGTAACGAAAAAAAAAACAGTAGATCTATCGCATTTGCTTCTCACAAGGACCAATCTGATGATGTCAGATTTATCACCAAGTAATTTTTATGATATTGGAGTCACGCCGTCTATTCTCCGTCAGTTGTTTGTATTAGGCTGTTGGCCGACCTGCACAAAAGAACGAGGTCAAGGGACCCGGGATCTATGGCCCCGGGTAATACCCTCCGACGGTCAAGTCAGTTGAAGCCATTTTTGGAGAGGTTTATATACTGTATGAAGGTTTTAAAGTAAAGGTTTTCTCGTAAACCTGAGTTTTCACCGTGAAAAAGATGAGTCTCAGCTGTAATTTGTGAATTGTTCCTTGTCCTTCTCTCTCCTGTTTTCTGCCTTTTATATGGCGGCTTGGGCCAATGCATGGGCAGAGACTGGAAATCGTGACAGGCAAGGAGGTCATAGGGATGACTCTTGCTCTTGCATTTTCGCCACATGTCTCGGTACTGTGCTGAGTAAGTTAGTTTGGGACACCTGGCTAGGAGTTTCACCTAGTAGAATTACCCAAGGTGAACTCTTAGAGCCGAGGCCAAATCTTCCAGAAGTACTCAGAAGCGCCCGAGATGACTTAGAATGTGGGGTCAGCTTGCCAAGACGTAGAGAGCCGACTTCAGAGAACTTGGGTAGGCCTTCTATGATGTCCGCAGCTGATGTCATAAGAGTGGTCCGAGGTCATCGGGTAGAACGGAACCGAGGCCAAATACAGCTCTTTGGCCGAGTTACTCTACGACGGAAATGGAGCTGAAGGCCGAGATGAGACCTTTAGGTCGAGATGGCGCTGTGGCCATTTGGCCGAGATGACTTGTTTGTCCGCATGTGACCTGGTCAAACTGTGGGCCGAACCACGGGACTTAACATTTTTACGTCCATACTCTACTGTTAACCGTTTTTGACTTACGGGAGGGTATTTTTGGCTCATCACTTCATCACTTGCCCCCAGATTAGTTTGGCCGAGCTGACCTGAGAGGGCAGGCTAATCTATTCAGATTTTTACCATGTCGTCCTTCCTCCGATGACGTGTCAATTTCAGATTAGGCTGCTTAGCCTATTTATTAGTTGCACAGAATACGAAGCATTTAATGATCATCTTTGGCTGAGATGATTAGACCGAACTGTCCAGATTCATAAATTCGCCGTCTTTTCTAGCACGTGTCCATCTCGGATTGGTTTGTTCTGCGCATTTACTGTTTGCGCGGAGTACGAAGCAGCAGTTACGCAGCTTTTGGGATCTGGCCGTTTCAGGAATCGAGGGCAATTTAATCAAGACGACTCTTGGGCTGCCGAGATAAACCCTTATAAATAGGATCTTCCCAGATCACTTGCGTACTTTATTTGCTTCTTTGGTTTACTCCGGCGTCTTGCTTGTCTCTCTGTCAACTTTCTGTAACTCCGGCGACTCCCAGCTTGCTCAACCTTCTTCCGGCCTCTTCTTCCTTTCCTTAGGAGTTTCTGTAAGTCTTCTTCTCCAATCTTCCATTATGTCTTCTCTTTCTCGTGATTCCTAAAACCTCCCGGAGGGTGGTTCTTACACCGCCGGCGGTGGAGTGACCATCAGCTCTTCATCTCCGTCAGGCAGATCTGCCTATGCCGATGATCTTCCCATCGGCAGTTTGCGTCGGACCACCGGTGACTCTGCTCAATCCAGCAGAGCCCTCACCGATCTCGTAGTTCCTACGGGGTGGAGATGATGGGGTCTTCGCCGGAGCAAGCAGGGACTGCTCCTGCTCCGGCGTCCGTAAACCCTCCGGCCCCATTGAGGGTTCCTTCTCATTTTTCTGGAGTCATTGAAAGAGGTCGGCCATCTCCCCTTGTCCAGGAGACTTCTTCTACTCTGTCTGAGGCCGACCTGGACAGAATATGTAAATTTTACAAAATTGACAAAAACCGCTTTGACCCAATCCTTCCTTTGTCGGGTCAGACTGCTTATGATCCCCCTAGGGATTACGAAGCAGTCTACGAAGACTATTTTAAATCTGGCTTCAATCTTCCTGTTCCTGAGCCACTTGTCCGTATCATGTGGGCTTACGGGCTCAGGCTTCCTTAAATTCAGCCAAATGGTCTCAAGCTTATTATCTGCTATCTTTTTCTTCTCAGAATAGTTGAGTTTCCTCTCAACGCCACTATTTTTCGAACCCTTTTTGCATGCCGGACCTCGCATAGCTGGTATTATTTCAGCAAGCGAGCGTCTAGTATAGATTTTTCTTTTGCCATTAATATTCCCACTTCCAACAAAAGATGGAATGGGAAATTCTTTTACGTCAAAAATTCTGAGCTGCCGAGCGGGAACATCTGGAAGTCTGGCAGAGCTGACAATATGAGGCCGAGCCAAGACTACTGCGATGAAGCAGACAGAATTCGAACATTCCCTGTTGTCATCGACTGGCAGAAAGTTGATTCTGAGATCTGGATAGCTGCCGACATAGCTCATTCGGCTCAGGGTGACAACTATTTACCTCTCTCTCCAAACCAGTTAACCATTATCTGAGGTGGATATTGCTATTCTTCTTCTCAACCACTTTCTCTTCTTTAGTGTCTACCTGTTTAACTCTTGATGCAGGTGCAATGGCTGGTCCTTCTACTCGTGTTGATTTAATGGCTGAGGCTCAAGCCAGGAAGAGGGCCCGAAGGGAGAGGAGGATTGCAACCCTTGGTTTTGGGGGAGCTTCTACCTCGGCTTTGCCCCCAGTTGCAACTGCTGCTCCTGCTGAGCCCGAGCCAGCGGAGCCTGAATCAGGTAAGCTTTTCCTTCAAACGCAAAAACCCTCTAAGTGCTAACACTTGTTTAGGTTCTGACTTGCTTTACTCCTTTGCAGCCCTGCCAATTATGGTAGTGGATGATGAGCCTGAGGCTGAGACCCGGCCTCAGGCTTCTGCTGATTCAGAAGTTCCAGCAGAGGCTGGTGAAGGCTCCAGCTTTCGCCCCAGAAAACGGCAAAGGGGCGAAGGTTCCAGCAGTCGTGATCCGGGGCCGTCTCAGCCCCCGGAGATGATCGCTTCTGAGCCGGCTGAGGAAAATCTGCCTCAGCCGGGAGATGTCCAAGACCCAATCCTCATTGGGTTTTCTGAAGGGGATTCAGCTTGGGACCCCGCCATAGCCGAAAAGCTGAACAAGATAGCAGTCCTGCCCTTGGGCCATCAGAAGTTTAGGGCAACTGGCTGGGGCGAGCTGACGAACGCCTTCCAGTCCAACATTGCTTTGGTAAGCAAGACTTTCTTTGAATGTCTCGTTTGCTTTTTATCAATTAACCTACTTTTTCTTAACTCTGCTTCCTTCACAGGTCCGAGCCCAAGAGTTAGAGATTCTAACTCGCAGTAAAGAGTTTCTTGGGGAACTCGAGAACAAGAACAAGCAGCTTGAAGAAGCTGGATAAAAAAGTGCTGAGCTGACCCAAGAAACTGCTAACCTGCGGGCTGAGACCTCTGAATTCCAGCGAAGGGCTGAAGAGGCTGGTCACCTCCAACTCTAAGGTGGACGAGTTGGAGAATAAGGTGGCTAATTTGGAGCTGTCCTCCACTCAATCTCTAAATGAGATTGAGTTCTTGAAGAAGCAACTGGCTGATGTGACGCAGAAGAGCAAAGCTAATGAAGAGCTGATTGGCTTATTGTGCCATCAGTTGACCGAGGCTGAGATCAAGACAATTATGGACTTCAAAAAGTCCAAGTTTTTGAAGAAAATATGATCATTCTACAGAGCTCAGCCATGGAGGTCGGCCAAAGAATAGCCATTGATGTCTGCTCAGCTGTTCACCCAGATCTGAACAAAGAGGATCCTCGCCTAGCTGAGCTGTATAATCCTCTTGCTGCTCAAGACTTTGAAGAACAATTTCAAAAATTTGTGGATGGAGCTGACTTGAGGGAGGAAGACCGAGATGACTAGGCTTAGGATTTTTCTTTGTTTATCTTTAATTGAGCAGACATCAACTTGTAGCTTGTACTTCCAATTCTCCATTAATAAAAACTTCTTTTCTGGCTCAGTTTTCTCTTCTGTGTTTAGCAGTTTTATCAAGTTTATTTTCCAATGTTATTGTTGCTGATTTTTCATGTCAGTCTTATCAAACTTGATCAACTTTATTGAAAATAATCTAAGTCTTCAAGTCATAGAATAAACCTGTTGTTTGGGCTGAGCTAACTCGTGAATAAACTTGAGATGAACTCTGCCTTGTTTAAATCAGGCTCTGACTTTGACTATAGTTGTACTTCCAACTCTTGAGTGCGTAATATTGCTTTTTAACGCATCTTTATCTAGTTGGACTAGATCACATATGGCATGTGCAGCTTGTTTGGTTTCACTTCGGCCTCCTTATGCTAAGAGGATTTTTTAGGCTTGTTTGTACAAGTCTTCCCTTTAGTGAATTTTTACCTCAGACTTGCTGAGGTTTTGCAGGTCATTCTTTGGACTTTTGCCTCGGACCTACCGAGGTCTTGTTTTTCCCTTTAGTGGGTCGGTGCCTCGGACCTGCCGAGGTTTTGATGCACCCTTTAGCGAGCCTTTGCCTCAAACCTGCCGAGGTCTTGATGTACCCTTTAGCGGGCATTTGCCTCGGACCTGCCGAGGTCTTGATGTACCCTTTAGCGGGAATTTGCCTCGGACCTGCCGAGGACTTGATGTACCCTTTAGCGAGCCTTTGCCTCGGACCTGCCGAGGTCTTGATGTACCCTTTAGCGGGCATTTGTCTCGGACCTGCCGAGGTCTTACATAAGCCTTCCATAGTGCGCGAAATTTGCTTGGACACTTGATTCAGTACTTCACTCTTGATAGATGCTCCAGAAAAGTTGTATTGATATACAAAATAGCTACAGTTACATCACTGATGTAGAAGTCGGAGATGAGAAGTGTGCCAAGTTCGAGGAAGGGTTCGTCCTTCTAAGGTCTGTAACTTGTAAGCTCCCGCTGGGAATACTTCAACTATTTGGTAAGGACCTTCCCACTTAGGATTAAAATTTCCTGCTGGGATTGCATGGCTGATTTCATTGTTGCGCATCACTAGATCTCCTACTCGAAAAGATCTCGGACGTACTCGAGAGTTATAATATTGAGAGACCAAGTTTTTGTATTGTGCCATGCGGATGTGAGCTCGGTCTCTTTTCTGCTCAAGTTCATCCAAGTTTAACCGTAGTTCTTGGTCATTATCTGAGGCAGAGTAATAATCCACTCGAGTCGATGTAGAGCCGATCTCCGCAGGAATAATGGCTTCTGTACCTTATACTAATGAAAAAGGAGTCTCCTTTGTTGAAGTAGAGGGTGTGGTCCGGTAGGCCCATAAGACGCTAGGTAATTCATCCACCCAACTAGTGCCGGCTTTGTCCAGACGCTTTTTAAGTCCATCTTTAATGATCCTATTAGCAAGCTCTACTTGGCCATTTGACTGAGGATGAGCTACCGAGGTGAAGCGTTGCTTGATGTGCAAATCAAGACACCAACTCTTCACAGGATCCTCGGCAAATTGCCTGCCATTGTCTGAGATCAAGACTTGGGGTAGGCCGAATCGACAGATGATATTCTTCCACAAAAACTTTTTTACTTGGGCCCTAGTTATGGTGGTTAATGGCTCAGCCTCTATCCATTTGGTAAAGTAGTCAATAGCTACTAATAGGAATCTGACCGAGCCGGGAGCTCGAGGTAGAGGCCCCACTAAGTCCATACCCCACTGTACAAACGACCAAGGACTGGAAATGATGGTCAACTCATGGCTCGGCAAATAAGAGATCGGGGCATGAGCTTGACATGATTGGCACTTTTTAACCAACTCTTCTGCGTCTTTGCGAATGGTGGGCCAATAATAACCAGCTAGATAACATTTGCGGGCTAGAGAGCGTGCACTAGAATGGCTTCAACATATCCCCAAGTGCAGTTCTCGAAGAATATAGTCTCCTTCATCTTCAGGTACGCAACGTAGCCACGGCTGTGAAAAAGACTTTCTGTACAGGTGATCGTTAAAGAGTGCGTACCTGGAAGCCTTTAGGCGAAGACGCCGAGCTTGAGACTTGTCCTCAGGCTGAGTTTGATGTTGCAGGTAGGTGACTTTCTCATCCATCCACGTATTGTGGTAGTCTTGTTGCAAGACTTCATTTCCATCAAAGGCATGATGTTTCACCAACTCTACAACAATCTTTTTCCCTATTGTGGCCGAGGTGGATGAGGCCAACCGAGATAGTGTATTGGCCCGTTTGTTGGCCGACCTAGGGATATGCTCTATCATAAAGTGTTCAAACATTCCCTTTAAATGCTGAACCTTAGCCAAATATCGCTTCATGCTGTCCTCCTTGGCCTCTTAATCTCCCTTAATTTGAGAGACTATGAGCTGTGAGTCACTTCGGGCGATTATTTGTTGTGCCCACAATTTTCGAGCTAAACCCAGCCCTGCTATCAAAGCCTCGTACTCGGCCTCATTGTTAGTGGCCTCAAAATCAAAGCGTAGAGCGTATTCCATCTCTTCCTCATTCAGATTAATTATCAGGAGCCCTGTTCCACTTCCCTCTTTTGAAGAAGATCCGTCTACGTATAAAATCCAACCTTGTGCTGGAGGATGATCTTCTTCAACAGATATCCCTTCGGCCAAAAAGTCGGCCAAGGCTTGAGCCTTAATAGAAGTGCGTGATTTATATTCGATATCATACTCAGCAAGCTCCATAGCCCACTTAGCAGCTCAGCCAGAGGTGTCTGGTCGGGATAAAATTTGCTTCAAGGGCTGATCCGTCACCACTATTATTGGGTGGGCTTGGAGATAGGGTCGGAATTTCCTTGCTGCTATAATCAGTGCTAAGATAATTTTTTCAGCGTTGGGGTAACGCACTTGAGCTCCATGCAGAACTTTACTAACAAAATAAATTGGTCTTTGTACAGCATCCTGCTCCCTGAGCAGAACTGCGCTCACTGCCTCATGGCAAGTGGACAAATATATATACAAAGTCTCCCCAGGCAGAGGAGATGTCAGCATGGGTACCTCGGCCAAGTGTGATTTCAGATCATCAAAGGCTTTCTGGCATTGGTCATCCCAGAGGAAAGCAGTTCGTTTCTTCAAAATTTGAAAGAAAGGTAGTGATCTCTTAGCTGACTTAGAAAGAAATCTAGCAATTCGGCCTGTCAACCTCTGAACCTCTTTGATGTTCCGAGGTGGATGCATACTTTCTAAGGCTTCAATCTTGGCCGGATTGGCCTGCACTCGTTCCTTAGAAACCATGTATCCGAGGAACTTTCCCGTACGCACTCCAAAGGTGCATTTTTTCGGGTTCAGCCTCATACGGGAATCTCTTAGGATGATAAACACTTCTCGAAGATTGGAGATATACTGATCAAGTGACCTGCTCTTGATCAACATATCCTCAATGTATACTTCCATAGCTCGGCCAATCTGATCTTGGAACAGTGAGTTGACCAAACGCTGGTAAGTAGACCCTGCGTTTTTAAGACCAAAGGGCATGCTGACATAACAGTAGGTGCCCGACTCTGTTATAAAGGAAGTCTTTTCTTGATCCTCCTTTGCCATCATGATCTAATGGTAGCCTTTGAAAGCATCAAGAAAATCGAAGACCTCATACCCCAAAGTGGAGTCCACCAGCCTATCAATTTTTGGTAAGGGGTAACAGTCTTTTGGGCACGCTTTGTTCAAATCAGTGTAATCAACGCACATTCTCCAGGTCTTATCGGGTTTGGGGACCACAACAGGGTTGGCTAACCATGTCGGATACAAGACCTCTGCAATGAACTTTCTGGCAAGGAGCTTTTTGACCTCTTCGGCTATCACTTTATTCCTTTCCGGGGCAAAGTTCCTTTTCTTCTGCTGAATGGGTCTGACCTGAGAATCCACATTAAGCCGATGTTCTGCTAAGGAAGTCGAGATCCCGGGCATATCCTCTGCCGTCCATGCAAAAATTTCCGCGAACTCCCTCAGCAAACTTTGAAGCTGAGCCAACGTCTCAGCTGGCATCCATGTCCCAATCTTGATAGTGTTATCGGGCCAACCTGGATCTAGGATGAATTCTTGGACTGCGTCATCTGAGTGCAAACGCTCCTCAGTTGGGGGAATGAGATCATCCAAAACAACCTGTTGGACGGCCCCAGCCTCTTGGGTAGCAACTGCGTAACAGTTTGAGCTATAGGAATATCCCCTTGTAAGGTAACTACTCCACCTGGTGTAGAAAACTTCATGCTTACATGCAGAGGGGATATTACTGCTTCCAAAGCTACCAGCGCTGGTCGGCCTAAGAGGATATTGTATGCCGACCTTTCTTTGACTACCACAAAATCCATCCACAAACAACGATAAGCAGGAGGTTTGCCAAAGCTAACACTGAGTGTGATCAGGCCAGCTGGTCGAACTGGCATACCAGTAAATCCGAACAAAAGGGAGGTCACTGGGGTCATTTGGGAATCTGCTAAGCCCAGTTGCTTATATACATGATAATACATGATATTTACAGCACTTCCAGTATCTACATAGACCCTTCGCACTTCTAAAATTTTATCTGGTGCCAAATGTATACACAAACCTATCACCAGACCCGTATTATTGGAGTCTAGTGGAATAATGTCTTCTGGTCCGTAAACCAGTTCTCGGGCTAACCTTCTCTTTTTAGGGAGAGGCCCAGATGACGTCCCTGACGAACTGGGACCCCCTTGGCTTTTCTGAGGTGGCCCTCCGGAGATGGTATAAATTACAGAGTTGATTTGGGGCTGCACTGCAGCCTCATGTCGACCTCTGTCATCATCATCGTCCGACCTGGGACGCACAGGTGGAGTCTCAGGTCGGCACTTGTCTTTTTGAAAACTTTTTCGGAAGTCCAAACGATTGTGAAGTCGTGAGCGTGGATCGTAAAATTGCTTTAAATACCCCAGCTCGATCAACTTCCGAATCGCTTGACCCAATTGCCGGCAATCTTTTGTATCATGACCGACATCACGATGATAACGACAGTATAACTTAGGATCCCTTTTATCTCTGGGACCTGCCAGAGGTTTAGGGTTCGTCCTTAAACCATCTCTTTCCATCACGGCCAAAATTCTGTCTTTAGAGGCTAAAAGGGGCAGACCTTCCCTGCCTCGTTTGCCTCGACCACCAAGACGATCAAACGCACTGCGTCGATCGCGTTTGTCATCACGTCGGCCCCCCTTGGAATTGGGCCGAGTTTCATGCCGAGTACTTTGCTCGGCCTCCTTCTTCAACCGGTTTGTCTCTTCTCCTCGGGCAAACTGGTGTGCCTTCTCCAAGCACTCCCTCAATGTGGTGGGCCCCTCTTCAGCCAGCTGAGAGAAGAGGTGACCCGCTCCAAGACCATTAATAAATGCAGCAGTTTTCACTCCTTCGTTTCGATCACTGACCTGCAGTGACTCATCTGAGAAGCGCTGCATGTACTTCAACACTGACTCTTCAGGACCCTGTTTCAAGGTCATCAGGTGTGAAAAGTTTTTGATAAATAGCGCACTAGAGACAAACTGAGACTTGAATTTCTGCACCAATTGTCTGAAGGAGTCCACTGACTCCAGTGGAAGCTCCTGAAACCATCTTCTCGCCTTCCCACGCAAATACATAGGAAAGGTTTTGCATCGGAGTGGATCAGGAATATTTTTCAAGCTCACGACTGTCTGAAATTGAAAGAGGTGATCGGTAGGATCAGACGTTCCATCATAAGTATCCATCTTTGGCACCTTAAAGTTATCCGGTGCCAAATACTCTGCAATATCCCAAAAAAATAGACTTTCTTGAATCACCCTCATGTATTCCGGCTTAGGCTCCTCAGGACGGCTCCTCGGCCTGCGAGGGTCAGCCTCCTGGAGAACACTTTTGAAGGATCGAGGCCTTATGACAAGGCGCTACCTGGGCAAAGGCACCGACTCTACCGTTGGGGCCTTGTCAGCACTATTCCTTGCATCCGCCATGAAACCTTGAGGGTAATGAGAAGATTGTTGCTGAGTCTTCTCCTTAGCATGGAGAGGGGTGGAATCCTCCTCCATGTATTCTACCTCGGGACGCTTTCCTTTGAGCCGTTCTACAACGGCCTCAAACACATCTAAGTTTTCGGCCACATATTTCATGGCCTTTTCTCGCTCATCTGCGGTCACCGCTGGTGCCTTTTTCGCTTCCGGCTCTGGCCTCCTGGAATCCTGTCCAGGATGAACAGAGCGAGTATCTTTACGACGGTGAGGATTTGAAGACTCTCCTAGTCCTTCGCGTGGTTCTTTTCCCATCAGACTGACTTAAAACCTTAAATAGTGCAGTAAAGAAAACTTATTTGACGGAGGTTCGGGCCCTCCTTCTAGCGCCAAGATGTCAGATTTATCACCAAGTAATTTTTATGATATTGGAGTCACGCCGTCTATTCTCCGTCAGTTGTTTGTATTAGGCTGTTGGCTGACCTGCACAAAGGAACGAGGTCAGGGGACCCAGAATCTATGGCCCCGGGTAATACCCTCCGACGGTCAAATCAGTTGAAGCCATTTTTGGAGAGGTTTATATACTGTATGAAGGTTTTAAAGTAAAGGTTTTCTGGTAAACCTGAGTTTTCACCGTGAAGAAGATGAGTCCCAGCTATAATTTGTGAATTGTTCATTGTCCTTCTTTCTCCTGTTTTCTGCCCTTTATATGGCGGCTTGGGCCAATGCATGGGCAGAGACTGGAAATCGTGACAGGCAAGGAGGTCATAGGGATGACTCTTGCTCTTGCATTTTCGCCACGTGTCTCGGTACTGTGCTGAGTAAGTTAGTTTGGGACACCTGGCTAGGAGTTTCACCTAGTAGAATTACCCAAGGTGAACTCCTAGAGCCGAGACCAAATCTTCCAGAAGTACTCAGAAGCGCCCGAGATGACTTAGAATGTGGGGTCAGCTTGTTAAGACGTAGAGAGCCAACTTCAGAGAACTTGGGTAGGCCTTCTATGATGTCCGCAGCTGACGTCATAAGTGTGGTCCGAGGTCATCGGGTAGAACGGAACCGAGGCCGAATACAGCTCTTTGGCCGAGTTACTCTACGACCGAAATGGAGCTGAAGGCCGAGATGAGGCTTTTAGGCCGAGATGGCGCTGTGGCCATTTGGCCGAGATGACTTGTTTGTCCGCATGTGACCTGGTCAAACTGTGGGCCGACCCACGAGACTTAACATTTTTACGTCCATACTCTACGGTTAACCGTTTTTGACTAACGGGGGTTATTTTTGGCTCATCACAATCCACTATGCATTCAAGGGAAAAAAAAATAAATAAGGGTCGATGTTTATAATATATATACACACACACACACAACATGCAACACACATGTAAATATATACGCATACACACAGATATATACATATACATTTATATACATATACATACATATATATATATATATATATATATATATATATCTGCATATGTATATATTTGTGTGAATATATATGCGTGTGTATATACACACGTGTGTGTGAATGTATTTTTGACGGAATGGAATGATTTTCTTGTGTGTAGAAATTCATCATTTCATTCCAATTTCGTTCTAACATGTATTCCAATATTGTTTCTGAGTTTTAGCTTTTATACCCAAATATGAATGAAAGATGTTGAATTCATATCAATTTCTATGTCTATCATCTATATTTTGATATCAATTTTTTGGATCAAAAGGTGAAATTTCTTCCCCTGAGGTTTTTATCACCTCAGTCTTAAAGAGTATATATAGAGGATGCAAATCAGAAACCCAATAACTTTTTAGATTGGATGAGATCTTACGCAGTTACCCACGAAAAGTTTCAACCCCCACTTTTTGTCCTTTTTTCTCATTCTCCTCATTTATCCTTGGGATGAAGAACGGAAAGTTTATTCATTTCACAACTTAACCATGTGATTCTTCGGCTCCATCACAGTTGTATGTATACATAGCTACAGACATACAGAACCCTCAAATGGAAAATCTTTAGCTATTGCGTGTATATACATCTATGATTTGATTTCGATTCCGGTTTGAAGTATGTTCCCGACATATATAAGAATAACATTGATTCCTGTTTCTGTCTTTTAAATTAAATATAAATGAGTAGATATTAAACTCATACTGATTTTTATGTCAATCATTTTAATTTCGATACCAATTTTTTTTATTTCAAATTAAACTTCTCTGGTATCTTCCGCAAAACTATACGGATAAAACAGCATTGCGGGAATTGAGGTTCAACTTTTTCTTTGGAACCTTCTTCTCACTTTCCTTCTTTATCTTTGAGAATAAGAACGGAAAGCTTATTAAACTCACAATTGAATCACGTGATTCTTCGCCTCCATCACAGGCTGGACAACGACCACATAAAATTATTTGACATTGATTCTTTCGAAGTGTAGATTCCATTTCCAATGAAGTCAAGAACATATTTTTCTTTGACTTTAAAATATGATCAAATAAAACAAAATGACTCACGAAATTGGCTGCGCTTCTTATATTGTGAATTAGCAGTTGATCGACACAACTTGACGTAATTTTCATTATAGGTCATCGGGAAACAACATCTATGTGTTTCTAACACATGTGTATGGTTGCGTACGTCTGATCCCCCAATACCTCGCTGGGAGCCTCTAATTTAATATGGTAATGTTGTTATTGTGGTTGCTGCTGCTTCTTTCGCAGTGTATTTTGCAAATTAGGCATACATTTTCTTTTAAATGTGTACTACAAATTGTTATGAGGAGAAATGTTCTGAAAAACGACGAGAGAAATGTTATGAGGAGATTGCAAATTGTTGTTGGCTAATATTTATGTCCTAAAATCACCTAAATATGAATTAAATGGACAAGTAAAGGATCATAAAGCAAAATTTTACCATCGAAACAAGATGTTATCCGTAACACATTTATTAAAAGAGTAACATAAAATTTGTCGTAACTATGTTGATAATACTGCACCCTCCATAACAAATTGACAAAATCCCTTCTGGAACTATATCTGAAAAAGGAAAAACCAAGGAACGGGGCCAACCTGGTGTGTGGGAATCTAGAAGAAGTCTAAAGAAAGGTCAAAGGATATTTCTAGGTAGGTATGTTCAACGAACCGAACAGTTCGCGAACTATTCGAGTTCGGTTCGTGTTCGTCGTTAATGGTCGGTAAACGAGATGAATTCAAACAGCTATTTGGATTCGTTTATTAAGACGAGCCAAACTATTCACGAATTATTTGGTTTGTTTAAACAGTTAAAGGGTTATCGAACCGAACTCGAACCGATTTTAAAGTTCGTTTAGCTAAACGAACTGAGCCGAACAGTTCGTTTAGCCAAACAAATCCGAATTCAAAAACCTAGTATTCGGTTCGCCTCGATTCGTTAACACCCCTACTTCTGAGACGTAACTACACTTTAAATGACATAGTAAATGACTCCAGGGCAAATGGTTTGTGCCGTGTTTTTGGGTTTTTGATTAACACTTCAATAAATGGAAAGCTAGACGACTCAAGTCCAACATAATAACTCGGATATAACTAGTTCTTTGGGGTATTTGAATATTTCCTAATTGTTCGGGACCATTTACAATTATTGCTTCTGTGAATATGGTAGCTAAATAATCCCAACACGTTACATAAGGCAAATATTGTACAATTGTTCGATTTTCCGTAATTTTCTACATCTCTCTATGTAAATAACCCAAGATTGGTTTACAGTCAACAACATTTTCACCATCTAGAGTAATAATGAGCCGAAGAACACCATGCATCGATGGGTGGTGAGGACCCATATTGACTATCATAAGGTCTTTTCTTGTAACTGATCTAGTCATAAGTTTTTTATTGATTAATCCTTCCATGAATGGCTGAAAGTGAAAAGAAATTATCAAAGTTCAAAATTATAAGAAAAAAATAATCACTTAAAAACAACTGAAGACTTAAAAGTTTTTCCACCGCTAAGTAATCTTCGAACGAGATCACCTGACCCCCTCCCCGTGACCGCCTACGTGACCGTCCGACA
>AP025042.1:28717270-28761694 GCA_036186865.1 Eustoma russellianum | reverse complement strand
AGGGCGTTGTGGGTAATTTTTTATAATTTTTATCTTTGTTTCCTAATTTTTTGATTTTTAAAATATTTTTTAATTAATTTTTACAATTTTTTTAGAATTTTTAAATTCCTTTTAAATCACTTTATTCAAAAATACAATTTTATTTTTTTAATTAAAAAAGGTTGCCTCGTGTCAACTCCTGGTTGGTCTGACAAAGTCAACGGCTGGTCAACGGTTGATCAACGGTCATCTGGCTACAAGTGAGACATTTTGGACAAAGAGTTGTTATTAAGTGAGTTTCATCAACATTAGGCTGCTAACTGAGTAATGGGCCAAACCTTAAGCTAATAAGTGAGATTTTCTCGTAATTTATCCTCTATTGTTCATCACATGATGTCTTTCCATTTCCAATCGAGTCAATAACACGTTCTTTCTTAACTTTGGAATATGATTCAATTTAGTGAATAAAGAAAAATGATTCACTAAATTGGCTGTGCTTCTTATATTTTGAAGTAGCAGTTGATCGACAGACGTAATTTTTATTATGGATCATTGAGAAACAACCCCCGTGTGTTTCTAACGTATATGTATGGTTGCGTACATCTGATCTCTCATACCCAGTCATAGGCGAGAGTCTCTAAATCAATGGGTACTGTTCATGTCTGTCTTTATCATGTACATAGTGACCATTTTATATTGAGTTTTTCGTGCTTATACTAGTTTTATTTGCTATTCTCCATTACATAGTGGTTTATTCTATTCTTTCCGTTTTATATCAAATGGAAAATAAATGTACAGGATGGACAAAAAAAATTTGGCCTGGGGCAGGGGGTGGCGGGGGGTGGGGGAGGGTAGGTGGGTGGAGTGCTAGGGCGTTGTGGGTAATTTTTTATTATTTTTATCTTTTTTTCCTAATTTTTTGATTTTTAAAATATTTTTAAATTAATTTTTACAATTTTTTTAGAATTTTTAAATTCCTTTTAAATCACTTTATTCAAAAATACAATTTTATTTTTTTAATTAAAAAAGGTTGCCTCGTGTCAACTCCTGGTTGGTCTGAGAAAGTCAACGGCTGGTCAACGGTTGATCAACGGTCAACTGGCTACAAGTGAGACATTTTGGACAAAGAGTTGTTATTAAGTGAGTTTCATCAACGTTAGGCTGCTAACTGAGTAATGGACCAAACCTTAAGCTAATAAGTGAGATTTTCTCGTAATTTATCCTCTATTGTTCATCACATGATGTCTTTCCATTTCCAATGGAGTCAATAACACGTTCTTTCTTGACTTTGGAATATGATTCAATTTAGTGAATAAAGAAAAATGATTCACTAAATTGGCTGTGCTTCTTATATTTTGAAGTAGCAGTTGATCGACAGACGTAATTTTTATTATGGATCATTGAGAAACAACCGCCGTGTGTTTCTAACGTATATGTATGGTTGCGTACATCCGATCTCTCATACCCAGTCATAGGCGAGAGTCTCTAAATCAATGGATACTGTTCATGTCTGTCTTCATCATGTACATAGTGACCATTTTATATTGAGTTTTTCGTGCTTATACTAGTTTTATTTGCTATTCTCCATTACATAGTGGTTTATTCTATTCTTTCCGTTTTATATCAAATGGAAAATAAATGTACATGATGGACAAAAAATTTTTGGCCTGGGGCAGGGGGTGGCGGGGGGTGGGGAGAGGGTAGGTGGGTGGAGTGCTAGGGCGTTGTGGTAATTTTTTTTCCTAATTTTTTGATTTTTAAAATATTTTTTAATTAATTTTTAGAATTTTTAAATTCCTTTTAAATCACTTTATTCAAAAATACAATTTTATTTTTTTAATTAAAAAAGGTTGCCTCGTGTCAACTCCTGGTTGGTCTGAGAAAGTCAACGGCTGGTCAACTTGTTGATCAACGGTCATCTGGCTACAAGTGAGACATTTTGGGCAAAGAGTTGTTGTTAAGTGAGTTTCATCAACGTCAGGCTGCTAACTGAGTAATGGATCAAACCTTAAGCTAATAAGTGAGATTTTCTCGTAATTTATCCTCTATTGTTCATCACATGATGTCTTTCCATTTCCAATGGAGTCAATAACACGTTCTTTCTTGACTTTGGAATATGATTCAATTTAGTGAATAAAGAAAAATGATTCACTAAATTGGCTGTGCTTCTTATATTTTGAAGTAGCAGTTGATCGACAGACGTAATTTTTATTATGGATCATTGAGAAACAACCCCCGTGTGTTTCTAACGTATATGTATGGTTGCGTACATCCGATCTCTCATACCCAGTCATAGGCGAGAGTCTCTAATCAATGGATACTGTTCATGTCTGTCTTCATCATGTACATAGTGACCATTTTATATTGAGTTTTTCGTGCTTATACTAGTTTTATTTGCTATTCTCCATTACATAGTGGTTTATTCTATTCTTTCCGTTTTATATCAAATGGAAAATAAATGTACATGATGGACAAAAAAATTTTTGGCCTGGGGCAGGGGGTGGGGGGAGGGTAGGTGGGTGGAGTGCTAGGGCGTTGTGGTAATTTTTTATTATTTTTATCTTTTTTTTCCTAATTTTTTGATTTTTAAAATATTTTTTAATTAATTTTTACAATTTTTTTAGAATTTTTAAATTCCTTTTAAATCACTTTATTCAAAAATACAATTTTATTTTTTAATTAAAAAAGGTTGCCTCGTGTCAACTCCTGGTTGGTCTTAGAAAGTCAACGGCTGGTCAACAGTTGATCAACGGTCATCTGGCTACAAGTGAGACATTTTGGACAAATAGTTGTTGTTAAGTGAGTTTCATCAACGTTAGGCTGCTAACTGAGTAATGGGCCAAACCTTAAGCTAATAAGTGAGATTTTCTCGTAATTTATCCTCTATTGTTCATCACATGATGTCTTTCCATTTCCAATGGAGTCAATAACACGTTCTTTCTTCACTTTGGAATATGATTCAATTTAGTGAATAAAGAAAAATGATTCACTAAATTGGCTGTGCTTCTTATATTTTGAAGTAGCAGTTGATCGACATACGTAATTTTTATTATGGATCATTGAGAAACAACCCCCGTGTGTTTCAAACGTATATGTATGGTTGCGTACATCCGATCTCTCATACCCAGTCATAGGCGAGAGTCTCTAAATCAATGGGTACTGTTCATGTCTGTCTTCATCATGTACATAGTGACCATTTTATATTGAGTTTTTCGTGCTTATACTAGTTTTATTTGCTATTCTCCATTACATAGTGGTTTATTCTATTCTTTCCGTTTTATATCAAATGGAAAATAAATGTACAGGATGGACAAAAAAAAATTTGGCCTGGAGCAGGGGGTGGTGGGGGGTGGGGGAAGGGTAGGTGGGTGGAGTGCTAGGGCGTTGTGGGTAATTTTTTATTATTTGTATCTTTTTTTCCTAATTTTTTGATTTTTAAAATATTTTTTAATTAATTTTTACAATTTTTTAGAATTTTTAAATTCCTTTTAAATCACTTTATTCAAAAATACAATTTTATTTTTTTAATTAAAAAAGGTTGCCTCGTGTCAACTCCTGGTTGGTCTGAGAAAGTCAACGGCTAGTCAACGGTTGATCAACGGTCATCTGGCTACAAGTGAGACATTTTGGACAAAGAGTTGTTGTTAAGTGAGTTTCATCAACGTTAGGCTGCTAACTGAGTAATGGGCCAAACCTTAAGCTAATAAGTGAGATTTTCTTGTAATTTATTCTCTATTGTTCATCACATGATGTCTTTCCATTTCCAATGGAGTCAATAACACGTTCTTTCTTGACTTTGGAATATGATTCAATTTAGTGAATAAAGAAAAATGATTCACTAAATTGGCTGTGCTTCTTATATTTTGAAGTAGCAGTTGATCGACAGACGTAATTTTTATTATGGATCATTGAGAAACAACCCCCGTGTGTTTCTAACGTATATGTATGGTTGCGTACATCCGATCTCTCATACCCAGTCATAGGCGAGAGTCTCTAAATCAATGGGTACTGTTCATGTCTGTCTTCATCATGTACATAGTGACCATTTTATATTGAGTTTTTCGTGCTTATACTAGTTTTATTTGCTATTCTCCATTACATAGTGGTTTATTCTATTCTTTCCGTTTTATATCAAATGGAAAATAAATGTACAGGATGGACAAAAAAATTTTGGCCTGGGGCAGGGGGTGGCGGGGGGGTGGGGGGAGGGTAGGTGGGTGGAGTGCTAGGGCGTTGTGGTAATTTTTTTATTATTTTTATCTTTTTTTCCTAATTTTTTGATTTTTAAAATATTTTTTAATTAATTTTTAGAATTTTTAAATTCCTTTTAAATCACTTTATTCAAAAATACAATTTTATTTTTTTAATTAAAAAAGGTTGCCTTGTGTCAACTCCTGGTTGGTCTGAGAAAGTCAACGGCTGGTCAACAGTTGATCAACGGTCATCTGGCTACAAGTGAGACATTTTGGGCAAAGAGTTGTTGTTAAGTGAGTTTCATCAACGTTAGGCTGCTAACTGAGTAATGGGCCAAACCTTAAGCTAATAAGTGAGATTTTCTCGTAATTTATCCTCTATTGTTCATCACATGATGTCTTTCCATTTCCAATGGAGTCAATAACACGTTCTTTCTTGACTTTGGAATATGATTCAATTTAGTGAATAAAGAAAAATGATTCACTAAATTGGCTGTGCTTCTTATATTTTGAAGTAGCAGTTGATCGACAGACGTAATTTTTATTATGGATCATTGAGAAACAACCCTCGTGTGTTTCTAACGTATATGTATGGTTGCGTACATCCGATCTCTCATACTCAGTCATAGACGAGAGTCTCTAAATCAATGGATACTGTTCATGTCTGTCTTCATCATGTACATAGTGACCATTTTATATTGAGTTTTTCGTGCTTATACTAGTTTTATTTGCTATTCTCCATTACATAGTGGTTTATTCTATTCTTTCCGTTTTATATCAAATGGAAAATAAATGTGCATGATGGACAAAAAAATTTTGGCCTGGGGCAGGGGGTGGCGGGGGGGTGGGGGGAGGGTAGGTGGGTGGAGTGCTAGGGCGTTGTGGGTAATTTTTTATTATTTGTATCTTTTTTTCCTAATGTTTTGATTTTTAAAATATTTTTTAATTAATTTTTACAATTCTTTTAGAATTTTTAAATTCCTTTTAAATCACTTTATTCAAAAATACAATTTTATTTTTTTAATTAAAAAAGGTTGTCTCGTGTCAACTCCTGGTTGGTCTGAGAAAGTCAACGGCTAGTCAACGGTTGATCAACGGTCATCTGGCTACAAGTGAGACATTTTGGACAAATAGTTGTTGTTAAGTGAGTTTCATCAACGTTAGGCTGCTAACTGAGTAATGGGCCAAACCTTAAGCTAATAAGTGAGATTTTCTTGTAATTTATCCTCTATTGTTCATCACATGATGTCTTTCCATTTCCAATGGAGTCAATAACACGTTCTTTCTTGACTTTGGAATATGATTCAATTTAGTGAATAAAGAAAAATGATTCACTAAATTGGCTGTGCTTCTTATATTTTGAAGTAGCAGTTGATCGACAGACGTAATTTTTATTATGGATCATTGAGAAACAACCCCCGTGTGTTTCTAACGTATATGTATGGTTGCGTACATCCGATCTCTCATACCCAGTCATAGGCGAGAGTCTCTAAATCAATGGGTACTGTTCATGTCTGTCTTCATCATGTACATAGTGACCATTTTATATTGAGTTTTTCGTGCTTATACTAGTTTTATTTGCTATTCTCCATTACATAGTGGTTTATTCTATTCTTTCCGTTTTATATCAAATGGAAAATAAATGTACAGGATGGACAAAAAAAAACTATTCAATCTCCCTTGAAAGAAGAATTTAGATATAACCATAAATTTTCTCATGAGGTAAAATCAGGCCAATGTATCTATTAAAACCACAATAGTCGTTTGAACAATTGACTTGGTGTTATAAAACATTGAATATGCCAATGGAATATATTTCAAAAAGTACATGAATTCACATTTCAAAGAGATACACGAAACCTTATAGTAATTATAGAATATACATTCACATTATACAAATATATATATATAGTCATTTAATGTAGTTGACGTATTTGACGTATGGAGCTATACCTTTGCCGTTTTAAGTGCAGATTGCCGATTTCCAGGATTTGCTGAATTTAGCCAAGTCAATATAGACGCCTTCTCACAGCCAAAGACTCATACGATTGCCATGATTCTGCCACAAGTGGGAGACAAGAGCAAATAAAAATAATAATTTAGATACAAGTTGAAAAGGTGGGAGCTCTATTGTAATGATCTCACGTGCAAAAATCAGCAGGGTCAACGGATCAAGCTGGAAATTATTAGCTTTATTTTTGGTTGGGCATGATTCGTTGGATCAAAAGATCATTCCTTAGTCTTAAGGGTTCCAGTGCTTTAGTTTCAAGTAGTATTGTGAAGAATATAAATCAGGAGTGCAACAGTCTTCTAAGTTAGATGATGACTTACGCAGTGACCCACACAAGATGTTTTCCTACAAACTAGGCATTCGGTCTAGCATAAGTAGAACATCTACACTGTGCATGTTTCTGCATTCGAATTATTGACGTTTTGAAACAAATCCCAACACGAATACGAACAGAACTATACCATGAGGCTGGTTGCGCATGATTCCTAAGTTTACTTCAAACTGAAATTTCAAAGTAACACAAGGTCGATATCAGTTTACAGCTATGGTTATTTCTTAAACATAAAATCTTTGACCATTCAATTTCCTTTTCCCATCCGTGCGTTACTTGATATCTTCAGGAAATAACAGCTTGAGTGAAAATAAACGCATTTCAACTGTGGAAGCGAGGGGAAAAAATATCCTCTTATAATCATAATCATAATATAACGTTTCTTCTTTTTTACTTTTATTTCTTCACATATATCATATTTCTATTGGACAAGTAAATATCCTCTTGGTCACGGAAATTTTCACTGTTTCATTCATCTAGTTCTTATATTTCATATATATTTTAACTAACATGAAAAGAATTCAATCAGATCATATACATACACAAATAGAATATTTGACATTCATTGTACTTTATTACATTCTAATGATAGAAGGAACATTTGTAATATACATAGGAGCTATGAATGTTTCTTAAATCAATTAAATACGACTTTCATTCAAAACACCGTATCAAAGCAGTTGTGTGATTCATATGACTCAGAAAACGAGTTCATCACAGTCGAAACCCCTCTCAGCTTGTTAAACAAATCCAGCTAGCCACAAGCCCTCAACCAGCTAGAAATTATCCCAGTACAACAACCAACAAACAAAAACAGCTGGACAAAATAGTCCACAATCTCAAACTACGAGCCTGAAAATCAAACCAATAAATCATGTCAAGCCCAAGTGAAGATCCAGATACCAAAACAAGCCCAAGTACAAGAAACTTCCTTGATAAATTGACAATACAACTTGCAAATTTCATGCGCAATAGCCTCGACACAACCAATTCAAACAAATTCCAAAAATTTGTCTATAGGAATCAAACTCAACAGCAAAAATTACTTGTTATGAGCAACTTTGATACGAAAAACCATTGGAAGTAGGGGGAGGAGCACCCACCTAACAAGGGTTCCTCCATCCATGGCAACCAAACCCGTTTATGCAAGGTTGGAACCAGACGATTAATGCATCTTCACTTGATCACTTTAGAACATCAAAGCAAACCTAGTGAAAATCCCTTTAAGATGGCAAGGGCGAGATACGATTGAAGAATGCTTTAACAAGCTCCAAAGCATTTGGATGACCATCAACAAAAAAGATCCAGGCCCAATGAAGGATCCTGGACATCGGCATTTTCAATAGAAAATTTCATAAATGAAGACTGCTCTAGTTCTTAACAGCTATCAACGAAAAATTTAAGACGGTAAAAAGAGAGATACTGAAGAAGGAACCTTTGCCGCCAGTTTAGGCAACGAACTCAACCATTAGAAGGGAGGAAGCTGTGATGGCTATCTCGAAATCAATCCCCGGAATATAAACATCATCGGGGGTTGATTTCGGTTTGGCTACAAAAACACAACAAACTAAGGCGAGGGACACCAAATCAGACAATCGGACGACCACTCATAGCCTTCATTGCGTGGTTTGGAGTCAGAGATAAGTCTATTATTCAGCTTGTGGGATGAAGAAATACACTCGAGAGACACATTGTTGGCTACCTGAATTGGTGGAAAAACTATCACGAACCACCAAGAATCTGAATAAAACTAGGGAGAGGAATTACGGCCATGAACATCCTGAAGGACGCCAGCAGTGGTGGCGGCATGGTTGGAGAAGGGAGCAACAACAACCAAATGGACGAAATATAGGGCGGTAGAGATGCAAATGAAGGCGATGAACAAAACAAGGAAGGGATATTGAGATATAAGGAACGGAGATTTAACCCCAACCCCCTTAAAAATCCTAAATATCTTTTAGAAATTGCATTTATTATCCCTCATATTTTGATCTTGCAAAAATACCCAGTAAATTTCCTGGATATTACAAAATGCTCTCCCAAAATGTTCAAAAATTACAACTACCCTCAAATTCTTTCAAAATTGCAAACTTATCTCCATACACTATAAAAATTACACAAATGTCCAAAGCATATCAAAACCAATCTACGACTGTCCCAACCTAGATCAAACTCACTGTGTGGATTTTTTGACTATGGTACCGCTGATACTATGACTAATGTCCCTTCAAATTTTATACATCTCTCCAATCCTACAAAAACCCATTAACAGCCAGCGGAGAGCTAGTCACATTTATTTGGGGGGTTTATCGGATTCCCTCCACAGATACAGTTGAATAATTGCTTTTCATCTACACCTTATCTTCAAAGTTAATGTTCGTCAGTCATGTGACAAAGGAACCTTAACTGTATACTACTTATGTATGTATTCTAGTTTCTGTCTTTTGCAAGATATTATTAAGAAGGAGATCACTGGACGTAGTACTGAGGGAAACAACCTCTATTACGTGGATGAGGTGACTCACCAAGGACATGCCATACTTGCCCACAGAACGGTCAACCGGCCTCTTTGGCTGGGGCACAGGCATCTGGGACATCCATCCTTTGGGTATTAAAAAAATTTATTTCCTAGTCGTTTGAAAAATAGTGTTTCGTTCTCAACTTGTGAAACTTGTATTCAAGCAAAAAATGATTGTGTTACATTCCAACCAAATAATACCAGGGTTGATTCATTTTTTCCTTTGTACACTCAGATGTCTAAAGTCATGCTCCCGTTTTTAGTCATAATCACTTACATTATTTTGTTATATTTGTGGATGACTTCTCTCATATGACATGGTTACATCTATTGAAACATAAATTCGAAGCACCCATGAAATTTACTGATTTTTCCTTATGATTTAAACACAGTTTGGTAAAAAAAATCCAGATTCTTCGCATCGACAATGGCGGAGAATTCATCAACCAAACTATGCAGACCTTCTTTAAAACCCACTATTTGATGTATTAAACCACCTACCTAGCCCATAGGCTGAATGAAAGAACCGAATACCCAATCATATTTTCCTGAAGTTGTCGCTACCTCTGCGTACCTATTTAATTTTTTACCAAGCCAAATTCTCAACCATAAAACCCCTCTACATCTTCTGGCCACTCAAATCATCATACCCTCCATACTCGCCTTGCCCCCAGGATGTTTGGCTATTATGTGTTTATTCATATCCCTAAAACCAAACGATCAAAACTTGACCTTTGTGAAGAAAAATGTATTTTTGTTGGCTATGGCATGAATTAAAAAGAGTATCGGTGCTACAATCTACAAACGCATCGCATCCATATAACCATGGATTGCGTTTATTTCAAAACTGAGATTTACTTCATCCACCAACCTAGTGTTCAGGGAAGACTAGTAGTGAACCACTGGATTGGTTAAGTAGCCTCAGTTGTTCGAAGACTATTCCACAAGAGCACGTAGATGGAGCCACCCAGTCTGCCCCTAAAAATATAGAAAGGGCCGATGAACCAGTTCCACCACCCAGTGACCCTCCTGAGTCAGATATCCAATAAGAGATGAGTAACTTAGACCTAGACAGAAGTTTATATGGTCTTGGTGGTACCGATGACGGTAATTTTGAGAGTAAATGTGAACAATATATGGTCACTCTACCTCCAAAGAAAAATAGATGAGTGCACTCTGATTGGTACACACCTGAGCCTGTGTCTCGAAACTCCATGTACTTAGTAAACACAACCAGGGGAGTGTTGCATATAGTGCACGGGCTTTTTTTGAAATGCTGCTCTAAGAAGTTATCCTCAGGACAGTACAAGAGGCCAGCAAGACAGTGGAATGGCGGAAGGCCATGAAAACAGAGATAAAGGCCTTACAGAAAAACGTAACATGGGAGAAATGTATTACACAAAAGAAAGAAACCAATTAGGTGCAGGCTGGTGTTCACCATTAAACACAAGATAGATGACACGATTGAGCGACACAAAGCAAGGTTAGTAGCAAAAGGATGTCACATAAGGCATTGATTACTCCACAACCTTTTTGCTCAGTGGCTAAGATTGATACTATCATGGTGTTATTCTTGTTAACATCAAATAATGACTGGTTGTTCCTTCAGTCCGACATCAAAAATGCTTTTTTACGTAGAGAGTTAAAAGAATAGGTATATATGCAGGCACCACCAGGGTTCTCAAGGGAATTTGAATGAAGTATGCAAATCAAAAAAGGCACTCTATAGACTGAAATATTCTCCTTGTGTGTGGTTTGTGAGATTTATGGTAGCAACGAAGCGGAATAGATACAGACAGAGTAATGCTGATTATACATTATTCTTCAAGAAAAAAAGAAACTTTGATCATCGCTTGATCATGTATGTGGACGATGTGATCATAACAGGGAATAATTATGAAGAAATCGAGTGTCTCAGAAAGATTCTGTTTACGAAGTTCAAGATGAAGGACCTAGGAAGGCCAAAGTATTTTCTAGAGATTGAAGTTCATTGGTCAAACAAATGAATCTTTATCCCCCAACGAAAATACACACTCGATTTCCTAGCTAAAGTTGGAATGGTGGATTGCAAACCAAGTGACACTCCATTGGTCGTATATCAGAAGCTTTATATAAAAACAAGCGTTGCATCAGTAGATTGGGAAAGGTAGCAAAGGTTAGCAGGAAAGATAATCTATCTGTCACACACCAAACCAAATATCGCTTATGCAATAGGAGCAGTGAGCAAGTTCATGCATAACTCTCAGGAGGAACACATGGAGACAATCATGAGGATAGTATGATACTTAAAAGACACCATGAAGGAGCATAGTATTCCGCAAGTATGGACATTTGGACATTGATGTGTGTACTGGTGTTGATTGGGCAAGTAACCTGAATGGTAGGCGATCTATTTCAGGATATTTCTTTGATGGGAGGAAACTTAGTCACATAGAAGAGTAAAAAAGCAAAAAGTAATAGTATTGTCCATTGCAGAGACTGAATTCAGAAGGATTGCTAAAGGCATAGTGGAGACTCTATACTGAAAAATGAATGATTAAAATTGAATTTCCACTTAGAAGTTCGACTCATTTAATGTGTGGCAACAAAGCAGTGATTGCAATCTTTGAAGTAGACTGGATTTTCATAAAAGAGAAAATCGAAGAAAGAAAAGTTGAACTTCTATTTGTGAAACAGAGGATCAGCTAGCAAGCATCTTCACAAAGGCAGTAAGCAGAAAAGTGTTTGACTTGATACTGTACAAGTTGAACGTTTGTGTCCCACTGTCCAACTTAAAAGAGAGAGTTAACAAATATGAAAAAAACCAATAAGCCCATGTACATAAGGAAGTAGAATGTTTGACATTCATTACAAAAATGAAACTAATCATTTTTTCAGGTTTCGTATGTTTTTCAGGTTTCATATATTTAAACTGACTACTGTTACAATATGCCATTGAAAGAACAATAGATACAGAACCGAAGGTTCAAATTAAAAATGTCATAAACCATGAAATAAAATCACTGAATCTAAAAGGAAATCCACAAAGGTGTGTCTTGACTCTTGAACGAAGGTGTGTAAGAGAGCAGATGCAGAAGGCGGCCGGTGGCGGTCAAAGATGGAAGCAGAGATGGAGAGAGGTGGAGGCAGAGGATGTTAAAGAGGGAGAGGAGACAGAGGGAGATGGAGGACATCAGCTGTAAAGGTGGGAGCAGAGATGGAGGCGACAGCTGCTAAAGATGAGAGAGAAGACCGAGGGAGATAGAGGGCAATGAGGTGAATGACTGTAAAAGTTGGGAGGAGAGGCGGAGGGAGGCGGAGATGACAACTGTTAAAGATGGGAGAGGAGACGGAGGGAGACGGAGGCCAGAAGGAGGCACAGGGTGGCTGAGCAGGAGACAGAATGTTTAGACTTCATAGAAGAAACGAGAGAATGATTTAGGGATTGAGTTTGGGTAGGCAGGTAGGGAAGACGGGCGGGCACAGAGTAAGAGCTTAGGTTTTAGGATTTTCACTTTTAAATTTTAACTTTAATAATTAATATTCAAAATATATTTATAAAATTCGAGTATGATGGTTTTAAATGAGTAACCTGTGGGTGTACCTGAACACGACCACTCTTAGCAGGTAAGTTTCAGGTGTTATCCGATTTATACACGGAACCCGCCAAGATATACCTATATCTTCGAGAAACGTGTCAGGTTGAGATCGTGTTTTCATGACGTGTCTGAAATTGCCGTTCGTAACATACATAAGTATTACTTTGATGAAACTACGCCAAATTGTCATTTCAATATGGGAATTTTAATAGAAGTAAATTAAACATACATCAATTTCAACTAAGGCAGTTGTTTGTCATAAAGATATTAGGAACATTTTTAATAAGAGCATCGTATGATTGCTGAAAAATTTTCACCTGTTTATATGGTCCAGTAATCGTTCTCTTACTCTAGGACTTCTCTCTCACCTTCTCTTTTTTTTCTTCATTTTTTTATTTCTTTTGGGTCTGAGTTTTTTTTTCTTTGTTGAAAATTTTTCTGCTTAAATAATCTCTTTGTTTCCCTTTTCCTTTTTGTAAGGGGATCTGATTCATTTTTCTTAAATGATAAATGGACATGCGAGTTCTCTTTTTTCTTTTCTTTCATTCATTTTTTTTTATACAATAGGAGGCATGAAGGTTGATTATTTCAAACTTTGAACTATGGAAGATCTCAGCTTAACGTTTGCTTACGCATGAATTGGGAGCTAAGCATATTCGAGGTTGAATTTTCAAGGCAAAGAATCGAATCGTGTCCAAAGTCAATCGCAGAAATTTTATTAGCCGCATATTCTTGACCAGAAATTTTAATTTACACTCACCATATTCTTTTATTGAACTTTTGCCAAAATTAATGACGACCAATGTTTCCTTTTTCTTTTTAGTTTAATAATAATTGATAACGTTTTAATTCTTATACTTTTGTCCCATAATGAGGAGTAACATTGGAAAGCTTGTTTCTTCCATCATTTATTGCACAAACAAGACGACGACAACCACAATTATACTTATTATATTCCATCAACAACAAAAACTATCGGTAGAGTTTGAGGAGAGTGATATTTTAAAAGGGAAAGAGGCATTTCATAGAAAGAGAGTAAATGCGAGGGAAAATAATAAAAGCTATTATTTATATATTAGCGTCGACCAAGTCAATAAAAGGTTGTCCTTATATACTAGCCCAAGAGACTTGGTGTTGAGATTATTGTTGTATTATTCTTTATCAAGTCAACCTAAAAATAGACTTGGCGGCCCATCTATGACATTTGTATGGTAGGAAAAAATACATCTCGATGTGTCTAAGACATTCCGGTGCTTTGTAACCAAGAAATGTTTACAATATTGTACTTGGCTATTTCGAGAAAAATATATGGTTATATGAAGATTAGATACCATCACCCATTGCATTAAGATTATGAGTGAATATGTAACTCATCTCATGTAAGCCTAAGTTTCAACATGGTATCAGAACAAGTTTAAAATGTGGATCACACCTTGCTTGTCCTCTGGTTGGCCATTTATTGTCTCCCCTCACCTTAGTCCAGATGTTCATGTTTGACTTGTGGTTTATGATTAAAGACGGGTCCTAAGACGCGTGTTTATGTCAAGCCAAGTGAAGGCGAGGATTGAGAATGATTCCTACACGGGCAATTTGAAAAAAAAATATATGAGTCATATGAGGATAAGGTATCACCACCTATTGCCTTAAAGTTTTGAGTAAATGTAAGCCTTATCTCATATAAACTCAAGTTTCAACCAAAAAAGGGTTAACAACTCTAGGGTTAGCGATTTGGTTGTCCGGCAATGTTATGATGTTGAAGTGAATACGTTTGAAAAAGAATATAATAACACAAATATAAAAAATAAAAAATACAACAACATTAGGCCTTTTCGAACTACCTGACATGGGCTAATAAAATAAAAAGTAAAAGTCAAAAAAAATTATATGAACTCTTTCCAACATTTTTAAGTTATTTTATCTACTCTCTTTAGCCTATCATTTACACATAGATCATAGCCGTTCGAAACAACATAAAATTTACTTTGTTTAAATAATTTTATTATTTCCACCACCATGTGATTGCAGCAAAGTCAAAAGTCAATCACACGACTCAAAGTTCAGCTGGTATTAGCAGCCCAAGACTTAAGGCGCTGGAATTTTCTCCGTTCCGTTTATTGGCTTGACCATATTAAATCCTTTCATATATAATTCCGGATATAGTTCAGTTAGTACTTAGATTCGAATTTGTTTTAAAAGGCCAGTGGTGATAGGTCGAATGATTGGTTTACAGGGGACATCTTATGAGTCAATGTGTAAGTCTTCACCAGACAGATGCGTTCCTAATTTGTATCATGTACAATACTCATTAGAGCTAGAGCGATGGAGCCCCAGGACCAATATCCATAGGTATATTTTTCTTCTTTAATTAGTAAACTTTCATCACAGATTGGAATTCATGACATTGACCAACCAGAACAAAAGAGGACAAAAATAATGCCGCGTGTTTTGCACTATATAACCAGTCAGATCTTCAACTAATTCTACCCATCTCCATCTATTCAAACGTTTAGACATCCAGCAAAAGCATCTCAATCCAATCTTCCAGCAAAATCCCTCAAGCTAAAATGGGAAATTTTGTCTCAAAGAAGTTTAACAGGAAAAAGAAATACAGTAAATTTCAAGAAACCAGCAGGGCTGCTCCACAACCTACAAAACCTACTCAAGAATCCAGCAAACCTGCTCAAGAATCCAGCAGGGCAATTCAAGAACCCACCAAAGTTATTCAAGGATCCAGCACAACTGGTGGGCAAAAACGTTCCCCAACAGTTCCACCCGCCAAACTCTACATTATGTATGTTCCTGCAATCTTTTTTCTTTTCCCGTTTATCATTTGCTCATGAATCTTCCATGTGTTGCAAAGTCATGTACGATGCTCTGTTTTGTGCATATGAAAGACAACATAATATAGTCTTTCTTCTCTGATTTGGAATCTTATTGGAATTTCTTTTGCTAGTTACTACTCCATGTACGGACACGTTGAAAGACTTGCCCAAGAGATAAAGAAAGGAGCTGATACAATTGAAGGGGTTGAGGCAACTCTGTGGCAGGTAACAATTGCCCAATCTGTTATTCCCTTCAGCTTTTGCACAGCTTTTAGTTGATGCAATCAATTCAGATATAATATATATAGCATAAGGTTTATCTTAAACAGAGGAGAGTGATATAATCCTCTTTCAACTATGACGATGTTTTTGAGACTGGTTAAATAGGTTTTATAGAGGAGTTATGATGCCATAATAACTGGTGAAATTTATGTGACATAGGTTCCAGAGACACTTTCAGACGAAATTCTTGGAAAGATGGGTGCTCCACCGAAGAGTGGTGTACCCATTATTGAAGTTAATCAGCTCCCAGATGCTGATGCTTTTCTCTTCGGCTTTCCGACTAGATTTGGTATGATGCCAGCACAATTTAAAGCATTTTTTGATGCAACCGGAGGTTTGTGGCGTGAGCAAAAATTGGCAGGAAAGGCTGCCGGACTTTTCTACTCTACTGGAAGTCAAGGAGGAGGCCAAGAAACCACGGCGTAAGTACATAATCTATATCTAATATGTTTATAGTTTGTCGTGGATTTTCACACAACAACATTACTCTATTGACTTAGAGTCTTCCGCTTATGGCGGAGTATAGAGGGATCGGATATACACAATCATACCTATGTGTTAGAAACACATAGATGTTGTTTCCCGATGAACCATAATGAAAATTGCTTCAACTTGTGCCGACCAACTGCTACTTCACAATATACGAAGCGCAACCAATTTAGTGAGTCATTTTGCGTTATTCCATCATATTTCAAAATCAAGGAAGTGTGTCCTTCACTCTATTGGAAATAAAAACGTGGATTTTCACAATAGAAAGAGGAAATGGAAAATTTTAGTCTAAACTAGGTCCAAATAATTCACTACTAAGTTATATTGTCCTGATATTTTTCCAAGTAGATGGAAAACTCTGTTTTCCTATTTTAATTGGATCTCATCTTTCTGTTGTTATTTTTTGTGGCAGATGGACAACCATCACACAGATTGCGAATCATGCAATGCTATATGTTCCAACTGGATACACATCTGGACCTGGAATGGTGAATTTAGATGTGGTTAAAGGTGGTAGTCCGTATGGAGCTGGGACTATAGCTGGAGCAGGATCCTTAGCGGATAAAGGGCCAATTGATCTTGAATTAGAACATGCTTTCCACCAAGGCAAGTACACTGCTGGCATAGCCAAGAAGCTTAAAGGAATCGCCTAAGCTCATCCAATACATTCTTCGTGTCGTATACCTCATCTCCTACACTTGTACTCCTCATTGTCTAGTGTGAAATTTTTTGTTTTTTTTTGTTCTCCTGATACCTTCCTTTTTGTTTCTGAAGAATCTTTTCTTCATACTTTAGTATAAGCAGTTTGTTATTGTTTATAGATAATGTTCGATAAAGCAATGAAACGTTGTACTACTTCTTGTTGAATAGTGAATCTTATAGAAATTACAGATTGCTGTAGTTTGAATGTGTACAGTTTCAGTTTGATCTGACAGTATGATAAAATACCCGTATCCCCCTAGAAGCACTAACCACAAAATTTTTTGGTGAAAATTATTTCTTAATAATTAAGTTGTTCTGAATTTCCGCAATATTAACTCGAGAGGTATCAGAGAGGAAATGAGCACATATTCAAGAGGTTGTTTGTCTCTCACAACTAGGTTGTTGGATCTCTGCCGAGTGAAGGTCTGCCGGGATCTCCCTCTGGTCTAAAACGTTGAATGAAATCATAATGTAAGTACAGAAGGTCTTTCGTTTAGTTAGCTAAGTAGCATTTACCCATCCCCAAGACTCGAGGATGAGTATCTCTATGGTAAATAAAATCATAATTTAAGTATAAAAGAAAACTTGAATCATCAACTGTGGATGGTTTGCAACTGTAAAGATGTTTATGATATGGACGGCTTGTCCTATTGCGATGATAACGAGTCACATCTTGCTCGGTATCATTGAGGGTAATGTAATGAGTAAGAATGTTTGTGAAACTGCACTCGCGCTTAACATGGCTCTTCTTTCCATAATTCCAGCACTCGATCTTGGTTTTGTTTCGAGACTTACTGCGTGCTTTGAACTTTCTTTCTTGACTATTCATTCGTTGAGTGTCTCAGCCTCTTTGAATGGTTTAGGCCGAACCACCCCCTTTTCCTTGATCATTCCTATGATTTCCTTCGATAAGGATGCAATCATGAACATAGTTGAGGGTCAGCCCTTCTTGACTTGAGATCACTTCTATGCAGTCGACCAACTATCCGGCATAGAGATCGACAAGCAGTGTGCGAGCAACTCATCCTCCAAAGAGTATGTGATTGCATTTAGTTGGTTCATAATTTGGTTGAATTCGGCCACATAATCGATCACGAAGATACCTTCGGACATTTGCGATTGAAACAACGTTCGAAGAAGATGAATTTTGTTCGAACTTGACGGTTTTTCGAATAAATCAGACAGCCTCTTAATGAAGCCAAACGTTGTGGTTTCGTTGGCAAGTGCGAAGACACATTCATCGAGATGGTGTTACGGATAAACCCAAGCGCTCGATGATCTAATTTCCTCCACACCCTCTCCTCCATGTTGATGGGTTTCTGCTCCAGCATTATGTCTTCCAACTCCTTTGCACAGAACATATCGGTTATTTGTAATTTTCAATAAGCAAAGTGTTTTCCGTTGAAACTTCGAATATTCACCTTGCTGTCTTCCATGTTGATCGGCCAAGACAAGCTCTGATTCTAGGTGATAATAGATCCATAATACACACAAGGAATAATCAAACGACAAAACAAAGAATGCAATTTGAAGAGCATGAGAATTTCATGGAAAAGCCCGCGTCGGCCGGCTCAAAAACCACACACATAGCCGGCCCCTTACGCTTGTATTTATAGGAAAATTTACCAATGCAACTACAAGAAAATTAGATTTTGAGTACAACTAGGAAACCTATACAGAAGAAACAAGGATAAGAGTCATATGTTGTATCAAATACTTAAATCCTATTGTAAAACCTATTCCTAAAACTTGTCTTCATCTTAATGCCAAATTAGTTAAAAAAAAAACACATAATCAAGTATGTAAGGTACGAAATTCACTCAGTTAAGACATTTATTTGATCTCAAAATGTGTAAGGATAAAGTAAAATGTATAATGTAAAATGGAATTATCAATAAGATTTGATCACGGAAAAGTGGTAATTGTATCATGAAACCAACGATAGGTCTATCGGACTGTAGCTTTTCATGTATAGTTCGAGTCATGTTTGAGCTTATGTCATATCAGTTTGGGGTCATTTTAGTATGCTTGTAAGAACAAAGGTTTCAATGTGATATTTGTAGTTTTGGTGTGTTCTTGTGCATTCCTTTGATTGTTTTATTGAGTAGAGACTTTGAGAATTCAGAGGAGGATCGAAGCAACCAAAAGAGATGAAGAAAAGAGCCGAAAATGTGTTGAAAAGACCTTCGAGGCACTCACTAAAGGGTTGAATATTGCTCGCCACTTCCAAAGATCACCCCATGGGCGGCAATATATGTTGGGAGCGATCCCCATGGCTTCAAGATCACTAGTCCATTATCAAAAGTTTCCCCCAGGCCCCCTTAGATGAAGTGGGCAACGATCCAAGGTCCCCGGGATCGCTCTTCAGGTGGGAAATGCGCGAAATCAAGTTTTTTTTTTATTGGCTGCGGAGGAGGGGTTATAAAACCTCATTTTCCACATAATATGTACTATTCTCGTCTCCTAGTTTCTATTTTACCTCTTGGATTAAATTATCTTTGTAGTTTTAGATTAGATTAGAGTAATAAAGTAGCTTAGCTCTTGCAATTCAATTGCAATCTCACATAGAAAATGCGTAGGGACTCAAACAAGCTCTTCGCTGTTGGTTTGCCAAGTTTTCGGATGTTTTGCGTGCCTATGATTTTGTTCAGTCTTAGAGGAAATTGCACTTATCATCCAAACGTTGGTCAAATTACCCAGTTAACATTTAAAAGTTCTGAAACCTCATTTGGCAGCCAAACGTGGCCAAACTTGGACTCATTTAACACCAGAAACCGGGTGATAACCTGCTGCATCCGGTTTCAGTACATTTTGTTGGTGACAATCAATCATGTACCAAGACGCAGTCGTACAATGTGTGCATATGAAACAACAAAATAAATCAAACCCGGGGCGAGTCGAGGACTCTGTCCTTAAGACGTATTGCTCCGGTATACTGTGCCCAACCGGTATGAGCAATCGTCTCCCAGGATACAACGGGTACCTGTTCAGTTGAGCGGCACTGCTGAACTTGAACTCCTTCGAACGCTAGAGTGTCCTGACTTCTCCCGGACGATATGCAAGACTCACGTGCTACGAATGCCAAATGCTTTAATGCTTGAATTGTGTTGTAAGTGGTGTGTACAGAGTGCACCCTTAGCCCTCTTTATATAGGGGATTCGGAGGTACCGTAACCGTTGGATCAAAACCGAAGTTTAATTTAAGCCGTTGGATTAAAACCTCCTATCCAGATTAGGATGGTTTAATCTCAGCCTTTAGATCAAAGATAGATTAACAGGTTTAAACCTGGATCGTTAGATGGAAACCATATTCGGTTAAGCAGTTAAGACAATTTAAATCTCGGCCGTTAGATCAAAGCTATCTTCCCTGCCACCGTTAGATCACAACAGATTGATCTTATTTTAAACCGGAGGATAGTGTTAGTTTCAAGTTTGAAACCTAACCGCACAATCAAAATGATTCTGCCCGCTGTCAGACTTCGATCGATCACATCGATCGATCGAAGTGACATCGATCGATCGATGTGACCGACTGATGTCTGACTGAGCACTTCATTCGATCAACTTGATCGATCTAAGTGACATCGATCGATCGAAGTGATCGATCGATGTCCTCTGATTGACTTAGATCGATCTGCCAAGAGATCGAAGGCCTCTGATCCACTTCGATCGATGACATCGATCGATCGAAGTGACATCGATCGATCGATGTCCGTCAGATGCCTTTTACGCCACATGGACCCCTCCAACGTGGCGTTCCTCCACACGGGTGACACATCACCCATTAACAATATTTCCATCTACTTTGAGCATTAATTTCACATTCACCCAATACACAATTGAGTGATTCCACATCCTAACATTAACTACTCGTTACGTAGATAATTAAGGATTCATTAGTTTTCGATTTCATTATCGGAAACTCATTAAGCTCAAAGTACGTTGCTCAACCAGGTTTAGCAACACTCATTAACGGGCCAAAGCCCAAATCTTCAATCTCCAACGATGGGCCAAAGCCCAACCTTAAATTCTCCAACAATCCCCTACATGAATGGAAATTAATGCAAATGCATATGCAGACTCTGAGGAGAAGTCAGACAAGAAAATATTGCATCAGAAGAGGTAGCTTCTGGCTTTGAACCTTTCTTAGTGATGTATCATCGGATCCACTCGGCTAAATAGTGACTTGATGTCTTGAACTAGTCAGCCTTTGTTGTGAACCAAGACAATGACACTCAAACAATATTTCCTTTAACACCCTTTTGGTTCTCATGGTTGTGTTCGTTTTGGCCATGAACAACCTGGTTTCAGAAAGTGTTTTAGAGAAATCTTACCTCCTAGATTTTCTCACAGAAGCGGCCCCACTTCACACTTACATAGGTGATTCCTATCAAGAGTATTCTGCCATACTCCACTTGACGTATCAAGATATATGACATCATTAAAAGCCTTTAGCTTACCCTAAAACTTTCTGCAGACAGCACTTTTATCAGACGGAATGAGCAAGTGCTAACTGAACCTTCATAACTTAGTTGTCCCATTGAACCAAGATTCTGGGATCTCCAGTCAACAAGGTTGGGTTACCATTACAAAGATTCATGCATTATGGGCTTAAGTCCCATTCCACTTGTCAATCTTGACATCTGATCTCTAGGCAAGCCTTTTGTAAGCGGATCAGCAAGATTCTCCATTGATTTCACATAATCAATGGAAATCACGCCATTAGAGATCAACTGTTTAATGGTGTTATGTCTTCGACGTATATGTCGTGACTTACCATTATGGATGCTGCTTTGAGCACGTCCTATAGCTGACTGACTATCACAGTGTATGCTAATAGGAGCGATTGGCTTAGGCCAGCACGAAATATCTTCCAGAAAATTCCGAAGCCACTCAGCCTCTTCCCCAGCTTTGTCCAATGCTATGAACTCAGCTTCCATAGTGGACCGAGCTATACAGGTTTGTTTCGTGGATTTCCACGACACAGCAGCACCACCAATAGTGAACACGTATCCACTGGTGGATTTCGAGTCCTTACTGTCTGATATCCAATTCGCATCACAGTATCCTTCCAACACTGCTGGATATCTCGTGTAATGTAATCCAAGATTCATTGTGTGTTTCAAATACCTCATTACTCTGTTAAGAGCTTTCCAATGATCATCACTTGGACTACTGGTAAACCTGCTCAATTTGTTTACCGAACAAGCTAAGTCTGGCCTTGTACAATTCGTTATGTACATCAGACTCCCGATCACCTGAGAGTATTTTAGTTGAGCTACCGGTTCGCCTCGATTTTTCCTTAAGTGCACACTTAAGTCGAGCGGGGTCTTTACCGGTTTCACATCATCCATATTGAACCGTTTCAGAACTGATTCAATATAGTGAGTTTGTGACAGTATGAGTCCCTCAGTCACCCTAGAAATCTTAATTCCTAGAATAACATTGGCAACTCTCATGTCCTTCATATCAAAGTTCCTCGTCAACATCTTCTTTGTGTTTAAGATTATGTCTCGAGTACTTCCCATGATAAGCATGTCGTCTACATAGAGACATACTATCACAAATGCATTCTGTGTGCTCTTAATGTACACACACTTATCGCATTCATTGATCTTGAAGTCATTTGACATCATTACCTGATCAAACTTTAAATGCCATTGGTTGGGTGCTTGTTTAAGTCCGTACAAAGACTTAACAAGCCTACACACTTTCCTTTCTTGTCTTGGAACGACAAACCCCTCGGGTTGTTCCATGTAAATCTCTTCCTCTAACTCACCATTCAGAAAGGCAGTCTTTACATCCATTTGATGGATTTCCAGATCATAGACTGCAGCAATGGCTACTAGCATCCTTATTGAAGTGATCCTAGTCACTGGTGAGTAGGTGTCAAAGAAGTCAAAGCCTTCTTTCTGTCTATAGCCCTTGGCTACTAACCTGGCTTTATACTTTCCAATAGACCCATCCTCTTTAAGTTTCTTCTTGAAAATCCACTTGCAACCAAGCGGTTTACTTCCAGGTGGAATGTCAACCAACTCCCAAGTGTGATTTTGAAGAATTGAGTCTATTTCACTATTAATTGCCTCTTTCCAGAATGGAGCTTCTGGAGTTGACATAGCCTCAGAAAAATTCCTTGGCTCATTTTCTACCATATAGGTTAGAAAATCTGGTCCAAAAGACGTCGGTATTTTGGCTCGTTTACTTTGACGAGGTTCCTCAATATCTTGAGGAATCGTCTCACGCACACGCTTACTTGTGATTGCTTCTCCACTGTCTTTGTCTTTCTTCGGAAAGATATTTTCAAAGAACACTGCGTTCCTCGATTCCATGACAACATTCTCATGTATCTCAGGAACGTCTGATTTGTGCACTAAGAAACGATATGCACTACTGTTCGTTGCATAACCAATGAATATGCAATCAATCGTTTTAGGCCCAATTTTGACTTGTCTTGGTCTAGGTACAGCAACCTTCGCCAGACAACCCCACACTTTCAAGTATTTGTAACTTGGCTTATAGCCTTTCCACAATTCATATGGGGTCTTATCCGTCTTCTTGGACGGAATCCTGTTTAAAATGACGTTGGCTGAGAGGATTGCTTCCCCCCACAAGTTCTGAGATAAACCCGAACTTATCAACATAGAATTCATCATCTCTTTTAGAGTACGGTTTTTGCGTTCAGCAATACCATTTGATTGAGGTGAATATGGCGCAGTCGTTTGATGAATAATGCCATGATCTGAACAAAATTCATTAAACGGTGTATCATATTCGCCACCTCTATCACTACGAATTGTTCTAATCCGTTTGCTAAGTTGATTCTCAACTTCATTTTTATAATCCTTGAAAGCATCAAGAGCCTCATCTTTGCTACTTAGCAAATATACATAACAGTATCGTGTGCAATCGTCGATAAAAGTTACAAAATACTTTTTACCACCTCTTGTTTGCACAAACTTTAAGTCACACAAATCTGTGTGAATTAAATCCAACAATTCAGTGTTTCGTTCTGTTGAAGGAAAAGGCGCTTTTGTTAATTTCGCTTCAACACATATTTGGCATTTTTCTTTATTACTAAAGTCCAGTTTGGGCAACAAGTCAAGATTAATCATTCGTTGTATTGACTTATAATTTACATGTCCCAAACGAAAATGCCATAAACAGGAAGACTCAAGCATGTAAGCAGAAGAGGAAACAATTTTATTAGCCTCAATGGGCGCAACATTTTTGTGTACAATGGTCATAACATTCAACTTGAACATGTTATCCGAAAGATACCCTTTACCCAAATACACCCCACTCTTAGAAAGTGTAAATTTGTTTGCCTCAAAAACAAGCTTGAATCCATGAGTGACTAGCAGCGCGCCAGAAACCAGATTCTTCCTTATGTCAGGAACATGCAGCACATTCTGCAGAGTCAACTCCCTTCCTGAAGTCAGTTTCAGGATTACCTTGCCCGATCCTTCAATCTTCGAGCTGTTGGAGTTTCCCATGAACAATTGCTCATTGTTTGTCGTGGGCACGTACTCTCTGAACATGGCCCTATTCGCACAAACATGTCGGGTGGCCCCTGTGTCCACCCACCATTCACGCGGGTTTCCCACTGCGTTGCACTCGGTCACCACTGCGCAAAGGTTCAAGTCATCCATTGCGTCGACCAAATTTGCTTTCGCTTTATTCTGATTCTGATTCTTTTTGGGCTTCCTGCATTCACTGCTTCGATGCCCTGGTTTACCACAATTATAACACTTACCTGTGAACTTCTTTGCAATTTCCTTGCCCTTGGAGTTCACACTCAAAGTGTTATGTTTCTTCTTGTTCTTTGCCTCAGCAACATGAGCCTTGGCTTGACCAGAAGATATGGACGGCTTTCTTTCGGAGCGACGGTTGTCCTCCTCAATACGAAGACGGACTATCAAATCCTCCATCTTCATCTCCTTTCGCTTGTTTTTGAGATAGCTCTTGAATTCCCTCCACGAAGGAGGCAGCTTCTCAATCACAGCCGCAACTAGGAAAGATTCACTGAGCGTCATGCCCTCCTCTTCCATTTCAGAAACCAACATCTGTATTTCTTCCACCTGCGAAATTACAGTTTTGGAATCTAACATTTTATAGTCGAAAAATTTCCCAACTATCAACTTTTTAGTACCCGCATCTTCTGTGCGATACTTTTTATCTAAAGCCAACCACAAAGCTTTTGCAGTTTTAAATGTACAAAACACGCCATAGAGTGTATTATCTAGGCAACCCAGAATCAAATTCAAACAACAAAAATTTGTATACGCCCAGGCCTCAGCACCCAAGGCGTTCTGCATATTTTGTTGTTGATCCTCCACAGGCTCAACCACGGGTGGATCTCGGACAGCATTCTCACCAACCCCAACGCCGTGAGGTAGAACAGCATCTTCTGCTGCCACCTCTTGAAAAAACTGCCGTCAAACTTTTCCGGCTTCTCCACCTGAGCAGCAGTGGCAGCCGGATTCATTTGAGGCCCTCTGGTTGGTGCCAACGGAACCGCATTGAATTGTGGTCCGGTAGCAGCATTGTTTGCCCCTTCTGGTGCGGACACGGAGTGAGCACCATTAAAGCCGTGAACAGAGTTTGAGCTCTCGTTCTCCATTCATGTTCAGTTTGATCAAAACGTAAAGATCAGAACAGTCACAGGTTTAAGAATGAGTAGAAAGAGACTGCAAATCAGTACGAAACTGCCTTTGCGTAAATAAACAAAAAGGTACAGAATGTAATTGAATTGAAATACGTCTTAAGATTGTTGGTGACAATCAATCCTGTACCAAGACGCAGTCGTACAATGTGTGCATATGAAACAACAAAATAAATCAAACCCGGGGCGAGTCGAGGACTCTGTCCTTAAGACGTATTGCTCCGGTATACTGTGCCCAACTGGTATGAGCAATCGTCTCCCAGGATACAACGGGTACCTGTTCAGTTGAGCGGCACTGCTGAACTTGAACTCCTTCGAACGCTAGAGTGTCCTGACTTCTCCCGGACGATATGCAAGACTCACGTGCTACGAATGCCAAATGCTTTAATGCTTGAATTGTGTTGTAAGTGGTGTGTACAGAGTGCACCCTTAGCCCTCTTTATATAGGGGAGTCGGAGGTACCGTAACCGTTGGATCAAAACCGAAGTTTAATTTAAGCCGTTGGATTAAAACCTCCTATCCAGATTAGGATGGTTTAATCTCAGCCTTTAGATCAAAGATAGATTAACAGGTTTAAACCTGGATCGTTAGATGGAAACCATATTCGGTTAAGCAGTTAAGACAATTTAAATCTCGGCCGTTAGATCAAAGCTATCTTCCCTGCCACCGTTAGATCACAACAGATTGATCTTATTTTAAACCGGAGGATAGTGTTAGTTTCAAGTTTGAAACCTAACCGCACAATCAAAATGATTCTGCCCGCTGTCAGACTTCGATCGATCACATCGATCGATCGAAGTGACATCGATCGATCGATGTGACCGACTGATGTCTGACTGAGCACTTCATTCGATCAACTTGATCGATCTAAGTGACATCGATCGATCGAAGTGATCGATCGATGTCCTCTGATTGACTTAGATCGATCTGCCAAGAGATCGAAGGCCTCTGATCCACTTCGATCGATGACATCGATCGATCGAAGTGACATCGATCGATCGATGTCCGTCAGATGCCTTTTACGCCACATGGACCCCTCCAACGTGGCGTTCCTCCACACGGGTGACACATCACCCATTAACAACATTTCCATCTACTTTGAGCATTAATTTCACATTCACCCAATACACAATTGAGTGATTCCACATCCTAACATTAACTACTCGTTACGTAGATAATTAAGGATTCATTAGTTTTCGATTTCATTATCGGAAACTCATTAAGCTCAAAGTACGTTGCTCAACCAGGTTTAGCAACACTCATTAACGGGCCAAAGCCCAAATCTTCAATCTCCAACGATGGGCCAAAGCCCAACCTTAAATTCTCCAGCACATTTTACCGCCAAAATCAATTCCCTCTCCAAAATAACGTCTTCCACTCCTCTCTCTCCTGCTGCAACTGGTTCTTCTCTGGTTTTCTCCATAAATTAGCTCCCCACTTCATAAAATCAACCAACATCCATCACAATAGAGAGAGGGAAGAATGATGTGTCGTTCTGGAATATTTCCATTGAGGATGGCAACCTTTGTGATTATGGTTGTCGATGGGATCTCTGTGTTGGAATATTTGGTTACTGATGATGTGAAGAAGAAACAATATACTCAAATAATGGTGGAGACAATATTCCTTTCTCCATTCTTACCATTCAAAGGTACTTAAGTGTGTCCATTTTGTGTTGTTACTCATGCTGATATTACTTAGCCTTGCTGATTGTGTCAGCGTAATTATTATTGCTCATATTACAGGTGACAAGCCTCTTATTGTTGTTACTCATGGTGATATACTTACTCTCTCGGATCGTGCCTGTAAAGGCTGTATTTGGAAAAGCTACTGAGCCGTTCATCTAAAGACTAAATGCGGTAACCTCTTAAAATCCATAGTTTCATTACGTGTAAGAAAGCAATTTAACTCAAGTTTGTTTTCTTATTTCTAAATATTCAGAAAGTAATGATCCAGCGACGAACTTGGCCATAGTTGACCTGCTGATCCACTGTCTTGAATGCGCTGATAGAAATCTTCCTTCCAAAAGCTGGTTTACGAGAAAGGTCCTGATTTTTATTGAACTCTGTTTCTTTGTTATTTTTAATGACGACATCACAATAAGGAGAAAACTTATCCAACAAAATAGCCAAAACCTCAGCAGAATATGCGTATTGGGTTGAAGTCTACAGCGTCAATCTCACAATAGAGACAGGGAAGAATGAGAATCTTGATTCAAAATCTTGAATTATTGATGAATGTTGGTTGATTTTGTGAAGTGGGAGGCTAATTTATGGAGGAAAACCAGAGGAGAACCAGTTGCAGCAGGAAGAAGGGAAGGGAAAAACGTTATTTTGGAGGAGGAATTGATTTTGGCGGTAGAATATATTGAAACCGGCTGCAGCAGGTTATCAACCGGTTTCTGGTGTTAATTGAGTCAAGTTTGGGCACGTTTGGCTGCCAAATGAGGTTTCAGAATATTTAAATGTTAACTGGATAATTTGACCAATGTTTGGGTGATAATTGCAATTTCATGTACTCTGACTATTCATTGTTTCGTTGCACGAGTGATCATGTCCAGCTTTACATCTTAGTTTATGTTGAAGATCTTATTATTATGGGTAATGATCCAAGTGCTATGAAGGTGCTAAAGGAGTGTCAAGCAAGTTTCCTTTTCCCTCCTACCCTTCCCAAGAGAAATCATCACACTATTTCACTAAGGGAGATTATTTTTGTTTAAAAAAAGAACAAAAAAACAAAGAAAAGAAAGAAAAAGAACGAAGAGCAGATATCATGAAAAAATGAGTCGTTTTCTTTGTCAACACTCTATGCCCAACTCAAGGATGATGTATTCCACACTTGGAACACATGATATAAAACTAGAGATTGTCGTGATCGAAGAATTTTAAAAATTCATTCAAGTTAATTTAAATTTTTAAGGTTGTTCTTTTTTGATAGGGGTTGTTTTTTGTCTAACAGTTTTATTTTTCCACTTAAGCAGTGGTTACTGTTTATCTACAACGTTTCTTAACGTTTACAACGGTAGATGCTAGTCACCAACGCAGTTGGTCATACGTACAAAAACTAATATTTACAAGACTAAGTATGGCAGCTATGCGTTAGTGTTGCTACCTGACTTGTGCTTCACCTCGTCACCTCAGCTTAACACATTTTAACTTCAGCTTCTTCGATGTTCTTCTCAGCTCGTCTTAGTTTAATGCTTCTCTTCACCTCATCTCTTCTTTAGATCAGCATGGCCTTACTTCGTCTACTTCATCTAAGCTCTTCTTCAGTTCAGCATGACCTTACTTTGTCCGTCCTTTTCCTTAGTTCTGTAGAATAGAATGAAAGTTATTTTCATTGAAGAATAACCGAGTACAATGCTTCATCTTATACTACTACTCTTAGCTCTAGAATGGAAAGATAAGATTTGATCTTGATTTGATTTACAACAAATCCTATCCCTAAATTAGGTATGATTTGAATTTGACTTGATCCTCCAATATTTGATTTGATTCTCTAACACTCCCCTCAAGTTGATCATTCGGATCTCCGATGTTCAACTTGCAAAGCATCTCTTCAAACACCCTTCCTACACTGCTTTAGTAAGTATGTCGGCAAGCTGCTCTTCAAATCGTACAAAAGGTATCTCTACCACTCATTCATCTAGCTTCTCCTTTATGAAGTGTCTATCAACTTCAATGTGTTTCATTCGATCGTGCTGTACTGGATTTTCAGAAATACTGATTGCTGCCTTGTTATCGTACTTTAACTTTTCTCGACCTTGTACTGAGAGACCAACTTCTTTGAGCAACTTGTTGAGCCACAGAACATCTACAACCCCTTTTGCGATTCCTCAGAATTCCGCTTCTGCACTCGACAAAGAAACCACCTTCTGTTTCTTACTTCTCCATGTCACAAGATTTCCCCTTACCAACGAGAAGTATCCTGATGTTGACCTCCTGTCAACTGGACTGTCTGCCCAATCTGCGTCAGTGTATACTTCTACTTCTAGGTGCTTGTGGTTTTTGAACCAGACCCATTTCTCAAACGTTTTCTTCAGATACCTTACGATTCTCATGACGGCCTCCAAATGCTCTTTTTGAGGTCTGTGCATGAACTGACTGACCACACCAATAGCATATGCAATGTCAGGTCTCGTGTGCGAAAGATAGATGAGTTTCCCTACCAGCCTCTGGTACTTCTCTTTGTTAACCTCTGATGCAGCTTCTTGTATTTCCAACTTCTGATTGGTCACCATCAGTGTATCACTAGGCTTACAGTCGAGCATTCATACTTCAGTCAGAAGGTCAAGAATATACTTCCTATGTGATATGAATATGCCCCTCTTTGACCGATGTACTTCAATTCCCAAGAAATACTGGAGATCTCTTAGATCCTTCATCTCAAATTCTGCGAATAAGCTTTTCCTGAGTTGACTGATTTCCTCCTCATCACTGCCCGTAATCACCATGTCATCCACATAAATAATCAAACAAGTAACAAAGGTACCTCTCCGCTTGAGAAACAGGGTGTGGTCTGCATTACTCTGTTTGTATCCATTCCGTTTCATAGCAAGGGTAAACCTTCCGAACCACGCTCGAGGAGACTGTTTCAAGCTATAAAGAGACCTCCTAAGCCTGCACACTTCTCCTCCTTTGAACTCTCCTGAGAAACCTGGCGGTGCTTCAATATATACTTCTTCATTTAGCTCTCCATGCATAAAGGCATTCTTGACATCGAATTGATACAATGGCCAGTCTTGATTCATCGCAATAGAGAATAGTACTCAGATTGTATCCATCTTGGCTACAGGAGAGAACGTCTCAGAATAGTCTATGCCATAGGTTTGTGTATATCCCTTTGCTACTAACCTGACTTTATACTACTCGATAGTGCCGTCAGCTTTATATTTGATAGTAAACACCCATCGACACCCCACTGGCTTCTTCCCTTTAGGTCCCACGTGTTGTTCTTTTCCAATGCATCCATCTCTACTTTCATGGCCTCTCTCCATTCCTTCTTTCTGATAGCTTCATCAGTCGTTCACAGAATCTCTTCTGCACATAATAAGTCAAATAGGGCGTGTGTCTTTCCTGCCAGGTTTACCGGATATCTGGTTCTTTGGGGTGGTTGTTCAGGGGAGTACCTCTCAGGTGGTACCCCCCTGTTTCTTCGTGGAGGAAGATATTGTACCTGTGGTACCTGTGGCTCAGGCAAAGCATCAGGAGGTTCAAGAGCAAGTATAGTCGATGAAACTGAGTTTGGACTAACTGAAAAAACTCAACAACTTTAGTGTACACCTCAGATTTATGTTTAATGAAATAGACCCAGGTCATCCGAGAATAGTCATCAATGAACAAGACAAACTATTGAAAGTCTTGGAGCGTAGCAAAAGGTACTTGCCCCCAGACATCAGTATGAACTACAGAAAAGCACTGATCAACACGAATATTATTTGGATGAAATGTACTGTGATGATGTTTAGCAAGAATACATGTTTCGCAAGTTATAGGCATGTCGGTATGAGTAAATAAAGCAGGGAATAACGTCCGAAGGTAACAAAATGACGAATGGCCTAGTCGCCGATGCCACAACCACAGTTGTCGTTGAGCTGTCCCGTGGGCAAGATTAGACTGACCCTGTTGAGTTACCTCCTCCACATAGTATAGCCCTCCGCGCTCAATGCCACGCCCAATAATCTCCCTCGAGTGAATATCCTGCAAAAGGCAAAAATGAAGATATAAAAGGCAACCTAGTTAAGTTGTTTAGTAAGCTGACTAAGGGAAAGTAATTTAGAGGACAAAGATGGCACATATAGACAATTGTCGAGTTTAAGATGCAGAGAGATTGCAACTGAGCCACTTCTTTGAACTTGGATAAGTTCGCCACTCCTGGTTTTGACGTAGGTTTTTTTTGCTGGTAGAGGAGAGAATGGTGAAATCACATGGATCATATGTCATAGTGTCTGAGGCACCGCAATCAAGAATCCACTAGGAACATCTTGGTGAGGCAGAAGAAGGAACTGTTTAGTGTGGGCAACTGGGGGCAATATAGGAAATTGAGTGATTTGGGGACGTTGTTTGGCAATTTTCTGGAGTTGGAGGGCCAAACTGTAGTTTATTGGAAGTAGGAGGGGTAATATGTGAGTTTGTCGAAGTCTGAGGGTCAGATTATACGCGGGTTGGAATGGAGGGGCCATTCTGTAGATCTCTAAAACTCTGAGGGCTTCTCTGCACTTTATCCAAAACCTGGGGACCCTTTCTGCAAAATGGCAAGGTGAAATTATTTAAATTCTTTAAGGGTAAATTTGGAAGAACAGAATTAGGGTTGGGTATAAAAACCCCACTCTTACCCTGCGCCGCTGCACTCCTTTCTCCTGCTGCACCCTTTTCTCCTTTCTCCTCATGCTTGGGTTAAGGCGACAGCCTCTGTGATGGTGCCTCTCATGGTACCTGCAGCCACTGCTGCCCTTCCTGGATGCTCCTCCGCTACTACTGCTGCCTTACCTTGTTTTACTGCTCCTTGTGAACCCCACCAGTCGGGGTATCCCACAAGCTCGAAGCAGTCCTTCTTCAGATGCTTTCTTTTTCCGCAATGTGTGCAGAGGAGTTTCTGTTTATCCTCTTTGTCTCCCCGCGATGAGCTCTGTGAGCGGGAGAGATTGTCCATCCCTGTCCTTTTTCTGTCGGTTTTGCCTTGGATTCGAAGGCCTGACCCCATCCCGGAGGAGGAATCCACAGATTCTAAGGGGCTCCCTTTGAGGATAGTCATCCGCGTGTATTCCTGTCTGATTGATGTTAGGTCCGTGAAACACACTAGAAGGGGGGGTTGAATAGTGTGTTTATACAAGTATGGTTCTTTTTCGAATCTTTTTGCAATGGAAGTGTTTAAACCAATACTTGATGTGTTCTTTGAAAGAAATAACTTGCGGAAATGAAAGAACACCAAATTTATAGAGGTTCAAGTCAAAGACTCTACTCCTCTACCTTCTTGTTTTGAACAAGAAGGATTTTTGAACAAGGGATTGTTATTTCTCTTTGGGGGGGGGGGACAACAATCAAAGAAAATATAAGAACAAACTAGGTTTAACAAACCTAGCTCAAGAACAATGAAAAACTCAACCTCTTTGAAGCCTAGCCTCCTTAAGATCTTCCTTGCACCAAAGAAATCTTCTATGGAGTATGATGTAGCTCCTACACCATCAACTAGCTCTTGGAACCTTGAGTTTTTCGCCCAACAAGAAGACTCCTTGCTTCTTGACCAACAATCTACACTATTTCTCCTCACAATCCTCACTTAGAAGAATACTTCTTCTTCTTTACAATACACTCTCAACAATAAAGTAAATACAATGATTTTTGAGAGCAAAATAACAATGAAGACTTGAGAGCATTTGAAGTAGAAAGTTATCTTCAAAAAAAATGAATATCCCAAGCCTTATAAAACTCCTCATAGCCGTTGGAATGGAGAAAGGATGAGAGAGACATTTTTTGTCCCACTTGTTTTAACATCATTACTTTGAAGGACACTTCTTGAAATAAGTCAAAGCTTCTTGGAGAAGCTTTGTATTTTTAAGCTCAAAATGGCAAGATTTTTCAAATCCATTGGATTTGCCTTTTTGAAAAAATCTGCAGCTGTCAAGTTAGCATGGGGAAAATAAAAATCACATTGGTCAACTAAAAAGATAGGAGAGAGAAAATTGTACCTGCAGAATTTTCGTCCTGCTTCAGCTGTTCGGATAAAGCGCTCTATGTAGCGCTTTATGATTTATCCAGAACTCTCTGTTTCTGGAATTCAACCAACAAAGCGCTTTATATATTGCTTTATGGTTTTGACAAACATTCTGTTCAAATGTTTTATTCAATGAAGCGCTTGATGAAGTGCCTAATGTTTTAGAAAACCTTTCTGTTCAGAGAGGTCAAAAGAGCAAAGCGCTTTATATATCGCTTTATGTTATAGCCAAACATTCTGTTCAGACGTATCATTTGATGAAGCGCTTGGTGAAGTGCTTTATGTTTTATCCAACCCTTCTGTTCATAAAAGTCAGAAGATGAAGCGCTTTATATAGTGCTCCATGTTTCTTTCAAAACTTTCTGTTCTGAGATTTTTATTGAACAAAGCGCTTGGTGAGGCGCTCATAGTGCTCCACGCTTCTGTTCAGAAAAGTCAGAAGATGAAGCGCTTTATATAGTGCTCCATGTTTCTTTCAAAACTTTCTGTTCAGAAGTTTTTATTGAATGAAGCGCTTGGTGAGGTGCCTCATACCATAGCCAACCTTTATGCTTTATCTTCTGGGAGCTAAAACGCTAGATTAAGCACTAGAAGTTTGAATAACGCTTCTACTAAAAACTTTGAACCTTTTAGCATGCTATACTTGTGCAAATCATCAAAACCAATCATACATAACAATTGAGGCATATGCCACTTCAGGCAGAGGCAAAGGGTCCTTTTTTAGTAACTCCCTCTTGATGACTTCAAACCTATCATCAACTGCCACTAACAGTTGATACAGAAGCTGCTCCTGGATCTTGTTGTTGTATATTCTGATGTCATCTGAGTCTTTCATTGGATTGGGGTCTCTCCTGTCGATTTCCATCCATATGCTCTGTAGTCGGTTCCACAGGTCATCTAGCATGCCTCCTGCTTGTCTGATTGAGTGTGCCCGTTTATGGAGGTCAAAGACCTATAGTGAATCTGTCCCTGTACCGTAGGTTAGCGCAAGTCCATCCCACAGAGCCTTTGCTATGGGATGTTGTGATACATTGTTGATAAGATTAGGCTCAATGTTTTGAATGAGCCATGTATACACGCATTGGTCATTTACTTCCCATTGGGTGAAGGCCTGTTCTGTGGCCGCTGGTGGTGGGGGCACACCCGTGAGGTGTTGGCTCTGCCCCCGGCCCCCTACTGCTCTCTTCATCAGTGTTGTCCATAACTGATAATTGTCACCACTTAATTTGATTCCAAGTGAGAGACTACCAGGGTTGGTAGGAACCTAAATATTTAAATTGTTGCACAGTAAATTAACCAACTGGATGGCTAATTCACTGCTGCTTTGGGTTCACCTTCTTACATTTTCCTTGATTATGCCTAACAGGTATTCTGCTGGTTCGATGGTCTTGGTGGATGAGAAGGGTAAAGAATAAGGACGGTACTGGTTTGGTTGTGTTTTTTTCGGCTTTTTGGTAGATAAAGGTATACCAGGAACAAGGATGACTCCTTGGTATGAGTTCCTGATCAGATTTTCTGGTGGCCCCTTTTTGTTTTTGGAATTTGGTGTGTTGTTTGTTGCTCCTTCTGGGATGATAAGAACCAAGAGTTTTGATCTGAGAAGAAATTGGGACTATGAGGAAGACCTTTTTCTGAGTCCTGCAGGTATCAAACCTGCTCTGATATCATGTAGAATAGAATGGAAGTTATTTTCAGTGAAGAATAACCGAGTACAAGGCTTCATCTTATACTACTACTCTTAGCTCTAGAATGGAAAGCTAATATTTGATCCTAATTTGATTTTGATTTGATTTACAACAAATCCTATCTCTAAATTAGGCATGATTTGAATTTGACTTGATCCTCCAATATTTGATTTGATTCTCTAACAAGTTCAGCTCAGCTTGGCTGACTGATTTTGTCCATCTAGTCTTATTTTTCAGCACGATTATTACTTAGTTCAGGACGATACACCTCAGCTGAAGATCGGCATACCTCGAATGGGCTTGTTTCCACAGAGATACAAAGATAAATTTTCGTCTCTAGTTTTATATGAACACATCATATAAGACTGACATGATAAATAGATTATGCCGCTGCAACGTAGAAGCTTTTTGATGGAAGGACGCTGTATTGCGATCTCCCAAAGATATCTAGTCAGCTCTACTTCTTTGTCACCAGTATTCATCTATGAAATTCTCAAACACACCTATTTCCCGCATAAGTTGCCTGAAGAAATTTGCCAGTGCCACCCGCACTATCAAAACAAATCGCCATTTAGACGTAATAATTGACTCTGAGCAATGTTGATATATCATATCAGGAGAAGTTGGAAGTTCAAATTATGCCAAAACTTTGAACTTAGTGGGTTGAGAGATTAAGTTGCCGTGATTTCGGTTATGTTTTCATATCGTCGAACAGGTATTCGGGGAAAAAAAATATCAAAACTTGTTGCATTAAAAAGATTCTGGATTTAAGGTGAAACATATGTACAGTTGCACACATTTAAAAAATAAGAAACATCTCCCATAAGAAACAACCAGGTGATTTTATTGAAGTATGACAACAATGCATTATGAAATAAAGAAAATATACAAAAAATTAATGTAATAAGTAAAAAAGCTTGAGCAAATATCCAACAAGTGAAGAGAGTCCAAAGAACTGGACGAGCATTGTCTTTGATGGAGTAGGAGCTGTGGAAAATGTATTATGTGAACTTAATTAGCGGCTTCTTTCAGCTTCTTGGCAATGCCAGCGGTGTACTTGCCCTGGTGAAATGCAGTCTCTAATTCAAGATCGATTGGACCTTTGTCGGCTAGGCTTCCAGCTCCGGCTATAGTTCCAGCACCGTATGGACTGCCTCCTTTAACGACATCCAAATTCACCATTCCAGGTCCAGATGTGTATCCAATTGGAACATATATCATTGCATGATTAGCTAACATTGTGACGGTTGTCAATCTGCAAATAATATAAAAAACACAACCTATTACTTGGTTTTTCAATCGTATCGCTTGATGGTTCCCACATAAAGTACCAATTAGACATGATTTCTGTAAATGAAAATCCGTAAAAGGCAGTAGAACTTACGCAGTAGTTTCTTGGCCTCCTCCTTGGCTTCCAGTTGAATAGAATAATCCAGCAGGCTTTCCTGCAAGTTTCTGTTCACGCCACAACCCCCCAGTAGCATCAAAAAATGCTTTGAACTGGGCAGGCATCATGCCAAATCTGGTCGGGAAGCCGAAAATGAATGCATCAGCTTCTGGGAGCTGATCAATTCGGATCACAGGGACGTCACTCTTTTTGGGAGCACCCATCTTTTGAAGAATTGCTTCTGAAAGCGTTTCTGGAATCTGCCATAGAGTCGTCTCAACTCCTTCGATAGTGTCAGCTCCTTTCTTTATTTCCTCCGCCAGTCTCTCAACATGGCCATACATGGAGTAGTAACTGCAAAATCAAATGAAAAGTCAAGATTACTTAGATTCTCAAGTTGCAAGGTATTAGATGAAGAACACAGTCAAAAGTACAAAACATAAACAGATACACACATAACGTAGAGCTTGGTAGGTGCCATTGAGGAATGAAAGATGTCTTCCTGGATATAATTTAGTGGGTTCTTTTTCTCTTCAAAAACGAGTTTGCTGGAGATGTGACAAGTATGATTGGAGATGGAAGGAAAAGGTTTGAGGTCGCCCACCTTTTATAGTGCAACATTCCCGGTTGATCTTTTGCCATTTTTGTTCTAGAAGAATTGACATCGTCAATGTTCACAATTGACCAGTTGTCTTTTTCATTTCTTTCTGGAAAGACAGCTATGGTCGATCTTGGACCAATAAATTTCAACACGGATATTAAGAACCTCTGTTATGTCTGACATTTAAAACACGTTTGTTTAAACGAAGTAAATAAACTAATAATTTCGACAAGGATACGGGCAATATGCCACAACTTGATACTTTCCCTGAAAAGTCAACTTGAAATATGCTTTTTGTGCACAATCACAAAAAGTAAAAAAAAAAAAGAAAAGATGAAACCCTCACTGTTTGTCAAAAGTTTGATGTTTATTTTTGTTGAGATGGAAAGAATTTAACATTAATTCAAGTTAAGAAAACATTTACACGCTATTATTTTTCCACCTGCACTGTGGTTACTGTTTATCTACAGTGCTTTCTAACGTTTATAATGATAACGGCTAGTTATTAGTTCAACTCGGCCATATATACAATTTAGTTCCTAAGGTATTTACATGACTAAGTATTGCAGCTCTGCTTTTGATCTGCTGCTCAACTGATGCTTCGCCTCATCACCTCAGCTCAGCATCGTTATTCCAGTTCTGCTTTCTTTATCTCAACTATTCCTTCTCTGCCTTGATTATCTCAGCCCGGCAGTAGTCATTTGTTACCTCAGCTCAGTTCATCCACTTGATTGCTCAACTATGTCACTCCTATCTTCACCTCAGCTGGGCAGGCTGACTTTAATCGTTATTTTCCCCCAGCTCAGCAACTATTATGTGCAAGTCGGTGCACCTCGGCTGAGCTTGGTTAACCTCGGTTGACCTCATTTCTACTCTTCTCCTCAAGCTTAGTTGTATATATTTACACAACTAAGCTTGGACACTAAGTATTGAAAACCCATGTTGATCTGGCTTGGTTAATGATATAAATGATTTTTATATGTATTTCTTGTACCTTCTACTATTTAATTTGAGCAATATTATGGCACTTTATCGGAAAAAAATGATTAATTCGGGTATTTTTAGTTTCATCGGAATGATTGGAAACTATTGATTTTTAGCTAAATTAACTATATATTTTGAGCTTAATTGATTTATTAATTAAATGAATCTATTTTCTATGTTGGTAGCTAAATAAATCTTTAGTTTATTTCATTTTATCGGAACTACATGTGTTTTTTACTTTAAATGGCGGAAATATACCCGATAAATATCAGGATAAAGATGAAGTTTTTAGAAGATATGATTAAATCAAGAAAGTGGTTGAGATCTGATTTTTTGAGATGAAATAGAAAGCTGATAAAAATTCTATAAATCAGCAGCATCACAACAGCAATAAGGAGAATTCCCAAGCGGGATTCTCCCCAGCCAGCGGAATTCTCCCACTAGGGTACGTAGAGCCTGGAGCTTATGCAGGAATTTCCCAAAAACAATCGCGTTTCCCGAGGCCAATTTTCATCTCTCTCCTCTCCATCCATCAATATCAAACAAAGAGTAAAAAAAGTAAAAAGGAAGCAACATTTGGCCTGTGCATAACCAGGAAAGAGAAAGCAGTTTCATAGGGCCACCAATCAGCTTCAGCTTTCTGCCAGGGCTTTCATCAGGTCGTCAATCAGAAATCACGTCAGCTTGTAGTCCGTCAGGCGCGATTTCCAAGGCTGTGCAGTGTAAATTTTTACATAGTTTTTTACTGTTCTTTTATGCGATTATACATGGATATGATGGATACTATGGATTTAATTTGTGGCTAAATTTTTATTTCTTTGACTGAATTTTTATGAAAGTTGAATTGTTTTGATGATTTAATACATTAGTTTTTCCTCTTTGATTTATTTAGTTTACTACTTTAATTCCAATCGTTAATTGTTGTTGGTGTTTCTATTGCGTCAATGTATTAGCTACCTATTGATAGAACGTATAATTAATTTCAAAGAATTGGGAGGTAAAGATTTTAATTGTGATCGTGTTAACAACAACCTTGTAGTAAAATTGACTAGGGATAGATTCGATTTCTATAGGGGGATTGCTAGGATTGAATAATCAAAGGTTATTGAAATTAGGGAATTCCATAGAAATTTAATGCGATTTATTTGATTAAAATTCACATAGGGTAAAAATTAAAATAGAGAATTTCTTCCTTAGCGGTTCGGAATAGAAACTAGTTAATTATTTTGGATTAGAGAGTGGACTACACTTTAGAAAAGAATTCAACTGGAATAAAAACTAGTCAAGAAAATCTTCAAGGGGAAATGTTAAAGTTTAGTAATTTAATTAGTTGTTAGTTTTTGTTTTTATTATATTTTATTTACTGGGTTAAATTAAGGCGAAAAATAATTTTGGTACTTAAAATTAGTCCTCGTGGGATCGACAACCCTCTTGCCGGCTACTCTACAATTGTACCTAGTGCACTTGCTAGTTAGTGGTTAAGAATTTACACATCAGTTAAGATGCCTGCTATTTGATCCTTTGTGGAGATATACTATGCTGACCTTATTTCCTTCAATTTTTTCACGGATGAAGTGTCTATCTATTTCTGCATGTTTTGATTTATCATGTTGAACTGGATTTTCTGCCATACTTATAGCAAAGACTCTGTCACAAAAGATTTTGATGGGTAGTCTTACCACGATATGAAGGTCTTCCAGAACTTTTCTGATCCAAATGCCTTCACAGATTCTTAATGCAAGTCCTCTCAGCTCTGCTTCTACATTGCTTCTTGACACCATTAGTTGTTTCTTGCTCAGTCATGTAACTAGGTTGCCCCATAGGAAGGTTCAATAGCCAGTTGTTGATATTAGGTCAGCTTTGGATCCAGCTGAGTCTACGTCTGTAAATAACTTAACACTTCGGGCTAAGATCTTCTTGAAATACAATCCTTGTCCTGGTGCATTCTTGAGGTACCTAAGAATTCTTAATGCAGCTTGGAGGTGTTCGTTCGTAGGACTGTGCATAAACTGTGATACAAAACTTACTGCGTGGCAAATGTTTGGCCTAGTGTGGAATAGGTGGATTAAGTTCCCAATTAGTTTTTGATAACTTAGTTTGTTTGTTGGGGTATTTTTTTCATTGATCTCCAGGTTTGTGTCCAGGTTCAACAAGGGTGCTTGCTGGTCTGCATCCGAACATACCAGTTTCTTTGAGAAGGTTAAGTATATATTTTCTCTGGATATATATAGTCCATCTTTGTTCCTATCGATCTCCATTCCTAAGAAATATCATAACTTACCTAGATCTTTCATCTCGAATTGTTGTGATAGCTTGCCTTGATACTTTCTATGCCATGTTTATCACTCCCTGTTACTATGATATCATCTACATGCACTATCAGGACGGTTAGCTCTCCCTCATGTGAAATTTTGGTGAATAGTGTATGGTCACAGTGACCTTGGTTGAATTTTAGGTCAGTCACAGCTTTAATGAAGGTTTTAATCTAGGCCCAAGGTGATTGTTTTAGCCCGTATAATGATTTTCTTAGTTTACATACTTTATCTTTGATCATTTCATTATTGAATCATGGTAGTATACACATATAAACTTCCTCGGCCAAGTCTCCGTTTAGGAATGCAGTTTTTACTTCGAGTTGATGTACCTTCTAGTCAAGGTTGACTGCTATAGAGAAAATGGCTCTTATGGTATTTAGTTTAGCAACATGTTCAAATGTTTCTAAGTAATCTATTTCGTATGTTTGTGTGAATCCATTGGCCATTAATCTTGATTTCTATTTATTCACAGTTCCATCATTATTGTATTCAACTAACCATGTACATCATACTGGTTTTATTATTGCCGAGCTGGGAGTTAACTCCCAAGTTTGATTTTTTTCTAAGGGATTCATCTCTTCTTGCACAGCCTTTCTCCATTCAGGTTGGCTAAGTGCTTCTTCTATATTGTTGGGGATGATCTTATTATCAAGTGAACGTACGAATTTTTTAAAGATAGTATTCAACCTATTATATGATATGTATTCTTCAATAGGGTATTTAGTGCATATGAGATTCTTTGTATATTCCCTTGTTCCTTTTCTTAGTGCTATTTGGTCTGTCATCTATGTGAGTTTCAGATACATATTCAGTAATTTCTTCTCGAGTGTCATCTTCTGAAATTCGCTGTATTTTTTCTGATATATCAAGTTGGCAATCTCTTTGTAGGGCTTCCCGATCATTGGGAGTATCATGCTGACCCTAGGTGTTGAGTTGCCGAGCTGCTGTGGCCAGCTCGGCTGAGTTACTGTGCTTGGCAGAGCTTCTAGGAGTGAGCTAGGCTGAGTTTCATCTACACTGTCTATTGTTCTCCAATACTCGTTCAGACTTAAATCTCTTGCTTCAGTTAAGGGTTTGTAAAATGCATTTTTTTCATCGAAGGTAACACCAAATGTCGCAAACATTCTTTTATTTGTTAGGCAATAACACTTATATCCTTTTTGTGAGTTTGACTATCCTAAGAAAATGCATTTAACTGACTTAGGATCCAGTTTTCCCCAAGGCTGGGCTGAACATGTACATACGATATGCATCTGAACAGCCTGGGTGGTAGCTTTAGGAGTAGTTTGGTGTGTGGGTAGTGCCTAAGAAGTGTTTCTTTAGGAGATTTAAAGGACACAGTTCCGAACGGTATTATGTTTATTACGGAAGTGGTAGTAAGTAGGCTTCATCTCATTATTGTTTGGGCACATTCATTTTAAACATAATGGCTCTAGTCACTTCAAGTAGGTGTCTGTTTTTTTTTCTTTCGGCTACACCATTTTTTAGGGGAGGGGGTATAGGTACATGAAGTTTGGTGGCATATGTCATTTTCTATCATAAAGTTTTGAGTAGTCCTATCTAAGTATTCAGCCTCGCTACCTGACCTCATTGTTTTAAGGGTGCACCGATCGACCTGCACAGAACACTTACTAAGCTGAAGGAAAGGAACTAAAGTCAACCTGCCGAATTGAGGTGAAGATAGGAGTTGCGAAGCTAAGCAAGCCCGAAGCTGGACTGAGCTGAAGTGATAAAAGACTACTACCGGGCTGAAGTGATCAAAGTAGAATGAGGATGCTGAGCTGAGATGACGAAGCGAAGCATCTGTTGAGCAGCAAAGCTGAAGCAGAGATGCAACACGTAGTCTTGTAAATACTTTAGGAACTATATTGTACATATGACCGAGCTGCATTGGTAACTAGCCGTTACCTTTGTAAACGTTAGAAAACACTGTAGATAAATCACAACCATTGTGCAAGTGGTAAAATAGATCCGTTAAGCAGAAAAACACCACTATAAAAGGAAACAACCCTACAAATTCGTCCTCAACTTGAATGAATGCAAATTCTTTCAATGCTCTCGGCATGAACACATCATATAAAACTAGAGATACAAAGATAAATTTTCGTCTCTAGTTTTATATGAACACATCATATAAGACTGACATGATAAATAGATTATGCCGCTGCAACGTAGAAGCTTTTTGATGGAAGGACGCTGTATTGCGATCTCCCAAAGATATCTAGTCAGCTCTACTTCTTTGTCACCAGTATTCATCTATGAAATTCTCAAACACACCTATTTCCCGCATAAGTTGCCTGAAGAAATTTGCCAGTGCCACCCGCACTATCAAAACAAATCGCCATTTAGACGTAATAATTGACTCTGAGCAATGTTGATATATCATATCAGGAGAAGTTGGAAGTTCAAATTATGCCAAAACTTTGAACTTAGTGGGTTGAGAGATTAAGTTGCCGTGATTTCGGTTATGTTTTCATATCGTCGAACAGGTATTCGGGGAAAAAAATATCAAAACTTGTTGCATTAAAAAGATTCAGGATTTAAGGTGAAACATATGCACAGTTGCACACATTTAAAAAATAAGAAACATCTCCCATAAGAAACAACCAGGTGATTTTATTGAAGTATGACAACAATGCATTATGAAGTAAAGAAAATATACAAAAAATTAATGTAATAAGTAAAAAAGCTTGAGCAAATATCCAACAAGTGAAGAGAGTCCAAAGAACTGGACGATCATTGTCTTTGATGGAGTAGGAGCTGTGGAAAATGTATTATGTGAACTTAATTAGCGGCTTCTTTCAGCTTCTTGGCAATGCCAGCGGTGTACTTGCCCTGGTGAAATGCAGTCTCTAATTCAAGATCGATTGGACCTTTGTCGGCTAGGCTTCCAGCTCCGGCTATAGTTCCAGCACCGTATGGACTGCCTCCTTTAACGACATCCAAATTCACCATTCCAGGTCCAGATGTGTATCCAATTGGAACATATATCATTGCATGATTAGCTAACATTGTGACGGTTGTCAATCTGCAAATAATATAAAAAACACAACCTATTACTTGGTTTTTCAATCGTATCGCTTGATGGTTCCCACATAAAGTACCAATTAGACATGATTTCTGTAAATGAAAATCCGTAAAAGGCAGTAGAACTTACGCAGTAGTTTCTTGGCCTCCTCCTTGGCTTCCAGTTGAATAGAATAATCCAGCAGGCTTTCCTGCAAGTTTCTGTTCACGCCACAACCCCCCAGTAGCATCAAAAAATGCTTTGAACTGGGCAGGCATCATGCCAAATCTGGTCGGGAAGCCGAAAATGAATGCATCAGCTTCTGGGAGCTGATCAATTCGGATCACAGGGACGTCACTCTTTTTGGGAGCACCCATCTTTTGAAGAATTGCTTCTGAAAGCGTTTCTGGAATCTGCCATAGAGTCGTCTCAACTCCTTCGATAGTGTCAGCTCCTTTCTTTATTTCCTCCGCCAGTCTCTCAACATGGCCATACATGGAGTAGTAACTGCAAAATCAAATGAAAAGTCAAGATTACTTAGATTCTCAAGTTGCAAGGTATTAGATGAAGAACACAGTCAAAAGTACAAAACATAAACAGATACACACATAACGTAGAGCTTGGTAGGTGCCATTGAGGAATGAAAGATGTCTTCCTGGATATAATTTAGTGGGTTCTTTTTCTCTTCAAAAACGAGTTTGCTGGAGATGTGACAAGTATGATTGGAGATGGAAGGAAAAGGTTTGAGGTCGCCCACCTTTTATAGTGCAACATTCCCGGTTGATCTTTTGCCATTTTTGTTCTAGAAGAATTGACATCGTCAATGTTCACAATTGACCAGTTGTCTTTTTCATTTCTTTCTGGAAAGACAGCTATGGTCGATCTTGGACCAATAAATTTCAACACGGATATTAAGAACCTCTGTTATGTCTGACATTTAAAACACGTTTGTTTAAACGAAGTAAATAAACTAATAATTTCGACAAGGATACGGGCAATATGCCACAACTTGATACTTTCCCTGAAAAGTCAACTTGAAATATGCTTTTTGTGCACAATCACAAAAAGTAAAAAAAAAAAAAGAAAAGATGAAACCCTCACTGTTTGTCAAAAGTTTGATGTTTATTTTTTGTTGAGATGGAAAGAATTTAACATTAATTCAAGTT
>AP025042.1:28574397-28717260 GCA_036186865.1 Eustoma russellianum | reverse complement strand
CAAGTTAAGAAAACATTTACACGCTATTATTTTTCCACCTGCACTGTGGTTACTGTTTATCTACAGTGCTTTCTAACGTTTATAATGATAACGGCTAGTTATTAGTTCAACTCGGCCATATATACAATTTAGTTCCTAAGGTATTTACATGACTAAGTATTGCAGCTCTGCTTTTGATCTGCTGCTCAACTGATGCTTCGCCTCATCACCTCAGCTCAGCATCGTTATTCCAGTTCTGCTTTCTTTATCTCAACTATTCCTTCTCTGCCTTGATTATCTCAGCCCGGCAGTAGTCATTTGTTACCTCAGCTCAGTTCATCCACTTGATTGCTCAACTATGTCACTCCTATCTTCACCTCAGCTGGGCAGGCTGACTTTAATCGTTATTTTCCCCCAGCTCAGCAACTATTATGTGCAAGTCGGTGCACCTCGGCTGAGCTTGGTTAACCTCGGTTGACCTCATTTCTACTCTTCTCCTCAAGCTTAGTTGTATATATTTACACAACTAAGCTTGGACACTAAGTATTGAAAACCCATGTTGATCTGGCTTGGTTAATGATATAAATGATTTTTATATGTATTTCTTGTACCTTCTACTATTTAATTTGAGCAATATTATGGCACTTTATCGGAAAAAAATGATTAATTCGGGTATTTTTAGTTTCATCGGAATGATTGGAAACTATTGATTTTTAGCTAAATTAACTATATATTTTGAGCTTAATTGATTTATTAATTAAATGAATCTATTTTCTATGTTGGTAGCTAAATAAATCTTTAGTTTATTTCATTTTATCGGAACTACATGTGTTTTTTACTTTAAATGGCGGAAATATACCCGATAAATATCAGGATAAAGATGAAGTTTTTAGAAGATATGATTAAATCAAGAAAGTGGTTGAGATCTGATTTTTTGAGATGAAATAGAAAGCTGATAAAAATTCTATAAATCAGCAGCATCACAACAGCAATAAGGAGAATTCCCAAGCGGGATTCTCCCCAGCCAGCGGAATTCTCCCACTAGGGTACGTAGAGCCTGGAGCTTATGCAGGAATTTCCCAAAAACAATCGCGTTTCCCGAGGCCAATTTTCATCTCTCTCCTCTCCATCCATCAATATCAAACAAAGAGTAAAAAAAGTAAAAAGGAAGCAACATTTGGCCTGTGCATAACCAGGAAAGAGAAAGCAGTTTCATAGGGCCACCAATCAGCTTCAGCTTTCTGCCAGGGCTTTCATCAGGTCGTCAATCAGAAATCACGTCAGCTTGTAGTCCGTCAGGCGCGATTTCCAAGGCTGTGCAGTGTAAATTTTTACATAGTTTTTTACTGTTCTTTTATGCGATTATACATGGATATGATGGATACTATGGATTTAATTTGTGGCTAAATTTTTATTTCTTTGACTGAATTTTTATGAAAGTTGAATTGTTTTGATGATTTAATACATTAGTTTTTCCTCTTTGATTTATTTAGTTTACTACTTTAATTCCAATCGTTAATTGTTGTTGGTGTTTCTATTGCGTCAATGTATTAGCTACCTATTGATAGAACGTATAATTAATTTCAAAGAATTGGGAGGTAAAGATTTTAATTGTGATCGTGTTAACAACAACCTTGTAGTAAAATTGACTAGGGATAGATTCGATTTCTATAGGGGGATTGCTAGGATTGAATAATCAAAGGTTATTGAAATTAGGGAATTCCATAGAAATTTAATGCGATTTATTTGATTAAAATTCACATAGGGTAAAAATTAAAATAGAGAATTTCTTCCTTAGCGGTTCGGAATAGAAACTAGTTAATTATTTTGGATTAGAGAGTGGACTACACTTTAGAAAAGAATTCAACTGGAATAAAAACTAGTCAAGAAAATCTTCAAGGGGAAATGTTAAAGTTTAGTAATTTAATTAGTTGTTAGTTTTTGTTTTTATTATATTTTATTTACTGGGTTAAATTAAGGCGAAAAATAATTTTGGTACTTAAAATTAGTCCTCGTGGGATCGACAACCCTCTTGCCGGCTACTCTACAATTGTACCTAGTGCACTTGCTAGTTAGTGGTTAAGAATTTACACATCAGTTAAGATGCCTGCTATTTGATCCTTTGTGGAGATATACTATGCTGACCTTATTTCCTTCAATTTTTTCACGGATGAAGTGTCTATCTATTTCTGCATGTTTTGATTTATCATGTTGAACTGGATTTTCTGCCATACTTATAGCAAAGACTCTGTCACAAAAGATTTTGATGGGTAGTCTTACCACGATATGAAGGTCTTCCAGAACTTTTCTGATCCAAATGCCTTCACAGATTCTTAATGCAAGTCCTCTCAGCTCTGCTTCTACATTGCTTCTTGACACCATTAGTTGTTTCTTGCTCAGTCATGTAACTAGGTTGCCCCATAGGAAGGTTCAATAGCCAGTTGTTGATATTAGGTCAGCTTTGGATCCAGCTGAGTCTACGTCTGTAAATAACTTAACACTTCGGGCTAAGATCTTCTTGAAATACAATCCTTGTCCTGGTGCATTCTTGAGGTACCTAAGAATTCTTAATGCAGCTTGGAGGTGTTCGTTCGTAGGACTGTGCATAAACTGTGATACAAAACTTACTGCGTGGCAAATGTTTGGCCTAGTGTGGAATAGGTGGATTAAGTTCCCAATTAGTTTTTGATAACTTAGTTTGTTTGTTGGGGTATTTTTTTCATTGATCTCCAGGTTTGTGTCCAGGTTCAACAAGGGTGCTTGCTGGTCTGCATCCGAACATACCAGTTTCTTTGAGAAGGTTAAGTATATATTTTCTCTGGATATATATAGTCCATCTTTGTTCCTATCGATCTCCATTCCTAAGAAATATCATAACTTACCTAGATCTTTCATCTCGAATTGTTGTGATAGCTTGCCTTGATACTTTCTATGCCATGTTTATCACTCCCTGTTACTATGATATCATCTACATGCACTATCAGGACGGTTAGCTCTCCCTCATGTGAAATTTTGGTGAATAGTGTATGGTCACAGTGACCTTGGTTGAATTTTAGGTCAGTCACAGCTTTAATGAAGGTTTTAATCTAGGCCCAAGGTGATTGTTTTAGCCCGTATAATGATTTTCTTAGTTTACATACTTTATCTTTGATCATTTCATTATTGAATCATGGTAGTATACACATATAAACTTCCTCGGCCAAGTCTCTGTTTAGGAATGCAGTTTTTACTTCGAGTTGATGTACCTTCTAGTCAAGGTTGACTGCTATAGAGAAAATGGCTCTTATGGTATTTAGTTTAGCAACATGTTCAAATGTTTCTAAGTAATCTATTTCGTATGTTTGTGTGAATCCATTGGCCATTAATCTTGATTTCTATTTATTCACAGTTCCATCATTATTGTATTCAACTAACCATGTACATCATACTGGTTTTATTATTGCCGAGCTGGGAGTTAACTCCCAAGTTTGATTTTTTTCTAAGGGATTCATCTCTTCTTGCACAGCCTTTCTCCATTCAGGTTGGCTAAGTGCTTCTTCTATATTGTTGGGGATGATCTTATTATCAAGTGAACGTACGAATTTTTTAAAGATAGTATTCAACCTATTATATGATATGTATTCTTCAATAGGGTATTTAGTGCATATGAGATTCTTTGTATATTCCCTTGTTCCTTTTCTTAGTGCTATTTGGTCTGTCATCTATGTGAGTTTCAGATACATATTCAGTAATTTCTTCTCGAGTGTCATCTTCTGAAATTCGCTGTATTTTTTCTGATATATCAAGTTGGCAATCTCTTTGTAGGGCTTCCCGATCATTGGGAGTATCATGCTGACCCTAGGTGTTGAGTTGCCGAGCTGCTGTGGCCAGCTCGGCTGAGTTACTGTGCTTGGCAGAGCTTCTAGGAGTGAGCTAGGCTGAGTTTCATCTACACTGTCTATTGTTCTCCAATACTCGTTCAGACTTAAATCTCTTGCTTCAGTTAAGGGTTTGTAAAATGCATTTTTTTCATCGAAGGTAACACCAAATGTCGCAAACATTCTTTTATTTGTTAGGCAATAACACTTATATCCTTTTTGTGAGTTTGACTATCCTAAGAAAATGCATTTAACTGACTTAGGATCCAGTTTTCCCCAAGGCTGGGCTGAACATGTACATACGATATGCATCTGAACAGCCTGGGTGGTAGCTTTAGGAGTAGTTTGGTGTGTGGGTAGTGCCTAAGAAGTGTTTCTTTAGGAGATTTAAAGGACACAGTTCCGAACGGTATTATGTTTATTACGGAAGTGGTAGTAAGTAGGCTTCATCTCATTATTGTTTGGGCACATTCATTTTAAACATAATGGCTCTAGTCACTTCAAGTAGGTGTCTGTTTTTTTTTCTTTCGGCTACACCATTTTTTAGGGGAGGGGGTATAGGTACATGAAGTTTGGTGGCATATGTCATTTTCTATCATAAAGTTTTGAGTAGTCCTATCTAAGTATTCAGCCTCGCTACCTGACCTCATTGTTTTAAGGGTGCACCGATCGACCTGCACAGAACACTTACTAAGCTGAAGGAAAGGAACTAAAGTCAACCTGCCGAATTGAGGTGAAGATAGGAGTTGCGAAGCTAAGCAAGCCCGAAGCTGGACTGAGCTGAAGTGATAAAAGACTACTACCCGGGCTGAAGTGATCAAAGTAGAATGAGGATGCTGAGCTGAGATGACGAAGCGAAGCATCTGTTGAGCAGCAAAGCTGAAGCAGAGATGCAACACGTAGTCTTGTAAATACTTTAGGAACTATATTGTACATATGACCGAGCTGCATTGGTAACTAGCCGTTACCTTTGTAAACGTTAGAAAACACTGTAGATAAATCACAACCATTGTGCAAGTGGTAAAATAGATCCGTTAAGCAGAAAAACACCACTATAAAAGGAAACAACCCTACAAATTCGTCCTCAACTTGAATGAATGCAAATTCTTTCAATGCTCTCGGCATGAACACATCATATAAAACTAGAGATACAAAGATAAATTTTCGTCTCTAGTTTTATATGAACACATCATATAAGACTGACATGATAAATAGATTATGCCGCTGCAACGTAGAAGCTTTTTGATGGAAGGACGCTGTATTGCGATCTCCCAAAGATATCTAGTCAGCTCTACTTCTTTGTCACCAGTATTCATCTATGAAATTCTCAAACACACCTATTTCCCGCATAAGTTGCCTGAAGAAATTTGCCAGTGCCACCCGCACTATCAAAACAAATCGCCATTTAGACGTAATAATTGACTCTGAGCAATGTTGATATATCATATCAGGAGAAGTTGGAAGTTCAAATTATGCCAAAACTTTGAACTTAGTGGGTTGAGAGATTAAGTTGCCGTGATTTCGGTTATGTTTTCATATCGTCGAACAGGTATTCGGGGAAAAAAAATATCAAAACTTGTTGCATTAAAAAGATTCTGGATTTAAGGTGAAACATATGCACAGTTGCACACATTTAAAAAATAAGAAACATCTCCCATAAGAAACAACCAGGTGATTTTATTGAAGTATGACAACAATGCATTATGAAATAAAGAAAATATACAAAAAATTAATGTAATAAGTAAAAAAGCTTGAGCAAATATCCAACAAGTGAAGAGAGTCCAAAGAACTGGACGAGCATTGTCTTTGATGGAGTAGGAGCTGTGGAAAATGTATTATGTGAACTTAATTAGCGGCTTCTTTCAGCTTCTTGGCAATGCCAGCGGTGTACTTGCCCTGGTGAAATGCAGTCTCTAATTCAAGATCGATTGGACCTTTGTCGGCTAGGCTTCCAGCTCCGGCTATAGTTCCAGCACCGTATGGACTGCCTCCTTTAACGACATCCAAATTCACCATTCCAGGTCCAGATGTGTATCCAATTGGAACATATATCATTGCATGATTAGCTAACATTGTGACGGTTGTCAATCTGCAAATAATATAAAAAAGACAACCTATTACTTGGTTTTTCAATCGTATCGCTTGATGGTTCCCACATAAAGTACCAATTAGACATGATTTCTGTAAATGAAAATCCGTAAAAGGCAGTAGAACTTACGCAGTAGTTTCTTGGCCTCCTCCTTGGCTTCCAGTTGAATAGAACAATCCAGCAGGCTTTCCTGCAAGTTTCTGTTCACGCCACAACCCCCCAGTAGCATCAAAAAATGCTTTGAACTGGGCAGGCATCATGCCAAATCTGGTCGGGAAGCCGAAAATGAATGCATCAGCTTCTGGAAGCTGATCAATTCGGATCACAGGCACGTCACTCTTTTTGGGAGCACCCATCTTTTGAAGAATTTCTTCTGAAAGCGTTTCTGGAATCTGCCATAGAGTAGTCTCAACTCCTTCGATAGTGTCAGCTCCTTTCTTTATTTCCTCTGCAAGTCTCTCAACATGGCCATACATGGAGTAGTAACTGCAAAATTAAACGAAAAGTCAGGATTACTTAGATTCTCAAAATGCAAGGTATTAGATGAAGAACATAGTCAAAAGTACAAAACATAAACAGATACATACATAACGTAGAGCTTGGTAGGTGCCATTGAGGAATTAAAGATGTCTTCCTGGATATAATTTACTGGGTTCTTTTTTTTCTTAAAAACGAGTTTGCTGGAGATGTGACAAGTATGATTGGAGATGGAAAGAAAAGGTTTGAGGTCGCTCACCTTTTATAGTGCAACATTCCCGGTTCATCTTTTGCCATTTTTGTTCTAGAAGAGTTGGCATCGTCAATGTTCACACTTGACCAGTTGTCTTTTTCATTTCTTTCTGGAAAGACAGCTATGGTCGATCTTGGACCAATAAATTTCAACACGGATATTAAGAACCTCTGTTATGTCTGACATTTAAAACACGTTTGTTTAAACGAAGTAAATAAACTAATAATTTCGACAAGGATACGGGCAATATGCCACAACTTGATACTTTCCCTGAAAAGTCAACTTGAAATATGCTTTTTGTGCACAATCACAAAAAGTAAAAAAAAAAAGAAAAGATGAAACCCTCACTGTTTGTCAAAAGTTTGATGTTTATTTTTGTTGAGATGGAAAGAATTTAACATTAATTCAAGTTAAGAAAACATTTACACGCTATTATTTTTCCACCTGCACTGTGGTTACTGTTTATCTACAGTGCTTTCTAACGTTTACAATGATAACGGCTAGTTATTAGTTCAACTCGGCCATATATACAATTTAGTTCCTAAGGTATTTACATGACTAAGTATTGCAGCTCTGCTTTTGATCTGCTGCTCAACTGATGCTTCGCCTCATCACCTCAGCTCAGCATCATTATTCCAGTTCTGCTTTCTTTATCTCAACTATTCCTTCTCTGCCTTGATTATCTCAGCCTGGCAGTATTCATTTGTTACCTCAGCTCAGTTCATCCACTTGATTGCTCAACTATGTCACTCCTATCTTCACCTCAGCTGGGCAGGCTGACTTTAATCGTTATTTTCCCCCAGCTCAGCAACTATTATGCGCAAGTCGGTGCACCTCGGCTGAGCTTGGTTAACCTCGGTTGACCTCATTTCTACTCTTCTCCTCAAGCTTAGTTGTATATATTTACACAACTAAGCTTGGACACTAAGTATTGAAAACCCATGTTGATCTGGCTTGGTTAATGATATAAGTGATTTTTATATGTATTTTTGTACCTTCTACTATTTAATTTGAGCAATTTTATCGGAAAAAAATGATTAATTCGGGTATTTTTAGTTTCATCGGAATGATTGGAAACTATTGATTTTTAGCTAAATTAACTATATATTTTGAGCTTAATTGATTTATTAATTAAATGAATCTATTTTCTATGTTGGTAGCTAAATAAATCTTTAGTTTATTTCATTTTATCGGAACTACATGTGTTTTTTACTTTAAATGGCGGAAATATACCCGATAAATATCAGGATAAAGATGAAGTTTTTAGAAGATATGATTAAATCAAGAAAGTGGTTGAGATCTGATTTTTTGAGATGAAATAGAAAGCCGATAAAAATTCTATAAATCAGCAGCATCACAACAGCAATAAGGAGAATTCCCAGGCGGGATTCTCCCCAGCCAGCGGAATTCTCCCACCAGGGTACGTAGAGCCTGGAGCTTATGCAGGAATTTCCCAAAAACAATCGTGTTTCCCGAGGCCAATTTTCATCTCTCTCCTCTCCATCCATCAATATCAAACAAAGAGTAAAAAAAGTAAAAAGGAAGCAACATTTGGCCTGTGCATAACCAGGAAAGAGAAAGCAGTTTCATAGGGCCACCAATCAGCTTCAGCTTTCTGCCAGGGCTTTCATCAGGTAGTCAGTCAGAAATCGCGTCAGCTTGTAGTCCGTCAGGCGCGATTTCCAAGGCTGTGCAGTGTAAATTTTTACACCGTTTTTTTACTGTTCTTTTATGCGATTATACATGGATATGATGGATACTATGGATTTAATTTGTGGCTAAATTTTTATTTCTTTGACTGAATTTTTATGAAAGTTGAATTGTTTTGATGATTTAATACATTAGTTTTCCCTCTTTGATTTATTTAGTTTACTACTTTAATTCCAATCGTTAATTGTTGTTGGTGTTTCTATTGCGTCAATGTATTAGCTACCTATTGATAGAACGTATAATTAATTTCAAAGAATTGGGAGGTAAAGATTTTAATTGTGATCGTGTCAACAACAACCTTGTAGTAAAATTGACTAGGGATAGATTCGATTTCTATAGGGGGATTGCTAGGATTGAATAATCAAAGGTTATTGAAATTAGGGAATTCCATAGAAATTTAATGCGATTTATTTGATTAAAATTCACATAGGGTAAAAATTAAAATAGAGAATTTCTTCCTTAGCGGTTCGGAATAGAAACTAGTTAATTATTTTGGATTAGAGAGTGGACTACACTTTAGAAAAGAATTCAACTGGAATAAAAACTAGTCAAGAAAATCTTCAAGGGGAAATGTTAAAGTTTAGTAATTTAATTAGTTGTTAGTTTTTGTTTTTATTATATTTTATTTACTGGGTTAAATTAAGGCGAAAAATAATTTTGGTACTTAAAATTAGTCCTCGTGGGATCGACAACCCTCTTGCCGGCTACTCTACAATTGTACCTAGTGCACTTGCTAGTTAGTGGTTAAGAATTTACACATCAGTTAAGATGCCTGCTATTTGATCCTTTGTGGAGATATACTATGCTGACCTCATTTCCTTCAATTTTTTCACGGATGAAGTGTCTATCTATTTCTGCATATTTTGATTTATCATGTTGAAATGGATTTTCTGCCATACTTATAGCAAAGACTCTGTCGCAAAAGATTTTGATGGGTAGTCTTACCACGATATGAAGGTCTTCCAGAACTTTTCTGATCCAAATGCCTTCACAGATTCTTAATGCAAGTCCTCTCAGCTCTGCTTCTACATTGCTTCTTGACACCATTAGTTGCTTCTTGCTCAGTCATGTAACTAGGTTGCCCCATAGGAAGGTTCAATAGCCAGTTGTTGATATTAGGTCAGCTTTGGATCCAGCTGAGTCTACGTCTGTAAATAACTTAACACTTCGGGCTAAGATCTTCTTGAAATACAATCCTTGTCCTGGTGCATTCTTGAGGTACCTAAGAATTCTTAATGCAGCTTGGAGGTGTTCGTTCGTAGGACTGTGCATAAACTGTTATACAAAACTTACTGCGTGGCAAATGTTTGGCCTAGTGTGGAATAGGTGGATTAAGTTCCCAATTAGTTTTTGATAACTTAGTTTGTTTGTTGGGGTATTTTTTTCATTGATCTCCAGGTTTGTGTCCAGGTTCAACAAGGGTGCTTGCTGGTCTGCATCCGAACAGACCAGTTTCTTTGAGAAGGTTAAGTATATATTTTCTCTGGATATATATAGTCCATCTTTGTTCCTATCGATCTCCATTCCTAAGAAATATCATAACTTACCTAGATCTTTCATCTCGAATTGTTGTGATAGCTTGCCTTGATACTTTCTATGCCATGTTTATCACTCTCTGTTACTATGATATCATCGACATGCACTATCAGGACGGTTAGCTCTCCCTCATGTGAAATTTTGGTGAATAGTGTATGGTCACAGTGACCTTGGTTGAATTTTAGGTCAGTCACAGCTTTAATGAAGGTTTTAATCTAGGCCCAAGGTGATTGTTTTAGCCCGTATAATGATTTTCTTAGCTTACATACCTTATCTTTGATCATTTCATTATTGAATCATGGTAGTATACACACATAAACTTCCTCGACCAAGTCTCCGTTTAGGAATGCAGTTTTTACTTCGAGTTGATGTACCTTCTAGTCAAGGTTGACTGCTATAGAGAAAATGGCCCTTATGGTATTTAGTTTAGCAACATGTTCAAATGTTTCTAAGTAATCTATTTCGTATGTTTGTGTGAATCCATTGGCCATTAATCTTGATTTATATTTATTCACAGTTCCATCATTAATGTATTCAACTAACCATGTACATCATACTGGTTTTATTATTGCCGATATGGGAGTTAGCTCCCAAGTTTGATTTTTTTCTAAGGGATTCATCTCTTCTTGCACAGCCTTTCTCTATTCAGGTTGGCTAAGTGCTTCTTCTATATTGTTGGGGATGATCTTATTATCTAGTGAACGTACGAATTTTTTAAAGATAGTATTCAACCTATTATATGATATGTATTCTTCAATAGGGTATTTAGTGCATATGAGATTCTTTGTATATTCCCTTGTTCCTTTTCTTAGTGCTATTTGGTCTGTCATCTATGTGAGTTTCAGATACATATTCAGTAATTTCTTCTCGAGTGTCATCTTCTGAAATTTGCTGTATTTTTTCTGATATATCAAGTTGGCTATCTCTTCGTAGGGCTTCCCGATCATTGGGAGTATCATGCTGACCTGAGGTGTTGAGTTGCCGAGCTGCTGTGGCCAGCTCGGCTGAGTTACTGTGCTTGGCAGAGCTTCTAGGAGTGAGCTAGGCTGAGTTTCATCTACACTGTCTATTGTTCTCCAATACTCGTTCAGACTTAAATCTCTTGCTTCAGTTAAGGGTTTGTAAAATGCATTTTTTTCATCGAAGGTAACATCAAATGTCGCAAACATTCTTTTATTTGTTACGCAATAACACTTATATCCTTTTTGTGAGTTTGAGTATCCTAAGAAAATGCATTTAACTGACCTAGGATCCAGTTTTCCCCAAGGCTAGGCTGAACATGTACATACGATATGCATCTGAACAGCCTGGGTGGTAGCTTTGGGAGTAGTTTGGTGTGTGGGTAGTGCCTAAGAAGTGTTTCTTTAGGAGTTTTAAAGGACACAGTTCCGAACGGTATTATGTTTATTTCGGAAGTGGTAGTAAGTAGGCTTCATCTCATTATTGTTTGAGCACATTCATTTTAAACATAATGGTTCTAGTCACTTCAAGTAGGTGTCTGTTTTTTTTTCTTTCGGCTACACCATTTTTTAGGGGAGGGGGTATAGGTACATGAAGTTTGGTGGCATATGTCATTTTCTATCATAAAGTTTTGAGTAGTCCTATCTAAGTATTCAGCCTCGTTACCTGACCTCATTGTTTTAAGGGTGCACCGATCGACCTGCACAGAACACTTACTAAGCTGAAGGAAAGGAACTAAAGTCAACCTGCCGAATTGAGGTGAAGATAGGAGTTGCGAAGCTAAGCAAGCCCGAAGCTGGACTGAGCTGAAGTGATAAAAGACTACTACCGGGCTGAAGTGATCAAAGTAGAATGAGGATGCTGAGCTGAGATGACGAAGCGAAGCATCTGTTGAGCAGCAAAGCTGAAGCAGAGATGCAACACGTAGTCTTGTAAATACTTTAGGAACTATATTGTACATATGACCGAGCTGCATTGGTAACTAGCCGTTACCTTTGTAAACGTTAGAAAACACTGTAGATAAATCACAACCATTGTGCAAGTGGTAAAATAGATCCGTTAAGCAGAAAAACACCACTATAAAAGGAAACAACCCTACAAATTCGTCCTCAACTTGAATGAATGCAAATTCTTTCAATGCTCTCGGCATGAACACATCATATAAAACTAGAGATACAAAGATAAATTTTCGTCTCTAGTTTTATATGAACACATCATATAAGACTGACATGATAAATAGATTATGCCGCTGCAACGTAGAAGCTTTTTGATGGAAGGACGCTGTATTGCGATCTCCCAAAGATATCTAGTCAGCTCTACTTCTTTGTCACCAGTATTCATCTATGAAATTCTCAAACACACCTATTTCCCGCATAAGTTGCCTGAAGAAATTTGCCAGTGCCACCCGCACTATCAAAACAAATCGCCATTTAGACGTAATAATTGACTCTGAGCAATGTTGATATATCATATCAGGAGAAGTTGGAAGTTCAAATTATGCCAAAACTTTGAACTTAGTGGGTTGAGAGATTAAGTTGCCGTGATTTCGGTTATGTTTTCATATCGTCGAACAGGTATTCGGGGAAAAAAAATATCAAAACTTGTTGCATTAAAAAGATTCTGGATTTAAGGTGAAACATATGCACAGTTGCACACATTTAAAAAATAAGAAACATCTCCCATAAGAAACAACCAGGTGATTTTATTGAAGTATGACAACAATGCATTATGAAATAAAGAAAATATACAAAAAATTAATGTAATAAGTAAAAAAGCTTGAGCAAATATCCAACAAGTGAAGAGAGTCCAAAGAACTGGACGAGCATTGTCTTTGATGGAGTAGGAGCTGTGGAAAATGTATTATGTGAACTTAATTAGCGGCTTCTTTCAGCTTCTTGGCAATGCCAGCGGTGTACTTGCCCTGGTGAAATGCAGTCTCTAATTCAAGATCGATTGGACCTTTGTCGGCTAGGCTTCCAGCTCCGGCTATAGTTCCAGCACCGTATGGACTGCCTCCTTTAACGACATCCAAATTCACCATTCCAGGTCCAGATGTGTATCCAATTGGAACATATATCATTGCATGATTAGCTAACATTGTGACGGTTGTCAATCTGCAAATAATATAAAAAAGACAACCTATTACTTGGTTTTTCAATCGTATCGCTTGATGGTTCCCACATAAAGTACCAATTAGACATGATTTCTGTAAATGAAAATCCGTAAAAGGCAGTAGAACTTACGCAGTAGTTTCTTGGCCTCCTCCTTGGCTTCCAGTTGAATAGAACAATCCAGCAGGCTTTCCTGCAAGTTTCTGTTCACGCCACAACCCCCCAGTAGCATCAAAAAATGCTTTGAACTGGGCAGGCATCATGCCAAATCTGGTCGGGAAGCCGAAAATGAATGCATCAGCTTCTGGAAGCTGATCAATTCGGATCACAGGCACGTCACTCTTTTTGGGAGCACCCATCTTTTGAAGAATTTCTTCTGAAAGCGTTTCTGGAATCTGCCATAGAGTAGTCTCAACTCCTTCGATAGTGTCAGCTCCTTTCTTTATTTCCTCTGCAAGTCTCTCAACATGGCCATACATGGAGTAGTAACTGCAAAATTAAACGAAAAGTCAGGATTACTTAGATTCTCAAAATGCAAGGTATTAGATGAAGAACATAGTCAAAAGTACAAAACATAAACAGATACATACATAACGTAGAGCTTGGTAGGTGCCATTGAGGAATTAAAGATGTCTTCCTGGATATAATTTACTGGGTTCTTTTTTTTCTTAAAAACGAGTTTGCTGGAGATGTGACAAGTATGATTGGAGATGGAAAGAAAAGGTTTGAGGTCGCTCACCTTTTATAGTGCAACATTCCCGGTTCATCTTTTGCCATTTTTGTTCTAGAAGAGTTGGCATCGTCAATGTTCACACTTGACCAGTTGTCTTTTTCATTTCTTTCTGAAAAGCCAACTATTGTCGACCTTGGACCAATAAATTTCAACACGGATATTTGCGCTCATGAGATACTGGATTGTGCGCCAAATGTAACGCCGACTGGCTGTCCGTGAATAGTGTAAATGGACCCTGATGCGGAGAGTAGAAGAAATGAAGACGACCTTGAATCCATTTGAGTTCACACGTGGTATATGCCATTGCATGATATTCCGCCTTGGCTGAAGACCGGGAGACTGTAGTTTGTTTCTTAGTCTTCCAAGAAATGGGTGTTGTGCCGAGCTGAATAAAGTAGGCAGCGAGAGATCTTCGAGTTAGAGGATAACTAGCCCAATCAGAGTCACAATAAGCAGTCATTTGAAGAGTGTCGGTCGAGAGAAAGAGAATCCCCTGACCTGGATGACCCTTCAAATAGCGAACAACTTTGAGAGCAGCATGCCAATGATCAATACGTGGAGTCTTCATAAACTAGGTTATTGTATGCACGGCGTAGGAAAGCTCATGACGGGTGATAGACAAATACACCAGTCGCCCAATAAGACGTCAATAAGGCAACGGATCATTCAAGAGCAAGCTGGAGGATTGAGAAAGCTTATGTTGTTGTTCAAGCGGTATAGCCGAAGGCTTGGAAGCTATTAAGCCATAATCAGTAATAATATCAAGCGTGTATTTGCACTGGAGACAAATATCCTAGCTCGGCTATGGGCAACTTCGAGACAAGAAAGCACTTAAGAGGGTCTAGATCCTTCATGTGGAAGCAAAGACTAAGATAGTCCTTAAGAACATCCAGAGCAGGCTGAGAGTTACCAACAATGAGAAGATCATCAACATAGACGAGAAGATAGAGTTGAACAGAACCACGAATGTAGAGGAAAAAGAATAATTAGAATACAATTGAACAAAGACATAAGTCAGGAGAGCATTAGAAAACCTAGCAAACCAACACCGAGGAGCTTGTTTAAGCCCGTACAAAGATTTGCGAAGTCGACAAACTTTAGTGGGGTCAGATGGAGCAAATCCAGGAGGTGGCTTCATGTAGCTCCTCGTGAAGATCACCATGAAGAAAATCATTGCAAACATCCATTTGACATGTGGTAAATTGACGGGCAGCAGCAAGCGCAAGAAGGACGCGAACTGTGACCATTTTGGTTATGGGAGCAAAGGTTTCATTGTAATCAATGCCCTCAATTTGACGATTGCCATGGATAACAAAGGGTGTTTTATAGCATTCGACAGTGCCATCCGAGTTGTATTTGATCTTATAGATCTATTTACAGCCAACAGCGTGCTTCTCCGGTGGTAACGACTCAAGAGTCCAAGTGTGGTTGTCTTCTAGGGCCTGTATCTTGGCCTGCATGGTCGTACGCCATTCAGGGTGTTGAACTGCTTGAGAATTGGGGCTCCACGTAAAGTGTGATGGCAGCAAGAAAATCCCTATGGGTGGGCGAACAGCGGTAAGTACTAAGACAGTTATGAATAGAGTGCGAAGTACCTGAATGAGGGGATGGTGTGGGCGAGGCGGCCGAGGGGCTATACTTAAGTGAGTTTAGTTCATAATCTGCAAGTCAAACTGGAGGTTTCTTCAGTCGATGACCTTGGCCAAGTGTTGGAGTCGAGGGCTGAGGTGTCAACTTGGTTATCTCAGGATGAACCGCCTCTGCTGAAAGCGGCTGATCAGGTAACTCAGGGGCCAATAGAGAGCTTGGTGGCCAGCTACTCTCGGAAGCTGGCGGAGCCTGTGTATGAGAAAAGTCATCAGTTGAGTTATCAGTGACTTGTGGAGCAGACGCCGAGGTGGAAGGCACCTCAGCCGAGCTGGAGGTCAGCTTGGCCGAGGTGGGATCAACATAGGGAAACACTGTCTCAACAAAGGTGGCGTCATGCGTGACAAATATGTCTTGTGTGGCCCACACACCAACCTTTATGACCAGTCGAATATCTGATGAAGACGCACTTGCGGCTTCTGCTCTGAAATATATCACCCCACCTTGATCATTATGGACATGGCACAAGCTTCCAAACACTCTGAGTTGTACATAGGTCAGGGGCTTGCCAAACAGTACCTCATAAGGATCCCACCGAGCAAAACAGTTGGCTTCCGGTTGATGAGATAAGACGCAGTAAGCACGCATTCACCCCAGAAAGAGAGTGGAAGATTGGCTTGGAAGCGCAATGCTCGAGCAACATTTAGAATATGGTGATGTTTGCGTTTGACTCGATCATTTTGTTGCGGAGTGTAGCGAATAGAGGTCTGATGGAGAACACCATGTTCAGCGAATAATGAGTGAAGAGAGGAAAATTCAGTGCTATTATCACTGTGAAAAATCTTAACTTGCCGTTCGAACTGCGTTTTGATCATTGCAATGAACTGGCAAACAAGTGAGGCAACACGATCTTGTAAGGTCCGTGATGAACACTCTAGAGGGGGGTGAATAGAGTGTTGGACAATTTTGCGGAATTTTCTCGGTTTAGCTCAATACAAAACAAATGTACTCAAGATCAATAAAGAAGGAGCTGAGAGATAATGAGTGAAGACACAAGATTTAGAGTGGTTCGAATCTTAAATGATTCTACTCCACTACGACTTTGCTTTCAAAGTGGATTTTCAACAGCAACTTTCTTATTACCCTTGATAAGGAACAAGAATAACAACAGCAACACTTACACTAACTCTAGTGTAAGCAACAACTACAACAACAACTTATTGCATAACCAATTTGTGCAATACCAACAACAACAACAACTTGTTGCACATACACTTTGTGCAACCTCAACAACAACAACTATAAGCAAGAACAAGTTCTTGCTTCCACACAACTTCAACAAAGTTCTCTCAAGAACTTTCTCACAGTGGGTTAAAGGAAGTAGTGGGGATCACACTTTCTTTCTAGTCTAAACGCAAGCAAGAGATCCAATATTTATGGTTCCTTTTGTGTTAGACTCTCAATCTCTCAATATACAAGAATGAAGAACAAAGAAAGGCTTGTTATTCTCTTATACTCGTTCAGACTTAAATCTCTTGCTTCAGTTAAGGGTTTGTAAAATGCATTTTTTCATCGAAGGTAACATCAAATGTCGCTAACATTCTTTTATTTGTTAGGCAATAACACTTATATCCTTTTTGTGAGTTTGATTATCCTAAGAAAATGCATTTAACTGACCTAGGATCCAGTTTTCCCCAAGGCTGGGCTGAACATGTACATACGATATGCATCTGAACAGCCTGGGTGGTAGCTTTGGGAGTAGTTTGGTGTGTGGGTAGTGCCTAAGAAGTGTTTCTTTAGGAGTTTTAAAGGACACAGTTCCGAACGGTATTATGTTTATTACGGAAGTGGTAGTAAGTAGGCTTCATCTCATTATTGTTTGGGCACATTCATTTTAAACATAATGGCTCTAGTCACTTCAAGTAGGTGTCTGTTTTTTTTTCTTTCGGCTACACCATTTTTTAGGGGAGGGGGTATAGGTACATGAAGTTTGGTGGCATATGTCATTTTCTATCATAAAGTTTTGAGTAGTCCTATCTAAGTATTCAGCCTCGCTACCTGACCTCATTGTTTTAAGGGTGCACCGATCGACCTGCACAGAACACTTACTAAGCTGAAGGAAAGGAACTAAAGTCAACCTGCCGAATTGAGGTGAAGATAGGAGTTGCGGAGCTAAGCAAGCCCGAAGCTGGACTGAGCTGAAGTGATAAAAGACTACTACCGGGCTGAAGTGATCAAAGTAGAATGAGGATGCTGAGCTGAGATGACGAAGCGAAGCATCTGTTGAGCAGCAAAGCTGAAGCAGAGATGCAACACGTAGTCTTGTAAATACTTTAGGAACTATATTGTACATATGACCGAGCTGCATTGGTAACTAGCCGTTACCTTTGTAAACGTTAGAAAACACTGTAGATAAATCACAACCATTGTGCAAGTGGTAAAATAGATCCGTTAAGCAGAAAAACACCACTATAAAAGGAAACAACCCTACAAATTCGTCCTCAACTTGAATGAATGCAAATTCTTTCAATACTCGGCATGAACACATCATATAAAACTAGAGATACAAAGATACATTTTCGTCTCTAGTTTTATATGAACACATCATATAAGACTGACATGATAAATAGATTATGCCGCTGCAACGTAGAAGCTTTTTGATGGAAGGACGCTGTATTGCGATCTCCCAAAGATATCTAGTCAGCTCTACTTCTTTGTCACCAGTATTCATCTATGAAATTCTCAAACACACCTATTTCCCGCATAAGTTGCCTGAAGAAATTTGCCAGTGCCACCCGCACTATCAAAACAAATCGCCATTTAGACGTAATAATTGACTCTGAGCAATGTTGATATATCATATCAGGAGAAGTTGGAAGTTCAAATTATGCCAAAACTTTGAACTTAGTGGGTTGAGAGATTAAGTTGCCGTGATTTCGGTTATGTTTTCATATCGTCGAACAGGTATTCGGGGAAAAAAAATATCAAAACTTGTTGCATTAAAAAGATTCTGGATTTAAGGTGAAACATATGCACAGTTGCACACATTTAAAAAATAAGAAACATCTCCCATAAGAAACAACCAGGTGATTTTATTGAAGTATGACAACAATGCATTATGAAATAAAGAAAATATACAAAAAATTAATGTAATAAGTAAAAAAGCTTGAGCAAATATCCAACAAGTGAAGAGAGTCCAAAGAACTGGACGAGCATTGTCTTTGATGGAGTAGGAGCTGTGGAAAATGTATTATGTGAACTTAATTAGCGGCTTCTTTCAGCTTCTTGGCAATGCCAGCGGTGTACTTGCCCTGGTGAAATGCAGTCTCTAATTCAAGATCGATTGGACCTTTGTCGGCTAGGCTTCCAGCTCCGGCTATAGTTCCAGCACCGTATGGACTGCCTCCTTTAACGACATCCAAATTCACCATTCCAGGTCCAGATGTGTATCCAATTGGAACATATATCATTGCATGATTAGCTAACATTGTGACGGTTGTCAATCTGCAAATAATATAAAAAAGACAACCTATTACTTGGTTTTTCAATCGTATCGCTTGATGGTTCCCACATAAAGTACCAATTAGACATGATTTCTGTAAATGAAAATCCGTAAAAGGCAGTAGAACTTACGCAGTAGTTTCTTGGCCTCCTCCTTGGCTTCCAGTTGAATAGAATAATCCAGCAGGCTTTCCTGCAAGTTTCTGTTCACGCCACAACCCCCCAGTAGCATCAAAAAATGCTTTGAACTGGGCAGGCATCATGCCAAATCTGGTCGGGAAGCCGAAAATGAATGCATCAGCTTCTGGGAGCTGATCAATTCGGATCACAGGCACGTCACTCTTTTTGGGAGCACCCATCTTTTGAAGAATTGCTTCTGAAAGCGTTTCTGGAATCTGCCATAGAGTCGTCTCAACTCCTTCGATAGTGTCAGCTCCTCTCTTTATTTCCTCTGCGAGTCTCTCAACATGTCCATACATGGAGTAGTAACTGCAAAAACAAACGAAAAGTCAGGATTACTTAGATTCTCAAATTGCATGGTATTAGATGAAGAACATAGTCAAAAGTACAAAACATAAACAGATACATACATAACATAGAGCTTGGTAGGTGCCATTGAGGAATGAAAGATGTCTTCCTGGATATAATTTACTGGGTTCTTTTTTTTCTTCAAAAACGAGTTTGCTGGAGATGTGACAAGTATGATTGGAGATGGAAAGAAAAGGTTTGAGGTCGCTCACCTTTTATAGTGCAACATTCCCGGTTAATCTTTTGCCATTTTTGTTCTAGAAGAGTTGGCATCGTCAATGTTCACACATGACCAGTTGTCTTTTTCATTTCTTTCTGGAAAGCCAACTATTGTCGACCTTGGACCAATAAATTTCAACACGGATATTAAGAACCTCTCTTCTGCACGTACGACATTTAAAATACGTACGTTTAAACGAAGTAAATGAACTAATAATTTTGACAAGGATACGGGCAATACACTACAACTTGGTACTTTCCTTGAAAATTCAACTTGAAATATGCTTTTTATGCACAATCACAAAAAGTTAAAAAAATGAAAACCTCTGTAAAAATAATTTAACACTTCAAATTTGTCTTCTCTTTATTTCATTACCTCGATTTATAGAGTTAAAATTAGAAAGATAAACCCAAGCCGATCTAATTACTATCAATGCTAATCTAATCATTATCAATACTAATCTAATCACTACCAATTAGAAAAATAAATAAATACAAATGAAATCAATTATAGATATACATTAATGGAGAATCAATCAGATAACCACAGATACGCTCGCCATCTCTATCCGAGTGCTGAGCTGGACTTAGTCAAGTCAGCTCGGCAAAGGAAATAAGATCACAAGTCAAGCAGGTCAGTAGAAAGGTCTGGTACGAGGTCAGCTCAGCTGCACCAAGTCAGGTCAGGTCAGCTCAGCCATCGAGCAGGGAAAAGGTCAGGTCGGCATGGTGTCATGTCAGGTCAACTCAACCTTAACACACCCCCTCAAGTTGGTGCGTGGATATTCGAAACGCCAACTTAGACAAAAAAATCGAAACTCTCGAGTGCCAAGAGACTTGGTCAGAATGTTAGCTAGCTGAAGAGATGTCGAAACATGCAGGGGACGAATGAGGCCATCCAGGACTGCATCTCTTAGGAAATGGCAGTCAACTTCGAGATGCTTGGTGCGCTCATGAGATACTGGATTGTGCGCCAAATGTAACGCCGACTGGCTGTCCGTAAATAGTGTAAATGGACCCTGATGCGGAGAGTAGAAGAAATGAAGACGACCTTGAATCCATTTGAGTGCACACGTGGTATATGCCATTGCATGATATTCCGCCTTGGCTGAAGACCGGGAGACTGTAGTTTGTTTCTTAGTCTTCCAAGAAATGGGTGTTGTGCCGAGCTGAATAAAGTAGGCAGCGAGAGATCTTCGAGTTAGAGGATAACTAGCCCAATCAGAGTCACAATAAGCAGTCATTTGAAGAGTGTCGGTCGAGAGAAAGAGAATCCCCTGACCTGGATGACCCTTCAAATAGCGAACAACTTTGAGAGCAGCATGCCAATGATCAATACGTGGAGTCTTCATAAACTAGGTTATTGTATGCACGGCGTAGGAAAGCTCATGACGGGTGATAGACAAATACACCAGTCGCCCAATAAGACGTCAATAAGGCAACGGATCATTCAAGAGCAAGCTGGAGGATTGAGAAAGCTTATGTTGTTGTTCAAGCGGTATAGCCGAAGGCTTGGAAGCTATTAAGCCATAATCAGTAATAATATCAAGCGTGTATTTGCACTGGAGACAAAGATCCTAGCTCGGCTATGGGCAACTTCGAGACAAGAAAGCACTTAAGAGGGTCTAGATCCTTCATGTGGAAGCAAAGACTAAGATAGTCCTTAAGAACATCCAGAGCAGGCTGAGAGTTACCAACAATGAGAAGATCATCAACATAGACGAGAAGATAGAGTTGAACAGAACCACGAATGTAGAGGAAAAAGAATAATTAGAATACAATTGAACAAAGACATAAGTCAGGAGAGCATTAGAAAACCTAGCAAACCAACACCGAGGAGCTTGTTTAAGCCCGTACAAAGATTTGCGAAGTCGACAAACTTTAGTGGGGTCAGATGGAGCAAATCCAGGAGGTGGCTTCATGTAGCTCCTCGTGAAGATCACCATGAAGAAAATCATTGCAAACATCCATTTGACATGTGGTAAATTGACGGGCAGCAGCAAGCGCAAGAAGGACGCGAACTGTGACCATTTTGGTTATGGGAGCAAAGGTTTCATTGTAATCAATGCCCTCAATTTGACGATTGCCATGGATAACAAAGGGTGTTTTATAGCATTCGACAGTGCCATCCGAGTTGTATTTGATCTTATAGATCTATTTACAGCCAACAGCGTGCTTCTCCGGTGGTAACGACTCAAGAGTCCAAGTGTGGTTGTCTTCTAGGGCCTGTATCTTGGCCTGCATGGTCGTACGCCATTCAGGGTGTTGAACTGCTTGAGAATTGGGGCTCCACGTAAAGTGTGATGGCAGCAAGAAAATCCCTATGGGTGGGCGAACAGCGGTAAGTACTAAGACAGTTATGAATAGAGTGCGAAGTACCTGAATGAGGGGATGGTGTGGGCGAGGCGGCCGAGGGGCTATACTTAAGTGAGTTTAGTTCATAATCTGCAAGTCAAACTGGAGGTTTCTTCAGTCGATGACCTTGGCCAAGTGTTGGAGTCGAGGGCCGAGGTGTTAACTCGGTTATCTCAGGATGAACCGCCTCTGCTGAAAGCGGCTGATCAGGTAGCTCAGGGGCCAATAGAGAGCTCGGTGGCCAGCTACTCTCGGAAGCTAGCGGAGCCTGTGTATGAGAAAAGTCATCAGTTGAGTTATCAGTGACCTGTGGAGCAGACGCCGAGGTGGAAGACACCTCAGCCGAGCTGGAGGTCAGCTTGGCCGAGATGGGATCAACATAGGGAAACACTGTCTCAACAAAGGTGGCGTCATGCGTGACAAATATGTCTTGTGTGGCCCACACACCAACATTTATGACCAGTCGAATATCTGATGAAGACGCACTTGCGGCTTCTGCTCTGAAATATATCACCCCACCTTGATCATTATGGACATGGCACAAGCTTCCAAACACTCTGAGTTGTACATAGGTCAGGGGCTTGCCAAACAGTACCTCATAAGGATCCCACCGAGCAAAACAGTTGGCTTCCGGTTGATGAGATAAGACGCAGTAAGCACGTATTCACCCCAGAAAGAGAGTGGAAGATTGGCTTGGAAGCGCAATGCTCGAGCAACATTTAGAATATGGTGATGTTTGCGTTTGACTCGATCATTTTGTTGCGGAGTGTAGCAAATAGAGGTCTGATGGAGAACACCATGTTCAGCGAATAATGAGTGAAGAGAGGAAAATTCAGTGCTATTATCACTGTGAAAAATCTTAACTTGCCGTTCGAACTGCGTTTTGATCATTGCAATGAACTGGCAAACAAGTGAGGCAACACGATCTTGTAAGGTCCGTGATGAACACTCTAGAGGGAGGTGAATAGAGTGTTGGACAATTTTGCGGAATTTTCTCGGTTTAGCTCAATACAAAACAAATGTACTCAAGATCAATAAAGAAGGAGATGAGAGATAATGAGTGAAGACACAAGATTTAGAGTGGTTCGAATCTTAAATGATTCTACTCCACTACGACTTTGCTTTCAAAGTGGATTTTCAACAGCAACTTTCTTATTACCCTTGATAAGGAACAAGAACAACAACAGAAACACTTACATTAACTCTAGTGTAAGCAACAACTACAACAACAACTTATTGCATAACCAATATGTGCAATACCAACAACAACAACAACTTGTTGCACATACACTTTGTGCAACCTCAACAACAACAACTATAAGCAAGAACAAGTTCTTGCTTCCTCACAACTTCAACAAAGTTCTCTCAAGAACTTTCTCACAGTGGGTTAAAGGAAGTAGTGGGGATCACACTTTCTTTCTAGTCTAAACGCAAGCAAGAGATGCAATATTTATGGTTCCTTTTGTGTTAGACTCTCAATCTCTCAATATACAAGAATGAAGAACAAAGAAAGGCTTGTTATTCTCTAATACTCGTTCAGACTTAAATCTCTTGCTTCAGTAAAGGGATTGTAAAATGCATTTTTTTCATCGAAGGTAACATCAAGTGTCGCAAACATTCTTTTATTTGTTGGGCAATAACACTTATATCCTTTTTATGAGTTTGAGTATCCAAAGAAAATGCACTTAACTGACCTAGGATCCAGTTTTCCCCAAGGCTGGGCTAAACATGTACATATGCTATGCATCCGAACAGCCTGAGTGGTAGCTATGAGAGTAGTTTGGTGTGTGGGTAGTGCCTAAGAAGTGTTTCTTTAGGAGTTTTAAAGGACATAGATCCGAACGGTATTATGTTTATTACGGAAGTGGTAGTAAGTAGGCTTCATCCCAGTATTGTTTGGGCACATTCATTTTAAACATAATGGCTCTAGTCACTTCAAGTACGTGTCTGTTTTTTTCTTTCGGCTACACCATTTTTTAGGGGAGGGGGTATAGGTACATGAAGTTTGGTGGTATATGTCATTTTCTATCATAAAGTTTTGAATAGTCTTATCTAAGTATTCAGCCGCGTTACCTGACCTCATTGTTTTAAGGGTGCACCGATCGACCTGCACAGAACACTTACTAAGCTGAAGGAAAGGAACTAAAGTCAACCTGCCGAATTGAGGTGAAGATAAGAGTTGCGGAGCTAAGCAAGCCCGAAGATGAACTGAGCTGAAGTGACAAAAGACTACTACCCGGCTGAAGTGATCAAAGTAGAATGAGGATGCTGAGCTGAGATGACGAAGCGAAGAATCTGCTGAGCAGCAAAGCTGAAGCAGAGATGCAACACGTAGTCTTGTAAATACTTTAGGAACTATATTGTACATATGACCGAGCTGCATTGGTAACTAGCCGTTACCTTTGTAAACGTTAGAAAACACTGTAGATAAATCACAACCATTGTGCAAGTGGTAAAATAGATCCGTTAAGCAGAAAAACACCACTATAAAAGGAAACAACCCTACAAATTCGTCCTCAACTTGAATGAATGCAAATTCTTTCAATACTCGGCATGAACACATCATATAAAACTAGAGATACAAAGATACATTTTCGTCTCTAGTTTTATATGAACACATCATATAAGACTGACATGATAAATAGATTATGCCGCTGCAACGTAGAAGCTTTTTGATGGAAGGACGCTGTATTGCGATCTCCCAAAGATATCTAGTCAGCTCTACTTCTTTGTCACCAGTATTCATCTATGAAATTCTCAAACACACCTATTTCCCGCATAAGTTGCCTGAAGAAATTTGCCAGTGCCACCCGCACTATCAAAACAAATCGCCATTTAGACGTAATAATTGACTCTGAGCAATGTTGATATATCATATCAGGAGAAGTTGGAAGTTCAAATTATGCCAAAACTTTGAACTTAGTGGGTTGAGAGATTAAGTTGCCGTGATTTCGGTTATGTTTTCATATCGTCGAACAGGTATTCGGGGAAAAAAAATATCAAAACTTGTTGCATTAAAAAGATTCAGGATTTAAGGTGAAACATATGCACAGTTGCACACATTTAAAAAATAAGAAACATCTCCCATAAGAAACAACCAGGTGATTTTATTGAAGTATGACAACAATGCATTATGAAGTAAAGAAAATATACAAAAAATTAATGTAATAAGTAAAAAAGCTTGAGCAAATATCCAACAAGTGAAGAGAGTCCAAAGAACTGGACGATCATTGTCTTTGATGGAGTAGGAGCTGTGGAAAATGTATTATGTGAACTTAATTAGCGGCTTCTTTCAGCTTCTTGGCAATGCCAGCGGTGTACTTGCCCTGGTGAAATGCAGTCTCTAATTCAAGATCGATTGGACCTTTGTCGGCTAGGCTTCCAGCTCCGGCTATAGTTCCAGCACCGTATGGACTGCCTCCTTTAACGACATCCAAATTCACCATTCCAGGTCCAGATGTGTATCCAATTGGAACATATATCATTGCATGATTAGCTAACATTGTGACGGTTGTCAATCTGCAAATAATATAAAAAACACAACCTATTACTTGGTTTTTCAATCGTATCGCTTGATGGTTCCCACATAAAGTACCAATTAGACATGATTTCTGTAAATGAAAATCCGTAAAGGCAGTAGAACTTACGCAGTAGTTTCTTGGCCTCCTCCTTGGCTTCCAGTTGAATAGAATAATCCAGCAGGCTTTCCTGCAAGTTTCTGTTCACGCCACAACCCCCCAGTAGCATCAAAAAATGCTTTGAACTGGGCAGGCATCATGCCAAATCTGGTCGGGAAGCCGAAAATGAATGCATCAGCTTCTGGGAGCTGATCAATTCGGATCACAGGGACGTCACTCTTTTTGGGAGCACCCATCTTTTGAAGAATTGCTTCTGAAAGCGTTTCTGGAATCTGCCATAGAGTCGTCTCAACTCCTTCGATAGTGTCAGCTCCTTTCTTTATTTCCTCCGCCAGTCTCTCAACATGGCCATACATGGAGTAGTAACTGCAAAATCAAATGAAAAGTCAAGATTACTTAGATTCTCAAGTTGCAAGGTATTAGATGAAGAACACAGTCAAAAGTACAAAACATAAACAGATACACACATAACGTAGAGCTTGGTAGGTGCCATTGAGGAATGAAAGATGTCTTCCTGGATATAATTTAGTGGGTTCTTTTTCTCTTCAAAAACGAGTTTGCTGGAGATGTGACAAGTATGATTGGAGATGGAAGGAAAAGGTTTGAGGTCGCCCACCTTTTATAGTGCAACATTCCCGGTTGATCTTTTGCCATTTTTGTTCTAGAAGGGTTGACATCGTCCATGTTCACACTTGACCAGTTGTCTTTTTCATTTCTTTCTGGAAAGCCAACTATTGTCGACCTTGGACCAATAAATTTCAACACGGATATTAACAACCTCTCTTCTGCACGTACGACATTTAAAACACGTTTGTTTAAACGAAGTAAATAAACTAATAATTTCGACAAGGATATGGGCAATACGGGGTAGGATCCCCTCACAAAGGGGGTGCGGTGACGCGTGACCGCACGACACGGGGCAACAAGGAGGGGTGGTGAGGCTAGATGCAGGTGACCCTCATCTAGCCTCATCACCCTTCCTTGCTGCCACGTGTCGCGTGGTCACAAAGGGGGTGAGGAGATCCAAACCCGGGCAATACACCACAACTTGGTACTTTCCCTCAAAATTCAACTTGAAATATGCTTTTTATGCACAATCACAAAAAGTAAAAAAAAAAAAAAAAAGATGAAACCCTCACTGTTTGTCAAAAGTTTGATGTTTATTTTTGTTGAGATGGAAAGAATTTAACATTAATTCAAGTTAAGAAAACATTTACACGCTATTATTTTTCCACCTGCACTGTGGTTACTGTTTATCTACTGTGCTTTCTAACGTTTACAATGATAACGGCTAGTTATTAGTTCAACTCGGCCATATATACAATTTAGTTCCTAAGGTATTTACATGACTAAGTATTGCAGCTCTGCTTTTGATCTGCTGCTCAACTGATGCTTCGCCTCATCACCTCAGCTCAGCATCATTATTCCAGTTATGCTTTCTTTATCTCAACTATTCCTTCTTTGCCTTGATTATCTCAGCCCGGCAGTAGTCATTTGTTACCTCAGCTCAGTTCATCCACTTGATTGCTCAACTATGTCACTCCTATCTTCACCTCAGCTCGGCAGGCTGACTTTAATCGTTATTTTCCCCCAGCTCAGCAACTATTATGCGCAAGTCGGTGCACCTCGGCTGAGCTTGGTTAACCTCGGTTGACCTCATTTCTACTCTTCTCCTCAAGCTTAGTTGTATATATTTACACAACTAAGCTTGGACACTAAGTATTGAAAACCCATGTTGATCTGGCTTGGTTAATGATATAAGTGATTTTTATATGTATTTTTGTACCTTCTACTATTTAATTTGAGCAATTTTATCGGGAAAAAATGATTAATTCGGGTATTTTTAGTTTCATCGGAATGATTGGAAACTATTGATTTTTAGCTAAATTAACTATATATTTTGAGCTTAATTGATTTATTAATTAAATGAATCTATTTTCTATGTTGGTAGCTAAATAAATCTTTAGTTTATTTCATTTTATCGGAACTACATGTGTTTTTTACTTTAAATGGCAGAAATATACCTGATAAATATCAGGATAAAAATGAAGTTTTTAGAAGATATGATTAAATCAAGAAAGTGGTTGAGATCTGATTTTTTGAGATGAAATAGAAAGCTGATAAAAATTCTATAAATCAGCAGCATCACAACAGCAATAAGGAGAATTCCCAAGCGGGATTCTCCCCAGCCAGCGGAATTCTCCCACTAGGGTACGTAGAGCCTGGAGCTTATGCAGGAATTTCCCAAAAACAATCGCGTTTCCCGAGGCCAATTTTCATCTCTCTCCTCTCCATCCATCAATATCAAACAAAGAGTAAAAAAAAGTAAAAAGGAAGCAACATTTGGCCTGTGCATAACCAGGAAAGAGAAAGCAGTTTCATAGGGCCACCAATCAGCTTCAGCTTTCTGCCAGGGCTTTCATCAGGTCGTCAGTCAGAAATCGCGTCAGCTTGTAGTCCGTCAGGCGCGATTTCCAAGGCTGTGCAGTGTAAATTTTTACACAGTTTTTTTACTGTTCTTTTATGCGATTATACATGGGTATGATGGATACTATGGATTTAATTTGTGGCTAAATTTTTATTTCTTTGACTGAATTTTTATGAAAGTTGAATTGTTTTGATGATTTAATAAATTAGTTTTTCCTCTTTGATTTATTTAGTTTACTACTTTAATTCCAATCGTTAATTGTTGTTGGTGTTTCTATTGCGTCAATGTATTAGCTACCTATTGATAGAACGTATAATTAATTTCAAAGAATTGGGAGGTAAAGATTTTAATTATGATCGTGTCAACCACAACCTTGTAGTAAAATTTACTAGGGATAGATTCGATTTCTATAGGGGGATTGCTAGGATTGAATAATCAAAGGTTATTGAAATTAGGGAATTCCATAGAAATTTAATGCGATTTATTTGATTAAAATTCACATAGGGTAAAAATTAAAATAGAGAATTTCTTCCTTAGCGGTTCGGAATAGAAACTAGTTAATTATTTTGGATTAGAGAGTGGACTACACTTTAGAAAAGAATTCAACTGGAATAAAAACTAGTCAAGAAAATCTTCAAGGGGAAATGTTAAAGTTTAGTAATTTAATTAGTTGTTAGTTTTTGTTTTTATTATATTTTATTTACTGGGTTAAATTAAGGCGAAAAATAATTTTGGTACTTAAAATTATTCCTCGTGGGATCGACAACCCTCTTGCCGGCTACTCTACAATTGTACCTAATGCACTTGCTAGTTAGTGGTTAAGAATTTACACATCAGTTAAGATGCCTGCTATTTGATCCTTTGTGGAGATATACTATGCTGACCTTATTTCCTTCAATTTTTTCACGAATGAAGTGTCTATCTATTTCTGCATGTTTTGATTTATCATGTTGAACTGGATTTTCTGCCATACTTATAGCAAAGGCTCTGTCGCAAAAGATTTTGATGGGTAGTCTTACCACGATATGAAGGTCTTCCAGAACTTTTCTGATCCAAATGGCTTCACAGATTCTTAATGCAAGTCCTCTCAGCTCTGCTTCTACATTGCTTCTTGACACCATTAGTTGCTTCTTGCTCAGTCATGTAACTAGGTTGCCCCATAGGAAGGTTCAATAGCCAGTTGTTGATATTAGGTCAGCTTTGGATCCAGCTGAGTCTACGTCTGTAAATAACTTAACACTTCGGGCTAAGATCTTCTTGAAATACAATCCTTGTCCTGGTGCATTCTTGAGGTACCTAAGAATTCTTAATGCAGCTTGGAGGTGTTCGTTCGTAGGACTGTGCATAAACTGTGATACAAAACTTACTGCGTGGCAAATGTTTGGCCTAGTGTGGAATAGGTGGATTAAGTTCCCAATTAGTTTTTGATAACTTAGTTTGTTTGTTGGGGTATTTTTTCATTGATCTCCAGGTTTGTGTCCAGGTTCAACAAGGGTGCTTGCTGGTCTGCATCCGAACAGACCAGTTTCTTTGAGAAGGTTAAGTATATATTTTCTCTGGATATATATAGTCCATCTTTGTTCCTATCGATCTCCATTCCTAAGAAATATCATAACTTACCTAGATCTTTCATCTCGAATTGTTGTGATAGCTTGCCTTGATACTTTCTATGCCATGTTTATCACTCCCTGTTACTATGATATCATCTACATGCACTATCAGGATGGCTAGCTCTCCCTCATGTGAAATTTTGGTGAATAGTGTATGGTCACAGTGACCTTGATTGAATTTTAGGTCAGTCACAGCTTTAATGAAGGTTTTAATCTAGGCCCAAGGTGATTGTTTTAGCCCGTATAATGATTTTCTTAGCTTACATACCTTATCTTTGATCATTTCATTATTGAATCATGGTAGTATACACATATAAACTTCCTCGGCCAAGTCTCCGTTTAGGAATGCAGTTTTTACTTCAAGTTGATGTACCTTCTAGTCAAGGTTGACTGCTATAGAGAAAATGGCTCTTATGGTATTTAGTTTAGCAACACGTTCAAATGTTTCTAAGTAATCTATTTCGTATGTTTGTGTGAATCCATTGGCCATTAATCTTGATTTATATTTATTCACAGTTCCATCATTATTGTATTCAACTAACCATGTACATCATACTGGTTTTATTATTGCCGAGCTGGGAGTTAGCTCCCAAGTTTGATTTTTTTCTAAGGGATTCATCTCTTCTTGCACAGCCTTTCTCCATTCAGGTTGGCTAAGTGCTTCTTCTATATTGTTAGGGATGATCTTATTATCAAGTGAACGTACGAATTTTTTAAAGATAGTATTCAACCTATTATATGATATGTATTCTTCAATAGGGTATTTAGTGCATATGAGATTCTTTGTATATTCCCTTGTTCCTTTTCTTAGTGCTATTTGGTCTGTCATCTATGTGAGTTTCAGATTCATATTCAGTAATTTCTTCTCGAGTGTCATCTTCTGAAATTTGCTGTATTTTTTCTGATATATCAAGTTGGCTATCTCTTCGTAGGGCTTCCCGATCATTGGGAGTATCGTGCTGACCTGAGGTGTTGAGTTGCCGAGCTGCTGTGGCCAGCTCGGCTGAGTTACTGTGCTTGGCGGAGCTTCTAGGAGTGAGCTAGGCTGAGTTTCATCTACACTGTCTATTGTTCTCCAATACTCGTTCAGACTTAAATCTCTTGCTTCAGTTAAGGGTTTGTAAAATGCATTTTTTTTCATCGAAGGTAACATCAAATGTCGCAAACATTCTTTTATTGTTAGGCAATAACACTTATATCCTTTTTGTGAGTTTGAGTATCCTAAGAAAATGCATTTAACTGACCTAGGATCCAGTTTTCCCCAAGGCTGGGCTGAACATGTACATACGATATGCATCTGAACAGCCTGGGTGGTAGCTCTGGGAGTAGTTTGGTGTGTGGGTAGTGCCTAAGAAGTGTTTCTTTAGGAGTTTTAAAGGACACAGTTCCGAACGGTATTATGTTTATTACGGAAGTGGTAGTAAGTAGGCTTCATCTCATTATTGTTTGGGCACATTCATTTTAAACATAATAGCTCTAGTCACTTCAAGTAGGTGTCTGTTTTTTTTCTTTCGGCTACACCATTTTTTAGGGGAGGGGGTATAGGTACATGAAGTTTGGTGGCATATGTCATTTTCTATCATAAAGTTTTGAGTAGTCCTATCTAAGTATTCAGCCTCGTTACCTGACCTCATTGTTTTAAGGGTGCACCGATCGACCTGCACAGAACAATTACTAAGCTGAAGGAAAGGAATTAAAGTCAACCTGCCGAATTGAGGTGAAGATAGGAGTTGCGGAGCTAAGCAAGCCCGAAGCTGGACTGAGCTGAAGTGATAAAAGACTACTACTGAGCTGAAGTGATCAAAGTAGAATGAGGATGCTGAGCTGAGATGACGAAGCGAAGCATCTGTTGAGCAGCAAAGCTGAAGCAAAGATGCAACACGTAGTCTTGTAAATACTTTAGGAACTATATTGTACATATGACCGAGCTGCATTGGTAACTAGCCGTTACCTTTGTAAACGTTAGAAAACACTGTAGATAAATCACAACCATTGTGCAAGTGGTAAAATAGATCCGTTAAGCAGAAAAACACCACTATAAAAGGAAACAACCCTACAAATTCGTCCTCAACTTGAATGAATGCAAATTCTATCAATACTCGGCATGAACACATCATATAAAACTAGAGATACAAAGATAAATTTTCGTCTCTAGTTTTATATGAACACATCATATAAGACTAACATGATAAATAGATTATGCCGCTGCAACGTAGAAGCTTTTTGATGGAAGGACGCTGTATTGCGATCTCGCAAAGATATCTAGTCAGCTCTACTTCTTTGTCACCAGTATTCTGAAGAAATCCTTAATGCAAGAAGAAATAAATCATGAACAAATGTTTAATATTATTCTTGAGAGGTGAAACCTCCAAAACTTACATCATGAAGAAAAGAATGTGTATATATACAGAACGAAATCCTAAGCCCAACGGCTCTCTGCAGTAATAAACGGTAACTTTCCTAATATATACAATTTAATCTATTACTAATTTACAACACCTTAATCTACTTTCCTACACTCCCCCTCAAGCTTGGTTTATACATTAATACAACCAAGCTTGGACAAAGATGATGAAACAGTCCTGGCACCACTGATTTTGTGAAGATATCAGCAACTTGTTCAGATGATGAGATGTGCTTCAGACAAAGAGACTGATCTACAAGTTTCTCACGAATGAAGTGCCTGTCAATCTCTATATGTTGGATTTGTCATGATGAGTAGGATTCTCAGCCATGTGCACTGCTGAAATATTATCAAAAAAGGCCATAATTGGTGAAGTCATAGACCCTTGACACAGCTCCTTAAGTACACGTTGTCCCCAGATGCCCTCACAAATACCAAGAGCTAATGTTATTAATTCTGCCTCCGCACTACTCCTAGCAACAACACTTTGTTTTTTGCTCCTCCAAGTGACCAAGTTACCCCATACAAACATAATGTATCCCGATGTAGACCTCATATCCTTTTTTTGATCCACCCCAATCTGCGCATGTGTAGATTTTAACAGTTCGATCCTCCGTTTTTCTGAAAAATAACCCCTGTCCTGGTGCCCCCTTGAGGTACCTTAAGATTCTCATCACAGATTGAAGGTGCATATTAGTAGGTGCATGCATAAATTGACTTACATAGCTTACTGAATAACAAATGTCAGGGCGTGTGTGAGAGAGATATATAAGCTTACCAACTAATTTCTGATACGAATGAATATCACTTAAGACAGTTCCAGTATCATACTCAGACACAGTTCCAGGAACTAATGGGGTTGACACTGGTTTGCAACCAAGCATCCCAGTTTCTTGAAGCAAATCTAACACATATTTCCTTTGTGATATGCACATACCATGTTGATTCCTTCCTACTTCCATTCCAAGGAAATACCGAAGTGACCCTAAGTCTTTAACCTCAAAAACAGTGGATAGATACTTCTTTACTTTAGTCATGCTGTGAATGCAATTACCTATGAGAATTATATCATCTACATACACGATGAGAATGGTAACTGACGTACCTGATGTAAAATAAATAGTGTATGATCACTTTGTGCTTGCTGAAACCCATATTGGATCAATACCTTTGCAAATTTTGAAAACCACGCCCTTGGGGATTGCTTGAGTCCATAAATAGCCTTCTTGAGCTTACAGACCTTATCCTTTGTATAGACAGTATCATATCCCGGAGGGATAGCCACGAAAACTTCTTCTTTCAAATCTCCATTCAAAAAAGCATTCTTAATATCTAGCTGTAACAATTGCCAGTCTAAATTAATAGCCACAGAAAAGATGATCCTAACCGTATTCAGCTTTTCTACAGGAGCAAAGGTCTCCAAATAATCAATGCCATAAGATTGAGAAAAACCTTTAGCAACTAACCTAGCCTTACACCTATTAAGAGTACCATCTGAATTATACTTTAATGAGAAAACCCACTTACATCCTACAGGTTTAAGACCTTCAGATTTCTTTACAAGCTCCCATGTATTATTTTTAATAAGAGCCTCCATTTGATCGTTCACTGCTTGTTTCCACCCTTTATGACAGAGTGCTTCTGTGATTGATGTAGGAATAGTGTGATTATCAAGACTAACAGTGAGTGAACGAAATTAGGATGCAACTTTCATAAGACAAATACTTGTGCAATGGATGTTTGGTAGTACATACCTTTGTCTGTAGTAGTTGATAATCACTGAGTTTAGAAGGCACATACTTTGTGCATTCCCTAGTACCTTTCCTTAATGCAATGGGCAGTTCTGCTGTTCAGGTGGATTAGAGGAGTTGCCTACAGAGGTGCGTGATATGTCCAACTGATTATTTTGAGAGGGTGTAGTGTTTACCCTGAATGTTCCTTCGAGTGTATACCTGAATGGAGGAAGGTTGTTCTCTGATCTGAGGTTGTTCTCTTGAGGGTTGTTCCTCTGGTGTGGTGGCATGTTCACTTGTACTGTGAGGTGCAGCCTGCCCAGTTATTGGGTATGAGCCATGGGAATGAGTTCTTGTGATGGAGACATCAATTGTGCTCCAATAGTCTGCAGGTTCTGAACTTTGGTCACTGCTAGACTGATTTGTTTTGTAAAATGGTAAAGCCTCATCAAAGTAGACATCAAGGGTAGTATAGACTTTCCTAGACTCAGGAGAGTAACATTTATAGCCTTCTGTGTCCCAGCGTTAGCCTATGAAAATACATTTAATGGATCGTTTATCCAGCTTACCTCTGTTATGCGTTTGAAGATAGACATAAACAGTACACCCAAAGGTCTTGAATGGAACCTCTGATAGTAGTAAGCAGTGAGGATAAACATCAAGAAATTTCTGCCTAGGACTAAGATACCCCAATATTCGAGAGGGTGTTCTATTTATTAAATAAGTCGCAGTCAACACAGCCTCCCCCCATAAGTGTTTTGGTACATTCATGGAAAACATAAGGGATCTGGCCACACCTAATATGTGTCTATGTTTCCTCTCAGATACTCCATTTTGCTTGTGGAGTATACACATTAGAGGTCTGATGGTGAATGCCCCTTTCAGTTAGGAATGACTTCACTTCTCTATCTAAATACTCACTCCCATTTTCAGGACCTGAGGTTCTTAACAACTGCATTAAACTGAGTTTGAATTAGATTTATAAATGTTTTGAGAACAGATTATAGCTCATGATTTATGTTTCATAAGATAAAGCCATGTAACACGTGTATGGTCATCCACAAATAATAACAAACCACCTACTACCATTTATTGTGAGAACCCTTGAGGGGCCCCATATGTCAGTGTGAATCAAGTTGAATGGATGATTTTCACTGTAACACTTAGGTGAATAAGAGAACCGGGTTGTGTTTTGCATACAACACGTCTCACATTTAAGAGACTCGAATTGAACACCAGTAAACAAACTCAGGTTTCATTTTCCTGAGATACATAAAATTAGGATGGCCTAAACGTTTGTGCCATAACAAATAAGGTTCATTCTAGCTTCCATACAATCTATTCTAGGAACATGCACAGTGTTCATATAAGAATAGACCCTAGAATGACCATCAAAACATCCATTACCACTTGACTTCTGAGAGTCCAAAAGAAATAATCCATCTTGAAGATCAGCACATCCAATCTTCTTCTCCAAAACCAACTCCTCATGATCTTCTCCTGGAACCAGGAAGAAGCAGGCAAGAAAAAACATTTAGATGGTGAAAATATAGTCAAACATCTGTTATCAATCATAAGTCTTCTTACTGAGATAAGATTACAGTCTAATTTCGGAACATAAAGGACATGTCTTAGATTCAAGGTGTTTGTTACAGCAACATTCCCATACCCCATGATTCCAATATAGTCGCCATTAGCCACTTTAACCCTCCTTGAATCATAAAATGGTTGTGAATGAGTTTAACAAGGCTTTATCAAAGGTCATATGATGGTGGCTCCTGAGTCAAGGACCCAGTTACCAGACTACCCCCTTTACCTGTACTGGTGGTGGCCATGGTAGCCTTGATTTGACCTGAAGGGATCTGAGCCCGTTGACTCTCCAGCACCTTAAGGACTGCATGCAACTGAGCTGGAGTGAATACTGGATCAGAGACCTCTGTAGATTGTACATCAGCAGCAGCAGCAGCAATTGGAGAAGGCCTCCAAGAATCTGCATCAGTCCTCCAAGACCCACTGGTATTTGATCTTTCAGACAAGGCTTGTCTGGAATTGCTATTCTGCTTATAGTATGAGGATGGCGGTCTTGCCTTGGAACCAGGGCGTCTGTAACAATCTTCAATAACATGACCTACCTTATGACAGAATTTACAATACTTTTTATGATAGTCACCAGATCCAGATCGCTTGGAAGCAACAAATACACTTTTGTCTTTGTCATTAGTACTAGCTTGTGAGATGAGTGCAGAGGATTCAGTAGTGACAGATGGACTAGGTCGCATCATCACTTTCAGCCTACTCTCTTCTTGTCTTACCTCAGAAAATACAACATTCATGGAAGGTAATGGTTTTGATCCCAGAATCCAACTTCTCACAGCATCAAAATCCTTGTGAAGGCCGGATAAAAAAGCCAAACACACGTTTAGTGTCTTTGATAGTTCTAAAGAGTTGACTATCAGTGGTGCATGTCCACTGATAGGACTCTAGAGAGTCACTTCTGCTGCCATATTTGAGACAAAGTACTAGAAGAACTTACTAACAGTCAAGTCTCCTGTTTTATATCCTTCAACTGACCTCCAACTCATATAGCTCTGAATGTTGTCCCGTTTGGAAAACATTTCTTTTGTAGCTTTCCAGATCTCTGCAGCGGTTTGATAAAGCATAAGGTATTGCTTATCTCAGGGTCATAGACCCTAGAAGCCATGACATGATCATGGAGTTTTCTGCTTCCCCAGGTGCCATACTTTCCACTCGTTCACTGGAATAACCATGGTTTCAGAAAGGTATTCCTTTTTCCCCCGTCCGATAATAAAGAGCTCCACTGCTCTACTCCAGGGTAAGTAGTTGGTTCCATTTAATTTCTGGTTTGTCATGGAAACCTGGAGTAGAGTCAACTATAGATATAGTCCCAGTTGTGTAGGAAACAGATATTGGTTCATTTTCAGAAACAACTTCACTACTCTGATCAGCCATGCAAGCAGTGGGGGGGAACTGAATGCAACAAAAAAAATTCAGAGTTATGAAGAAAGGAGGTGAGCGGTGATGACGATAGAAGACTGTGATGAAGACTTAATGCAGAGGAGGAAGAAGATAAAGGAGTCTTGAGAATGACAACTGTCTGAAGGAAGTACAAGAAGTACAGGAAGAAAGATTGAATTCAGAAGTGAATATGTAAAAAATCTTAATGTCGGTGAGTGGGACAGGGTGTCACCACATGAATGGGATGACCAGCGGCATTTTAACCCACCGTACGTGGCCTTAATTGCATGAATGAGACCGGATGAAAATTTCGGAACCGCACGAAAAATAGAGAAATCCCCCTTTTCAAACAAGACACTTTTAATAAAAGCAAAAGCAAGGAAGAATAAAATAATTAAATTTTTCCGTTGAATTTTCTTCCTCGTAATGTGTGTCGTCTTCCTTCTTCTTCCCAAAAGTTTCACTCGTTCTGGGAAACGATGGTGAACGCTGGTTCAGATATTCCACAGACAGTGAGTTCTATTCACAGACAGTGAGTTTTTTCCTTCATTCAGAGAATATCTCTGTGAGTTGAATGATCTAGTAGTCAGATAAGTAATTGAGGAAGGTCTGACCTTCTCCTGCACACGTAGTTCACAATGGAAACAAAAATAGGCAGAGCGAACAGCTTTGATTGGAGAGCAACCAATGGCTCTGATACCATGAAGAAATCCTTAATGCAAGAAGAAATAAATCATGAACAAATGTTTAATATTATTCTTGAGAGGTGAAACCTCCAAACTTACATCATGAAGAAAAGAATGTGTATATATACAGAATGAAATCCTAAGCCCAACGGCTCTCTGCAGTAATAAACGGTAACTTTCCTAATATATACAATTTAATCTATTACTAATTTACAACACCTTAATCTACTTTCCTACCTATTCATCTATGAAATTCTCAAACACACCTATTTCCCGCATAAGTTGCCTGAAGAAATTTGCCAGTGCCACCCGCACTATCAAAACAAATCGCCATTTAGACGTAATAATTGACTCTGAGCAATGTTGATATATCATATCAGGAGAAGTTGGAAGTTCAAATTATGCCAAAACTTTGAACTTAGTGGGTTGAGAGATTAAGTTGCCGTGATTTCGGTTATGTTTTCATATCGTCGAACAGGTATTCGGGGAAAAAAAATATCAAAACTTGTTGCATTAAAAAGATTCTGGATTTAAAGGTGAAACATATGCACAGTTGCACACATTTAAAAAATAAGAAACATCTCCCATAAGAAACAACCAGGTGATTTTATTGAAGTATGACAACAATGCATTATGAAATAAAGAAAATATACAAAAAATTAATGTAATAAGAAAAAGCTTGAGCAAATATCCAACAAGTGAAGAGAGTCCAAAGAACTGGACGAGCATTGTCTTTGATGGAGTAGGAGCTGTGGAAAATGTATTATGTGAACTTAATTAGCGGCTTCTTTCAGCTTCTTGGCAATGCCAGCGGTGTACTTGCCCTGGTGAAATGCAGTCTCTAATTCAAGATCGATTGGACCTTTGTCGGCTAGGCTTCCAGCTCCGGCTATAGTTCCAGCACCGTATGGACTGCCTCCTTTAACGACATCCAAATTCACCATTCCAGGTCCAGATGTGTATCCAATTGGAACATATATCATTGCATGATTAGCTAACATTGTGACGGTTGTCAATCTGCAAATAATATAAAAAAGACAACCTATTACTTGGTTTTTCAATCGTATCGCTTGATGGTTCCCACATAAAGTACCAATTAGACATGATTTCTGTAAATGAAAATCCGTAAAAGGCAGTAGAACTTACGCAGTAGTTTCTTGGCCTCCTCCTTGGCTTCCAGTTGAATAGAATAATCCAGCAGGCTTTCCTGCAAGTTTCTGTTCACGCCACAACCCCCCAGTAGCATCAAAAAATGCTTTGAACTGGGCAGGCATCATGCCAAATCTGGTCGGGAAGCCGAAAATGAATGCATCAGCTTCTGGAAGCTGATCAATTCGGATCACAGGCACGTCACTCTTTTTGGAGCACCCATCTTTTGAAGAATTCTTCTGAAAGCGTTTCTGGATCTGCCATAGAGTCGTCTCAACTCCTTCGATAGTGTCAGCTCCTTTCTTTATTTCCTCTGCAAGTCTCTCAACATGGCCATACATGGAGTAGTAACTGCAAAATTAAACGAAAAGTCAGGATTACTTAGATTCTCAAAATGCAAGGTATTAGATGAAGAACATAGTCAAAAGTACAAAACATAAACAGATACATACATAACGTAGAGCTTGGTAGGTGCCATTGAGGAATTAAAGATGTCTTCCTGGATATAATTTACTGGGTTCTTTTTTTTCTTAAAAACGAGTTTGCTGGAGATGTGACAAGTATGATTGGAGATGGAAAGAAAAGGTTTGAGGTCGCTCACCTTTTATAGTGCAACATTCCCGGTTCATCTTTTGCCATTTTTGTTCTAGAAGAGTTGGCATCGTCAATGTTCACACTTGACCAGTTGTCTTTTTCATTTCTTTCTGAAAAGCCAACTATTGTCGACCTTGGACCAATAAATTTCAACACGGATATTTGCGCTCATGAGATACTGGATTGTGCGCCAAATGTAACGCCGACTGGCTGTCCGTGAATAGTGTAAATGGACCCTGATGCGGAGAGTAGAAGAAATGAAGACGACCTTGAATCCATTTGAGTTCACACGTGGTATATGCCATTGCATGATATTCCGCCTTGGCTGAAGACCGGGAGACTGTAGTTTGTTTCTTAGTCTTCCAAGAAATGGGTGTTGTGCCGAGCTGAATAAAGTAGGCAGCGAGAGATCTTCGAGTTAGAGGATAACTAGCCCAATCAGAGTCACAATAAGCAGTCATTTGAAGAGTGTCGGTCGAGAGAAAGAGAATCCCCTGACCTGGATGACCCTTCAAATAGCGAACAACTTTGAGAGCAGCATGCCAATGATCAATACGTGGAGTCTTCATAAACTAGGTTATTGTATGCACGGCGTAGGAAAGCTCATGACGGGTGATAGACAAATACACCAGTCGCCCAATAAGACGTCAATAAGGCAACGGATCATTCAAGAGCAAGCTGGAGGATTGAGAAAGCTTATGTTGTTGTTCAAGCGGTATAGCCGAAGGCTTGGAAGCTATTAAGCCATAATCAGTAATAATATCAAGCGTGTATTTGCACTGGAGACAAAGATCCTAGCTCGGCTATGGGCAACTTCGAGACAAGAAAGCACTTAAGAGGGTCTAGATCCTTCATGTGGAAGCAAAGACTAAGATAGTCCTTAAGAACATCCAGAGCAGGCTGAGAGTTACCAACAATGAGAAGATCATCAACATAGACGAGAAGATAGAGTTGAACAGAACCACGAATGTAGAGGAAAAAAGAATAATTAGAATACAATTGAACAAAGACATAAGTCAGGAGAGCATTAGAAAACCTAGCAAACCAACACCGAGGAGCTTGTTTAAGCCCGTACAAAGATTTGCGAAGTCGACAAACTTTAGTGGGGTCAGATGGAGCAAATCCAGGAGGTGGCTTCATGTAGCTCCTCGTGAAGATCACCATGAAGAAAATCATTGCAAACATCCATTTGACATGTGGTAAATTGACGGGCAGCAGCAAGCGCAAGAAGGACGCGAACTGTGACCATTTTGGTTATGGGAGCAAAGGTTTCATTGTAATCAATGCCCTCAATTTGACGATTGCCATGGATAACAAAGGGTGTTTTATAGCATTCGACAGTGCCATCCGAGTTGTATTTGATCTTATAGATCTATTTACAGCCAACAGCGTGCTTCTCCGGTGGTAACGACTCAAGAGTCCAAGTGTGGTTGTCTTCTAGGGCCTGTATCTTGGCCTGCATGGTCGTACGCCATTCAGGGTGTTGAACTGCTTGAGAATTGGGGCTCCACGTAAAGTGTGATGGCAGCAAGAAAATCCCTATGGGTGGGCGAACAGCGGTAAGTACTAAGACAGTTATGAATAGAGTGCGAAGTACCTGAATGAGGGGATGGTGTGGGCGAGGCGGCCGAGGGGCTATACTTAAGTGAGTTTAGTTCATAATCTGCAAGTCAAACTGGAGGTTTCTTCAGTCGATGACCTTGGCCAAGTGTTGGAGTCGAGGGCTGAGGTGTCAACTTGGTTATCTCAGGATGAACCGCCTCTGCTGAAAGCGGCTGATCAGGTAACTCAGGGGCCAATAGAGAGCTTGGTGGCCAGCTACTCTCGGAAGCTGGCGGAGCCTGTGTATGAGAAAAGTCATCAGTTGAGTTATCAGTGACTTGTGGAGCAGACGCCGAGGTGGAAGGCACCTCAGCCGAGCTGGAGGTCAGCTTGGCCGAGGTGGGATCAACATAGGGAAACACTGTCTCAACAAAGGTGGCGTCATGCGTGACAAATATGTCTTGTGTGGCCCACACACCAACCTTTATGACCAGTCGAATATCTGATGAAGACGCACTTGCGGCTTCTGCTCTGAAATATATCACCCCACCTTGATCATTATGGACATGGCACAAGCTTCCAAACACTCTGAGTTGTACATAGGTCAGGGGCTTGCCAAACAGTACCTCATAAGGATCCCACCGAGCAAAACAGTTGGCTTCCGGTTGATGAGATAAGACGCAGTAAGCACGCATTCACCCCAGAAAGAGAGTGGAAGATTGGCTTGGAAGCGCAATGCTCGAGCAACATTTAGAATATGGTGATGTTTGCGTTTGACTCGATCATTTTGTTGCGGAGTGTAGCAAATAGAGGTCTGATGGAGAACACCATGTTCAGCGAATAATGAGTGAAGAGAGGAAAATTCAGTGCTATTATCACTGAAAAATCTTAACTTGCCGTTCGAACTGCGTTTTGATCATTGCAATGAACTGGCAAACAAGTGAGGCAACACGATCTTGTAAGGTCCGTGATGAACACTCTAGGGGGGGTGAATAGAGTGTTGGACAATTTTGCGGAATTTTCTCGGTTTAGCTCAATACAAAACAAATGTACTCAAGATCAATAAAGAAGGAGCTGAGAGATAATGAGTGAAGACACAAGATTTAGAGTGGTTCGAATCTTAAATGATTCTACTCCACTACGACTTTGCTTTCAAAGTGGATTTTCAACAGCAACTTTCTTATTACCCTTGATAAGGAACAAGAATAACAACAGCAACACTTACACTAACTCTAGTGTAAGCAACAACTACAACAACAACTTATTGCATAACCAATTTGTGCAATACCAACAACAACAACAACTTGTTGCACATACACTTTGTGCAACCTCAACAACAACAACTATAAGCAAGAACAAGTTCTTGCTTCCACACAACTTCAACAAAGTTCTCTCAAGAACTTTCTCACAGTGGGTTAAAGGAAGAAGTAGGGGATCACATTCTTTCTAGTCTAAACGCAAGCAAGAGATCCAATATTTATGGTTCCTTTTGTGTTAGACTCTCAATCTCTCAATATACAAGAATGAAGAACAAAGAAAGGCTTGTTATTCTCTTATACTCGTTCAGACTTAAATCTCTTGCTTCAGTTAAGGGTTTGTAAAATGCATTTTTTCATCGAAGGTAACATCAAATGTCGCTAACATTCTTTTATTTGTTAGGCAATAACACTTATATCCTTTTTGTGAGTTTGATTATCCTAAGAAAATGCATTTAACTGACCTAGGATCCAGTTTTCCCCAAGGCTGGGCTGAACATGTACATACGATATGCATCTGAACAGCCTGGGTGGTAGCTTTGGGAGTAGTTTGGTGTGTGGGTAGTGCCTAAGAAGTGTTTCTTTAGGAGTTTTAAAGGACACAGTTCCGAACGGTATTATGTTTATTACGGAAGTGGTAGTAAGTAGGCTTCATCTCATTATTGTTGTTTGGGCACATTCATTTTAAACATAATGGCTCTAGTCACTTCAAGTAGGTGTCTGTTTTTTTTTCTTTCGGCTACACCATTTTTTAGGGGAGGGGGTATAGGTACATGAAGTTTGGTGGCATATGTCATTTTCTATCATAAAGTTTTGAGTAGTCCTATCTAAGTATTCAGCCTCGCTACCTGACCTCATTGTTTTAAGGGTGCACCGATCGACCTGCACAGAACACTTACTAAGCTGAAGGAAAGGAACTAAAGTCAACCTGCCGAATTGAGGTGAAGATAGGAGTTGCGGAGCTAAGCAAGCCCGAAGCTGGACTGAGCTGAAGTGATAAAAGACTACTACCGGGCTGAAGTGATCAAAGTAGAATGAGGATGCTGAGCTGAGATGACGAAGCGAAGCATCTGTTGAGCAGCAAAGCTGAAGCAGAGATGCAACACGTAGTCTTGTAAATACTTTAGGAACTATATTGTACATATGACCGAGCTGCATTGGTAACTAGCCGTTACCTTTGTAAACGTTAGAAAACACTGTAGATAAATCACAACCATTGTGCAAGTGGTAAAATAGATCCGTTAAGCAGAAAAACACCACTATAAAGGAAACAACCCTACAAATTCGTCCTCAACTTGAATGAATGCAAATTCTTTCAATACTCGGCATGAACACATCATATAAAACTAGAGATACAAAGATACATTTTCGTCTCTAGTTTTATATGAACACATCATATAAGACTGACATGATAAATAGATTATGCCGCTGCAACGTAGAAGTTTTTGATGGAAGGACGCTGTATTGCGATCTCCCAAAGATATCTAGTCAGCTCTACTTCTTTGTCACCAGTATTCATCTATGAAATTCTCAAACACACCTATTTCCCGCATAAGTTGCCTGAAGAAATTTGCCAGTGCCACCCGCACTATCAAAACAAATCGCCATTTAGACGTAATAATTGACTCTGAGCAATGTTGATATATCATATCAGGAGAAGTTGGAAGTTCAAATTATGCCAAAACTTTGAACTTAGTGGGTTGAGAGATTAAGTTGCCGTGATTTCGGTTATGTTTTCATATCGTCGAACAGGTATTCGGGGAAAAAAATATCAAAACTTGTTGCATTAAAAAGATTCTGGATTTAAGGTGAAACATATGCACAGTTGCACACATTTAAAAAATAAAGAAACATCTCCCATAAGAAACAACCAGGTGATTTATTGAAGTATGACAACAATGCATTATGAAATAAAGAAAATATACAAAAAATTAATGTAATAAGTAAAAAAGCTTGAGCAAATATCCAACAAGTGAAGAGAGTCCAAAGAACTGGACGAGCATTGTTTTGATGGAGTAGGAGCTGTGGAAAATGTATTATGTGAACTTAATTAGCGGCTTCTTTCAGCTTCTTGGCAATGCCAGCGGTGTACTTGCCCTGGTGAAATGCAGTCTCTAATTCAAGATCGATTGGACCTTTGTCGGCTAGGCTTCCAGCTCGGCTATAGTTCCAGCACCGTATGGACTGCCTCCTTTAACGACATCCAAATTCACCATTCCAGGTCCAGATGTGTATCCAATTGGAACATATATCATTGCATGATTAGCTAACATTGTGACGGTTGTCAATCTGCAAATAATATAAAAAAGACAACCTATTACTTGGTTTTTCAATCGTATCGCTTGATGGTTCCCACATAAAGTACCAATTAGACATGATTTCTGTAAATGAAAATCCGTAAAAGGCAGTAGAACTTACGCAGTAGTTTCTTGGCCTCCTCCTTGGCTTCCAGTTGAATAGAATAATCCAGCAGGCTTTCCTGCAAGTTTCTGTTCACGCCACAACCCCCCAGTAGCATCAAAAAATGCTTTGAACTGGGCAGGCATCATGCCAAATCTGGTCGGGAAGCCGAAAATGAATGCATCAGCTTCTGGGAGCTGATCAATTCGGATCACAGGCACGTCACTCTTTTTGGGAGCACCCATCTTTTGAAGAATTGCTTCTGAAAGCGTTTCTGGAATCTGCCATAGAGTCGTCTCAACTCCTTCGATAGTGTCAGCTCCTCTCTTATTTCCTCTGCGAGTCTCTCAACATGTCCATACAGTGAGTAGTAACTGCAAAAACAAACGAAAAGTCAGGATTACTTAGATTCTCAAATTGCATGGTATTAGATGAAGAACATAGTCAAAAGTACAAAACAAACAGATACATACATAACATAGAGCTTGGTAGGTGCCATTGAGGAATGAAAGATGTCTTCCTGGATATAATTTACTGGGTTCTTTTTTTCTTCAAAAACGAGTTTGCTGGAGATGTGACAAGTATGATTGGAGATGGAAAGAAAAGGTTTGAGGTCGCTCACCTTTTATAGTGCAACATTCCCGGTTAATCTTTTGCCATTTTTGTTCTAGAAGAGTTGGCATCGTCAATGTTCACACATGACCAGTTGTCTTTTTCATTTCTTTCTGGAAAGCCAACTATTGTCGACCTTGGACCAATAAATTTCAACACGGATATTAAGAACCTCTCTTCTGCACGTACGACATTTAAAATACGTACGTTTAAACGAAGTAAATGAACTAATAATTTTGACAAGGATACGGGCAATACACTACAACTTGGTACTTTCCTTGAAAATTCAACTTGAAATATGCTTTTTATGCACAATCACAAAAGTTAAAAAAATGAAAACCTCTGTAAAAATAATTTAACACTTCAAATTTGTCTTCTCTTTATTTCATTACCTCGATTTATAGAGTTAAAATTAGAAAGATAAACCCAAGCCGATCTAATTACTATCAATGCTAATCTAATCATTATCAATACTAATCTAATCACTACCAATTAGAAAAATAAATAAATACAAATGAAATCAATTATAGATATACATTAATGGAGAATCAATCAGATAACCACAGATACGCTCGCCATCTCTATCCGAGTGCTGAGCTGGACTTAGTCAAGTCAGCTCGGCAAAGGAAATAAGATCACAAGTCAAGCAGGTCAGTAGAAAGGTCTGGTACGAGGTCAGCTCAGCTGCACCAAGTCAGGTCAGGTCAGCTCAGCCATCGAGCAGGGAAAAGGTCAGGTCGGCATGGTGTCATGTCAGGTCAACTCAACCTTAAACACCCCCTCAAGTTGGTGCGTGGATATTCGAAACGCCAACTTAGACAAAAAAATCGAAACTCTCGAGTGCCAAGAGACTTGGTCAGAATGTTAGCTAGCTGAAGAGATGTCGAAACATGCAGGGGACGAATGAGGCCATCCAGGACTGCATCTCTTAGGAAATGGCAGTCAACTTCGAGATGCTTGGTGCGCTCATGAGATACTGGATTGTGCGCCAAATGTAACGCCGACTGGCTGTCCGTAAATAGTGTAAATGGACCCTGATGCGGAGAGTAGAAGAAATGAAGACGACCTTGAATCCATTTGAGTGCACACGTGGTATATGCCATTGCATGATATTCCGCCTTGGCTGAAGACCGGGAGACTGTAGTTTGTTTCTTAGTCTTCCAAGAAATGGGTGTTGTGCCGAGCTGAATAAAGTAGGCAGCGAGAGATCTTCGAGTTAGAGGATAACTAGCCCAATCAGAGTCACAATAAGCAGTCATTTGAAGAGTGTCGGTCGAGAGAAAGAGAATCCCCTGACCTGGATGACCCTTCAAATAGCGAACAACTTTGAGAGCAGCATGCCAATGATCAATACGTGGAGTCTTCATAAACTAGGTTATTGTATGCACGGCGTAGGAAAGCTCATGACGGGTGATAGACAAATACACCAGTCGCCCAATAAGACGTCAATAAGGCAACGGATCATTCAAGAGCAAGCTGGAGGATTGAGAAAGCTTATGTTGTTGTTCAAGCGGTATAGCCGAAGGCTTGGAAGCTATTAAGCCATAATCAGTAATAATATCAAGCGTGTATTTGCACTGGAGACAAAGATCCTAGCTCGGCTATGGGCAACTTCGAGACAAGAAAGCACTTAAGAGGGTCTAGATCCTTCATGTGGAAGCAAAGACTAAGATAGTCCTTAAGAACATCCAGAGCAGGCTGAGAGTTACCAACAATGAGAAGATCATCAACATAGACGAGAAGATAGAGTTGAACAGAACCACGAATGTAGAGGAAAAAGAATAATTAGAATACAATTGAACAAAGACATAAGTCAGGAGAGCATTAGAAAACCTAGCAAACCAACACCGAGGAGCTTGTTTAAGCCCGTACAAAGATTTGCGAAGTCGACAAACTTTAGTGGGGTCAGATGGAGCAAATCCAGGAGGTGGCTTCATGTAGCTCCTCGTGAAGATCACCATGAAGAAAATCATTGCAAACATCCATTTGACATGTGGTAAATTGACGGGCAGCAGCAAGCGCAAGAAGGACGCGAATGTGACCATTTTGGTTATGGGAGCAAAGGTTTCATTGTAATCAATGCCCTCAATTTGACGATTGCCATGGATAACAAAGGGTTGTTTTATAGCATTCGACAGTGCCATCCGAGTTGTATTTGATCTTATAGATCTATTTACAGCCAACAGCGTGCTTCTCCGGTGGTAACGACTCAAGAGTCCAAGTGTGGTTGTCTTCTAGGGCCTGTATCTTGGCCTGCATGGTCGTACGCCATTCAGGGTGTTGAACTGCTTGAGAATTGGGGCTCCACGTAAAGTGTGATGGCAGCAAGAAAATCCCTATGGGTGGGCGAACAGCGGTAAGTACTAAGACAGTTATGAATAGAGTGCGAAGTACCTGAATGAGGGGATGGTGTGGGCGAGGCGGCCGAGGGGCTATACTTAAGTGAGTTTAGTTCATAATCTGCAAGTCAAACTGGAGGTTTCTTCAGTCGATGACCTTGGCCAAGTGTTGGAGTCGAGGGCCGAGGTGTTAACTCGGTTATCTCAGGATGAACCGCCTCTGAAAGCGGCTGATCAGGTAGCTCAGGGGCCAATAGAGAGCTCGGTGGCCAGCTACTCTCGGAAGCTAGCGGAGCCTGTGTATGAGAAAAGTCATCAGTTGAGTTATCAGTGACCTGTGGAGCAGACGCCGAGGTGGAAGACACCTCAGCCGAGCTGGAGGTCAGCTTGGCCGAGATGGGATCAACATAGGGAAACACTGTCTCAACAAAGGTGGCGTCATGCGTGACAAATATGTCTTGTGTGGCCCACACACCAACATTTATGACCAGTCGAATATCTGATGAAGACGCACTTGCGGCTTCTGCTCTGAAATATATCACCCCACCTTGATCATTATGGACATGGCACAAGCTTCCAAACACTCTGAGTTGTACATAGGTCAGGGGCTTGCCAAACAGTACCTCATAAGGATCCCACCGAGCAAAACAGTTGGCTTCCGGTTGATGAGATAAGACGCAGTAAGCACGTATTCACCCCAGAAAGAGAGTGGAAGATTGGCTTGGAAGCGCAATGCTCGAGCAACATTTAGAATATGGTGATGTTTGCGTTTGACTCGATCATTTTGTTGCGGAGTGTAGCAAATAGAGGTCTGATGGAGAACACCATGTTCAGCGAATAATGAGTGAAGAGAGGAAAATTCAGTGCTATTATCACTGTGAAAAATCTTAACTTGCCGTTCGAACTGCGTTTTGATCATTGCAATGAACTGGCAAACAAGTGAGGCAACACGATCTTGTAAGGTCCGTGATGAACACTCTAGAGGGAGGTGAATAGAGTGTTGGACAATTTTGCGGAATTTTCTCGGTTTAGCTCAATACAAAACAAATGTACTCAAGATCAATAAAGAAGGAGATGAGAGATAATGAGTGAAGACACAAGATTTAGAGTGGTTCGAATCTTAAATGATTCTACTCCACTACGACTTTGCTTTCAAAGTGGATTTTCAACAGCAACTTTCTTATTACCCTTGATAAGGAACAAGAAAACAACAGAAACACTTACATTAACTCTAGTGTAAGCAACAACTACAACAACAACTTATTGCATAACCAATATGTGCAATACCAACAACAACAACAACTTGTTGCACATACACTTTGTGCAACCTCAACAACAACAACTATAAGCAAGAACAAGTTCTTGCCTCACAACTTCAACAAAGTTCTCTCAAGAACTTTCTCACAGTGGGTTAAAGGAAGTAGTGGGGATCACACTTTCTTTCTAGTCTAAACGCAAGCAAGAGATGCAATATTTATGGTTCCTTTTGTGTTAGACTCTCAATCTCTCAATATACAAGAATGAAGAACAAAGAAAGGCTTGTTATTCTCTAATACTCGTTCAGACTTAAATCTCTTGCTTCAGTAAAGGGATTGTAAAATGCATTTTTTTCATCGAAGGTAACATCAAGTGTCGCAAACATTTTTTATTTGTTGGGCAATAACACTATCCTTTTTATGAGTTTGAGTATCCAAAGAAAATGCACTTAACTGACCTAGGATCCAGTTTTCCCCAAGGCTGGGCTAAACATGTACATATGCTATGCATCCGAACAGCCTGAGTGGTAGCTATGAGAGTAGTTTGGTGTGTGGGTAGTGCCTAAGAAGTGTTTCTTTAGGAGTTTTAAAGGACATAGATCCGAACGGTATTATGTTTATTACGGAAGGTAGTGGTAGTAAGTAGGCTTCATCCCAGTATTGTTTGGGCACATTCATTTTAAACATAATGGCTCTAGTCACTTCAAGTACGTGTCTGTTTTTTTCTTTCGGCTACACCATTTTTTAGGGGAGGGGGTATAGGTACATGAAGTTTGGTGGTATATGTCATTTTCTATCATAAAGTTTTGAATAGTCTTATCTAAGTATTCAGCCGCGTTACCTGACCTCATTGTTTTAAGGGTGCACCGATCGACCTGCACAGAACACTTACTAAGCTGAAGGAAAGGAACTAAAGTCAACCTGCCGAATTGAGGTGAAGATAGAGTTGCGGAGCTAAGCAAGCCCGAAGATGAACTGAGCTGAAGTGACAAAAGACTACTACCGGCTGAAGTGATCAAAGTAGAATGAGGATGCTGAGCTGAGATGACGAAGCGAAGAATCTGGAGCAGCAAAGCTGAAGCAGAGATGCAACACGTAGTCTTGTAAATACTTTAGGAACTATATTGTACATATGACCGAGCTGCATTGGTAACTAGCCGTTACCTTTGTAAACGTTAGAAAACACTGTAGATAAATCACAACCATTGTGCAAGTGGTAAAATAGATCCGTTAAGCAGAAAAACACCACTAAAAAGGAAACAACCCTACAAATTCGTCCTCAACTTGAATGAATGCAAATTCTTTCAATACTCGGCATGAACACATCATATAAAACTAGAGATACAAAGATACATTTTCGTCTCTAGTTTTATATGAACACATCATATAAGACTGACATGATAAATAGATTATGCCGCTGCAACGTAGAAGCTTTTTGATGGAAGGACGCTGTATTGCGATCTCCCAAAGATATCTAGTCAGCTCTACTTCTTTGTCACCAGTATTCATCTATGAAATTCTCAAACACACCTATTTCCCGCATAAGTTGCCTGAAGAAATTTGCCAGTGCCACCCGCACTATCAAAACAAATCGCCATTTAGACGTAATAATTGACTCTGAGCAATGTTGATATATCATATCAGGAGAAGTTGGAAGTTCAAATTATGCCAAAACTTTGAACTTAGTGGGTTGAGAGATTAAGTTGCCGTGATTTCGGTTATGTTTTCATATCGTCGAACAGGTATTCGGGGAAAAAAATATCAAAACTTGTTGCATTAAAAAGATTCAGGATTTAAGGTGAAACATATGCACAGTTGCACACATTTAAAAAATAAGAAACATCTCCCATAAGAAACAACCAGGTGATTTTATTGAAGTATGACAACAATGCATTATGAAGTAAAGAAAATATACAAAAAATTAATGTAATAAGTAAAAAAGCTTGAGCAAATATCCAACAAGTGAAGAGAGTCCAAAGAACTGGACGATCATTGTCTTTGATGGAGTAGGAGCTGTGGAAAATGTATTATGTGAACTTAATTAGCGGCTTCTTTCAGCTTCTTGGCAATGCCAGCGGTGTACTTGCCCTGGTGAAATGCAGTCTCTAATTCAAGATCGATTGGACCTTTGTCGGCTAGGCTTCCAGCTCCGGCTATAGTTCCAGCACCGTATGGACTGCCTCCTTTAACGACATCCAAATTCACCATTCCAGGTCCAGATGTGTATCCAATTGGAACATATATCATTGCATGATTAGCTAACATTGTGACGGTTGTCAATCTGCAAATATATAAAAAACACAACCTATTACTTGGTTTTTCAATCGTATCGCTTGATGGTTCCCACATAAAGTACCAATTAGACATGATTTCTGTAAATGAAAATCCGTAAAAGGCAGTAGAACTTACGCAGTAGTTTCTTGGCCTCCTCCTTGGCTTCCAGTTGAATAGAATAATCCAGCAGGCTTTCCTGCAAGTTTCTGTTCACGCCACAACCCCCCAGTAGCATCAAAAAATGCTTTGAACTGGGCAGGCATCATGCCAAATCTGGTCGGGAAGCCGAAAATGAATGCATCAGCTTCTGGGAGCTGATCAATTCGGATCACAGGGACGTCACTCTTTTTGGGAGCACCCATCTTTTGAAGAATTGCTTCTGAAAGCGTTTCTGGAATCTGCCATAGAGTCGTCTCAACTCCTTCGATAGTGTCAGCTCCTTTCTTTATTTCCTCCGCCAGTCTCTCAACATGGCCATACATGGAGTAGTAACTGCAAAATCAAATGAAAAGTCAAGATTACTTAGATTCTCAAGTTGCAAGGTATTAGATGAAGAACACAGTCAAAAGTACAAAACATAAACAGATACACACATAACGTAGAGCTTGGTAGGTGCCATTGAGGAATGAAAGATGTCTTCCTGGATATAATTTAGTGGGTTCTTTTTCTCTTCAAAAACGAGTTTGCTGGAGATGTGACAAGTATGATTGGAGATGGAAGGAAAAGGTTTGAGGTCGCCCACCTTTTATAGTGCAACATTCCCGGTTGATCTTTTGCCATTTTTGTTCTAGAAGGGTTGACATCGTCCATGTTCACACTTGACCAGTTGTCTTTTTCATTTCTTTCTGGAAAGCCAACTATTGTCGACCTTGGACCAATAAATTTCAACACGGATATTAACAACCTCTCTTCTGCACGTACGACATTTAAAACACGTTTGTTTAAACGAAGTAAATAAACTAATAATTTCGACAAGGATATGGGCAATACGGGGTAGGATCCCCTCACAAAGGGGGTGCGGTGACGCGTGACCGCACGACACGGGGCAACAAGGAGGGGTGGTGAGGCTAGATGCAGGTGACCCTCATCTAGCCTCATCACCCTTCCTTGCTGCCACGTGTCGCGTGGTCACAAAGGGGGTGAGGAGATCCAAACCCGGGCAATACACCACAACTTGGTACTTTCCCTCAAAATTCAACTTGAAATATGCTTTTTATGCACAATCACAAAAAGTAAAAAAAAAAAAAAAAAGATGAAACCCTCACTGTTTGTCAAAAGTTTGATGTTTATTTTTGTTGAGATGGAAAGAATTTAACATTAATTCAAGTTAAGAAAACATTTACACGCTATTATTTTCCACCTGCACTGTGGTTACTGTTTATCTACTGTGCTTTCTAACGTTTACAATGATAACGGCTAGTTATTAGTTCAACTCGGCCATATATACAATTTAGTTCCTAAGTATTTACATGACTAAGTATTGCAGCTCTGCTTTTGATCTGCTGCTCAACTGATGCTTCGCCTCATCACCTCAGCTCAGCATCATTATTCCAGTTATGCTTTCTTTATCTCAACTATTCCTTCTTTGCCTTGATTATCTCAGCCCGGCAGTAGTAGTCATTTGTTACCTCAGCTCAGTTCATCCACTTGATTGCTCAACTATGTCACTCCTATCTTCACCTCAGCTCGGCAGGCTGACTTTAATCGTTATTTTCCCCCAGCTCAGCAACTATTATGCGCAAGTCGGTGCACCTCGGCTGAGCTTGGTTAACCTCGGTTGACCTCATTTCTACTCTTCTCCTCAAGCTTAGTTGTATATATTTACACAACTAAGCTTGGACACTAAGTATTGAAAACCCATGTTGATCTGGCTTGGTTAATGATATAAGTGATTTTTATATGTATTTTTGTACCTTCTACTATTTAATTTGAGCAATTTTATCGGGAAAAAATGATTAATTCGGGTATTTTTAGTTTCATCGGAATGATTGGAAACTATTGATTTTTAGCTAAATTAACTATATATTTTGAGCTTAATTGATTTATTAATTAAATGAATCTATTTTCTATGTTGGTAGCTAAATAAATCTTTAGTTTATTTCATTTTATCGGAACTACATGTGTTTTTTACTTTAAATGGCAGAAATATACCTGATAAATATCAGGATAAAAATGAAGTTTTTAGAAGATATGATTAAATCAAGAAAGTGGTTGAGATCTGATTTTTTGAGATGAAATAGAAAGCTGATAAAAATTCTATAAATCAGCAGCATCACAACAGCAATAAGGAGAATTCCCAAGCGGGATTCTCCCCAGCCAGCGGAATTCTCCCACTAGGGTACGTAGAGCCTGGAGCTTATGCAGGAATTTCCCAAAAACAATCGCGTTTCCCGAGGCCAATTTTCATCTCTCTCCTCTCCATCCATCAATATCAAACAAAGAGTAAAAAAAAGTAAAAAGGAAGCAACATTTGGCCTGTGCATAACCAGGAAAGAGAAAGCAGTTTCATAGGGCCACCAATCAGCTTCAGCTTTCTGCCAGGGCTTTCATCAGGTCGTCAGTCAGAAATCGCGTCAGCTTGTAGTCCGTCAGGCGCGATTTCCAAGGCTGTGCAGTGTAAATTTTTACACAGTTTTTTACTGTTCTTTTATGCGATTATACATGGGTATGATGGATACTATGGATTTAATTTGTGGCTAAATTTTTATTTCTTTGACTGAATTTTTATGAAAGTTGAATTGTTTTGATGATTTAATAAATTAGTTTTTCCTCTTTGATTTATTTAGTTTACTACTTTAATTCCAATCGTTAATTGTTGTTGGTGTTTCTATTGCGTCAATGTATTAGCTACCTATTGATAGAACGTATAATTAATTTCAAAGAATTGGGAGGTAAAGATTTTAATTATGATCGTGTCAACCACAACCTTGTAGTAAAATTTACTAGGGATAGATTCGATTTCTATAGGGGGATTGCTAGGATTGAATAATCAAAGGTTATTGAAATTAGGGAATTCCATAGAAATTTAATGCGATTTATTTGATTAAAATTCACATAGGGTAAAAATTAAAATAGAGAATTTCTTCCTTAGCGGTTCGGAATAGAAACTAGTTAATTATTTTGGATTAGAGAGTGGACTACACTTTAGAAAAGAATTCAACTGGAATAAAAACTAGTCAAGAAAATCTTCAAGGGGAAATGTTAAAGTTTAGTAATTTAATTAGTTGTTAGTTTTTGTTTTTATTATATTTATTTCTGGGTTACATTAAGGCGAAATAATTTTGGTACTTAAAATTATCCTCGTGGGATCGACAACCCTCTTGCCGGCTACTCTACAATTGTACCTAAGCACTTGCTAGTTAGTGGTTAAGAATTTACACATCAGTTAAGATGCCTGCTATTTGATCCTTTGTGGAGATATACTATGCTGACCTTATTTCCTTCAATTTTTTCACGAATGAAGTGTCTATCTATTTCTGCATGTTTTGATTTATCATGTTGAACTGGATTTCTCTGCCATACTTATAGCAAAGGCTCTGTCGCAAAAGATTTTGATGGGTAGTCTTACCACGATATGAAGGTCTTCCAGAACTTTTCTGATCCAAATGGCTTCACAGATTCTTAATGCAAGTCCTCTCAGCTCTGCTTCTACATTGCTTCTTGACACCATTAGTTGCTTCTTGCTCAGTCATGTAACTAGGTTGCCCCATAGGAAGGTTCAATAGCCAGTTGTTGATATTAGGTCAGCTTTGGATCCAGCTGAGTCTACGTCTGTAAATAACTTAACACTTCGGGCTAAGATCTTCTTGAAATACAATCCTTGTCCTGGTGCATTCTTGAGGTACCTAAGAATTCTTAATGCAGCTTGGAGGTGTCGTTCGTAGGACTGTGCATAAACTGTGATACAAAACTTACTGCGTGGCAAATGTTTGGCCTAGTGTGGAATAGGTGGATTAAGTTCCCAATTAGTTTTTGATAACTTAGTTTGTTTGTTGGGGTATTTTTTTCATTGATCTCCAGGTTTGTGTCCAGGTTCAACAAGGGTGCTTGCTGGTCTGCATCCGAACAGACCAGTTTCTTTGAGAAGGTTAAGTATATATTTTCTCTGGATATATATAGTCCATCTTTGTTCCTATCGATCTCCATTCCTAAGAAATATCATAACTTACCTAGATCTTTCATCTCGAATTGTTGTGATAGCTTGCCTTGATACTTTCTATGCCATGTTTATCACTCCCTGTTACTATGATATCATCTACATGCACTATCAGGATGGCTAGCTCTCCCTCATGTGAAATTTTGGTGAATAGTGTATGGTCACAGTGACCTTGATTGAATTTTAGGTCAGTCACAGCTTTAATGAAGGTTTTAATCTAGGCCCAAGGTGATTGTTTTAGCCCGTATAATGATTTTCTTAGCTTACATACCTTATCTTTGATCATTTCATTATTGAATCATGGTAGTATACACATATAAACTTCCTCGGCCAAGTCTCCGTTTAGGAATGCAGTTTTTACTTCAAGTTGATGTACCTTCTAGTCAAGGTTGACTGCTATAGAGAAAATGGCTCTTATGGTATTTAGTTTAGCAACACGTTCAAATGTTTCTAAGTAATCTATTTCGTATGTTTGTGTGAATCCATTGGCCATTAATCTTGATTTATATTTATTCACAGTTCCATCATTATTGTATTCAACTAACCATGTACATCATACTGGTTTTATTATTGCCGAGCTGGGAGTTAGCTCCCAAGTTTGATTTTTTTCTAAGGGATTCATCTCTTCTTGCACAGCCTTTCTCCATTCAGGTTGGCTAAGTGCTTCTTCTATATTGTTAGGGATGATCTTATTATCAAGTGAACGTACGAATTTTTTAAAGATAGTATTCAACCTATTATATGATATGTATTCTTCAATAGGGTATTTAGTGCATATGAGATTCTTTGTATATTCCCTTGTTCCTTTTCTTAGTGCTATTTGGTCTGTCATCTATGTGAGTTTCAGATTCATATTCAGTAATTTCTTCTCGAGTGTCATCTTCTGAAATTTGCTGTATTTTTTCTGATATATCAAGTTGGCTATCTCTTCGTAGGGCTTCCCGATCATTGGGAGTATCGTGCTGACCTGAGGTGTTGAGTTGCCGAGCTGCTGTGGCCAGCTCGGCTGAGTTACTGTGCTTGGCGGAGCTTCTAGGAGTGAGCTAGGCTGAGTTTCATCTACACTGTCTATTGTTCTCCAATACTCGTTCAGACTTAAATCTCTTGCTTCAGTTAAGGGTTTGTAAAATGCATTTTTTTCATCGAAGGTAACATCAAATGTCGCAAACATTCTTTTATTGTTAGGCAATAACACTTATATCCTTTTTGTGAGTTTGAGTATCCTAAGAAAATGCATTTAACTGACCTAGGATCCAGTTTTCCCCAAGGCTGGGCTGAACATGTACATACGATATGCATCTGAACAGCCTGGGTGGTAGCTCTGGGAGTAGTTTGGTGTGTGGGTAGTGCCTAAGAAGTGTTTCTTTAGGAGTTTTAAAGGACACAGTTCCGAACGGTATTATGTTTATTACGGAAGTGGTAGTAAGTAGGCTTCATCTCATTATTGTTTGGGCACATTCATTTTAAACATAATAGCTCTAGTCACTTCAAGTAGGTGTCTGTTTTTTTTCTTTCGGCTACACCATTTTTTAGGGGAGGGGGTATAGGTACATGAAGTTTGGTGGCATATGTCATTTTCTATCATAAAGTTTTGAGTAGTCCTATCTAAGTATTCAGCCTCGTTACCTGACCTCATTGTTTTAAGGGTGCACCGATCGACCTGCACAGAACAATTACTAAGCTGAAGGAAAGGAATTAAAGTCAACCTGCCGAATTGAGGTGAAGATAGGAGTTGCGGAGCTAAGCAAGCCCGAAGCTGGACTGAGCTGAAGTGATAAAAGACTACTACTGAGCTGAAGTGATCAAAGTAGAATGAGGATGCTGAGCTGAGATGACGAAGCGAAGCATCTGTTGAGCAGCAAAGCTGAAGCAAAGATGCAACACGTAGTCTTGTAAATACTTTAGGAACTATATTGTACATATGACCGAGCTGCATTGGTAACTAGCCGTTACCTTTGTAAACGTTAGAAAACACTGTAGATAAATCACAACCATTGTGCAAGTGGTAAAATAGATCCGTTAAGCAGAAAAACACCACTATAAAAGGAAACAACCCTACAAATTCGTCCTCAACTTGAATGAATGCAAATTCTATCAATACTCGGCATGAACACATCATAAAAACTAGAGATACAAAGATAAATTTTCGTCTCTAGTTTTATATGAACACATCATATAAGACTAACATGATAAATAGATTATGCCGCTGCAACGTAGAAGCTTTTTGATGGAAGGACGCTGTATTGCGATCTCGCAAAGATCTAGTCAGCTCTACTTCTTTGTCACCAGTATTCTGAAGAAATCCTTAATGCAAGAAGAAATAAATCATGAACAAATGTTTAATATTATTCTTGAGAGGTGAAACCTCCAAAACTTACATCATGAAGAAAAGAATGTGTATATATACAGAACGAAATCCTAAGCCCAACGGCTCTCTGCAGTAATAAACGGTAACTTTCCTAATATACAATTTAATCTATTACTAATTTACAACACCTTAATCTACTTTCCTACACTCCCCCAAGCTTGGTTTATACATTAATACAACCAAGCTTGGACAAAAGATGATGAAACAGTCCTGGCACCACTGATTTTGTGAAGATATCAGCAACTTGTTCAGATGATGAGATGTGCTTCAGACAAAGAGACTGATCTACAAGTTTCTCACGAATGAAGTGCCTGTCAATCTCTATATGTTTGGATTTGTCATGATGAGTAGGATTCTCAGCCATGTGCACTGCTGAAATATTATCAAAAAAGGCCATAATTGGTGAAGTCATAGACCCTTGACACAGCTCCTTAAGTACACGTTGTCCCCAGATGCCCTCACAAATACCAAGAGCTAATGTTATTAATTCTGCCTCCGCACTACTCCTAGCAACAACACTTTGTTTTTTGCTCCTCCAAGTGACCAAGTTACCCCATACAAACATAATGTATCCCGATGTAGACCTCATATCCTTTTTTTGATCCACCCCAATCTGCGCATGTGTAGATTTTAACAGTTCGATCCTCCGTTTTTCTGAAAAATAACCCCTGTCCTGGTGCCCCCTTGAGGTACCTTAAGATTCTCATCACAGATTGAAGGTGCATATTAGTAGGTGCATGCATAAATTGACTTACATAGCTTACTGAATAACAAATGTCAGGGCGTGTGTGAGAGAGATATATAAGCTTACCAACTAATTTCTGATACGAATGAATATCACTTAAGACAGTTCCAGTATCATACTCAGACACAGTTCCAGGAACTAATGGGGTTGACACTGGTTTGCAACCAAGCATCCCAGTTTCTTGAAGCAAATCTAACACATATTTCCTTTGTGATATGCACATACCATGTTGATTCCTTCCTACTTCCATTCCAAGGAAATACCGAAGTGACCCTAAGTCTTTAACCTCAAAAACAGTGGATAGATACTTCTTTACTTTAGTCATGCTGTGAATGCAATTACCTATGAGAATTATATCATCTACATACACGATGAGAATGGTAACTGACGTACCTGATGTAAAAATAAATAGTGTATGATCACTTTGTGCTTGCTGAAACCCATATTGGATCAATACCTTTGCAAATTTTGAAAACCACGCCCTTGGGGATTGCTTGAGTCCATAAATAGCCTTCTTGAGCTTACAGACCTTATCCTTTGTATAGACAGTATCATATCCCGGAGGGATAGCCACGAAACTTCTTCTTTCAAATCTCCATTCAAAAAAGCATTCTTAATATCTAGCTGTAACAATTGCCAGTCTAAATTAATAGCCACAGAAAAGATGATCCTAACCGTATTCAGCTTTTCTACAGGAGCAAAGGTCTCCAAATAATCAATGCCATAAGATTGAGAAAAACCTTTAGCAACTAACCTAGCCTTACACCTATTAAGAGTACCATCTGAATTATACTTTAATGAGAAAACCCACTTACATCCTACAGGTTTAAGACCTTCAGATTTCTTTACAAGCTCCCATGTATTATTTTAATAAGAGCCTCCATTTGATCGTTCACTGCTTGTTTCCACCCTTTATGACAGAGTGCTTCTGTGATTGATGTAGGAATAGTGTGATTATCAAGACTAACAGTGAGTGAACGAAAATTAGGATGCAACTTTTCATAAGACAAATACTTGTGCAATGGATGTTTGGTAGTACATACCTTTGTCTGTAGTAGTTGATAATCACTGAGTTTAGAAGGCACATACTTTGTGCATTCCCTAGTACCTTTCCTTAATGCAATGGGCAGTTCTGCTGTTCAGGTGGATTAGAGGAGTTGCCTACAGAGGTGCGTGATATGTCCAACTGATTATTTTGAGAGGGTGTAGTGTTTACCTGAATGTTCCTTCGAGTGTATACCTGAATGGAGGAAGGTTGTTCTCTGATCTGAGGTTGTTCTCTTGAGGGTTGTTCCTCTGGTGTGGTGGCATGTTCACTTGTACTGTGAGGTGCAGCCTGCCCAGTTATTGGGTATGAGCCATGGGAATGAGTTCTTGTGATGGAGACATCAATTGTGCTCCAATAGTCTGCAGGTTCTGAACTTTGGTCACTGCTAGACTGATTTGTTTTGTAAAATGGTAAAGCCTCATCAAAGTAGACATCAAGGGTAGTATAGACTTTCCTAGACTCAGGAGAGTAACATTTATAGCCTTTCTGTGTCCCAGCGTAGCCTATGAAAATACATTTAATGGATCGTTTATCCAGCTTACCTCTGTTATGCGTTTGAAGATAGACATAAACAGTACACCCAAAGGTCTTGAATGGAACCTCTGATAGTAGTAAGCAGTGAGGATAAACATCAAGAAATTTCTGCCTAGGACTAAGATACCCCAATATTCGAGAGGGTGTTCTATTTATTAAATAAGTCGCAGTCAACACAGCCTCCCCCCATAAGTGTTTTGGTACATTCATGGAAAACATAAGGGATCTGGCCACACCTAATATGTGTCTATGTTTCCTCTCAGATACTCCATTTTGCTGTGGAGTATACACATTAGAGGTCTGATGGTGAATGCCCCTTTCAGTTAGGAATGACTTCACTTCTCTATCTAAATACTCACTCCCATTTTCAGACCTGAGGTTCTTAACAACTGCATTAAACTGAGTTTGAATTAGATTTATAAATGTTTTGAGAACAGATTATAGCTCAGATTTATGTTTCATAAGATAAAGCCATGTAACACGTGTATGGTCATCCACAAATATAACAAACCACCTACTACCATTTATGTTGAGAACCCTTGAGGGGCCCCATATGTCAGTGTGAATCAAGTTGAATGGATGATTTTCACTGTAACACTTAGGTGAATAAGAGAACCGGGTTTGTTTTGCATACACACATGTCTCACATTTAAGAGACTCGAATTGAACACCAGTAAACAACTCAGGTTTCATTTTCCTGAGATACATAAAATTAGGATGGCCTAAACGTTTGTGCCATAACAAAATAAGGTTCATTCTAGCTTCCATACAATCTATTCTAGGAACATGCACAGTGTTCATATAAGAATAGACCCTAGAATGACCATCAAAACATCCATTACCACTTGACTTCTGAGAGTCCAAAAGAAATAATCCATCTTGAAGATCAGCACATCCAATCTTCTTCTCCAAAACCAACTCCTTCATGATCTTCTCCTGGAACCAGGAAGAAGCAGGCAAGAAAAAACATTTAGATGGTGAAAATATAGTCAAACATCTGTTATCAATCATAAGTCTTTTACTGAGATAAGATTACAGTCTAATTTCGGAACATAAAGGACATGTCTTAGATTCAAGGTGTTTGTTACAGCAACATTCCCATACCCCATGATTCCAATATAGTCGCCATTAGCCACTTTAACCCTCCTTGAATCATAAAATGGTGTGAATGAGTTTAACAAGGCTTTATCAAAGGTCATATGATGTGTGGCTCCTGAGTCAAGGACCCAGTTACCAGACTACCCCCTTTACCTGTACTGGTGGTGGCCATGGTAGCCTTGATTTGACCTGAAGGGATCTGAGCCCGTTGACTCTCCAGCACCTTAAGGACTGCATGCAACTGAGCTGGAGTGAATACTGGATCAGAGACCTCTGTAGATTGTACATCAGCAGCAGCAGCAGCAATTGGAGAAGGCCTCCAAGAATCTGCATCAGTCCTCCAAGACCCACTGGTATTTGATCTTTCAGACAAGGCTTGTCTGGAATTGCTATTCTGCTTATAGTATGAGGATGGCGGTCTTGCCTTGGAACCAGGGCGTCTGTAACAATCTTCAATAACATGACCTACCTTATGACAGAATTTACAATACTTTTTATGATAGTCACCAGATCCAGATCGCTTGGAAGCAACAAATACACTTTTGTCTTTGTCATTAGTACTAGCTTGTGAGATGAGTGCAGAGGATTCAGTAGTGACAGATGGACTAGGTCGCATCATCACTTTCAGCCTACTCTCTTCTTGTCTTACCTCAGAAAATACAACATTCATGGAAGGTAATGGTTTTGATCCCAGAATCCAACTTCTCACAGCATCAAAATCCTTGTGAAGGCCGGATAAAAAGCCAAACACACGTTTAGTGTCTTTGATAGTTCTAAAGAGTTGACTATCAGTGGTGCATGTCCACTGATAGGACTCTAGAGAGTCAATCTGCTGCCATATTTGAGACAAAGTACTGAAGAACTTACTAACAGTCAAGTCTCCCTGTTTTATATCCTTCAACTGAGCCTCCAACTCATATAGCTCTGAAATGTTGTCCCGTTTGGAAAACATTTCTTTTGTAGCTTTCCAGATCTCTGCAGCGGTTTGATAAAGCATGAAGGTATTGCTTATCTCAGGTGTCATAGACCCTAGAAGCCATGACATGATCATGGAGTTTTCTGCTTCCCAGGTGCCATACTTTCCACTCGTTTCACTGGGAATAACCATGGTTTCAGAAAGGTATTCCTTTTTCCCCCGTCCGATAATAAAGAGCTCCACTGCTCTACTCCAGGGTAAGTAGTTGGTTCCATTTAATTTCTGGTTTGTCATGGAAACTGGAGTAAGTCAACTATAGATCTAGTCCCAGTTGTAGGAACAGATATTGGTTCATTTTCAGAAACAACTTCACTACTCTGATCAGCCATGCAAGCAGTGGGGGGAACTGAATGCAACAAAAAAATTCAGAGTTATGAAGAAAGGAGGTGAGCGGTGATGACGATAGAAGACTTGTGATGAAGATTAATGCAGAGGAGGAAGAAGATAAAGGAGTCTTGAGAATGACAACTGTCTGAAGGAAGTACAAGAAGTACAGGAAGAAAGATTGAATTCAGAAGTGAATATGTAAAAAATCTTAATTGTCGGTGTAGTGGGACAGGTGTCACCACATGAATGGGATGACCAGCGGCAGTTTTAACCCACCGTACGTGGCCTTAATTGCATGAATGAGACCGGATGAAATTTCGGGAAACGCACGAAAAATAGAGAAATCCCCCTTTTCAAACAAGACACTTTTAATAAAAGCAAAAGCAAGGAAGAATAAAATAATTAAATTTTTCCGTTGAATTTTCTTCCTCGTAATGTTGTCGTCTTCCTTCTTCTTCCCAAAAGTTTCACTCGTTCTGGGAAACGATGGTGAAACGCTGGTTCAGATATTCACAGACAGTGAGTTCTATTCACAGACAGTGAGTTTTTTCCTTCATTCAGAGAATATCTCTGTGAGTTGAATGATCTAGTAGTCAGATAAGTAATTGAGGAAGGTCTGACCTTCTCCTGCACACGTAGTTCACAATGGAACAAAAATAGGCAGAGCGAACAGCTTTGATTGGAGAGCAACCAATGGCTCTGATACCATGAAGAAATCCTTAATGCAAGAAGAAATAAATCATGAACAAATGTTTAATATTATTCTTGAGAGGTGAAACCTCCAAAACTTACATCATGAAGAAAAGAATGTGTATATATACAGAATGAAATCCTAAGCCCAACGGCTCTCTGCAGTAATAAACGGTAACTTTCCTAATATATACAATTTAATCTATTACTAATTTACAACACCTTAATCTACTTTCCTACCTATTCATCTATGAAATTCTCAAACACCCTATTTCCCGCATAAGTTGCCTGAAGAAATTTGCCAGTGCCACCCGCACTATCAAAACAAATCGCCATTTAGACGTAATAATTGACTCTGAGCAATGTTGATATATCATATCAGGAGAAGTTGGAAGTTCAAATTATGCCAAAACTTTGAACTTAGTGGGTTGAGAGATTAAGTTGCCGTGATTTCGGTTATGTTTTCATATCGTCGAACAGGTATTCGGGGAAAAAAAATATCAAAACTTGTTGCATTAAAAAGATTCTGGATTTAAGGTGAAACATATGCACAGTTGCACACATTTAAAAAATAAGAAACATCTCCCATAAGAAACAACCAGGTGATTTTATTGAAGTATGACAACAATGCATTATGAAATAAAGAAAATATACAAAAAATTAATGTAATAAGTAAAAAAGCTTGAGCAAATATCCAACAAGTGAAGAGAGTCCAAAGAACTGGACGAGCATTGTCTTTGATGGAGTAGGAGCTGTGGAAAATGTATTGTGAACTTAATTAGCGGCTTCTTTCAGCTTCTTGGCAATGCCAGCGGTGTACTTGCCCTGGTGAAATGCAGTCTCTAATTCAAGATCGATTGGACCTTTGTCGGCTAGGCTTCCAGCTCCGGCTATAGTTCCAGCACCGTATGGACTGCCTCCTTTAACGACATCCAAATTCACCATTCCAGGTCCAGATGTGTATCCAATTGGAACATATATCATTGCATGATTAGCTAACATTGTGACGGTTGTCAATCTGCAAATAATATAAAAAAACAACCTATTACTTGGTTTTTCAATCGTATCGCTTGATGGTTCCCACATAAAGTACCAATTAGACATGATTTCTGTAAATGAAAATCCGTAAAAGGCAGTAGAACTTACGCAGTAGTTTCTTGGCCTCCTCCTTGGCTTCCAGTTGAATAGAATAATCCAGCAGGCTTTCCTGCAAGTTTCTGTTCACGCCACAACCCCCCAGTAGCATCAAAAATGCTTTGAACTGGGCAGGCATCATGCCAAATCTGGTCGGGAAGCCGAAAATGAATGCATCAGCTTCTGGAAGCTGATCAATTCGGATCACAGGCACGTCACTCTTTTTTGGAGCACCCATCTTTTGAAGAATTTCTTCTGAAAGCGTTTCTGGGATCTGCCATAGAGTCGTCTCAACTCCTTCGATAGTGTCAGCTCCTTTCTTTATTTCCTCTGCAAGTCTCTCAACATGGCCATACATGGAGTAGTAACTGCAAAATTAAACGAAAAGTCAGGATTACTTAGATTCTCAAAATGCAAGGTATTAGATGAAGAACATAGTCAAAAGTACAAAACATAAACAGATACATACATAACGTAGAGCTTGGTAGGTGCCATTGAGGAATTAAAGATGTCTTCCTGGATATAATTTACTGGGTTCTTTTTTTTCTTAAAAACGAGTTTGCTGGAGATGTGACAAGTATGATTGGAGATGGAAAGAAAAGGTTTGAGGTCGCTCACCTTTTATAGTGCAACATTCCCGGTTCATCTTTTGCCATTTTTGTTCTAGAAGAGTTGGCATCGTCAATGTTCACACTTGACCAGTTGTCTTTTTCATTTCTTTCTGAAAAGCCAACTATTGTCGACCTTGGACCAATAAATTTCAACACGGATATTTGCGCTCATGAGATACTGGATTGTGCGCCAAATGTAACGCCGACTGGCTGTCCGTGAATAGTGTAAATGGACCCTGATGCGGAGAGTAGAAGAAATGAAGACGACCTTGAATCCATTTGAGTTCACACGTGGTATATGCCATTGCATGATATTCCGCCTTGGCTGAAGACCGGGAGACTGTAGTTTGTTTCTTAGTCTTCCAAGAAATGGGTGTTGTGCCGAGCTGAATAAAGTAGGCAGCGAGAGATCTTCGAGTTAGAGGATAACTAGCCCAATCAGAGTCACAATAAGCAGTCATTTGAAGAGTGTCGGTCGAGAGAAAGAGAATCCCCTGACCTGGATGACCCTTCAAATAGCGAACAACTTTGAGAGCAGCATGCCAATGATCAATACGTGGAGTCTTCATAAACTAGGTTATTGTATGCACGGCGTAGGAAAGCTCATGACGGGTGATAGACAAATACACCAGTCGCCCAATAAGACGTCAATAAGGCAACGGATCATTCAAGAGCAAGCTGGAGGATTGAGAAAGCTTATGTTGTTGTTCAAGCGGTATAGCCGAAGGCTTGGAAGCTATTAAGCCATAATCAGTAATAATATCAAGCGTGTATTTGCACTGGAGACAAAGATCCTAGCTCGGCTATGGGCAACTTCGAGACAAAAGCACTTAAGAGGGTCTAGATCCTTCATGTGGAAGCAAAGACTAAGATAGTCCTTAAGAACATCCAGAGCAGGCTGAGAGTTACCAACAATGAGAAGATCATCAACATAGACGAGAAGATAGAGTTGAACAGAACCACGAATGTAGAGGAAAAAGAATAATTAGAATACAATTGAACAAAGACATAAGTCAGGAGAGCATTAGAAAACCTAGCAAACCAACACCCGAGGAGCTTGTTTAAGCCCGTACAAAGATTTGCGAAGTCGACAAACTTTAGTGGGGTCAGATGGAGCAAATCCAGGAGGTGGCTTCATGTAGCTCCTCGTGAAGATCACCATGAAGAAAATCATTGCAAACATCCATTTGACATGTGGTAAATTGACGGGCAGCAGCAAGCGCAAGAAGGACGCGAACTGTGACCATTTTGGTTATGGGAGCAAAGGTTTCATTGTAATCAATGCCCTCAATTTGACGATTGCCATGGATAACAAAGGGTGTTTTATAGCATTCGACAGTGCCATCCGAGTTGTATTTGATCTTATAGATCTATTTACAGCCCAGCGTGCTTCTCCGGTGGTAACGACTCAAGAGTCCAAGTGTGGTTGTCTTCTAGGGCCTGTATCTTGGCCTGCATGGTCGTACGCCATTCAGGGTGTTGAACTGCTTGAGAATTGGGGCTCACGTAAAGTGTGATGGCAGCAAGACAAATCCCTATGGGGGGCGAACAGCGGTAAGTACTCAGACAAGTATGAATAGAGTGCGAAGTACCTGAATGAGGGGATGGTGTGGCGAGGCGGCCGAGGGGCTATACTTAAGTGAGTTTAGTTCATAATCTGCAAGTCAACTGGAGGTTTCTCAGTCGATGACCTTGGCCAAGTGTTGGAGTCGAGGGATGAGGTGTCAACTTGGTTATCTCAGGTGAACCGCCTCTGCTGAAAGCGGCTGATCAGGGAACTCAGGGGCCAATAGAGAGCTTGGTGGCCAGCTACTCTCGGAAGCTGGCGGAGCTAGCCTGTGTATGAGAAAAGTCATCAGTTGAGTTATCAGTGACTTGTGGAGCAGACGCCGAGGTGGAAGGCACCTCAGCCGAGCGGAGGTCAGCTTGGCCGAGTGGGATCAACATAGGGAAACCCTGTCTCAACCAAGGTGGCGTCATGCGTGACAAATATGTCTTGTGTGGCCCACACACCAACCTTTATGACCAGTCGAATATCTGATGAAGACGACTTGCGGCTTCTGCTCTGAAATATATCACCCCACCTTGATCATTATGGACATTGGCACAAGCTTCCAAACACTCTGAGTTGTACCTAGGTCAGGGGGCTTGCCAAACCAGTACTCATAAGGATCCCACCGAGCAAAACAGTGGCTTCCGGTGAGAGATAAGACGCAGTAAGCACGCATTCACCCCAGAAAGAGAGTGGAAAGATTGGCTTGGAAGCGCAATGCTGCAGAGCAACATTTAGAATATGGTGATTTTTGCGTTGACTCGATCATTTTGTTGCGGAGTTAAGTAGCGAATAGAGGTCTGATGGAGAACACCATGTTCAGCGAATAATGAGTGAAGAGAGGAAAATTCAGTGCTATTATCACTGTGAAAATCTTAACTTGCCGTTTCGAACTGCGTTTTGATCATTGCAATGAACTGGCAAACAAGTGAGGCAACACGATCTTGTAAGGTCCGTGATGAACACTCTAGAGGGGGGTGAATAGAGTGTTGGACAATTTTGCGAATTTTCTCGGTTTAGCTCAATACAAAACAAATGTACTCAAGATCAATAAAGAAGGAGCTGAGAGATAATGAGTGAAGACACAAGATTTAGAGTGGTTCGAATCTTAAATGATTCTACTCCACTACGACTTTGCTTTCAAAGTGGATTTTCAACAGCAACTTTCTTATTACCCTTGATAAGGAACAAGAATAACAACAGCAACACTTACACTAACTCTAGTGTAAGCAACAACTACAACAACAAACTTATTGCATAACCAATTTGTGCAATACCAACCAACAACAACAACTTGTTTGCACATACACTTTGTGCAACCTCAACAACAACAACTATAAGCAAGAACAAGTTCTTGCTTCCACACAACTTCAACAAAGTTCTCTCAAGAACTTTCTCACAGTGGGTTAAAGGAAGTAGTGGGGATCACACTTTCTTCTAGTCTAAACGCAAGCAAGAGATCCAATATTTATGGTTCCTTTTGTGTTAGACTCTCAATCTCTCAATATACAAGAATGAAGAACAAAGAAAGGCTTGTTATTCTCTTATACTCGTTCAGACTTAATCTCTTGCTTCAGGTTAAGGGTTTTGTAAAATGCATTTTTTTCATCGAAGGTAACATCAAATGTCGCTAACATTCTTTTATTTGTTAGGCAATAACACTTATATCCTTTTTGTGAGTTTGATTATCCTAAGAAAATGCATTTAACTGACCTAGGATCCAGTTTTCCCCAAGGCTGGGCTGACATGTACATACGATATGCATCTGAACAGCCTGGGTGGTAGCTTTGGGAGTAGTTTGGTGTGTGGGTAGTGCCTAAGAAGTGTTTCTTTAGGAGTTTTTAAAGGACACAGTTCCGAACGGTATTATGTTTATTACGGAAGTGGTAGTAAGTAGGCTTCATCTCATTATTGTTTGGGCACATTCATTTTAAACATAATGGCTCTAGTCACTTCAAGTAGGTGTCTGTTTTTTTTTCTTTCGGCTACACCATTTTTTAGGGGAGGGGGTATAGGTACATGAAGTTTGGTGGCATATGTCATTTTCTATCATAAAGTTTTGAGTAGTCCTATCTAAGTATTCAGCCTCGCTACCTGACCTCATTGTTTTAAGGGTGCACCGATCGACCTGCACAGAACACTTACTAAGCTTGAAGGAAAGGAACTAAAGTCAACCTGCCGAATGAGGTGAAGATAGGAGTTGCGGAGCTAAGCAGCCCGAAGCTGGACTGAGCTGAAGTGATAAACGACTACTACGGGCTGAAGTGATCAAAGTAGAATGAGGATGCTGAGCTGAGATGACGAAGCGAAGCATCTGTTGAGCAGCAAAGCTGAAGCAGAGATGCAACACGTAGTCTTGTAAATACTTTAGGAACTATATTGTACATATGACCGAGCTGCATTGGTAACTAGCCGTTACCTTTGTAAACGTTAGAAAACACTGTAGATAAATCACAACCATTGTGCAAGTGGTAAAATAGATCCGTTAAGCAGAAAAAACACCACTATAAAAGGAAACAACCCTACAATTCGTCCTCAACTTGAATGAATGCAAATTCTTTCAATACTCGGCATGAACACATCATATAAAACTAGAGATACAAAGATACATTTTCGTCTCTAGTTTTATATGAACACATCATATAAGACTGACATGATAAATAGATTATGCCGCTGCAACGTAGAAGCTTTTTGATGGAAGGACGCTGTATTGCGATCTCCCAAAGATATCTAGTCAGCTCTACTTCTTTGTCACCAGTATTCATCTATGAAATTCTCAAACACACCTATTTCCCGCATAAGTTGCCTGAAGAAATTTGCCAGTGCCACCCGCACTATCAAAACAAATCGCCATTTAGACGTAATAATTGACTCTGAGCAATGTTGATATATCATATCAGGAGAAGTTGGAAGTTCAAATTATGCCAAAACTTTGAACTTAGTGGGTTGAGAGATTAAGTTGCCGTGATTTCGGTTATGTTTTCATATCGTCGAACAGGTATTCGGGGAAAAAAATATCAAAACTTGTTGCATTAAAAAGATTCTGGATTTAAGGTGAAACATATGCACAGTTGCACACATTTAAAAAATAAGAAACATCTCCCATAAGAAACAACCAGGTGATTTTATTGAAGTATGACAACAATGCATTATGAAATAAAGAAAATATACAAAAAATTAATGTAATAAGTAAAAAGCTTGAGCAAATATCCAACAAGTGAAGAGAGTCCAAAGAACTGGACGAGCATTGTCTTTGATGGAGTAGGAGCTGTGGAAAATGTATTATGTGAACTTAATTAGCGGCTTCTTTCAGCTTCTTGGCAATGCCAGCGGGTGTACTTGCCCTGGTGAAATGCAGTCTCTAATTCAAGATCGATTGGACCTTTGTCGGCTAGGCTTCCAGCTCCGGCTATAGTTCCAGCACCGTATGGACTGCCTCCTTTAACGACATCCAAATTCACCATTCCAGGTCCAGATGTGTATCCAATTGGAACATATATCATTGCATGATTAGCTAACATTGTGACGGTTGTCAATCTGCAAATAATATAAAAAGACAACCTATTACTTGGTTTTTCAATCGTATCGCTTGATGGTTCCCACATAAAGTACCAATTAGACATGATTTCTGTAAATGAAAATCCGTAAAAGGCAGTAGAACTTACGCAGTAGTTTCTTGGCCTCCTCCTTGGCTTCCAGTTGAATAGAATAATCCAGCAGGCTTTCCTGCAAGTTTCTGTTCACGCCACAACCCCCCAGTAGCATCAAAAAATGCTTTGAACTGGGCAGGCATCATGCCAAATCTGGTCGGGAAGCCGAAAATGAATGCATCAGCTTCTGGGAGCTGATCAATTCGGATCACAGGCACGTCACTCTTTTTGGGAGCACCCATCTTTTGAAGAATTGCTTCTGAAAGCGTTTCTGGAATCTGCCATAGAGTCGTCTCAACTCCTTCGATAGTGTCAGCTCCTCTCTTTATTTCCTCTGCGAGTCTCTCAACATGTCCATACATGGAGTAGTAACTGCAAAAACAAACGAAAAGTCAGGATTACTTAGATTCTCAAATTGCATGGTATTAGATGAAGAACATAGTCAAAAGTACAAAACATAAACAGATACATACATAACATAGAGCTTGGTAGGTGCCATTGAGGAATGAAAGATGTCTTCCTGGATATAATTTACTGGGTTCTTTTTTTTCTTCAAAAACGAGTTTGCTGGAGATGTGACAAGTATGATTGGAGATGGAAAGAAAAGGTTTGAGGTCGCTCACCTTTTATAGTGCAACATTCCCGGTTAATCTTTTGCCATTTTTGTTCTAGAAGAGTTGGCATCGTCAATGTTCACACATGACCAGTTGTCTTTTTCATTTCTTTCTGGAAAGCCAACTATTGTCGACCTTGGACCAATAAATTTCAACACGGATATTAAGAACCTCTCTTCTGCACGTACGACATTTAAAATACGTACGTTTAAACGAAGTAAATGAACTAATAATTTTGACAAGGATACGGGCAATACACTACAACTTGGTACTTTCCTTGAAAATTCAACTTGAAATATGCTTTTTATGCACAATCACAAAAAGTTAAAAAAATGAAAACCTCTGTAAAAATAATTTAACACTTCAAATTTGTCTTCTCTTTATTTCATTACCTCGATTTATAGAGTTAAAATTAGAAAGATAAACCCAAGCCGATCTAATTACTATCAATGCTAATCTAATCATTATCAATACTAATCTAATCACTACCAATTAGAAAAATAAATAAATACAAATGAAATCAATTATAGATATACATTAATGGAGAATCAATCAGATAACCACAGATACGCTCGCCATCTCTATCCGAGTGCTGAGCTGGACTTAGTCAAGTCAGCTCGGCAAAGGAAATAAGATCACAAGTCAAGCAGGTCAGTAGAAAGGTCTGGTACGAGGTCAGCTCAGCTGCACCAAGTCAGGTCAGGTCAGCTCAGCCATCGAGCAGGGAAAGGTCAGGTCGGCATGGTGTCATGTCAGGTCAACTCAACCTTAACACACCCCCTCAAGTTGGTGCGTGGATATTCGAAACGCCAACTTAGACAAAAAAATCGAAACTCTCGAGTGCCAAGAGACTTGGTCAGAATGTTAGCTAGCTGAAGAGATGTCGAAACATGCAGGGGACGAATGAGGCCATCCAGGACTGCATCTCTTAGGAAATGGCAGTCAACTTCGAGATGCTTGGTGCGCTCATGAGATACTGGATTGTGCGCCAAATGTAACGCCGACTGGCTGTCCGTAAATAGTGTAAATGGACCCTGATGCGGAGAGTAGAAGAAATGAAGACTGACCTTGAATCCATTTGAGTGCACACGTGGTATATGCCATTGCATGATATTCCGCCTTGGCTGAAGACCGGGAGACTGTAGTTTGTTTCTTAGTCTTCCAAGAAATGGGTGTTGTGCCGAGCTGAATAAAGTAGGCAGCGAGAGATCTTCGAGTTAGAGGATAACTAGCCCAATCAGAGTCACAATAAGCAGTCATTTGAAGAGTGTCGGTCGAGAGAAAGAGAATCCCCTGACCTGGATGACCCTTCAAATAGCGAACAACTTTGAGAGCAGCATGCCAATGATCAATACGTGGAGTCTTCATAAACTAGGTTATTGTATGCACGGCGTAGGAAAGCTCATGACGGGTGATAGACAAATACACCAGTCGCCCAATAAGACGTCAATAAGGCAACGGATCATTCAAGAGCAAGCTGGAGGATTGAGAAAGCTTATGTTGTTGTTCAAGCGGTATAGCCGAAGGCTTGGAAGCTATTAAGCCATAATCAGTAATAATATCAAGCGTGTATTTGCACTGGAGACAAAGATCCTAGCTCGGCTATGGGCAACTTCGAGACAAGAAAGCACTTAAGAGGGTCTAGATCCTTCATGTGGAAGCAAAGACTAAGATAGTCCTTAAGAACATCCAGAGCAGGCTGAGAGTTACCAACAATGAGAAGATCATCAACATAGACGAGAAGATAGAGTTGAACAGAACCACGAATGTAGAGGAAAAAGAATAATTAGAATACAATTGAACAAAGACATAAGTCAGGAGAGCATTAGAAAACCTAGCAAACCAACACCGAGGAGCTTGTTTAAGCCCGTACAAAGATTTGCGAAGTCGACAAACTTTAGTGGGGTCAGATGGAGCAAATCCAGGAGGTGGCTTCATGTAGCTCCTCGTGAAGATCACCATGAAGAAAATCATTGCAAACATCCATTTGACATGTGGTAAATTGACGGGCAGCAGCAAGCGCAAGAAGGACGCGAACTGTGACCATTTTGGTTATGGGAGCAAAGGTTTCATTGTAATCAATGCCCTCAATTTGACGATTGCCATGGATAACAAAGGGTGTTTTATAGCATTCGACAGTGCCATCCGAGTTGTATTTGATCTTATAGATCTATTTACAGCCAACAGCGTGCTTCTCCGGTGGGTAACGACTCAAGAGTCCAAGTGTGGTTGTCTTCTAGGGCCTGTATCTTGGCCTGCATGGTCGTACGCCATTCAGGGTGTTGAACTGCTTGAGAATTGGGGCTCCACGTAAAGTGTGATGGCAGCAAGAAAATCCCTATGGGTGGGCGAACAGCGGGTAAGTACTAAGACAGTTATGAATAGAGTGCGAAGTACCTGAATGAGGGGATGGTGTGGGCGAGGCGGCCGAGGGGCTATACTTAAGTGAGTTTAGTTCATAATCTGCAAGTCAAACTGGAGGTTTCTTCAGTCGATGACCTTGGCCAAGTGTTGGAGTCGAGGGCCGAGGTGTTAACTCGGTTATCTCAGGATGAACCGCCTCTGCTGAAAGCGGCTGATCAGGTAGCTCAGGGGCCAATAGAGAGCTCGGTGGCCAGCTACTCTCGGAAGCTAGCGGAGCCTGTGTATGAGAAAAGTCATCAGTTGAGTTATCAGTGACCTGTGGAGCAGACGCCGAGGTGGAAGACACCTCAGCCGAGCTGGAGGTCAGCTTGGCCGAGATGGGATCAACATAGGGAAACACTGTCTCAACAAAGGTGGCGTCATGCGTGACAAATATGTCTTGTGTGGCCCACACACCAACATTTATGACCAGTCGAATATCTGATGAAGACGCACTTGCGGCTTCTGCTCTGAAATATATCACCCCACCTTGATCATTATGGACATGGCACAAGCTTCCAAACACTCTGAGTTGTACATAGGTCAGGGGCTTGCCAAACAGTACCTCATAAGGATCCCACCGAGCAAAACAGTTGGCTTCCGGTTGATGAGATAAGACGCAGTAAGCACGTATTCACCCCAGAAAGAGAGTGGAAGATTGGCTTGGAAGCGCAATGCTCGAGCAACATTTAGAATATGGTGATGTTTGCGTTTGACTCGATCATTTTGTTGCGGAGTGTAGCAAATAGAGGTCTGATGGAGAACACCATGTTCAGCGAATAATGAGTGAAGAGAGGAAAATTCAGTGCTATTATCACTGTGAAAAATCTTAACTTGCCGTTCGAACTGCGTTTTGATCATTGCAATGAACTGGCAAACAAGTGAGGCAACACGATCTTGTAAGGTCCGTGATGAACACTCTAGAGGGAGGTGAATAGAGTGTTGGACAATTTTGCGGAATTTTCTCGGTTTAGCTCAATACAAAACAAATGTACTCAAGATCAATAAGAAGGAGATGAGAGATAATGAGTGAAGACACAAGATTTAGAGTGGTTCGAATCTTAAATGATTCTACTCCACTACGACTTTGCTTTCAAAGTGGATTTTCAACAGCAACTTTCTTATTACCCTTGATAAGGAACAAGAACAACAACAGAAACACTTACATTAACTCTAGTGTAAGCAACAACTACAACAACAACTTATTGCATAACCAATATGTGCAATACCAACAACAACAACAACTTGTTGCACATACACTTTGTGCAACCTCAACAACAACAACTATAAGCAAGAACAAGTTCTTGCTTCCTCACAACTTCAACAAAGTTCTCTCAAGAACTTTCTCACAGTGGGTTAAAGGAAGTAGTGGGGATCACACTTTCTTTCTAGTCTAAACGCAAGCAAGAGATGCAATATTTATGGTTCCTTTGTGTTAGACTCTCAATCTCTCAATATACAAGAATGAAGAACAAAGAAAGGCTTGTTATTCTCTAATACTCGTTCAGACTTAAATCTCTTGCTTCAGTAAAGGGATTGTAAAATGCATTTTTTTCATCGAAGGTAACATCAAGTGTCGCAAACATTCTTTTATTTGTTGGGCAATAACACTTATATCCTTTTTATGAGTTTGAGTATCCAAAGAAAATGCACTTAACTGACCTAGGATCCAGTTTTCCCCAAGGCTGGGCTAAACATGTACATATGCTATGCATCCGAACAGCCTGAGTGGTAGCTATGAGAGTAGTTTGGTGTGTGGGTAGTGCCTAAGAAGTGTTTCTTTAGGAGTTTTAAAGGACATAGATCCGAACGGTATTATGTTTATTACGGAAGTGGTAGTAAGTAGGCTTCATCCCAGTATTGTTTGGGCACATTCATTTTAAACATAATGGCTCTAGTCACTTCAAGTACGTGTCTGTTTTTTTCTTTCGGCTACACCATTTTTTAGGGGAGGGGGTATAGGTACATGAAGTTTGGTGGTATATGTCATTTTCTATCATAAAGTTTTGAATAGTCTTATCTAAGTATTCAGCCGCGTTACCTGACCTCATTGTTTTAAGGGTGCACCGATCGACCTGCACAGAACACTTACTAAGCTGAAGGAAAGGAACTAAAGTCAACCTGCCGAATTGAGGTGAAGATAAGAGTTGCGGAGCTAAGCAAGCCCGAAGATGAACTGAGCTGAAGTGACAAAAGACTACTACCGGCTGAAGTGATCAAAGTAGAATGAGGATGCTGAGCTGAGATGACGAAGCGAAGAATCTGCTGAGCAGCAAAGCTGAAGCAGAGATGCAACACGTAGTCTTGTAAATACTTTAGGAACTATATTGTACATATGACCGAGCTGCATTGGTAACTAGCCGTTACCTTTGTAAACGTTAGAAAACACTGTAGATAAATCACAACCATTGTGCAAGTGGTAAAATAGATCCGTTAAGCAGAAAAACACCACTATAAAAGGAAACAACCCTACAAATTCGTCCTCAACTTGAATGAATGCAAATTCTTTCAATACTCGGCATGAACACATCATATAAAACTAGAGATACAAAGATACATTTTCGTCTCTAGTTTTATATGAACACATCATATAAGACTGACATGATAAATAGATTATGCCGCTGCAACGTAGAAGCTTTTGATGGAAGGACGCTGTATTGCGATCTCCCAAAGATATCTAGTCAGCTCTACTTCTTTGTCACCAGTATTCATCTATGAAATTCTCAAACACACCTATTTCCCGCATAAGTTGCCTGAAGAAATTTGCCAGTGCCACCCGCACTATCAAAACAAATCGCCATTTAGACGTAATAATTGACTCTGAGCAATGTTGATATATCATATCAGGAGAAGTTGGAAGTTCAAATTATGCCAAACTTTGAACTTAGTGGGTTGAGAGATTAAGTTGCCGTGATTTCGGTTATGTTTTCATATCGTCGAACAGGTATTCGGGGAAAAAAATATCAAAACTTGTTGCATTAAAAAGATTCAGGATTTAAGGTGAAACATATGCACAGTTGCACACATTTAAAAAATAAGAAACATCTCCCATAAGAAACAACCAGGTGATTTTATTGAAGTATGACAACAATGCATTATGAAGTAAAGAAAATATACAAAAAATTAATGTAATAAGTAAAAAAGCTTGAGCAAATATCCAACAAGTGAAGAGAGTCCAAAGAACTGGACGATCATTGTCTTTGATGGAGTAGGAGCTGTGGAAAATGTATTATGTGAACTTAATTAGCGGCTTCTTTCAGCTTCTTGGCAATGCCAGCGGTGTACTTGCCCTGGTGAAATGCAGTCTCTAATTCAAGATCGATTGGACCTTTGTCGGCTAGGCTTCCAGCTCCGGCTATAGTTCCAGCACCGTATGGACTGCCTCCTTTAACGACATCCAAATTCACCATTCCAGGTCCAGATGTGTATCCAATTGGAACATATATCATTGCATGATTAGCTAACATTGTGACGGTTGTCAATCTGCAAATAATATAAAAAACACAACCTATTACTTGGTTTTTCAATCGTATCGCTTGATGGTTCCCACATAAAGTACCAATTAGACATGATTTCTGTAAATGAAAATCCGTAAAAGGCAGTAGAACTTACGCAGTAGTTTCTTGGCCTCCTCCTTGGCTTCCAGTTGAATAGAATAATCCAGCAGGCTTTCCTGCAAGTTTCTGTTCACGCCACAACCCCCCAGTAGCATCAAAAAATGCTTTGAACTGGGCAGGCATCATGCCAAATCTGGTCGGGAAGCCGAAAATGAATGCATCAGCTTCTGGGAGCTGATCAATTCGGATCACAGGGACGTCACTCTTTTTGGGAGCACCCATCTTTTGAAGAATTGCTTCTGAAAGCGTTTCTGGAATCTGCCATAGAGTCGTCTCAACTCCTTCGATAGTGTCAGCTCCTTTCTTTATTTCCTCCGCCAGTCTCTCAACATGGCCATACATGGAGTAGTAACTGCAAAATCAAATGAAAAGTCAAGATTACTTAGATTCTCAAGTTGCAAGGTATTAGATGAAGAACACAGTCAAAAGTACAAACATAAACAGATACACACATAACGTAGAGCTTGGTAGGTGCCATTGAGGAATGAAAGATGTCTTCCTGGATATAATTTAGTGGGTTCTTTTTCTCTTCAAAAACGAGTTTGCTGGAGATGTGACAAGTATGATTGGAGATGGAAGGAAAAGGTTTGAGGTCGCCCACCTTTATAGTGCAACATTCCCGGTTGATCTTTTGCCATTTTTGTTCTAGAAGGGTTGACATCGTCCATGTTCACACTTGACCAGTTGTCTTTTTCATTTCTTTCTGGAAAGCCAACTATTGTCGACCTTGGACCAATAAATTTCAACACGGATATTAACAACCTCTCTTCTGCACGTACGACATTTAAAACACGTTTGTTTAAACGAAGTAAATAAACTAATAATTTCGACAAGGATATGGGCAATACGGGGTAGGATCCCCTCACAAAGGGGGTGCGGTGACGCGTGACCGCACGACACGGGGCAACAAGGAGGGGTGGTGAGGCTAGATGCAGGTGACCCTCATCTAGCCTCATCACCCTTCCTTGCTGCCACGTGTCGCGTGGTCACAAAGGGGGTGAGGAGATCCAAACCCGGGCAATACACCACAACTTGGTACTTTCCCTCAAAATTCAACTTGAAATATGCTTTTATGCACAATCACAAAAAGTAAAAAAAAAAAAAAAAAGATGAAACCCTCACTGTTTGTCAAAAGTTTGATGTTTATTTTTGTTGAGATGGAAAGAATTTAACATTAATTCAAGTTAAGAAAACATTTACACGCTATTATTTTTCCACCTGCACTGTGGTTACTGTTTATCTACTGTGCTTTCTAACGTTTACAATGATAACGGCTAGTTATTAGTTCAACTCGGCCATATATACAATTTAGTTCCTAAGGTATTTACATGACTAAGTATTGCAGCTCTGCTTTTGATCTGCTGCTCAACTGATGCTTCGCCTCATCACCTCAGCTCAGCATCATTATTCCAGTTATGCTTTCTTTATCTCAACTATTCCTTCTTTGCCTTGATTATCTCAGCCCGGCAGTAGTCATTTGTTACCTCAGCTCAGTTCATCCACTTGATTGCTCAACTATGTCACTCCTATCTTCACCTCAGCTCGGCAGGCTGACTTTAATCGTTATTTTCCCCCAGCTCAGCAACTATTATGCGCAAGTCGGTGCACCTCGGCTGAGCTTGGTTAACCTCGGTTGACCTCATTTCTACTCTTCTCCTCAAGCTTAGTTGTATATATTTACACAACTAAGCTTGGACACTAAGTATTGAAAACCCATGTTGATCTGGCTTGGTTAATGATATAAGTGATTTTTATATGTATTTTTGTACCTTCTACTATTTAATTTGAGCAATTTTATCGGGAAAAAATGATTAATTCGGGTATTTTTAGTTTCATCGGAATGATTGGAAACTATTGATTTTTAGCTAAATTAACTATATATTTTGAGCTTAATTGATTTATTAATTAAATGAATCTATTTTCTATGTTGGTAGCTAAATAAATCTTTAGTTTATTTCATTTTATCGGAACTACATGTGTTTTTTACTTTAAATGGCAGAAATATACCTGATAAATATCAGGATAAAAATGAAGTTTTTAGAAGATATGATTAAATCAAGAAAGTGGTTGAGATCTGATTTTTTGAGATGAAATAGAAAGCTGATAAAAATTCTATAAATCAGCAGCATCACAACAGCAATAAGGAGAATTCCCAAGCGGGATTCTCCCCAGCCAGCGGAATTCTCCCACTAGGGTACGTAGAGCCTGGAGCTTATGCAGGAATTTCCCAAAAACAATCGCGTTTCCCGAGGCCAATTTTCATCTCTCTCCTCTCCATCCATCAATATCAAACAAAGAGTAAAAAAAAGTAAAAAGGAAGCAACATTTGGCCTGTGCATAACCAGGAAAGAGAAAGCAGTTTCATAGGGCCACCAATCAGCTTCAGCTTTCTGCCAGGGCTTTCATCAGGTCGTCAGTCAGAAATCGCGTCAGCTTGTAGTCCGTCAGGCGCGATTTCCAAGGCTGTGCAGTGTAAATTTTTACACAGTTTTTTTACTGTTCTTTTATGCGATTATACATGGGTATGATGGATACTATGGATTTAATTTGTGGCTAAATTTTTATTTCTTTGACTGAATTTTTATGAAAGTTGAATTGTTTTGATGATTTAATAAATTAGTTTTTCCTCTTTGATTTATTTAGTTTACTACTTTAATTCCAATCGTTAATTGTTGTTGGTGTTTCTATTGCGTCAATGTATTAGCTACCTATTGATAGAACGTATAATTAATTTCAAAGAATTGGGAGGTAAAGATTTTAATTATGATCGTGTCAACCACAACCTTGTAGTAAAATTTACTAGGGATAGATTCGATTTCTATAGGGGGATTGCTAGGATTGAATAATCAAAGGTTATTGAAATTAGGGAATTCCATAGAAATTTAATGCGATTTATTTGATTAAAATTCACATAGGGTAAAAATTAAAATAGAGAATTTCTTCCTTAGCGGTTCGGAATAGAAACTAGTTAATTATTTTGGATTAGAGAGTGGACTACACTTTAGAAAAGAATTCAACTGGAATAAAAACTAGTCAAGAAAATCTTCAAGGGGAAATGTTAAAGTTTAGTAATTTAATTAGTTGTTAGTTTTTGTTTTTATTATATTTTATTTACTGGGTTAAATTAAGGCGAAAAATAATTTTGGTACTTAAAATTATTCCTCGTGGGATCGACAACCCTCTTGCCGGCTACTCTACAATTGTACCTAATGCACTTGCTAGTTAGTGGTTAAGAATTTACACATCAGTTAAGATGCCTGCTATTTGATCCTTTGTGGAGATATACTATGCTGACCTTATTTCCTTCAATTTTTTCACGAATGAAGTGTCTATCTATTTCTGCATGTTTTGATTTATCATGTTGAACTGGATTTTCTGCCATACTTATAGCAAAGGCTCTGTCGCAAAAGATTTTGATGGGTAGTCTTACCACGATATGAAGGTCTTCCAGAACTTTTCTGATCCAAATGGCTTCACAGATTCTTAATGCAAGTCCTCTCAGCTCTGCTTCTACATTGCTTCTTGACACCATTAGTTGCTTCTTGCTCAGTCATGTAACTAGGTTGCCCCATAGGAAGGTTCAATAGCCAGTTGTTGATATTAGGTCAGCTTTGGATCCAGCTGAGTCTACGTCTGTAAATAACTTAACACTTCGGGCTAAGATCTTCTTGAAATACAATCCTTGTCCTGGTGCATTCTTGAGGTACCTAAGAATTCTTAATGCAGCTTGGAGGTGTTCGTTCGTAGGACTGTGCATAAACTGTGATACAAAACTTACTGCGTGGCAAATGTTTGGCCTAGTGTGGAATAGGTGGATTAAGTTCCCAATTAGTTTTTGATAACTTAGTTTGTTTGTTGGGGTATTTTTTTCATTGATCTCCAGGTTTGTGTCCAGGTTCAACAAGGGTGCTTGCTGGTCTGCATCCGAACAGACCAGTTTCTTTGAGAAGGTTAAGTATATATTTTCTCTGGATATATATAGTCCATCTTTGTTCCTATCGATCTCCATTCCTAAGAAATATCATAACTTACCTAGATCTTTCATCTCGAATTGTTGTGATAGCTTGCCTTGATACTTTCTATGCCATGTTTATCACTCCCTGTTACTATGATATCATCTACATGCACTATCAGGATGGCTAGCTCTCCCTCATGTGAAATTTTGGTGAATAGTGTATGGTCACAGTGACCTTGATTGAATTTTAGGTCAGTCACAGCTTTAATGAAGGTTTTAATCTAGGCCCAAGGTGATTGTTTTAGCCCGTATAATGATTTTCTTAGCTTACATACCTTATCTTTGATCATTTCATTATTGAATCATGGTAGTATACACATATAAACTTCCTCGGCCAAGTCTCCGTTTAGGAATGCAGTTTTTACTTCAAGTTGATGTACCTTCTAGTCAAGGTTGACTGCTATAGAGAAAATGGCTCTTATGGTATTTAGTTTAGCAACACGTTCAAATGTTTCTAAGTAATCTATTTCGTATGTTTGTGTGAATCCATTGGCCATTAATCTTGATTTATATTTATTCACAGTTCCATCATTATTGTATTCAACTAACCATGTACATCATACTGGTTTTATTATTGCCGAGCTGGGAGTTAGCTCCCAAGTTTGATTTTTTTCTAAGGGATTCATCTCTTCTTGCACAGCCTTTCTCCATTCAGGTTGGCTAAGTGCTTCTTCTATATTGTTAGGGATGATCTTATTATCAAGTGAACGTACGAATTTTTTAAAGATAGTATTCAACCTATTATATGATATGTATTCTTCAATAGGGTATTTAGTGCATATGAGATTCTTTGTATATTCCCTTGTTCCTTTTCTTAGTGCTATTTGGTCTGTCATCTATGTGAGTTTCAGATTCATATTCAGTAATTTCTTCTCGAGTGTCATCTTCTGAAATTTGCTGTATTTTTTCTGATATATCAAGTTGGCTATCTCTTCGTAGGGCTTCCCGATCATTGGGAGTATCGTGCTGACCTGAGGTGTTGAGTTGCCGAGCTGCTGTGGCCAGCTCGGCTGAGTTACTGTGCTTGGCGGAGCTTCTAGGAGTGAGCTAGGCTGAGTTTCATCTACACTGTCTATTGTTCTCCAATACTCGTTCAGACTTAAATCTCTTGCTTCAGTTAAGGGTTTGTAAAATGCATTTTTTTCATCGAAGGTAACATCAAATGTCGCAAACATTCTTTTATTGTTAGGCAATAACACTTATATCCTTTTTGTGAGTTTGAGTATCCTAAGAAAATGCATTTAACTGACCTAGGATCCAGTTTTCCCCAAGGCTGGGCTGAACATGTACATACGATATGCATCTGAACAGCCTGGGTGGTAGCTCTGGGAGTAGTTTGGTGTGTGGGTAGTGCCTAAGAAGTGTTTCTTTAGGAGTTTTAAAGGACACAGTTCCGAACGGTATTATGTTTATTACGGAAGTGGTAGTAAGTAGGCTTCATCTCATTATTGTTTGGGCACATTCATTTTAAACATAATAGCTCTAGTCACTTCAAGTAGGTGTCTGTTTTTTTTCTTTCGGCTACACCATTTTTTAGGGGAGGGGGTATAGGTACATGAAGTTTGGTGGCATATGTCATTTTCTATCATAAAGTTTTGAGTAGTCCTATCTAAGTATTCAGCCTCGTTACCTGACCTCATTGTTTTAAGGGTGCACCGATCGACCTGCACAGAACAATTACTAAGCTGAAGGAAAGGAATTAAAGTCAACCTGCCGAATTGAGGTGAAGATAGGAGTTGCGGAGCTAAGCAAGCCCGAAGCTGGACTGAGCTGAAGTGATAAAAGACTACTACTGAGCTGAAGTGATCAAAGTAGAATGAGGATGCTGAGCTGAGATGACGAAGCGAAGCATCTGTTGAGCAGCAAAGCTGAAGCAAAGATGCAACACGTAGTCTTGTAAATACTTTAGGAACTATATTGTACATATGACCGAGCTGCATTGGTAACTAGCCGTTACCTTTGTAAACGTTAGAAAACACTGTAGATAAATCACAACCATTGTGCAAGTGGTAAAATAGATCCGTTAAGCAGAAAAACACCACTATAAAAGGAAACAACCCTACAAATTCGTCCTCAACTTGAATGAATGCAAATTCTATCAATACTCGGCATGAACACATCATATAAAACTAGAGATACAAAGATAAATTTTCGTCTCTAGTTTTATATGAACACATCATATAAGACTAACATGATAAATAGATTATGCCGCTGCAACGTAGAAGCTTTTTGATGGAAGGACGCTGTATTGCGATCTCGCAAAGATATCTAGTCAGCTCTACTTCTTTGTCACCAGTATTCTGAAGAAATCCTTAATGCAAGAAGAAATAAATCATGAACAAATGTTTAATATTATTCTTGAGAGGTGAAACCTCCAAAACTTACATCATGAAGAAAAGAATGTGTATATATACAGAACGAAATCCTAAGCCCAACGGCTCTCTGCAGTAATAAACGGTAACTTTCCTAATATATACAATTTAATCTATTACTAATTTACAACACCTTAATCTACTTTCCTACACTCCCCCTCAAGCTTGGTTTATACATTAATACAACCAAGCTTGGACAAAAGATGATGAAACAGTCCTGGCACCACTGATTTTGTGAAGATATCAGCAACTTGTTCAGATGATGAGATGTGCTTCAGACAAAGAGACTGATCTACAAGTTTCTCACGAATGAAGTGCCTGTCAATCTCTATATGTTTGGATTTGTCATGATGAGTAGGATTCTCAGCCATGTGCACTGCTGAAATATTATCAAAAAAGGCCATAATTGGTGAAGTCATAGACCCTTGACACAGCTCCTTAAGTACACGTTGTCCCCAGATGCCCTCACAAATACCAAGAGCTAATGTTATTAATTCTGCCTCCGCACTACTCCTAGCAACAACACTTTGTTTTTTGCTCCTCCAAGTGACCAAGTTACCCCATACAAACATAATGTATCCCGATGTAGACCTCATATCCTTTTTTTGATCCACCCCAATCTGCGCATGTGTAGATTTTAACAGTTCGATCCTCCGTTTTTCTGAAAAATAACCCCTGTCCTGGTGCCCCCTTGAGGTACCTTAAGATTCTCATCACAGATTGAAGGTGCATATTAGTAGGTGCATGCATAAATTGACTTACATAGCTTACTGAATAACAAATGTCAGGGCGTGTGTGAGAGAGATATATAAGCTTACCAACTAATTTCTGATACGAATGAATATCACTTAAGACAGTTCCAGTATCATACTCAGACACAGTTCCAGGAACTAATGGGGTTGACACTGGTTTGCAACCAAGCATCCCAGTTTCTTGAAGCAAATCTAACACATATTTCCTTTGTGATATGCACATACCATGTTGATTCCTTCCTACTTCCATTCCAAGGAAATACCGAAGTGACCCTAAGTCTTTAACCTCAAAAACAGTGGATAGATACTTCTTTACTTTAGTCATGCTGTGAATGCAATTACCTATGAGAATTATATCATCTACATACACGATGAGAATGGTAACTGACGTACCTGATGTAAAAATAAATAGTGTATGATCACTTTGTGCTTGCTGAAACCCATATTGGATCAATACCTTTGCAAATTTTGAAAACCACGCCCTTGGGGATTGCTTGAGTCCATAAATAGCCTTCTTGAGCTTACAGACCTTATCCTTTGTATAGACAGTATCATATCCCGGAGGGATAGCCACGAAAACTTCTTCTTTCAAATCTCCATTCAAAAAAGCATTCTTAATATCTAGCTGTAACAATTGCCAGTCTAAATTAATAGCCACAGAAAAGATGATCCTAACCGTATTCAGCTTTTCTACAGGAGCAAAGGTCTCCAAATAATCAATGCCATAAGATTGAGAAAAACCTTTAGCAACTAACCTAGCCTTACACCTATTAAGAGTACCATCTGAATTATACTTTAATGAGAAAACCCACTTACATCCTACAGGTTTAAGACCTTCAGATTTCTTTACAAGCTCCCATGTATTATTTTTAATAAGAGCCTCCATTTGATCGTTCACTGCTTGTTTCCACCCTTTATGACAGAGTGCTTCTGTGATTGATGTAGGAATAGTGTGATTATCAAGACTAACAGTGAGTGAACGAAAATTAGGATGCAACTTTTCATAAGACAAATACTTGTGCAATGGATGTTTGGTAGTACATACCTTTGTCTGTAGTAGTTGATAATCACTGAGTTTAGAAGGCACATACTTTGTGCATTCCCTAGTACCTTTCCTTAATGCAATGGGCAGTTCTGCTGTTCAGGTGGATTAGAGGAGTTGCCTACAGAGGTGCGTGATATGTCCAACTGATTATTTTGAGAGGGTGTAGTGTTTACCTGAATGTTCCTTCGAGTGTATACCTGAATGGAGGAAGGTTGTTCTCTGATCTGAGGTTGTTCTCTTGAGGGTTGTTCCTCTGGTGTGGTGGCATGTTCACTTGTACTGTGAGGTGCAGCCTGCCCAGTTATTGGGTATGAGCCATGGGAATGAGTTCTTGTGATGGAGACATCAATTGTGCTCCAATAGTCTGCAGGTTCTGAACTTTGGTCACTGCTAGACTGATTTGTTTTGTAAAATGGTAAAGCCTCATCAAAGTAGACATCAAGGGTAGTATAGACTTTCCTAGACTCAGGAGAGTAACATTTATAGCCTTTCTGTGTCCCAGCGTAGCCTATGAAAATACATTTAATGGATCGTTTATCCAGCTTACCTCTGTTATGCGTTTGAAGATAGACATAAACAGTACACCCAAAGGTCTTGAATGGAACCTCTGATAGTAGTAAGCAGTGAGGATAAACATCAAGAAATTTCTGCCTAGGACTAAGATACCCCAATATTCGAGAGGGTGTTCTATTTATTAAATAAGTCGCAGTCAACACAGCCTCCCCCCATAAGTGTTTTGGTACATTCATGGAAAACATAAGGGATCTGGCCACACCTAATATGTGTCTATGTTTCCTCTCAGATACTCCATTTTGCTGTGGAGTATACACATTAGAGGTCTGATGGTGAATGCCCCTTTCAGTTAGGAATGACTTCACTTCTCTATCTAAATACTCACTCCCATTTTCAGACCTGAGGTTCTTAACAACTGCATTAAACTGAGTTTGAATTAGATTTATAAATGTTTTGAGAACAGATTATAGCTCAGATTTATGTTTCATAAGATAAAGCCATGTAACACGTGTATGGTCATCCACAAATATAACAAACCACCTACTACCATTTATGTTGAGAACCCTTGAGGGGCCCCATATGTCAGTGTGAATCAAGTTGAATGGATGATTTTCACTGTAACACTTAGGTGAATAAGAGAACCGGGTTTGTTTTGCATACACACATGTCTCACATTTAAGAGACTCGAATTGAACACCAGTAAACAACTCAGGTTTCATTTTCCTGAGATACATAAAATTAGGATGGCCTAAACGTTTGTGCCATAACAAAATAAGGTTCATTCTAGCTTCCATACAATCTATTCTAGGAACATGCACAGTGTTCATATAAGAATAGACCCTAGAATGACCATCAAAACATCCATTACCACTTGACTTCTGAGAGTCCAAAAGAAATAATCCATCTTGAAGATCAGCACATCCAATCTTCTTCTCCAAAACCAACTCCTTCATGATCTTCTCCTGGAACCAGGAAGAAGCAGGCAAGAAAAAACATTTAGATGGTGAAAATATAGTCAAACATCTGTTATCAATCATAAGTCTTCTTACTGAGATAAGATTACAGTCTAATTTCGGAACATAAAGGACATGTCTTAGATTCAAGGTGTTTGTTACAGCAACATTCCCATACCCCATGATTCCAATATAGTCGCCATTAGCCACTTTAACCCTCCTTGAATCATAAAATGGTGTGAATGAGTTTAACAAGGCTTTATCAAAGGTCATATGATGTGTGGCTCCTGAGTCAAGGACCCAGTTACCAGACTACCCCCCTTTACCTGTACTGGTGGTGGCCATGGTAGCCTTGATTTGACCTGAAGGGATCTGAGCCCGTTGACTCTCCAGCACCTTAAGGACTGCATGCAACTGAGCTGGAGTGAATACTGGATCAGAGACCTCTGTAGATTGTACATCAGCAGCAGCAGCAGCAATTGGAGAAGGCCTCCAAGAATCTGCATCAGTCCTCCAAGACCCACTGGTATTTGATCTTTCAGACAAGGCTTGTCTGGAATTGCTATTCTGCTTATAGTATGAGGATGGCGGTCTTGCCTTGGAACCAGGGCGTCTGTAACAATCTTCAATAACATGACCTACCTTATGACAGAATTTACAATACTTTTTATGATAGTCACCAGATCCAGATCGCTTGGAAGCAACAAATACACTTTTGTCTTTGTCATTAGTACTAGCTTGTGAGATGAGTGCAGAGGATTCAGTAGTGACAGATGGACTAGGTCGCATCATCACTTTCAGCCTACTCTCTTCTTGTCTTACCTCAGAAAATACAACATTCATGGAAGGTAATGGTTTTGATCCCAGAATCCAACTTCTCACAGCATCAAAATCCTTGTGAAGGCCGGATAAAAAGCCAAACACACGTTTAGTGTCTTTGATAGTTCTAAAGAGTTGACTATCAGTGGTGCATGTCCACTGATAGGACTCTAGAGAGTCAATCTGCTGCCATATTTGAGACAAAGTACTGAAGAACTTACTAACAGTCAAGTCTCCCTGTTTTATATCCTTCAACTGAGCCTCCAACTCATATAGCTCTGAAATGTTGTCCCGTTTGGAAAACATTTCTTTTGTAGCTTTCCAGATCTCTGCAGCGGTTTGATAAAGCATGAAGGTATTGCTTATCTCAGGTGTCATAGACCCTAGAAGCCATGACATGATCATGGAGTTTTCTGCTTCCCAGGTGCCATACTTTCCACTCGTTTCACTGGGAATAACCATGGTTTCAGAAAGGTATTCCTTTTTCCCCCGTCCGATAATAAAGAGCTCCACTGCTCTACTCCAGGGTAAGTAGTTGGTTCCATTTAATTTCTGGTTTGTCATGGAAACTGGAGTAGAGTCAACTATAGATCTAGTCCCAGTTGTAGGAACAGATATTGGTTCATTTTCAGAAACAACTTCACTACTCTGATCAGCCATGCAAGCAGTGGGGGGAACTGAATGCAACAAAAAAAATTCAGAGTTATGAAGAAAGGAGGTGAGCGGTGATGACGATAGAAGACTTGTGATGAAGATTAATGCAGAGGAGGAAGAAGATAAAGGAGTCTTGAGAATGACAACTGTCTGAAGGAAGTACAAGAAGTACAGGAAGAAAGATTGAATTCAGAAGTGAATATGTAAAAAATCTTAATTGTCGGTGTAGTGGGACAGGTGTCACCACATGAATGGGATGACCAGCGGCAGTTTTAACCCACCGTACGTGGCCTTAATTGCATGAATGAGACCGGATGAAATTTCGGGAAACGCACGAAAAATAGAGAAATCCCCCTTTTCAAACAAGACACTTTTAATAAAAGCAAAAGCAAGGAAGAATAAAATAATTAAATTTTTCCGTTGAATTTTCTTCCTCGTAATGTGTGTCGTCTTCCTTCTTCTTCCCAAAAGTTTCACTCGTTCTGGGAAACGATGGTGAAACGCTGGTTCAGATATTCACAGACAGTGAGTTCTATTCACAGACAGTGAGTTTTTTCCTTCATTCAGAGAATATCTCTGTGAGTTGAATGATCTAGTAGTCAGATAAGTAATTGAGGAAGGTCTGACCTTCTCCTGCACACGTAGTTCACAATGGAACAAAAATAGGCAGAGCGAACAGCTTTGATTGGAGAGCAACCAATGGCTCTGATACCATGAAGAAATCCTTAATGCAAGAAGAAATAAATCATGAACAAATGTTTAATATTATTCTTGAGAGGTGAAACCTCCAAAACTTACATCATGAAGAAAAGAATGTGTATATATACAGAATGAAATCCTAAGCCCAACGGCTCTCTGCAGTAATAAACGGTAACTTTCCTAATATATACAATTTAATCTATTACTAATTTACAACACCTTAATCTACTTTCCTACCTATTCATCTATGAAATTCTCAAACACACCTATTTCCCGCATAAGTTGCCTGAAGAAATTTGCCAGTGCCACCCGCACTATCAAAACAAATCGCCATTTAGACGTAATAATTGACTCTGAGCAATGTTGATATATCATATCAGGAGAAGTTGGAAGTTCAAATTATGCCAAAACTTTGAACTTAGTGGGTTGAGAGATTAAGTTGCCGTGATTTCGGTTATGTTTTCATATCGTCGAACAGGTATTCGGGGAAAAAAAATATCAAAACTTGTTGCATTAAAAAGATTCTGGATTTAAGGTGAAACATATGCACAGTTGCACACATTTAAAAAATAAGAAACATCTCCCATAAGAAACAACCAGGTGATTTTATTGAAGTATGACAACAATGCATTATGAAATAAAGAAAATATACAAAAAATTAATGTAATAAGTAAAAAAGCTTGAGCAAATATCCAACAAGTGAAGAGAGTCCAAAGAACTGGACGAGCATTGTCTTTGATGGAGTAGGAGCTGTGGAAAATGTATTATGTGAACTTAATTAGCGGCTTCTTTCAGCTTCTTGGCAATGCCAGCGGTGTACTTGCCCTGGTGAAATGCAGTCTCTAATTCAAGATCGATTGGACCTTTGTCGGCTAGGCTTCCAGCTCCGGCTATAGTTCCAGCACCGTATGGACTGCCTCCTTTAACGACATCCAAATTCACCATTCCAGGTCCAGATGTGTATCCAATTGGAACATATATCATTGCATGATTAGCTAACATTGTGACGGTTGTCAATCTGCAAATAATATAAAAAAGACAACCTATTACTTGGTTTTTCAATCGTATCGCTTGATGGTTCCCACATAAAGTACCAATTAGACATGATTTCTGTAAATGAAAATCCGTAAAAGGCAGTAGAACTTACGCAGTAGTTTCTTGGCCTCCTCCTTGGCTTCCAGTTGAATAGAATAATCCAGCAGGCTTTCCTGCAAGTTTCTGTTCACGCCACAACCCCCCAGTAGCATCAAAAAATGCTTTGAACTGGGCAGGCATCATGCCAAATCTGGTCGGGAAGCCGAAAATGAATGCATCAGCTTCTGGAAGCTGATCAATTCGGATCACAGGCACGTCACTCTTTTTTGGAGCACCCATCTTTTGAAGAATTTCTTCTGAAAGCGTTTCTGGGATCTGCCATAGAGTCGTCTCAACTCCTTCGATAGTGTCAGCTCCTTTCTTTATTTCCTCTGCAAGTCTCTCAACATGGCCATACATGGAGTAGTAACTGCAAAATTAAACGAAAAGTCAGGATTACTTAGATTCTCAAAATGCAAGGTATTAGATGAAGAACATAGTCAAAAGTACAAAACATAAACAGATACATACATAACGTAGAGCTTGGTAGGTGCCATTGAGGAATTAAAGATGTCTTCCTGGATATAATTTACTGGGTTCTTTTTTTTCTTAAAAACGAGTTTGCTGGAGATGTGACAAGTATGATTGGAGATGGAAAGAAAAGGTTTGAGGTCGCTCACCTTTTATAGTGCAACATTCCCGGTTCATCTTTTGCCATTTTTGTTCTAGAAGAGTTGGCATCGTCAATGTTCACACTTGACCAGTTGTCTTTTTCATTTCTTTCTGAAAAGCCAACTATTGTCGACCTTGGACCAATAAATTTCAACACGGATATTTGCGCTCATGAGATACTGGATTGTGCGCCAAATGTAACGCCGACTGGCTGTCCGTGAATAGTGTAAATGGACCCTGATGCGGAGAGTAGAAGAAATGAAGACGACCTTGAATCCATTTGAGTTCACACGTGGTATATGCCATTGCATGATATTCCGCCTTGGCTGAAGACCGGGAGACTGTAGTTTGTTTCTTAGTCTTCCAAGAAATGGGTGTTGTGCCGAGCTGAATAAAGTAGGCAGCGAGAGATCTTCGAGTTAGAGGATAACTAGCCCAATCAGAGTCACAATAAGCAGTCATTTGAAGAGTGTCGGTCGAGAGAAAGAGAATCCCCTGACCTGGATGACCCTTCAAATAGCGAACAACTTTGAGAGCAGCATGCCAATGATCAATACGTGGAGTCTTCATAAACTAGGTTATTGTATGCACGGCGTAGGAAAGCTCATGACGGGTGATAGACAAATACACCAGTCGCCCAATAAGACGTCAATAAGGCAACGGATCATTCAAGAGCAAGCTGGAGGATTGAGAAAGCTTATGTTGTTGTTCAAGCGGTATAGCCGAAGGCTTGGAAGCTATTAAGCCATAATCAGTAATAATATCAAGCGTGTATTTGCACTGGAGACAAAGATCCTAGCTCGGCTATGGGCAACTTCGAGACAAGAAAGCACTTAAGAGGGTCTAGATCCTTCATGTGGAAGCAAAGACTAAGATAGTCCTTAAGAACATCCAGAGCAGGCTGAGAGTTACCAACAATGAGAAGATCATCAACATAGACGAGAAGATAGAGTTGAACAGAACCACGAATGTAGAGGAAAAAGAATAATTAGAATACAATTGAACAAAGACATAAGTCAGGAGAGCATTAGAAAACCTAGCAAACCAACACCGAGGAGCTTGTTTAAGCCCGTACAAAGATTTGCGAAGTCGACAAACTTTAGTGGGGTCAGATGGAGCAAATCCAGGAGGTGGCTTCATGTAGCTCCTCGTGAAGATCACCATGAAGAAAATCATTGCAAACATCCATTTGACATGTGGTAAATTGACGGGCAGCAGCAAGCGCAAGAAGGACGCGAACTGTGACCATTTTGGTTATGGGAGCAAAGGTTTCATTGTAATCAATGCCCTCAATTTGACGATTGCCATGGATAACAAAGGGTGTTTTATAGCATTCGACAGTGCCATCCGAGTTGTATTTGATCTTATAGATCTATTTACAGCCAACAGCGTGCTTCTCCGGTGGTAACGACTCAAGAGTCCAAGTGTGGTTGTCTTCTAGGGCCTGTATCTTGGCCTGCATGGTCGTACGCCATTCAGGGTGTTGAACTGCTTGAGAATTGGGGCTCCACGTAAAGTGTGATGGCAGCAAGAAAATCCCTATGGGTGGGCGAACAGCGGTAAGTACTAAGACAGTTATGAATAGAGTGCGAAGTACCTGAATGAGGGGATGGTGTGGGCGAGGCGGCCGAGGGGCTATACTTAAGTGAGTTTAGTTCATAATCTGCAAGTCAAACTGGAGGTTTCTTCAGTCGATGACCTTGGCCAAGTGTTGGAGTCGAGGGCTGAGGTGTCAACTTGGTTATCTCAGGATGAACCGCCTCTGCTGAAAGCGGCTGATCAGGTAACTCAGGGGCCAATAGAGAGCTTGGTGGCCAGCTACTCTCGGAAGCTGGCGGAGCCTGTGTATGAGAAAAGTCATCAGTTGAGTTATCAGTGACTTGTGGAGCAGACGCCGAGGTGGAAGGCACCTCAGCCGAGCTGGAGGTCAGCTTGGCCGAGGTGGGATCAACATAGGGAAACACTGTCTCAACAAAGGTGGCGTCATGCGTGACAAATATGTCTTGTGTGGCCCACACACCAACCTTTATGACCAGTCGAATATCTGATGAAGACGCACTTGCGGCTTCTGCTCTGAAATATATCACCCCACCTTGATCATTATGGACATGGCACAAGCTTCCAAACACTCTGAGTTGTACATAGGTCAGGGGCTTGCCAAACAGTACCTCATAAGGATCCCACCGAGCAAAACAGTTGGCTTCCGGTTGATGAGATAAGACGCAGTAAGCACGCATTCACCCCAGAAAGAGAGTGGAAGATTGGCTTGGAAGCGCAATGCTCGAGCAACATTTAGAATATGGTGATGTTTGCGTTTGACTCGATCATTTTGTTGCGGAGTGTAGCAAATAGAGGTCTGATGGAGAACACCATGTTCAGCGAATAATGAGTGAAGAGAGGAAAATTCAGTGCTATTATCACTGTGAAAAATCTTAACTTGCCGTTCGAACTGCGTTTTGATCATTGCAATGAACTGGCAAACAAGTGAGGCAACACGATCTTGTAAGGTCCGTGATGAACACTCTAGAGGGGGGTGAATAGAGTGTTGGACAATTTTGCGGAATTTTCTCGGTTTAGCTCAATACAAAACAAATGTACTCAAGATCAATAAAGAAGGAGCTGAGAGATAATGAGTGAAGACACAAGATTTAGAGTGGTTCGAATCTTAAATGATTCTACTCCACTACGACTTTGCTTTCAAAGTGGATTTTCAACAGCAACTTTCTTATTACCCTTGATAAGGAACAAGAATAACAACAGCAACACTTACACTAACTCTAGTGTAAGCAACAACTACAACAACAACTTATTGCATAACCAATTTGTGCAATACCAACAACAACAACAACTTGTTGCACATACACTTTGTGCAACCTCAACAACAACAACTATAAGCAAGAACAAGTTCTTGCTTCCACACAACTTCAACAAAGTTCTCTCAAGAACTTTCTCACAGTGGGTTAAAGGAAGTAGTGGGGATCACACTTTCTTTCTAGTCTAAACGCAAGCAAGAGATCCAATATTTATGGTTCCTTTTGTGTTAGACTCTCAATCTCTCAATATACAAGAATGAAGAACAAAGAAAGGCTTGTTATTCTCTTATACTCGTTCAGACTTAAATCTCTTGCTTCAGTTAAGGGTTTGTAAAATGCATTTTTTCATCGAAGGTAACATCAAATGTCGCTAACATTCTTTTATTTGTTAGGCAATAACACTTATATCCTTTTTGTGAGTTTGATTATCCTAAGAAAATGCATTTAACTGACCTAGGATCCAGTTTTCCCCAAGGCTGGGCTGAACATGTACATACGATATGCATCTGAACAGCCTGGGTGGTAGCTTTGGGAGTAGTTTGGTGTGTGGGTAGTGCCTAAGAAGTGTTTCTTTAGGAGTTTTAAAGGACACAGTTCCGAACGGTATTATGTTTATTACGGAAGTGGTAGTAAGTAGGCTTCATCTCATTATTGTTTGGGCACATTCATTTTAAACATAATGGCTCTAGTCACTTCAAGTAGGTGTCTGTTTTTTTTTCTTTCGGCTACACCATTTTTTAGGGGAGGGGGTATAGGTACATGAAGTTTGGTGGCATATGTCATTTTCTATCATAAAGTTTTGAGTAGTCCTATCTAAGTATTCAGCCTCGCTACCTGACCTCATTGTTTTAAGGGTGCACCGATCGACCTGCACAGAACACTTACTAAGCTGAAGGAAAGGAACTAAAGTCAACCTGCCGAATTGAGGTGAAGATAGGAGTTGCGGAGCTAAGCAAGCCCGAAGCTGGACTGAGCTGAAGTGATAAAAGACTACTACCGGGCTGAAGTGATCAAAGTAGAATGAGGATGCTGAGCTGAGATGACGAAGCGAAGCATCTGTTGAGCAGCAAAGCTGAAGCAGAGATGCAACACGTAGTCTTGTAAATACTTTAGGAACTATATTGTACATATGACCGAGCTGCATTGGTAACTAGCCGTTACCTTTGTAAACGTTAGAAAACACTGTAGATAAATCACAACCATTGTGCAAGTGGTAAAATAGATCCGTTAAGCAGAAAAACACCACTATAAAAGGAAACAACCCTACAAATTCGTCCTCAACTTGAATGAATGCAAATTCTTTCAATACTCGGCATGAACACATCATATAAAACTAGAGATACAAAGATACATTTTCGTCTCTAGTTTTATATGAACACATCATATAAGACTGACATGATAAATAGATTATGCCGCTGCAAACGTAGAAGCTTTTTGATGGAAGGACGCTGTATTGCGATCTCCCAAAGATATCTAGTCAGCTCTACTTCTTTGTCACCAGTATTCATCTATGAAATTCTCAAACACACCTATTTCCCGCATAAGTTGCCTGAAGAAATTTGCCAGTGCCACCCGCACTATCAAAACAAATCGCCATTTAGACGTAATAATTGACTCTGAGCAATGTTGATATATCATATCAGGAGAAGTTGGAAGTTCAAATTATGCCAAAACTTTGAACTTAGTGGGTTGAGAGATTAAGTTGCCGTGATTTCGGTTATGTTTTCATATCGTCGAACAGGTATTCGGGGAAAAAAATATCAAAACTTGTTGCATTAAAAAGATTCTGGATTTAAGGTGAAACATATGCACAGTTGCACACATTTAAAAAATAAGAAACATCTCCCATAAGAAACAACCAGGTGATTTTATTGAAGTATGACAACAATGCATTATGAAATAAAGAAAATATACAAAAAATTAATGTAATAAGTAAAAAAGCTTGAGCAAATATCCAACAAGTGAAGAGAGTCCAAAGAACTGGACGAGCATTGTCTTTGATGGAGTAGGAGCTGTGGAAAATGTATTATGTGAACTTAATTAGCGGCTTCTTTCAGCTTCTTGGCAATGCCAGCGGTGTACTTGCCCTGGTGAAATGCAGTCTCTAATTCAAGATCGATTGGACCTTTGTCGGCTAGGCTTCCAGCTCCGGCTATAGTTCCAGCACCGTATGGACTGCCTCCTTTAACGACATCCAAATTCACCATTCCAGGTCCAGATGTGTATCCAATTGGAACATATATCATTGCATGATTAGCTAACATTGTGACGGTTGTCAATCTGCAAATAATATAAAAAAGACAACCTATTACTTGGTTTTTCAATCGTATCGCTTGATGGTTCCCACATAAAGTACCAATTAGACATGATTTCTGTAAATGAAAATCCGTAAAAGGCAGTAGAACTTACGCAGTAGTTTCTTGGCCTCCTCCTTGGCTTCCAGTTGAATAGAATAATCCAGCAGGCTTTCCTGCAAGTTTCTGTTCACGCCACAACCCCCCAGTAGCATCAAAAAATGCTTTGAACTGGGCAGGCATCATGCCAAATCTGGTCGGGAAGCCGAAAATGAATGCATCAGCTTCTGGGAGCTGATCAATTCGGATCACAGGCACGTCACTCTTTTTGGGAGCACCCATCTTTTGAAGAATTGCTTCTGAAAGCGTTTCTGGAATCTGCCATAGAGTCGTCTCAACTCCTTCGATAGTGTCAGCTCCTCTCTTTATTTCCTCTGCGAGTCTCTCAACATGTCCATACATGGAGTAGTAACTGCAAAAACAAACGAAAAGTCAGGATTACTTAGATTCTCAAATTGCATGGTATTAGATGAAGAACATAGTCAAAAGTACAAAACATAAACAGATACATACATAACATAGAGCTTGGTAGGTGCCATTGAGGAATGAAAGATGTCTTCCTGGATATAATTTACTGGGTTCTTTTTTTTTCTTCAAAAACGAGTTTGCTGGAGATGTGACAAGTATGATTGGAGATGGAAAGAAAAGGTTTGAGGTCGCTCACCTTTTATAGTGCAACATTCCCGGTTAATCTTTTGCCATTTTTGTTCTAGAAGAGTTGGCATCGTCAATGTTCACACATGACCAGTTGTCTTTTTCATTTCTTTCTGGAAAGCCAACTATTGTCGACCTTGGACCAATAAATTTCAACACGGATATTAAGAACCTCTCTTCTGCACGTACGACATTTAAAATACGTACGTTTAAACGAAGTAAATGAACTAATAATTTTGACAAGGATACGGGCAATACACTACAACTTGGTACTTTCCTTGAAAATTCAACTTGAAATATGCTTTTTATGCACAATCACAAAAAGTTAAAAAAATGAAAACCTCTGTAAAAATAATTTAACACTTCAAATTTGTCTTCTCTTTATTTCATTACCTCGATTTATAGAGTTAAAATTAGAAAGATAAACCCAAGCCGATCTAATTACTATCAATGCTAATCTAATCATTATCAATACTAATCTAATCACTACCAATTAGAAAAATAAATAAATACAAATGAAATCAATTATAGATATACATTAATGGAGAATCAATCAGATAACCACAGATACGCTCGCCATCTCTATCCGAGTGCTGAGCTGGACTTAGTCAAGTCAGCTCGGCAAAGGAAATAAGATCACAAGTCAAGCAGGTCAGTAGAAAGGTCTGGTACGAGGTCAGCTCAGCTGCACCAAGTCAGGTCAGGTCAGCTCAGCCATCGAGCAGGGAAAAGGTCAGGTCGGCATGGTGTCATGTCAGGTCAACTCAACCTTAACACACCCCCTCAAGTTGGTGCGTGGATATTCGAAACGCCAACTTAGACAAAAAAATCGAAACTCTCGAGTGCCAAGAGACTTGGTCAGAATGTTAGCTAGCTGAAGAGATGTCGAAACATGCAGGGGACGAATGAGGCCATCCAGGACTGCATCTCTTAGGAAATGGCAGTCAACTTCGAGATGCTTGGTGCGCTCATGAGATACTGGATTGTGCGCCAAATGTAACGCCGACTGGCTGTCCGTAAATAGTGTAAATGGACCCTGATGCGGAGAGTAGAAGAAATGAAGATGACCTTGAATCCATTTGAGTGCACACGTGGTATATGCCATTGCATGATATTCCGCCTTGGCTGAAGACCGGGAGACTGTAGTTTGTTTCTTAGTCTTCCAAGAAATGGGTGTTGTGCCGAGCTGAATAAAGTAGGCAGCGAGAGATCTTCGAGTTAGAGGATAACTAGCCCAATCAGAGTCACAATAAGCAGTCATTTGAAGAGTGTCGGTCGAGAGAAAGAGAATCCCCTGACCTGGATGACCCTTCAAATAGCGAACAACTTTGAGAGCAGCATGCCAATGATCAATACGTGGAGTCTTCATAAACTAGGTTATTGTATGCACGGCGTAGGAAAGCTCATGACGGGTGATAGACAAATACACCAGTCGCCCAATAAGACGTCAATAAGGCAACGGATCATTCAAGAGCAAGCTGGAGGATTGAGAAAGCTTATGTTGTTGTTCAAGCGGTATAGCCGAAGGCTTGGAAGCTATTAAGCCATAATCAGTAATAATATCAAGCGTGTATTTGCACTGGAGACAAAGATCCTAGCTCGGCTATGGGCAACTTCGAGACAAGAAAGCACTTAAGAGGGTCTAGATCCTTCATGTGGAAGCAAAGACTAAGATAGTCCTTAAGAACATCCAGAGCAGGCTGAGAGTTACCAACAATGAGAAGATCATCAACATAGACGAGAAGATAGAGTTGAACAGAACCACGAATGTAGAGGAAAAAGAATAATTAGAATACAATTGAACAAAGACATAAGTCAGGAGAGCATTAGAAAACCTAGCAAACCAACACCGAGGAGCTTGTTTAAGCCCGTACAAAGATTTGCGAAGTCGACAAACTTTAGTGGGGTCAGATGGAGCAAATCCAGGAGGTGGCTTCATGTAGCTCCTCGTGAAGATCACCATGAAGAAAATCATTGCAAACATCCATTTGACATGTGGTAAATTGACGGGCAGCAGCAAGCGCAAGAAGGACGCGAACTGTGACCATTTTGGTTATGGGAGCAAAGGTTTCATTGTAATCAATGCCCTCAATTTGACGATTGCCATGGATAACAAAGGGTGTTTTATAGAATTCGACAGTGCCATCCGAGTTGTATTTGATCTTATAGATCTATTTACAGCCAACAGCGTGCTTCTCCGGTGGTAACGACTCAAGAGTCCAAGTGTGGTTGTCTTCTAGGGCCTGTATCTTGGCCTGCATGGTCGTACGCCATTCAGGGTGTTGAACTGCTTGAGAATTGGGGCTCCACGTAAAGTGTGATGGCAGCAAGAAAATCCCTATGGGTGGGCGAACAGCGGTAAGTACTAAGACAGTTATGAATAGAGTGCGAAGTACCTGAATGAGGGGATGGTGTGGGCGAGGCGGCCGAGGGGCTATACTTAAGTGAGTTTAGTTCATAATCTGCAAGTCAAACTGGAGGTTTCTTCAGTCGATGACCTTGGCCAAGTGTTGGAGTCGAGGGCCGAGGTGTTAACTCGGTTATCTCAGGATGAACCGCCTCTGCTGAAAGCGGCTGATCAGGTAGCTCAGGGGCCAATAGAGAGCTCGGTGGCCAGCTACTCTCGGAAGCTAGCGGAGCCTGTGTATGAGAAAAGTCATCAGTTGAGTTATCAGTGACCTGTGGAGCAGACGCCGAGGTGGAAGACACCTCAGCCGAGCTGGAGGTCAGCTTGGCCGAGATGGGATCAACATAGGGAAACACTGTCTCAACAAAGGTGGCGTCATGCGTGACAAATATGTCTTGTGTGGCCCACACACCAACCTTTATGACCAGTCGAATATCTGATGAAGACGCACTTGCGGCTTCTGCTCTGAAATATATCACCCCACCTTGATCATTATGGACATGGCACAAGCTTCCAAACACTCTGAGTTGTACATAGGTCAGGGGCTTGCCAAACAGTACCTCATAAGGATCCCACCGAGCAAAACAGTTGGCTTCCGGTTGATGAGATAAGACGCAGTAAGCACGTATTCACCCCAGAAAGAGAGTGGAAGATTGGCTTGGAAGCGCAATGCTCGAGCAACATTTAGAATATGGTGATGTTTGCGTTTGACTCGATCATTTTGTTGCGGAGTGTAGCAAATAGAGGTCTGATGGAGAACACCATGTTCAGCGAATAATGAGTGAAGAGAGGAAAATTCAGTGCTATTATCACTGTGAAAAATCTTAACTTGCCGTTCGAACTGCGTTTTGATCATTGCAATGAACTGGCAAACAAGTGAGGCAACACGATCTTGTAAGGTCCGTGATGAACACTCTAGAGGGAGGTGAATAGAGTGTTGGACAATTTTGCGGAATTTTCTCGGTTTAGCTCAATACAAAACAAATGTACTCAAGATCAATAAAGAAGGAGATGAGAGATAATGAGTGAAGACACAAGATTTAGAGTGGTTCGAATCTTAAATGATTCTACTCCACTACGACTTTGCTTTCAAAGTGGATTTTCAACAGCAACTTTCTTATTACCCTTGATAAGGAACAAGAACAACAACAGAAACACTTACATTAACTCTAGTGTAAGCAACAACTACAACAACAACTTATTGCATAACCAATATGTGCAATACCAACAACAACAACAACAACTTGTTGCACATACACTTTGTGCAACCTCAACAACAACAACTATAAGCAAGAACAAGTTCTTGCTTCCTCACAACTTCAACAAAGTTCTCTCAAGAACTTTCTCACAGTGGGTTAAAGGAAGTAGTGGGGATCACACTTTCTTTCTAGTCTAAACGCAAACAAGAGATGCAATATTTATGGTTCCTTTTGTGTTAGACTCTCAATCTCTCAATATACAAGAATGAAGAACAAAGAAAGGCTTGTTATTCTCTAATACTCGTTCAGACTTAAATCTCTTGCTTCAGTAAAGGGATTGTAAAATGCATTTTTTTCATCGAAGGTAACATCAAGTGTCGCAAACATTCTTTTATTTGTTGGGCAATAACACTTATATCCTTTTTATGAGTTTGAGTATCCAAAGAAAATGCACTTAACTGACCTAGGATCCAGTTTTCCCCAAGGCTGGGCTAAACATGTACATATGCTATGCATCCGAACAGCCTGAGTGGTAGCTATGAGAGTAGTTTGGTGTGTGGGTAGTGCCTAAGAAGTGTTTCTTTAGGAGTTTTAAAGGACATAGATCCGAACGGTATTATGTTTATTACGGAAGTGGTAGTAAGTAGGCTTCATCCCAGTATTGTTTGGGCACATTCATTTTAAACATAATGGCTCTAGTCACTTCAAGTACGTGTCTGTTTTTTTCTTTCGGCTACACCATTTTTTAGGGGAGGGGGTATAGGTACATGAAGTTTGGTGGTATATGTCATTTTCTATCATAAAGTTTTGAATAGTCTTATCTAAGTATTCAGCCGCGTTACCTGACCTCATTGTTTTAAGGGTGCACCGATCGACCTGCACAGAACACTTACTAAGCTGAAGGAAAGGAACTAAAGTCAACCTGCCGAATTGAGGTGAAGATAGGAGTTGCGGAGCTAAGCAAGCCCGAAGATGAACTGAGCTGAAGTGACAAAAGACTACTACCGGCTGAAGTGATCAAAGTAGAATGAGGATGCTGAGCTGAGATGACGAAGCGAAGAATCTGCTGAGCAGCAAAGCTGAAGCAGAGATGCAACACGTAGTCTTGTAAATACTTTAGGAACTATATTGTACATATGACCGAGCTGCATTGGTAACTAGCCGTTACCTTTGTAAACGTTAGAAAACACTGTAGATAAATCACAACCATTGTGCAAGTGGTAAAATAGATCCGTTAAGCAGAAAAACACCACTATAAAAGGAAACAACCCTACAAATTCGTCCTCAACTTGAATGAATGCAAATTCTTTCAATACTCGGCATGAACACATCATATAAAACTAGAGATACAAAGATACATTTTCGTCTCTAGTTTTATATGAACACATCATATAAGACTGACATGATAAATAGATTATGCCGCTGCAACGTAGAAGCTTTTTGATGGAAGGACGCTGTATTGCGATCTCCCAAAGATATCTAGTCAGCTCTACTTCTTTGTCACCAGTATTCATCTATGAAATTCTCAAACACACCTATTTCCCGCATAAGTTGCCTGAAGAAATTTGCCAGTGCCACCCGCACTATCAAAACAAATCGCCATTTAGACGTAATAATTGACTCTGAGCAATGTTGATATATCATATCAGGAGAAGTTGGAAGTTCAAATTATGCCAAAACTTTGGACTTAGTGGGTTGAGAGATTAAGTTGCCGTGATTTCGGTTATGTTTTCATATCGTCGAACAGGTATTCGGGGAAAAAAATATCAAAACTTGTTGCATTAAAAAGATTCAGGATTTAAGGTGAAACATATGCACAGTTGCACACATTTAAAAAATAAGAAACATCTCCCATAAGAAACAACCAGGTGATTTTATTGAAGTATGACAACAATGCATTATGAAGTAAAGAAAATATACAAAAAATTAATGTAATAAGTAAAAAAGCTTGAGCAAATATCCAACAAGTGAAGAGAGTCCAAAGAACTGGACGATCATTGTCTTTGATGGAGTAGGAGCTGTGGAAAATGTATTATGTGAACTTAATTAGCGGCTTCTTTCAGCTTCTTGGCAATGCCAGCGGTGTACTTGCCCTGGTGAAATGCAGTCTCTAATTCAAGATCGATTGGACCTTTGTCGGCTAGGCTTCCAGCTCCGGCTATAGTTCCAGCACCGTATGGACTGCCTCCTTTAACGACATCCAAATTCACCATTCCAGGTCCAGATGTGTATCCAATTGGAACATATATCATTGCATGATTAGCTAACATTGTGACGGTTGTCAATCTGCAAATAATATAAAAAACACAACCTATTACTTGGTTTTTCAATCGTATCGCTTGATGGTTCCCACATAAAGTACCAATTAGACATGATTTCTGTAAATGAAAATCCGTAAAAGGCAGTAGAACTTACGCAGTAGTTTCTTGGCCTCCTCCTTGGCTTCCAGTTGAATAGAATAATCCAGCAGGCTTTCCTGCAAGTTTCTGTTCACGCCACAACCCCCCAGTAGCATCAAAAAATGCTTTGAACTGGGCAGGCATCATGCCAAATCTGGTCGGGAAGCCGAAAATGAATGCATCAGCTTCTGGGAGCTGATCAATTCGGATCACAGGGACGTCACTCTTTTTGGGAGCACCCATCTTTTGAAGAATTGCTTCTGAAAGCGTTTCTGGAATCTGCCATAGAGTCGTCTCAACTCCTTCGATAGTGTCAGCTCCTTTCTTTATTTCCTCCGCCAGTCTCTCAACATGGCCATACATGGAGTAGTAACTGCAAAATCAAATGAAAAGTCAAGATTACTTAGATTCTCAAGTTGCAAGGTATTAGATGAAGAACACAGTCAAAAGTACAAAACATAAACAGATACACACATAACGTAGAGCTTGGTAGGTGCCATTGAGGAATGAAAGATGTCTTCCTGGATATAATTTAGTGGGTTCTTTTTCTCTTCAAAAACGAGTTTGCTGGAGATGTGACAAGTATGATTGGAGATGGAAGGAAAAGGTTTGAGGTCGCCCACCTTTTATAGTGCAACATTCCCGGTTGATCTTTTGCCATTTTTGTTCTAGAAGGGTTGACATCGTCCATGTTCACACTTGACCAGTTGTCTTTTTCATTTCTTTCTGGAAAGCCAACTATTGTCGACCTTGGACCAATAAATTTCAACACGGATATTAACAACCTCTCTTCTGCACGTACGACATTTAAAACACGTTTGTTTAAACGAAGTAAATAAACTAATAATTTCGACAAGGATATGGGCAATACGGGGTAGGATCCCCTCACAAAGGGGGTGCGGTGACGCGTGACCGCACGACACGGGGCAACAAGGAGGGGTGGTGAGGCTAGATGCAGGTGACCCTCATCTAGCCTCATCACCCTTCCTTGCTGCCACGTGTCGCGTGGTCACAAAGGGGGTGAGGAGATCCAAACCCGGGCAATACACCACAACTTGGTACTTTCCCTCAAAATTCAACTTGAAATATGCTTTTTATGCACAATCACAAAAAGTAAAAAAAAAAAAAAGAAAAGATGAAACCCTCACTGTTTGTCAAAAGTTTGATGTTTATTTTTGTTGAGATGGAAAGAATTTAACATTAATTCAAGTTAAGAAAACATTTACACGCTATTATTTTTCCACCTGCACTGTGGTTACTGTTTATCTACTGTGCTTTCTAACGTTTACAATGATAACGGCTAGTTATTAGTTCAACTCGGCCATATATACAATTTAGTTCCTAAGATATTTACATGACTAAGTATTGCAGCTCTGCTTTTGATCTGCTGCTCAACTGATGCTTCGCCTCATCACCTCAGCTCAGCATCATTATTCCAGTTATGCTTTCTTTATCTCAACTATTCCTTCTTTGCCTTGATTATCTCAGCCCGGCAGTAGTCATTTGTTACCTCAGCTCAGTTCATCCACTTGATTGCTCAACTATGTCACTCCTATCTTCACCTCAGCTCGGCAGGCTGACTTTAATCGTTATTTTCCCCCAGCTCAGCAACTATTATGCGCAAGTCGGTGCACCTCGGCTGAGCTTGGTTAACCTCGGTTGACCTCATTTCTACTCTTCTCCTCAAGCTTAGTTGTATATATTTACACAACTAAGCTTGGACACTAAGTATTGAAAACCCATGTTGATCTGGCTTGGTTAATGATATAAGTGATTTTTATATGTATTTTTGTACCTTCTACTATTTAATTTGAGCAATTTTATCGGGAAAAAATGATTAATTCGGGTATTTTTAGTTTCATCGGAATGATTGGAAACTATTGATTTTTAGCTAAATTAACTATATATTTTGAGCTTAATTGATTTATTAATTAAATGAATCTATTTTCTATGTTGGTAGCTAAATAAATCTTTAGTTTATTTCATTTTATCGGAACTACATGTGTTTTTTACTTTAAATGGCAGAAATATACCTGATAAATATCAGGATAAAAATGAAGTTTTTAGAAGATATGATTAAATCAAGAAAGTGGTTGAGATCTGATTTTTTGAGATGAAATAGAAAGCTGATAAAAATTCTATAAATCAGCAGCATCACAACAGCAATAAGGAGAATTCCCAAGCGGGATTCTCCCCAGCCAGCGGAATTCTCCCACTAGGGTACGTAGAGCCTGGAGCTTATGCAGGAATTTCCCAAAAACAATCGCGTTTCCCGAGGCCAATTTTCATCTCTCTCCTCTCCATCCATCAATATCAAACAAAGAGTAAAAAAAAGTAAAAAGGAAGCAACATTTGGCCTGTGCATAACCAGGAAAGAGAAAGCAGTTTCATAGGGCCACCAATCAGCTTCAGCTTTCTGCCAGGGCTTTCATCAGGTCGTCAGTCAGAAATCGCGTCAGCTTGTAGTCCGTCAGGCGCGATTTCCAAGGCTGTGCAGTGTAAATTTTTACACAGTTTTTTTACTGTTCTTTTATGCGATTATACATGGGTATGATGGATACTATGGATTTAATTTGTGGCTAAATTTTTATTTCTTTGACTGAATTTTTATGAAAGTTGAATTGTTTTGATGATTTAATAAATTAGTTTTTCCTCTTTGATTTATTTAGTTTACTACTTTAATTCCAATCGTTAATTGTTGTTGGTGTTTCTATTGCGTCAATGTATTAGCTACCTATTGATAGAACGTATAATTAATTTCAAAGAATTGGGAGGTAAAGATTTTAATTATGATCGTGTCAACCACAACCTTGTAGTAAAATTTACTAGGGATAGATTCGATTTCTATAGGGGGATTGCTAGGATTGAATAATCAAAGGTTATTGAAATTAGGGAATTCCATAGAAATTTAATGCGATTTATTTGATTAAAATTCACATAGGGTAAAAATTAAAATAGAGAATTTCTTCCTTAGCGGTTCGGAATAGAAACTAGTTAATTATTTTGGATTAGAGAGTGGACTACACTTTAGAAAAGAATTCAACTGGAATAAAAACTAGTCAAGAAAATCTTCAAGGGGAAATGTTAAAGTTTAGTAATTTAATTAGTTGTTAGTTTTTGTTTTTATTATATTTTATTTACTGGGTTAAATTAAGGCGAAAAATAATTTTGGTACTTAAAATTATTCCTCGTGGGATCGACAACCCTCTTGCCGGCTACTCTACAATTGTACCTAATGCACTTGCTAGTTAGTGGTTAAGAATTTACACATCAGTTAAGATGCCTGCTATTTGATCCTTTGTGGAGATATACTATGCTGACCTTATTTCCTTCAATTTTTTCACGAATGAAGTGTCTATCTATTTCTGCATGTTTTGATTTATCATGTTGAACTGGATTTTCTGCCATACTTATAGCAAAGGCTCTGTCGCAAAAGATTTTGATGGGTAGTCTTACCACGATATGAAGGTCTTCCAGAACTTTTCTGATCCAAATGGCTTCACAGATTCTTAATGCAAGTCCTCTCAGCTCTGCTTCTACATTGCTTCTTGACACCATTAGTTGCTTCTTGCTCAGTCATGTAACTAGGTTGCCCCATAGGAAGGTTCAATAGCCAGTTGTTGATATTAGGTCAGCTTTGGATCCAGCTGAGTCTACGTCTGTAAATAACTTAACACTTCGGGCTAAGATCTTCTTGAAATACAATCCTTGTCCTGGTGCATTCTTGAGGTACCTAAGAATTCTTAATGCAGCTTGGAGGTGTTCGTTCGTAGGACTGTGCATAAACTGTGATACAAAACTTACTGCGTGGCAAATGTTTGGCCTAGTGTGGAATAGGTGGATTAAGTTCCCAATTAGTTTTTGATAACTTAGTTTGTTTGTTGGGGTATTTTTTTCATTGATCTCCAGGTTTGTGTCCAGGTTCAACAAGGGTGCTTGCTGGTCTGCATCCGAACAGACCAGTTTCTTTGAGAAGGTTAAGTATATATTTTCTCTGGATATATATAGTCCATCTTTGTTCCTATCGATCTCCATTCCTAAGAAATATCATAACTTACCTAGATCTTTCATCTCGAATTGTTGTGATAGCTTGCCTTTATACTTTCTATGCCATGTTTATCACTCCCTGTTACTATGATATCATCTACATGCACTATCAGGATGGCTAGCTCTCCCTCATGTGAAATTTTGGTGAATAGTGTATGGTCACAGTGACCTTGATTGAATTTTAGGTCAGTCACAGCTTTAATGAAGGTTTTAATCTAGGCCCAAGGTGATTGTTTTAGCCCGTATAATGATTTTCTTAGCTTACATACCTTATCTTTGATCATTTCATTATTGAATCATGGTAGTATACACATATAAACTTCCTCGGCCAAGTCTCCGTTTAGGAATGCAGTTTTTACTTCAAGTTGATGTACCTTCTAGTCAAGGTTGACTGCTATAGAGAAAATGGCTCTTATGGTATTTAGTTTAGCAACACGTTCAAATGTTTCTAAGTAATCTATTTCGTATGTTTGTGTGAATCCATTGGCCATTAATCTTGATTTATATTTATTCACAGTTCCATCATTATTGTATTCAACTAACCATGTACATCATACTGGTTTTATTATTGCCGAGCTGGGAGTTAGCTCCCAAGTTTGATTTTTTTCTAAGGGATTCATCTCTTCTTGCACAGCCTTTCTCCATTCAGGTTGGCTAAGTGCTTCTTCTATATTGTTAGGGATGATCTTATTATCAAGTGAACGTACGAATTTTTTAAAGATAGTATTCAACCTATTATATGATATGTATTCTTCAATAGGGTATTTAGTGCATATGAGATTCTTTGTATATTCCCTTGTTCCTTTTCTTAGTGCTATTTGGTCTGTCATCTATGTGAGTTTCAGATTCATATTCAGTAATTTCTTCTCGAGTGTCATCTTCTGAAATTTGCTGTATTTTTTCTGATATATCAAGTTGGCTATCTCTTCGTAGGGCTTCCCGATCATTGGGAGTATCGTGCTGACCTGAGGTGTTGAGTTGCCGAGCTGCTGTGGCCAGCTCGGCTGAGTTACTGTGCTTGGCGGAGCTTCTAGGAGTGAGCTAGGCTGAGTTTCATCTACACTGTCTATTGTTCTCCAATACTCGTTCAGACTTAAATCTCTTGCTTCAGCTAAGGGTTTGTAAAATGCATTTTTTTCATCGAAGGTAACATCAAATGTCGCAAACATTCTTTTATTGTTAGGCAATAACACTTATATCCTTTTTGTGAGTTTGAGTATCCTAAGAAAATGCATTTAACTGACCTAGGATCCAGTTTTCCCCAAGGCTGGGCTGAACATGTACATACGATATGCATCTGAACAGCCTGGGTGGTAGCTCTGGGAGTAGTTTGGTGTGTGGGTAGTGCCTAAGAAGTGTTTCTTTAGGAGTTTTAAAGGACACAGTTCCGAACGGTATTATGTTTATTACGGAAGTGGTAGTAAGTAGGCTTCATCTCATTATTGTTTGGGCACATTCATTTTAAACATAATAGCTCTAGTCACTTCAAGTAGGTGTCTGTTTTTTTTCTTTCGGCTACACCATTTTTTAGGGGAGGGGGTATAGGTACATGAAGTTTGGTGGCATATGTCATTTTCTATCATAAAGTTTTGAGTAGTCCTATCTAAGTATTCAGCCTCGTTACCTGACCTCATTGTTTTAAGGGTGCACCGATCGACCTGCACAGAACAATTACTAAGCTGAAGGAAAGGAATTAAAGTCAACCTGCCGAATTGAGGTGAAGATAGGAGTTGCGGAGCTAAGCAAGCCCGAAGCTGGACTGAGCTGAAGTGATAAAAGACTACTACTGAGCTGAAGTGATCAAAGTAGAATGAGGATGCTGAGCTGAGATGACGAAGCGAAGCATCTGTTGAGCAGCAAAGCTGAAGCAAAGATGCAACACGTAGTCTTGTAAATACTTTAGGAACTATATTGTACATATGACCGAGCTGCATTGGTAACTAGCCGTTACCTTTGTAAACGTTAGAAAACACTGTAGATAAATCACAACCATTGTGCAAGTGGTAAAATAGATCCGTTAAGCAGAAAAACACCACTATAAAAGGAAACAACCCTACAAATTCGTCCTCAACTTGAATGAATGCAAATTCTATCAATACTCGGCATGAACACATCATATAAAACTAGAGATACAAAGATAAATTTTCGTCTCTAGTTTTATATGAACACATCATATAAGACTAACATGATAAATAGATTATGCCGCTGCAACGTAGAAGCTTTTTGATGGAAGGACGCTGTATTGCGATCTCGCAAAGATATCTAGTCAGCTCTACTTCTTTGTCACCAGTATTCTGAAGAAATCCTTAATGCAAGAAGAAATAAATCATGAACAAATGTTTAATATTATTCTTGAGAGGTGAAACCTCCAAAACTTACATCATGAAGAAAAGAATGTGTATATATACAGAACGAAATCCTAAGCCCAACGGCTCTCTGCAGTAATAAACGGTAACTTTCCTAATATATACAATTTAATCTATTACTAATTTACAACACCTTAATCTACTTTCCTACACTCCCCCTCAAGCTTGGTTTATACATTAATACAACCAAGCTTGGACAAAAGATGATGAAACAGTCCTGGCACCACTGATTTTGTGAAGATATCAGCAACTTGTTCAGATGATGAGATGTGCTTCAGACAAAGAGACTGATCTACAAGTTTCTCACGAATGAAGTGCCTGTCAATCTCTATATGTTTGGATTTGTCATGATGAGTAGGATTCTCAGCCATGTGCACTGCTGAAATATTATCAAAAAAGGCCATAATTGGTGAAGTCATAGACCCTTGACACAGCTCCTTAAGTACACGTTGTCCCCAGATGCCCTCACAAATACCAAGAGCTAATGTTATTAATTCTGCCTCCGCACTACTCCTAGCAACAACACTTTGTTTTTTGCTCCTCCAAGTGACCAAGTTACCCCATACAAACATAATGTATCCCGATGTAGACCTCATATCCTTTTTTTGATCCACCCCAATCTGCGCATGTGTAGATTTTAACAGTTCGATCCTCCGTTTTTCTGAAAAATAACCCCTGTCCTGGTGCCCCCTTGAGGTACCTTAAGATTCTCATCACAGATTGAAGGTGCATATTAGTAGGTGCATGCATAAATTGACTTACATAGCTTACTGAATAACAAATGTCAGGGCGTGTGTGAGAGAGATATATAAGCTTACCAACTAATTTCTGATACGAATGAATATCACTTAAGACAGTTCCAGTATCATACTCAGACACAGTTCCAGGAACTAATGGGGTTGACACTGGTTTGCAACCAAGCATCCCAGTTTCTTGAAGCAAATCTAACACATATTTCCTTTGTGATATGCACATACCATGTTGATTCCTTCCTACTTCCATTCCAAGGAAATACCGAAGTGACCCTAAGTCTTTAACCTCAAAAACAGTGGATAGATACTTCTTTACTTTAGTCATGCTGTGAATGCAATTACCTATGAGAATTATATCATCTACATACACGATGAGAATGGTAACTGACGTACCTGATGTAAAAATAAATAGTGTATGATCACTTTGTGCTTGCTGAAACCCATATTGGATCAATACCTTTGCAAATTTTGAAAACCACGCCCTTGGGGATTGCTTGAGTCCATAAATAGCCTTCTTGAGCTTACAGACCTTATCCTTTGTATAGACAGTATCATATCCCGGAGGGATAGCCACGAAAACTTCTTCTTTCAAATCTCCATTCAAAAAAGCATTCTTAATATCTAGCTGTAACAATTGCCAGTCTAAATTAATAGCCACAGAAAAGATGATCCTAACCGTATTCAGCTTTTCTACAGGAGCAAAGGTCTCCAAATAATCAATGCCATAAGATTGAGAAAAATCTTTAGCAACTAACCTAGCCTTACACCTATTAAGAGTACCATCTGAATTATACTTTAATGAGAAAACCCACTTACATCCTACAGGTTTAAGACCTTCAGATTTCTTTACAAGCTCCCATGTATTATTTTTAATAAGAGCCTCCATTTGATCGTTCACTGCTTGTTTCCACCCTTTATGACAGAGTGCTTCTGTGATTGATGTAGGAATAGTGTGATTATCAAGACTAACAGTGAGTGAACGAAAATTAGGATGCAACTTTTCATAAGACAAATACTTGTGCAATGGATGTTTGGTAGTACATACCTTTGTCTGTAGTAGTTGATAATCACTGAGTTTAGAAGGCACATACTTTGTGCATTCCCTAGTACCTTTCCTTAATGCAATGGGCAGTTCTGCTGTTCAGGTGGATTAGAGGAGTTGCCTACAGAGGTGCGTGATATGTCCAACTGATTATTTTGAGAGGGTGTAGTGTTTACCTGAATGTTCCTTCGAGTGTATACCTGAATGGAGGAAGGTTGTTCTCTGATCTGAGGTTGTTCTCTTGAGGGTTGTTCCTCTGGTGTGGTGGCATGTTCACTTGTACTGTGAGGTGCAGCCTGCCCAGTTATTGGGTATGAGCCATGGGAATGAGTTCTTGTGATGGAGACATCAATTGTGCTCCAATAGTCTGCAGGTTCTGAACTTTGGTCACTGCTAGACTGATTTGTTTTGTAAAATGGTAAAGCCTCATCAAAGTAGACATCAAGGGTAGTATAGACTTTCCTAGACTCAGGAGAGTAACATTTATAGCCTTTCTGTGTCCCAGCGTAGCCTATGAAAATACATTTAATGGATCGTTTATCCAGCTTACCTCTGTTATGCGTTTGAAGATAGACATAAACAGTACACCCAAAGGTCTTGAATGGAACCTCTGATAGTAGTAAGCAGTGAGGATAAACATCAAGAAATTTCTGCCTAGGACTAAGATACCCCAATATTCGAGAGGGTGTTCTATTTATTAAATAAGTCGCAGTCAACACAGCCTCCCCCCATAAGTGTTTTGGTACATTCATGGAAAACATAAGGGATCTGGCCACACCTAATATGTGTCTATGTTTCCTCTCAGATACTCCATTTTGCTGTGGAGTATACACATTAGAGGTCTGATGGTGAATGCCCCTTTCAGTTAGGAATGACTTCACTTCTCTATCTAAATACTCACTCCCATTTTCAGACCTGAGGTTCTTAACAACTGCATTAAACTGAGTTTGAATTAGATTTATAAATGTTTTGAGAACAGATTATAGCTCAGATTTATGTTTCATAAGATAAAGCCATGTAACACGTGTATGGTCATCCACAAATATAACAAACCACCTACTACCATTTATGTTGAGAACCCTTGAGGGGCCCCATATGTCAGTGTGAATCAAGTTGAATGGATGATTTTCACTGTAACACTTAGGTGAATAAGAGAACCGGGTTTGTTTTGCATACACACATGTCTCACATTTAAGAGACTCGAATTGAACACCAGTAAACAACTCAGGTTTCATTTTCCTGAGATACATAAAATTAGGATGGCCTAAACGTTTGTGCCATAACAAAATAAGGTTCATTCTAGCTTCCATACAATCTATTCTAGGAACATGCACAGTGTTCATATAAGAATAGACCCTAGAATGACCATCAAAACATCCATTACCACTTGACTTCTGAGAGTCCAAAAGAAATAATCCATCTTGAAGATCAGCACATCCAATCTTCTTCTCCAAAACCAACTCCTTCATGATCTTCTCCTGGAACCAGGAAGAAGCAGGCAAGAAAAAACATTTAGATGGTGAAAATATAGTCAAACATCTGTTATCAATCATAAGTCTTCTTACTGAGATAAGATTACAGTCTAATTTCGGAACATAAAGGACATGTCTTAGATTCAAGGTGTTTGTTACAGCAACATTCCCATACCCCATGATTCCAATATAGTGGCCATTAGCCACTTTAACCCTCCTTGAATCATAAAATGGTGTGAATGAGTTTAACAAGGCTTTATCAAAGGTCATATGATGTGTGGCTCCTGAGTCAAGGACCCAGTTACCAGACTACCCCCCTTTACCTGTACTGGTGGTGGCCATGGTAGCCTTGATTTGACCTGAAGGGATCTGAGCCCGTTGACTCTCCAGCACCTTAAGGACTGCATGCAACTGAGCTGGAGTGAATACTGGATCAGAGACCTCTGTAGATTGTACATCAGCAGCAGCAGCAGCAATTGGAGAAGGCCTCCAAGAATCTGCATCAGTCCTCCAAGACCCACTGGTATTTGATCTTTCAGACAAGGCTTGTCTGGAATTGCTATTCTGCTTATAGTATGAGGATGGCGGTCTTGCCTTGGAACCAGGGCGTCTGTAACAATCTTCAATAACATGACCTACCTTATGACAGAATTTACAATACTTTTTATGATAGTCACCAGATCCAGATCGCTTGGAAGCAACAAATACACTTTTGTCTTTGTCATTAGTACTAGCTTGTGAGATGAGTGCAGAGGATTCAGTAGTGACAGATGGACTAGGTCGCATCATCACTTTCAGCCTACTCTCTTCTTGTCTTACCTCAGAAAATACAACATTCATGGAAGGTAATGGTTTTGATCCCAGAATCCAACTTCTCACAGCATCAAAATCCTTGTGAAGGCCGGATAAAAAGCCAAACACACGTTTAGTGTCTTTGATAGTTCTAAAGAGTTGACTATCAGTGGTGCATGTCCACTGATAGGACTCTAGAGAGTCAATCTGCTGCCATATTTGAGACAAAGTACTGAAGAACTTACTAACAGTCAAGTCTCCCTGTTTTATATCCTTCAACTGAGCCTCCAACTCATATAGCTCTGAAATGTTGTCCCGTTTGGAAAACATTTCTTTTGTAGCTTTCCAGATCTCTGCAGCGGTTTGATAAAGCATGAAGGTATTGCTTATCTCAGGTGTCATAGACCCTAGAAGCCATGACATGATCATGGAGTTTTCTGCTTCCCAGGTGCCATACTTTCCACTCGTTTCACTGGGAATAACCATGGTTTCAGAAAGGTATTCCTTTTTCCCCCGTCCGATAATAAAGAGCTCCACTGCTCTACTCCAGGGTAAGTAGTTGGTTCCATTTAATTTCTGGTTTGTCATGGAAACTGGAGTAGAGTCAACTATAGATCTAGTCCCAGTTGTAGGAACAGATATTGGTTCATTTTCAGAAACAACTTCACTACTCTGATCAGCCATGCAAGCAGTGGGGGGAACTGAATGCAACAAAAAAAATTCAGAGTTATGAAGAAAGGAGGTGAGCGGTGATGACGATAGAAGACTTGTGATGAAGATTAATGCAGAGGAGGAAGAAGATAAAGGAGTCTTGAGAATGACAACTGTCTGAAGGAAGTACAAGAAGTACAGGAAGAAAGATTGAATTCAGAAGTGAATATGTAAAAAATCTTAATTGTCGGTGTAGTGGGACAGGTGTCACCACATGAATGGGATGACCAGCGGCAGTTTTAACCCACCGTACGTGGCCTTAATTGCATGAATGAGACCGGATGAAATTTCGGGAAACGCACGAAAAATAGAGAAATCCCCCTTTTCAAACAAGACACTTTTAATAAAAGCAAAAGCAAGGAAGAATAAAATAATTAAATTTTTCCGTTGAATTTTCTTCCTCGTAATGTGTGTCGTCTTCCTTCTTCTTCCCAAAAGTTTCACTCGTTCTGGGAAACGATGGTGAAACGTTGGTTCAGATATTCACAGACAGTGAGTTCTATTCACAGACAGTGAGTTTTTTCCTTCATTCAGAGAATATCTCTGTGAGTTGAATGATCTAGTAGTCAGATAAGTAATTGAGGAAGGTCTGACCTTCTCCTGCACACGTAGTTCACAATGGAACAAAAATAGGCAGAGCGAACAGCTTTGATTGGAGAGCAACCAATGGCTCTGATACCATGAAGAAATCCTTAATGCAAGAAGAAATAAATCATGAACAAATGTTTAATATTATTCTTGAGAGGTGAAACCTCCAAAACTTACATCATGAAGAAAAGAATGTGTATATATACAGAATGAAATCCTAAGCCCAACGGCTCTCTGCAGTAATAAACGGTAACTTTCCTAATATATACAATTTAATCTATTACTAATTTACAACACCTTAATCTACTTTCCTACCTATTCATCTATGAAATTCTCAAACACACCTATTTCCCGCATAAGTTGCCTGAAGAAATTTGCCAGTGCCACCCGCACTATCAAAACAAATCGCCATTTAGACGTAATAATTGACTCTGAGCAATGTTGATATATCATATCAGGAGAAGTTGGAAGTTCAAATTATGCCAAAACTTTGAACTTAGTGGGTTGAGAGATTAAGTTGCCGTGATTTCGGTTATGTTTTCATATCGTCGAACAGGTATTCGGAGAAAAAAAATATCAAAACTTGTTGCATTAAAAAGATTCTGGATTTAAGGTGAAACATATGCACAGTTGCACACATTTAAAAAATAAGAAACATCTCCCATAAGAAACAACCAGGTGATTTTATTGAAGTATGACAACAATGCATTATGAAATAAAGAAAATATACAAAAAATTAATGTAATAAGTAAAAAAGCTTGAGCAAATATCCAACAAGTGAAGAGAGTCCAAAGAACTGGACGAGCATTGTCTTTGATGGAGTAGGAGCTGTGGAAAATGTATTATGTGAACTTAATTAGCGGCTTCTTTCAGCTTCTTGGCAATGCCAGCGGTGTACTTGCCCTGGTGAAATGCAGTCTCTAATTCAAGATCGATTGGACCTTTGTCGGCTAGGCTTCCAGCTCCGGCTATAGTTCCAGCACCGTATGGACTGCCTCCTTTAACGACATCCAAATTCACCATTCCAGGTCCAGATGTGTATCCAATTGGAACATATATCATTGCATGATTAGCTAACATTGTGACGGTTGTCAATCTGCAAATAATATAAAAAACACAACCTATTACTTGGTTTTTCAATCGTATCGCTTGATGGTTCCCACATAAAGTACCAATTAGACATGATTTCTGTAAATGAAAATCCGTAAAAGGCAGTAGAACTTACGCAGTAGTTTCTTGGCCTCCTCCTTGGCTTCCAGTTGAATAGAATAATCCAGCAGGCTTTCCTGCAAGTTTCTGTTCACGCCACAACCCCCCAGTAGCATCAAAAAATGCTTTGAACTGGGCAGGCATCATGCCAAATCTGGTCGGGAAGCCGAAAATGAATGCATCAGCTTCTGGAAGCTGATCAATTCGGATCACAGGCACGTCACTCTTTTTTGGAGCACCCATCTTTTGAAGAATTGCTTCTGAAAGCGTTTCTGGGATCTGCCATAGAGTCGTCTCAACTCCTTCGATAGTCTCAGCTCCTTTCTTTATTTCCTCTGCAAGTCTCTCAACATGTCCATACATGGAGTAGTAACTGCAAAATCAAACGAAAAGTCAGGATTACTTGGATTCTCAAATTGCAAGTTATTAGATGAAGAACATAGTCAAAAGTACAAAACGTAAACAGATACATACATAACGTAGAGCTTGGTAGGTGCCATTGAGGAATTAAAGATGTCTTCCTGGATATAATTTACTGGGTTCTTTTTTTTCTTCAAAAACGAGTTTGCTGGAGATGTGACAAGTATGATTGGAGATGGAAAGAAAAGGTTTGAGGTCGCTCACCTTTTATAGTGCAACATTCCCGGTTAATCTTTTGCCATTTTTGTTCTAGAAGAGTTGACATCGTCCATGTTCACACTTGACCAGTTGTCTTTTTCATTTCTTTCTGGAAAGCCAACTATTGTCGACCTTGGACCAATAAATTTCAACACGGATATTAAGAACCTCTGTTCTGTCCGACATTTAAAACAAGTTTGTTTAAACGAAGTAAATAAACTAATAATTTCGACACGGATTTGACAACTTGATACTTCCATTGAAGATTCAACTTGAAATATGCTTTTTATGCACAATCACATAAAGTAAAAAAAAAAAATGAAAACCTCCGTAACAATAATTTAGGACTTCAAATTTCTTTCTTGATTTTATTACCTCAATTTATAGAGTTACAATTGGAAAGATAAATCCAAGCTGATCTAATCACTATCAATGTTAATCTAATCACTATCAATTAGAACAATAGATAAATACAAATCAAATCAATTATATATATACATTAATGGAGAATCAATCAGATTTTCCAATCAGATAACCACATATATGCCCGCCATCTCTATCCGAGTGCCGAGCTGGACTTAGTCAGGTCAGCTCGGCAAAGGCAATAAGATCACAAGTCAAGCAGGTCAGTAGAAAGATCCGGTATGAGGTCAGCTCAGCTCAGCCATCCAGCAGGGAAAAGGTCAGGTCAGCATGGTGTGACGTCAGGTCAACTCAGCCGTAACACCCCCCTCAAGTTGGCGCGTGGAGATTCGAAACGTCCAACTTGGACAAAAGAAATCGAACCTCTCGAATGCCAAGAGACTTGGTCAGAATGTCAGCCAGGTGAAGAGATGTCGAAACATCCAGGGGACGAATGAGGCCGTCCAGGACAGCATCTCTTAGGAAATGGTAGTCAACTTTGATATGTTTGTTGTGCTCATGAGAGACTGGATTGTGCACCAAATGTAATGCCGACGGGCTGTCCGTGAATAGTGTAATTGGACTCTGATGCTGAGAGCAGAAGAAACGAAGAAGACCTTGAATCCATTTGAGTTCGCACGTGGTATATGCTATTGCACGATATTCCGCCTCGGCTGAAAATCGAGAGACTGTAGTTTGTTTCTTAGTCTTCTAATAAATGGGTGATGTGCCGAGCTGAATAAAGTAGGCAGTGAGAGATTGTCGAGTTAAAGGACAAACTAGCCCAATCAGAGTCACAATAAGCAATCAGTCAAATAGTGTTGGTCGAGGGAAAGAGAATTCCTTGACCTGGATGACCCTTCAAATAGCGAACAACTGTGGGAGCAGCATGACAATGATCAATACGTGGAGTCTTCATAAACTGGACTAATGTACGTACGGTGTAGGAAAGCTCAGGATGGGTGACAGACAAATACACCAGTTGCCCAACAAGACGTCAATAAGGCAACAGATCATTCAAGAGCAACCTGGAGGATTGAGAGAGCTTATGTTGTTGTTCAAGCGGTATAGCCGAAGGCTTGGAAGCCATTAAGCCACAATCACTAATAATATCAAGCGTGTATTTGCTCTAGAGACAAAGAGCCCAGCTCGTCTATGGGCAACTTCGAGACCAAGAAAGTACTTAAGAGGGCCGAGATCCTTCATGTGGAAGCAACGACTAAGATAGTCCTTAAGAACATCCAGAGCAGTCTGAGAGTTACCAACAATGAGAAGAACAAAGAATAATCATCAACATAGACGAGAAGATAGAGTTGAACAGAACCATGAATATAGCAGAACAAAGAATAATCAGAATACGATTGAACAAAGCCGTAAGTCCGGAGAGCATTAGAAAACTTAGCAAACCAGCACCAAAGAGCTTGTTGAAGCCCATACAAAGATTTGCGAAGTCGACAAACTTTAGTCGGGTCAGATGGAGCAAAGCCAGGAGGTAGCTTCATGTAGACTTCTTGGTGAAGGTCACCATGGAGAAAAGCATCTCGAACATCCATTTGACATGTGGTAAATTGGTGGGCAGCAGCAAGCGCGAGAAGGACGTGAACCGTGGCCATTTTGGTTGTGGGAGCAAAGGTTTCAGTGTAATCAATGCCCTCAATTTGATGATTGCCATGGATAACAAGACATGCTTTGTAGCGTTCGGCAGTGCCATCCGAGTTGTATTTGATCTTATAGATCCATTTATAGATAACGCGCTTCCCCAGTGGTAACGGCTCAAGAGTCTAAGTGTGGTTGTCTTCCTTAGCCTGTATCTTGGCTTGCATGACCGTACGCCATTCAGGGTGTTGAACTGCTTGAGAATATGTTTGGGGCTCTACATAAAGTGTGATGGCAGCAAGAAAAGCCCTATGGGTAGGCGAAAACCGTTGAGTACTAAAACAAGTTATGAATAAAGTACGAAGTACCTGAATAAGGGGATGGTGTGGGCGAGGCGACTGAGGGGCTATACTTAACTGAGTTTAGTGCATAATCTGCAAGTCGAACCGAAGGTTTCTTCAGTCGATGACATCGGCAAAGTGTTGGAGTCGAGGGCCGAGGTGTCACCTCGTTTATCTCAGGCTGAACTGCCTCTGCTGAGACGGCTGAGCAGGCAGCTCAGGGGCCAATAGAGAGCTTGGTGGCAAGCTACTCTCAGAAGCTAGAGGAGCCTGTGTATAAGAAAAGTCATTAGTTGAGTCATTAGTGACCAGTGGGGCAGACGCAAAGGTGGAAGGCACCTCGACCAATGTGGATGTCAGCTCGTCCGAGGTGGGATCAATAAAGGGAAACACTGTCTTAACAAAGGTGGTGTTGTGGGTCACAAACATTTCTTGTGTGGCAAGATTATACACACGACAGCTTTTATGAGCAGTCGAATATCTGACGAAGACACACTTGCGGCTTCTGCTCTGAAATTTATCACCCCGTCATTGATCATTATGAATATGGCACAAGCTTCCAAATACTATGAGATGTGCATAGATAGGGGGCTTGCCAAACAGTACCTCATAAGGATCCCATCGAGCAAAACAGTTGGCATTTGGTTGATGAGATAAAACGCAGTGAGCACGCATTCACCCTAGAAGGAGAGTGGATGGCTTGGAAACGCAATGCTCGAGCAACATTTAGAATATGGCGATGTTTGCGTTTGACTCGACCATTTTGTTGCGGAGTGTAGCGAATAGAGGTCTGATGGAGAACACCATGTTCAGTGAATAATAAGTGAAGAGAGGAAAATTCAGTGCCATTATCACTGTGGAAAATCTTAACTTGCCGCTCAAACGGTGTTTTGATCATTGCAAAGAACTGGCGAACAACTGAGGCAACACGGTCTTTGGTAGGAAGAAGATACACCCAGACCACGCGATATTGATCGTCAACAAAAGTCAGAAAATAAGAAGCACTACATAACGTTTTCTCACGATAAGGTCCCCGAGTCACAATGAATTAAATCAAAGCATTGATCAGCTGAGGTTTTACTCTGATCAAAGGGCCTTTTTATTTGTTTTGCCCGAGAACAAATTTCACATGGAATATCCGTATTTTTATTATAAGAAAAATCACTATTACAAAGCAACTCAATAATGTAATCACCATTATTCAACAATTGAGATACATATAACAAGTTGCATGTGAAATGAGGCACTTACAACACTTTGTCCAACATAAGGTCAGGATTAATTCGCATTGCCCCTTCGCAGACTGCTTGTGTTTGAGTTCCATTGGGCAGCCGCACAGTGCATGGAAGAGCCAATGAACAATTATATAAAATAGAGATATTACTGGTCATATGATGAGAGGCATCTGAGTCAATTATCTAAGTGGAATTCAGATACTTACCACTTTTCCGTTCAAAGGACATTTGCTTACAAATATTAAGCGCTTGAAGGACAGTGTTCAAGTCCTCGTCAGTTAATCTTGCAAAAGAGCCCGTGGTCGTAGTGGACTTACCCGTAGATGCTGAGTAGACCGAGTCTAGAGCCAAAGTTTGTTTTGGCCGAGCAGAGGTGCCATTTGTGCTCAGTTTGGTGCCTGACATTGTCTTCGGGCGATATGCCCACCAGTCCGAGTTGACCACCAGCTGAAAACAAGCAGAAACTTCATGGCTCTTTCTACGGCAACGAGAGCTAGTCACGTCAGCTTTGGCAGACCTACGGTCACTTTCTTGTTTTGTAGCAACGGTCACTGCAAAACCAGTCGGAACAAGGGTCTCCTCCATGTGCACAACCCGAGTCAAGACTCTCTTCTTGCACTACCATGTGGTAGACGCGATTTAAGGGAGGAATAGGGTCTTGATTTAGTATAGAGGAACGTACCATTTGGTATGTTGAATCCTCTAGCTCATAAGAAATTGGTGGATCTTATCCACCTCCTTGCATCGAGCAAGAGTCTTTCGAAGATCGCATGTGCATGAGACACATGAACAGATCGGAAGGTCATCATAGTCCTTCAGTTCGCCCGAGATTTTCTTCAATTTTCTGTAATAAACCATCACAGAATCGCAATTCTGCTTATAATTTGCGAGGGCCCTCTTCAACTGTTGGACCCTCGGTGCATTCATTACAGCGAAGTGCTTCTTTATGTCATCTCACAACTCCTTTGCATATTTGACATAGGAGATGGTGGAATGAAGACCTGTTCTATTGTGTTCAGCTTCCAGGCCACAATCATGAAGTTTAACTGGCTCACAATCATCCAGGTCGAGGGAGCAGGTCGTCGGATAGTCCATCAAGGAAGCCAAACTTCCGGCGGGCCAGCAGGGAGCCACGGATCGCTCGTGCCCATTCTTCATAGTTCAGTCCAGTCAACTGGACTGGAGTGATAAGCAATCCCGGGTGATCCTCCGAATGGAGATCATACAGGGAAACAATTTTCTTAGTTTGAGAAGTGGAAGGAAGAAGTGGCTGAGATGATTCGTCCGCCATATTGAGAAGAAGCGATGGGTTATTCAGACAGAGGGAGACTAACTTGGCTCTGATACCATGTAAAAATAATTTAGCACTTCAAATCTGTCTTCTCTTTGTTTCATTACCTCAATTTATATAGTTACAATTGGAAAGATAAATCCAAGCTAATCTAATTACTATCAATGATAATCTAATCACTATCAATTAGGACAGTAGATAAATACAAATCAAATCAATTATAGATAGACATTAATGGAGAATCAATCAGATTCGCCAATCAGATAATCACCGATACACTCGTCATCTCTATCCGAGTGCCAAGCTAGAATTTCCGAGCTGGACTTGGTCATGTCAGCTCGCAAAGTAAATAAGATCACGAGTCAAGCATGTCAGTAGAAAGATCCGGTACGAGGTCAGCTCAGCTGCACCAGGTCAGCTCAGCTCAGCCCAGCCATCCAGCAGAGGAAAAGTCAGGTCAGCTCAGCCTTAACAACCACACCTTTTTTCCTCAAAAGTTTGATGTTTATTTAAGGTTGTACATATTCAAGTGATCACACATGTAGTATATGAATAAATAAGATAACATTCTCTGTTCCAAGGTAAAGATTTGGTTTCTATTTCAATGTTTTCTTGATTAAGGGATGCTCAATTGGAATTTTTTCAATCTTAGGATGTGGATGAAGCAGGAGCAGTGTTCCAACACGTTGTTGACCTTTGAACATTAGGAAGCGCTATACAAAAAAGGCCCTTGTTGCGGGATTTTTGCCCATCCATGATATATATATATATAACATAAATAAATATAGAGATTATCGAGTCGCAAGATCCAGCAAAGTTTTGAGTAAATAAAACGTAATATTTAGTCCAATTATTGATTTTTATGCCTTCAGGTATGACACCGTTTGAAGGGTTTGTTTCTCTTCCCCATTCATGTGAAAATATAAAAGGGGATAAAGGAGTAATTCTAAACATGAAGGAGGTCACTGTTGAATGAAATGGAAATTGTTTTCATTGATTTTGATTTTGTACAATCTGGTCCTATCTATAGTACATTGGTATCCTTAACTATGGAATATTCTAATTTCATGATTTGATTTATTGTCCTAAACAAGGTAAGAATATATTTCTTTCCATCATTACACATTGTCCTAAACAAGGTAAGAATATATTTCTTTCCATCACTCTTCATCAAGTTGATCAGTGGGTTCGCCAATGTTCAGCTTGCTCAATGTAACTTCAAAAACTCATCCTGCAACTGCCTTCGTGAGAATGTCAGCTATCTGATCCTCGGAGTGTACAAACAGTATTTCCACCACCCCAGCATCCAGTTTTTCTTTAATGAAGTGTCGGTCTACTTCAATATGCTTCGTTCTATCGTGTTGGACCGGGTTTTCTAAGATGCTAATGGCTGCTTTGTTGTCACACTTAAGCTGGGCCGGAGACCTTAACGGAAATCCTATTTCTTTCAGTAACTTGTCCAACCACAAAACTTCCACAATTCCTTTAGATATTCCACGAAATTCAGCTTCGGCACTAGAAAGCGGAACTACCTTCTGTTTTTTGCTTCTCCAGGTGACAAGATTTCCTCCCACTATCGAGAAATATCCAGATGTTGACCTTCTGTCAATCAGGTTTCCTGCCCAATCAACGTCAGTGTATACCTCAACATTAAGATATCCATGATTCCTGAACCAGATTCCCCTTTCTGGACACTTCTCCAAATACCTCAAGATTCTCATGACTTTCTCCAAATGCTCGGCTTATGGTTTATGCATGAATTGGCTGACTACACCAACTGCATATGCGATATCGGGTCTTGTATGTGATAGATAAATAAGCTTTCCTACCAACTTCTGATATTGGTCTCTATCTACTGCTGGTGCCCCTTCTTTTATTTCTAGCTTCTGGTTGGTTACCGTAGGTGCGTCGCTTGGTTTACAATCGAGCATGCCTACCTCAGTTAGGAGATCCAACGTATATTTTCTTTGTGAAATAAAGATACCACCACTTGTTCGAAGCACCTCAATCTCGAGAAAGTACCTTAGCACCCCTAGATCTTTCATCTCGAATTCTGCAAACAGACTGTTTCTGAGTCGTGCCATTTCAGCTTCATCATCCTCAATGATAACCATGTCGTCCACATAGATGACAAGGCACGTAACCAACCCCTTTTGTTGTTTTAAGAACAGAGTGTGGTCAGCGTTGCTTTGTTTGTATCCATTATGTTTTATTACTAGAGTGAATCGTCCAAACCAAGCTCTAGGAGATTGTTTTAAACCATAAAGAGCCCGCTTGAGTCTACAAACCTCATTCTTCTGAAATCCCTCAGAAAATCCAGGGGGCGCCTCCACATAGACTTCCTCTTTCAGTTCTCCATGTAGGAAGGCATTTTTCACATCAAACTGGTATAACGGCCAATTTTTGTTTACCGCTATTGAGAACAGGACTCTGATAGTGTCGATCTTAGCCACCGGTGAGAATGTTTATGAGTAATCTATCTCATATGTCTGTGTGTATCTTTTCGCCACTAAACTAGCCTTATAGCACTCAATTGTCTCATCTGCCTTGTACTTTATCGTAAACACACACCTACACTCTACTGGTTTCTTTTCTCTCGGTAGCACACACTTCTCCCATGTATTATTTTTCTCTAGGGCCTCCATCTCCACCCTCATTGCCTCTTTCCACTCTTTCCGTCTCATTGCCTCCTCAGCTGTTCGTGGAAGATACTCATTGCACAAGGACATAAACAATCATTGTGCTATGTCTCCTACTCCAGAACTTACTGGATATCTGGATCTTAGATTCACCCAATCTGGTGAGTACCTTTGAGGCGGTATCCCTCGATTCCTCATTGGTGGAAGAATCCGTGCATGTCGTTCCTGTTCACTTTCCTCCTGTACCTCATCCAGATAGTCAATATGCTCTATGGAAGATGTAGTATTTGAAAGGTCAAAAGTACTAGGTGAGAGAGTAGTAGGCTCATTTACCTCTTGCACGACATTCTGCGTAGGAGGTTCACTGGGTGATGACAATCCTGCTTCGGGACTATTTACAGTGGATTGGGCAGGCTCGGTGGCGCCACCTGCTTGCTCTTGTTGAACATCTGGCATTATGGGATTGTGTAACCAATCAAAGGGCTCGCTTGGAGTCTACCCTTGTGCCTGAGAGTGGTGTTGGAAGAAATGTTCGGTTTCTAGAAAGACACAATCAAGGGTTACATGAACACGACGAGTGAGAGGGTTATAACATCGATATCCCTTTTGATGAGTAGCATAGCCGACGAAGACACATTTTTCTGCGTAGGAGTCAAGTTTGGACCGCTCATGTTTGCGAATATGTATATACACCGTACACCTGAATATTTTTGGAGAAAGGGTCGTGATGGAGGGGATGCTTGTTTGTGTGGCTAAGGTTTCGATTGGGGTGAGGTGATTAAGTGTGCGAGAGGGTAATCGATTAAGAAGATAGAGTGAGGTAGCGATGGCCTTGGGCCAGAAAGATTTCAGGACAGATGCCTCAATCATCATGGATTTAGTCATTTCTAGGAGAAGTTGATTTTTCCTTTCGGCTACACCATTTTGTTGTAGGGTGTTTGGGCAAGTCGTTTGATGGATAATAACGTGGGTCCGAAGGAATGTCTGTAAGGTCTGTGACATAAACTCACCTCTATTGTCAGATCGTAAGATTTGTATAGTTTGATAAAATTGAGTACAAATCATTTGAAAAAATCAATAAATTTTATGGATACCTCATATTTGTGTTTGAGGAGGTATAACCACGTCATTCGAGAATAATCATCAACAAATAAGACAAAATATTGAAAACCTTGAGATGTAACAGATGGTGCTGGATCCCACACATTAGAATGAATTAAGGAGAAACACTGATTGACCCTGGTATTATTAGGGCGAAACGTGCCCTTATGATGTTTTGCCCTGATACATGTGTCACAAGGAATACAAATACTGGATTCAGGAAATAAAGAGGGAAACAAAGTTCTGAGATAACCAAAGGATGGGTGACCCAACAGACGGTACCATAACCACAGTTGTCGGTGAGTCGTCTGGTGAGCAAGCATGGACCGGCCTTATTAAGTCACCTCCTCCACATAGTACAACCTATTGCGTTCAATGTCACGTCGAATAATTTCCTTCGAATGAATGTCCTGCAAGAGATGAAAATCAAGGTAAATTAGGACTACATAGTTAAGTTGTTTCGTAACTTGGCTTAAAGACAATAATTTTGACGACAATGTTGGAACATAAAGACATTGATGTAGGTTAAGGTTTGGGGATATGGAAACGGTACCACTCCCTTGGACAGGAATTAATTCTATACTGACTGTTTCAATGTGGGTTTTATGCATAGAGGTGGTCAAGTGTACAAAATCTTGTGGATCGTACGTCATCGTATCTGTGGCTCCGCAGCCGAGAATCCACTTGGAGTGTTTAAGGGTTAATTTATGTGTCGTATGGGTACTTTGGGAAATGTTTGAGTGAGATAAGGAATTATTTTTATTTTTATGGGCTAAATTATTGGTTGGACAAATGGAAGGACTCGTGGGATAATTTCAACTGAGGGGTCCAGGAACATTTTCGGTTGAATATGTGGATAGGTGCAGGGGTAAAACAGGAACATCAGATAAGGGGGCATAACGGGAATACTAAAAAATGGGTTGGGTTATAATCCCCAACCCTACCTTCTAGAATATTCGGTCTACCTCCTTATTTATTTTGTCTGCCTCCCTCTTCTGCTTCTGCACTCCATTTTTTGTCTGGCTGAACAGTCCCCCCGCTGCTTTGGCCTACTGCCTGATTTATGCTGGTAATGGCACTTGTTCCGGTGCTGGTGCCTTCAATGGTGCCCACTGCAACTGTGCCTCGTCCTTGCGTCTCCGTTCTCCACTGTTTGGCCCCCCACCATTCGGGGTAGCCTACCATTTCAAAACACTCCTTCTTGGTGTGTTTTTTCTTGCCGCAATGAGTGCAGCTGAGCTTCGATTTATCTTCAGTTCCTCGTGATGATGCTTGAATTGAGCAAGGATACTGGTGCCTGCTTTTGGTTTTTGCCCGTAGCTTCAACCCTGCTCCAATCCCTAATGAAGAGTCAGCCTGATCTGAGGGGATTCCCTTCAAAATCACTATTCTGTTTTCTTCCCTCTTGATAGCTGCATAAGCAGCCTCTGGTGATGGCAAGGACTCAAGTTTTAATAGCTCTCTCTTCACTAGTTCAAATTTGTCTTCCACTGCCATTAGCAGTTGGAATAATAGCTGCTCCTGTACCTTGTTATTATAGACTATAATATCATCAGGATCCCTCATCGGATTGGGGTCCCTCCGGTCGATTTCCATTCAGACACTCTGGAGCCTGTTCCACAGGTCCTCCAACGTGCCTCCTCCCTGTTTTATGGTGTTTGCCCTCTTGTGTAAGTCAAAGACTTGTAGAGAATCCGACCCTGTGCCATAAGTGACTAATAATCTGTCCCATAACGCCTTCGCTGTTGGGTACTGAGAAACATTGTTTACTAAATTTGGTTCGATGTTTTGTATAAGCCATGTAAACATGCATTGGTCATGGGTTTCCCACTGCGTGTAGGTTGGACCTGTGGTTGGTGGGGGTGTGCCCGTGAGATGCTGGCTTTGCCCTCGTCCTCTTACCGCTTTTTTCATGAGTGTGGTCCACAATTGGTAGTTGTCACCCCTTAACTTGACTCTAATGAACAGATTGTCCAAATTTGAGCTGGGAAGCTGAATGTTTAGGCTATTTCTGAGAAGATTGACCAACTGTATGGCTAAGTCCTTGTTTTCTAGTTTTTGTTCTTCACTGCCTGACATCTCTGGTTTGACTGTGTTGCAGGTGTTTTGTGCTGATTTTTGCTGGGGTCGAGAAAGGTATTGAGACTATGATGATTATTCTGAGTCTCACTGGATCAAAAACAATCTCGTTTGAGATTAAGTTTCTAGGATTCTGATTCCCTCTATTTCTTTGTTTTGGGTTTTCTGTTTTTCTGGGATGGGTTTGGCTTGGGTTTGTCGATTGAATCAGACAGTATCGTCAGATTTTTCATCTCAAGATTGGAACTGTCTCTGATACCATGTTGAATGAAATGGAAATTGTTTTCATTTATTTTGATTGTGTACAATCCGGTCCTATCTATAGTATCATTGCTATCCTTAACTATGGAATATTCTAATCTGATGATTTGATTATTGTCCTAAACAAGATAAGGATATATTTCTTTCCATCATTACACATTGGTCCTAAACAAAGTAGGAATATATTTCTTTCCCTCAGTTACTGGAGATTACCCAAAAAATTGAAGGGGTAAAAGTAATTAACCCGCGTGTATATTGTTTGTTACTTCCTTCCTTAAATATCAAGGCATTATAAAGCGCAGCCATAGTCTTAGCAGGAGAAATTTGACTAGACATTTCCAGTTTTTTCTCCTTTGGAAAACGGAAGGTTCAACAAAATAAAGAAAAACATAACCGTGTTTTCCATGCAATTGGGAACCATATCATTGACCATTTAGAATAATGTGACAGAAATCATACCGTTTACTTCCCACTATATAAGCAGCCTAAACTCTTCCACCCCTCTGTATACACTCAAACATTTGGACATCCAGCAATTCAATCTAATCTGTCATGTAAATGGGCAATTTTGTCTCAAAAAAACTGCACAGGAAGAAGAAATACACCAAGTTTCAAGAATCCAGCAAAGCTGTTCCAGAACCTAGCAAATCAATTCAAGAATCCAAGAAAATTGAAGAACCCACGAAAGCTATTAAAGGATCCAGTAAAACCGATGGGGAAAAGCGTCCTCCTTCTGTGCCGGTTACCAAACTCTATATTATGTATGCTCTTTTTTATTTCCTGTGTTTTTCCCCTGTTTCCCTTCCATTGAACATTTGCTCATGGATCTTCATGCTTCAAACCATCTTGTGAAATGGTCTTTTTTTCTTTTAGGAATCTGATTGGAACTTGTTTCATTTTTGTAGTTACTACTCTATGTATGGACATGTTGAGAGACTTGCCCAAGAGATAAAGAGAGGAGCTGACACAATTGAAGGAGTTGAAGCTACTCTGTGGCAGGTAACAATTACACAATTCCTTTTTTGCTCCCTTGCCTTTCAACAGCTTTTAGCTGATCAATCAATCAATCGGACCCAGTATTTCCTAACAACAGCAAAAGCTATCGCAAGAGTATGAGAAGGATAAGTGGCAGGCAAACAATACCTCTATCCCAAGGGATAGAGAGTTTGAGACCCCGACTCTATATATACCTGCTAGCTGATGCGGTTGAGACATAATATATGGTAGCATATGAAGATTCATTTTCTTATTGAAGGTGTTTAAGACAGCGTAGAGTGATTTATACTTGACAGTGCCATGACAATATCATATTAACTGGTGAAACTTATGTGACATAGGTTCCAGAGACACTTCCAGAAGAAATTCTTGGAAAGATGGGTGCTCCACCAAAGAGTGATGTACCGATTATTGAAGTTAATCAGCTCCCAGATGCTGATGCTTTTCTCTTCGGCTTCCCCACTAGGTTTGGTATGATGCCAGCACAATTTAAAGCATTTTTTGATGCAACTGGAGGTTTGTGGCGTGAGCAAAAATTGGCAGGAAAGGCTGCCGGACTTTTCTACTCTACTGGAAGTCAAGGAGGCGGCCAAGAAACCACAGCGTAAGTGCTAGACCTTCCTAGTTCTATAGCGGGGTATGGGGGTCGGATGTACGCAACCATACCTATGTATTACAAACACACAGATGTTGTTTCTCAAGCACCCATAATATAAAAAAATGTCAAATTTTAGTCTAAACTAGGGCCAAATAATTCACTACTAAATTTTATTGTTCTAATTTTCTTACAAGAAACTCTGTTTTTCTCTGTTAACTGGATCTCATCTTTCTATTGTTATTTTTTTTTGTGGCAGATGGACAACCATCACGCAGATTGCGAACCATGCAATGCTATATGTTCCAACTGGATACACCTCTGGACCTGGAATGGTGAATTTAGATGTAGTGAAAGGTGGTAGTCCATATGGAGCTGGAACTATAGCTGGAGCAGGATCCTTAGCAGATAAAGGGCCAATTGATCTTGAATTAGAACATGCTTTCCACCAAGGCAAATACACTGCTGGTATCGCCAAGAAGCTTAAAGGAAGCGCCTAAGCTCACTCAAAACATCCTATATGTCATCTCCTGCACTTGCAGACCCATTTGGGTGTGAAATTTTTTTGTGTTTGTTTTTGTCTTTGCTCTTATGTTCTCGCAATACCTTTTCCTTTTTGAAGAATCTTTTAATCATATCTTAGTACTACCAGTTTGTTATTGTTTATAGATACTTAAAATTTGATGAAGCAATGAAACTTTGTACTACTTTTTGTTGAATATTGAATCTTATGCAAATAGACTCCGATAGTTTGAGTGTGAACAGTTACTACTTGATATGAAAAGATAATAAAGTACTTGCACCCCTTCTAACGCTAACAAGAAAATGTTGGCAAAAATCAACGCCTAATGATTAAGAAGTTTTTGTGAATTTATGCAATAATAAACTGGGAGACATCAGACGAGGTCATGGATCCGTCAGAAGGATTTCCTAAGTCCTCCACAGCTAGGGTGTTGGGATCTCTGTATAAAAATGGGGAAGGAAAATGAGAATATTATTCAACAACTCATACTTTAAAAGAGGGGCCTTTACATAACGCAAATCCTAACAATTCTAACGGCCACTACCAATAGCTAGTTGCCAAGGGAGAGCAACGTTTGCTTTATCTTCTCCAACATAAACAAGACTCTTTTTATCTTATATTATGCTATAGTGTACATATATAAGCTGAATATACGTATACATGTATGTATACAGTATGTATGAGTGTACAGTGTATGTATACTCTATATTTACCGTGTGTTTTCTCTTATATTTCTACATCCTCCTTCAAGTTGTGTTGTATATATGTTTGTATAGCAAAGCTTGGATGCAAGATATTAAACACCTTTGAAGCAACAGGTTTAGTGAGTATATAAGCAATCTTTTAGAATTAATGTGATTAATGCTGATACTCTGTCCTCAATCTTTTCTTTGATAAAATTGCCGGTCTATCACTACATGTTTTGATTTATCATGCTGTACTGGATTCTCTGCCATTCTTATTACACAATTATTGTCACATAAGATCCTGATTGGTGTTGTATAGCCAAATCCAATGTCATGTATTACCTTCTTCAGCCAAAATCATTCGCAGATTCCTAGTACTAAAGCTCTTAATTCTGTTTATGCAATAGCCAACTCACCATCGAGGGTCAAGTGGTCCCAAAGGTAAGTAAGTTCAAGTACCTAGGATCATTTATACAGAAAGATGGGGATATAGAGAGTGATGTAGCACACCGAGTCCAGGCAGGTTGGTGCAAGTGGAGGGCGGCCTCAGGGGTGCTGTGTGACAAGAATTTTCCAATTAAATTAAAAGGAAAATTTTACAGGATGGCAGTACGGCCGGCAATGTTATATGGAACAGACTGTTGGGTCATCAAGAGGACACAGTCACAGAAGATGGAAGTGGCAGAGATGAAGAGGCTAAGGTGGATGTGCGGACATACGAGGCTAGACAACATAAGAAATGAGGTGTACAGAGAAAGGTTAGGGGTGACTAGTATAACAAATAAGATAAGAGAGGGAAGACTAAGATGGTTTGGGCATGTCAAGAGGAGACAGACAACGGCGTCTGTCAGAGCAATTGAAAGCCTCTCTGTGGAATGGAAGAGGAGTAAAGGCAGGCACAAACTGACGTAGGATGAGCAGATTAGGCATGACTTACTAGAGTTGCACCTTTCTGAGGACATGGTCCAGGATAGGAGTTCATGGAGGCAGATGATTAAGGTTAAGGAGGGGTAAACAGGATATAGGACACCTTAGAGCATACTTAGAGGATTATATAGTATTTACACTTTAATTTGACTTTGCATATTTTGTTTCGGTCTTTTTCTTTCAATTATTTATGCATGTTCACTATTATGACTATTTTTAATATCGGAAGACTGTTGCATATGTTTAATCAAATAGGTTCACTAGTACATAGTCCTATTATTATGATTATCTATGCATGTACATATAGAGCTGGGGGTCTCACTAGAAGCAAACTCTCTATCCCTTCGGATGGAGGTATTGTTTGCCTGCCTCTCACCCTCCCCAGACCCTAACGATAGCTTGTGCTATCTTTGGGATATACTGGGTATGTTTGTTTGTTTGTTTTGCTTGATAGCACAAGTTGTTTTTGTTTCTCCAAGAGTCTAGGTTTCCTCAAACATAAGTTGCATACCCAGTGGTTGATCTCATATCAATTTTAGAACCTTCCCAATCTGCGTCGGTGAAGACTTAAAATGGTCTGTCTTTGCTCTTCCTGAATAACAGTCCTGAACCAGGGGCAACTTTTTAATACCTGAGAATCCTTAATGCAACATGAAGATGTTCATTAATATGATCATGCATAAACTGGCTAACAAAACTTCCAACATAACAAATATCAGATGTGTGTGATAGACAAACACTAGTTTCTGGTATCTGAGTTTATCAACTGAGGTAGTTTCCTATAATCTTCTACGTTTATGTCGAGATTCTACAAGAATAATAGAAGTTTGCATCCCGTCATTCTGGTTTCACTTAATAGGTGTAAGATATATTTCTTTTGAGATGTACACATTCTATCTTTGTTCCTAGCAATTCCATTCCTAGAAAGTATCCAAATTTACCAAGACCCTTTATTTCAAATTGTGTAGTTGTAGTTTAATAGATGTAATTCCTCTAAGATCATTACATGTAACAATTATATCATTAACATATACAATTAAAATAGTGATCATTCATTCCCTAGAAACTCTATTAGACAATGTAGAATCACTATGACTGAACGAAATAATGTTCCTTTACTATCCTGGAAAACATACTAAACCAAGTTCTTGGGGATTGATTTAATCGATACAATGATTTCTTGAGTTTACAGAGTTGATTTTATATGTTTGAAAATTTGGTGGTATATTCATATAAATGATTTCTTGTAGTTCCCCATTTAGAAAAGCATTATATACATCTAGTTGGTATAGTTTCCAATCTAAGTTGATAGCTACAGAAAATATTACTCTCACTTTATTAAGTTTTGGGGCAAAGGATTCAATATACTCAAGTCGATATGTGTGTAAATTCCTGTGCATCAAGTCTAGCTGTATATCTGTTTATAGTGCCATCATGCAAATATTCACTTATATCCTACAGGTCTAACACCCTTTATTGTAGTCACCACTTCCCAAGTATTGTTTTGAATCAGTGCATTCATCTCTTCATACGAAACATTTCTCCACTTTGGTATTTTCATAGCATCTTCTATATTCTTAGGTAAGATATTGGAATTTAATGCACTAGTAAAAGCCTTAAGATATGTTATTTAAACTGTAATATGACATAAAGTTATACATACAATACCTGGCACTTAGATGATACCTGATACACTCTCTTGTTCCTTTCATCAACTCTATTCTGTTATCTATTTGTGGTTCAGTCTCATATGTGATATGTGTGCCTTCTAGATTATCAGTGGACTGTTGATGCCTTCTTGTATATGCTTTAGTAATAGGAGGCTTGTTCCATGTAGGATTATGCTGTGTATTTTTAGTTTGTTCTAAAGGAGTACCTTCATGGTTTTCATTTCTATTTATGTAATCTTTTGTTTCTAGAGAAGTAGGTATAATAATATCTATAGCACACCAGTATTCTTCTGGTGTTTTCTTTTGGCTTTCAGTATAGTTAGTATAGAATACAGCTTGTTCATCAAAGTTAACATTAAGTGTAACACATACATTTTTCTTGCAGTACGACTATAACAGTCACAACCTTTTTGTGATCCTTAATATCAAAGAAATATACATTTAACAGATTTAGGATCCAGATTTCCTCTAAGGTGAGGTTGTAAATGTACATATGAAACGTAGCCAAGCAATTTAAATGACTAATCAGGTAGTAGCTTAGTATAAGGATAAGTATCTAAGAAGACTTCCATAGGTGTCCTAAATTTTAAGATTCTAAAGGATATCCTATTTATGAAATAGGTTGTTGTCAATATAGCCACTCTTCAATAAAACTTTGGAACCTACATTGTGAATATAAGTGTTATAGCAACTTCAAGTAAATTCAATAAAACTTTGGAACCTTCATTGTAAATATAAGTGTTATAGTAACTTCAAGTAAATCTATGCTTTTCTCTCTGCAATTTCATTCTGTTAAGGCATGTATACACAAGACGTTTGGTGATAGATGTCGTGTTCATTCTTGAGTTGTTTAACTGATTCATTCAAATACTCTGCTTCATTATGAGTTCTTAGTTTGTAGTTTAACAGATTAAGTAATTCCTGAATACGTGACTCACTTCTGACTCGATTTTCAATAGATACGCCTATGTAATTCTAATGTGACCATCAACGAAGGTCACAAACCATCTTGTTCTATTGATATTTGTGGTCTTAGAGAGATTCCAAATTTCAGAATGAACAAGATTGAGGAGCTCTGATGCTTGATATATCTTAGCATGATAGGTTTGTTTAGTCATTTGACATGAATCACAAATAATACTTTTAAAGTCTAGCTTTTCAAATAAGTATGGCATTCGCTTTTTCAAGTACAAGAAGTTAGCATGACCTAATCTATTATGCCAAAAAAGAACCTTGTCAGTACAAGATTGATTCCTATTGTAGGATCTGCATGGCACCACTAGAAGGGGGATTGAATAGTGGGTGCGGAAAATGTGGTTTTCAAAATTGTTTAAAACCAAAAATCCAACTTCTGAAAACAATTTCTGTTTTCAGGACCAGTTTTAAAACGTTTTGAAATCTAGGTTTCAGGTTTTCAAAAATTCTGAAATTTGGAGAGAACTTAGACTCAGATTCTATGAGTATCTTCTAAAAATTTCAGATTAAAATTCAACCTCTAACCCCTTGAAAAATCGTTGGTGGTCAGATTGTGCAAATCTGTCAGAAACGATACAATGATTTACAAATTTAATTCCTATTTGTACACAACTCCAAATGCTCTGAAAATTTAAAGACTAACCCCTTATAAGTTTTGTTTAAATGGGTTGAAACAGTTTTGAAAAATTCTTTTAGGAAGTTAGTCAAATATGATCAAAGTCTCAACCTTTGCAAGTCTGAAAATCAGACTGCACTAGTCTCAGAACTTTAGACGTTTGGATGACTTATACTTGTCCAAAAGGGTTGAAACTTGTCCCAAAAGAACCTTAGAACGTGTGGCTATGTTTTCTGAAAGTTTAGTAATTTTTGAAATTCGTTTACTATTTTTACGAACGTGATTAAAAACAGTAAACAGTGCTGAAACAGAAAATCAGTGGTGAAAGTAAATGACACCAAGAATTTTATACTGGTTCGGTTATCAACAACCTACTCCAGTCTTCAAGGAACACCTTCTTTGGTTCACACTAATCACACAACTCAAAAACACCTTACCACAGGGTTGATGAAGTTACACACCAACTCCAACCCTTTACAAACCTTGTACGATTAATACAATTTGCACGAACACCACCACCTCGCAAGAATGAAGATTGATCACACCTTGATCAATCTTTTACAAAGATATATAATGAGTGGTGGTCTATATCAAGCCTATTCAAGATTGAAAGATATGAATACAATAGGCTTACAAGAATAAAGAAAGAAAGAAAATGTAGAAGAAGAGCTAGGCTTTTTGATCACTTTGATTTTGCAATGCTTGGCCTTGTTTTGTTTGCTCTTTTCTCTTTCCTTTTAATGAGTGCAGCCGTCCCCCTTGTAGTGCCTCCCCCTCTTGAAAATTATCTTTTAAGTCCTTGAGAGAGTGTAAGACATCATTGTGACAATGTCTTGCTTACTTGCGTAGAAAACCGAATTTTCGATATTTATCGATTACCCGATTTTTCTCTAATTTAAATTCCAACTTTTACACATGATATACATATATTATGTTATACATAATATATATAATATATACTTTAAATCTCAGCACTTGGCTGGTCTAAAGTGGTACCATTAGCATGTGACAAAATTAAACTTGGAATCTTCACATTTTGGCCTTAATGTGGAGTAATTTGTGTGTGCCAACATGGAAAGTATTTTTGGCTGATTATTCAGTGATGTGCACGAAATTTACATCAAATTTTGATGTATAAGGGCTAACCATTTATTAATGGCAAGTACGTGACACGTTGGCGAAGTTTCGGTATTCGCCCGATACGACAATTTTCGGTTTAGAACCTTTTATCGTGTCGTATTTGATTTGTCATCACCATATCTTATATCATATGATATAAGACCTGAATATACTCATAAATATGAGTTAAATATAGTGGTGTGACGTTAACGTACGTACGTAAAATATATAACGTGTCGGTTGTACGTTGCAATACATGTATATGTGCCTTTATTCAAAAAATCTGAAAATATATGTAATATATATGTATATAGGCGTGTCTCATTAAAGAAAGGAGGAGGAGAAAACTTTCCTTCCTTAGCCTTGTTGCCTTTGTGCCTTTTCCAAATGTGGCTTCCTTTAATGAACTACTTAGTTTAATAAACTAAGTACTTCACTTAATGAACTAGGTAAGTTCATTCATGGTGCCACCTGAAAATAGTATAAACACAATAAATGTTTGCCATTTGATGTAAGCTTTGTAGCTTCATGGCTCGTTAGTACGGCAACATAATATATGAACTATATAAGGCAAGTAATAAGAAATATCATGCACACGATCGTTTATATCATGCACGTTTTATCTTATACTCGTTTTTATGCATATTTAAATCATGTATTTGAAAATCACTCAAACTCTTTTTCTCTACACCTATTTCTAAGACAGTCTTCTTTAACAATTTCTTCCAGGTTGTGCTGCTGTTTCGTAGAAATCCACAAAACAAACGTGCATAGCTCGGTCCACTATGGAAGCTAAGTTTATAGCACTGGAGAAAGCTGGGGAAGAGGCTGAATAGCTTCGAATTTTCCTAGAAGATGTTCCATGCTGGCCTAAGCCAGTCGCTCCTATTAGCATACACTGTGATAGTCAGTTAGCTATAGGAATAGCTCAAAGTAGCATCTACAATGGTAAGTCACAACACATACGTCGGAGACATAACACCATTAAATAGTTGATCTCTAATGGTGTGATTTTCATTGATTACATAAAATCAATGGAGAATCTTGCGGATCCGCTTAGAAAAGGCTTGCCTAGATATCAGATGTCAAGATTGACAAACGAAATGAGACTTAAGCCTATAATGCAAGAATCTTTGTAATGGTAACTCAACCTTGTTGACTAGAGATCCTAGAATCTTTGTTCAATGGAAAAACTAAGTTATGAAGTTTCAGTATAGCACTTGCTCATTTTGTTACATAAAAGTGTTGTCTGCAGAGAATATTTAGGGTAAGCTAAAGCTTTCAATGATGTCCTATATCTTGATACATCAAGTGGGGTATGACATAATGCTCCTGATAGGAATCACCTATGTAAGTGTGAAGTAGGGCCGCTTCTATGAGAACTCTGTGAGGCAAGATTTCTCTAAAACACTTTCTGAAACCAGGTTGTTCGTGGCCAAAACGAACACAACCATGATAACCAAAAGGGTGTTAAAGGAAATGTTGTGTGACTATCGTTGTCTAGGTTCACAGCAAAGGCTGACTGGTTCAAGACATCAAGTCACTAATTAGCCAAGTGAATCCGATGGTACATCACTATAAAAGGTTCAAAGCCGGAAGCTACCTCTTCTGATTCAATATTTTCTTGTCTGACTTCTCCTTAGAGTCTGCATTTGTATTAATTTTCATTCATGTGGGGGATTGTTGGATATATTGGAAGGTTGGGCTTTGGCCCATTAAGACAAGTTGCAAACTTGGTTAAGCAACATATTTGAGCTTAATTATGATTAGTTTCTGTTAATGAAAAATAAAAACTAATAGACCCTTAATTATCTACGTAACGAGTAGTTAATTTTAAGCATTGGAATCACTCAATTACGATACTGGGTGAATGAGAAATTAATGCTCAAAGTAGAAGGAAAACATGGTTTAGTGGGTGATGTGTCCTATTCTTGGGAGGCCACATCACCCTTATGAAGGAATACCACATTGGACAAAATGAACTATTTTAGCCACCTTATAAATGGCTAGAATGTCCACTCTAGATGTGCCCTTGGGGCATGAGAAGTTTTTGACCGGAGGAAAGACCCACGAAGTGCCACACGCGCATGCGTGCGCGCCGCTGTCATCGCCCGTTCGTCCGGCCGACTCGGCTCATGGTTCATGGCTCGGGTCTGGTTTCTATCTTATTGGAGAAAATTTATTTGAGCTTTTGGATTAATTATGTTTTGTAAATAGTTAAAAAATTTATTTGGGCTTTTGGATTAATTAGTTTTTGTAAATAGTTAAAGGCTTCAGGCCTAGCTGCGCAGCAGCCCAAACGTCTCCTAGGTCCGGTCCATTATCATTAGGATCAAACGATTTTATTCAAACGGGTTTGATCAAACAACTTCATATGTTCCCTTATGCGATAAGATCAAACAGTTTTGATTTAACGGTAGCGGAAAGGTCAGCTTTGATCCAACTGCTGAAATTCAAATTGACATAACCGTCCAACCGAATGTGGTTTTCATCCAACCTCCAAGATTAATCATGTAGTTCTGTTTCTATCTAACAGTTGGGATTTGAATTTTGCAAAACCGCCCAACAGATGATGTGTCAGTTTTCATCCGGCAGCTCCGGCTCATCTACGGTTTTGATCCAACGGTCACAAATCCATCTGCATAACCGATTCTCCAACCGACTCCCCTATATAAACAGATGCAGGGGTGCGATCAGAACATACTCTCCTCTTCTGCTTTCATCATTTTCTACTTTTTGCATCATGTCCAAAAGAAGTCAAGACACTCGAAGGTTCGCTGCAGTTCAAGTTAAGCAGTGCCGCTCAACTGAACAGGTACCCGTTGTATCCTGGGAGATGATTGCTAACGTCGGTTGGGTACAGTATACCAGATCAATACATCTTAAAGACAGAGTACTCGATTCGACCCGGGTTTGGTCTACTGTTTACTGTTGTCATACGCACACACCGAACGATTGCGTCTTGGTACAGGATTGATTGTCTCCAACACTAACATCCCATAAGTTGTCTGATTTGTGAACTTTTTGTTTTTGAAAGAGTTTCGTTTGTCAACTCAAGTAACATAAAAGCGTATAGACTCAGCAAGTCTTCGAAGCACGTTAAGATGTGAATAAAAAAGAGTTTTTTTTTTGAATCAAACGTCGAGTCTTAAAATATCTAGCTTTTACAGTTCTTGCACCTTGAATAAAACTTGTAAAACCTGCCATGGAATCAGATCGCCATAAAATTTCCTTCTACAATGTACATGCGGAGGCGATGAAGGCCATCAAATTCTTCTATGTTAGCCTCACTAGTTCCATAACCATTTTTCTTCAAAGTGAACTAAATCATCCTTGCTTAGTTCATCTTGCTTGACGATCTCCAAATGCTCATCACCTAACACTTCAACTTCAACAAGCGCACCCTCCTGAAATGTCTGATCGATAATATGATGGTCTTCCATGGTAGCGGTCTGTTGGAGCAGAACGATTTGTCCATTGGGCGTTACATCATTTCTATAACTCTGATAACAGAAGCAACTCATCCAACACGGTATAACGGGATTTCTTTTCTGAATGACTACGCGGATGATGAAATTCTGCATAATGTGTTAAAATTGCTTTAGAAACCGAATTCAAACATTAAGACAATGTAATCAGAGAGTATAACGATCAAAACTGGAAGACAAACTTTGAATATTGAAGAAAATGTCGTCAAGTGCGCAAGTTGAAGAACAAGAGGGAAATGAAAGATATTTTCTGTTTTCTAGCTACTTCTGATATTTACATCATCATCATGCATTTATACTAGCCATAGAAACAACTAGAAGACAATTTGGCAGGTGGAAAATCTCCTCCGCTTGATGCACCAGTTGAAGGTTCCAGACAATGAGAAAAGAAGAAAAAATAGAAGACTTCTTTGTTGTGTTTTTCTATGGTTGGTAGCATACCATTTTTGACAAATACAAAGTAGCCATTAAATGAATAGTAACACAAATGTGTTTATTCATTTTGCTTGCCTATAAATAGGCATGTCTTAGTAGATGGAAGACACACCAAAATCAAAGGAAGAAGCAATTTGAGAGCTTCTTGAGAGAGGAGTGAGTGAAAGAAAATAGCGAGAGGAAAAGAGAGTTGTGAGATTATACCAATCCGGTATAAGAAAATATTGAGTGTTTCCATTCTCTTGTATTTCTCAAGTTTAAGTTTAGACTTGAGTTGTCTCTTGTATTCCCATTATTTCAAATAGTGGAAGTTGTTCTCACTGCCCGTGGTTTTTTTCCTCCACAGAGAGAGGGTTTCCACGTAAATCTTGGTGTCTCTATTTCACTTTTACTGGTATTTATCTCGCTGTCATACTCGAAGATTCTAGTGAGTAGTAAATAACTATTCACGGTTTTATTCCGCTTAGAACCGGGTCGTTATTCTCAACAAGTGGTATCAGAGCTTGGTTATTCGGTTCTTGATTTTCTCGAATATGACAGAGATGAAATTCAATGTGGCAAAATTCAACGGAGATGATGGATTTTCCACATGGCAGAAAAGGATGAAGGATTACCTTATACAACAAGGCGTTCACAAAGTTCTTTATGGCAAAGAGAAAAAGCCAGAAGCCATGAAAGATGATGATTGGCAAGACATGGATGATAAAGCCGCAAGTGCAATCCGCTTGCACTTGTCTGACGAAGTCCTGAACAATGTAGACGGAAACGACTCAGCTATGTAGATTTGCACAAAGCTAGAAAGCTTGTATATGTCCAAAACAATGACAAATAAATTGTATCTTAAGAAGCAGCTCTACACACTCCAAATGAGCGAAGGTATAAATTTTTTTGTCTCATCTGAATGATTCCAATGGTATTATATCCCAAATGGCTAGTCTTGGTGTTACTATAGAGGACGAGGATAAGGCAATCATGCTCTTGAGTTCACTTCCACCCTCATTCAATGGTTTGACGACCACTTTACTTCATGGTAAAGAAACAATCACATTGAAAGAGGTCACATCATCTTTGTTGCTGCATATGAAGATGATGCAACCAGAGAAGCAAGGACAGGCTCTTCTTACATAAGAATGAGGAAGGAGCCGAAATAGAAACTTCAACAGTCATGATAAATCAAAAGATTATGACAAGTCCAGAGGTCGTTCCAAATCAAAAAGCGGAGTGAAGTGCTGGAACTGTGGTAAGAATGGTCACCTTAAAAGGAATTGTAGATCTTTGAAGCAAGACAAAGATCAAGGTCAAAAGCATGTGAGAGATAACCACACAGCAACAATAGCGTCAAGCAGTGATGAAGAGACAACATTGGTTTGTCACCAAAATGAATGTTGTCATATTTCAGACATAGACCTTGAATGGATCGTGGATACAAGTGCTTCGTATCATTGTGCTACTAGCAAGGAATACTTCTCCACATACAAAGCTGGAGACTTTGGTGTGTTGAAGATGGGAAATAAAAGCACCCCACTGATCGAGGGAATGGATGATATCACTGTGGAAACTTCACTTGGTTGCATATTTACATTACAAAATGTGCGACATGTTCCAGATATGAGATTCAATCTTTTATCTGCAAGTGCACTGGACAAGGAAGGTTATGAGCATTTCTTTGGTAATGCGACATGGAAACTTACCAAAGGTTCTCTGGTGGTAGCAAAAGGAAAGCTATGTTGTAATTTGTACAAGACACACTTTAAGGTGTATGAAAGTCAAATAAATGCAGTAGAAGACGGTGATTCCCCAAACGTGTGGCACAGACGTTTGGGACACATTGGGCAGAAAGGGTTACAGTTACTGGCAAAGCAATCCTTGATACCGTTAGATAAAGGTAAGTCACTAGACCCATGGGATTACTGCTTATTTGGAAAACAGCACCGTGTCTCTTTTCAGAAAAACTCCAAGATAAAAGAAAATAAATTGGAGTTGGTTCACTCTGACGTGTGTGGTCCCATTGAGGTAGAATCTCTAGGTGGAAACAAATACTTTGTTACTTTCATTGATGATTCTTCTAGAAAAACATGGATCTACTTGATAAGAAATAAAATTCAAGTATTCCAATGTTTTCAAAAGTTTCATGCAATGGTGGAAAGAGAGACTGGAGAAAAGTTGAAATGCCTTCGCACTGACAATGGCGGCGAGTACATATCAATAGAATTTGAAGATTACTGCACAAAACATGGTATAAGACATGAGAAGACAGTTCCTGGTACTCCACAGCATAACGGAGTTGCAGAACGGATGAATAGAACCATTGTAGAAAAAGTGCGATGCATGCTCAAAATGGCTAAACTGTCTAAGTCATTTTGGGGGAGGCTGTCAACACAGCTGTCTACTTGATCAACCGGTCACCTTCGGTTCCACTAAACTTTGATATTCCAGAAACAGTATGGAGTGGAAGAGAGGTAAGCTACGCTCACCTAAAAGTATTTGGATGTAAAGCCTTCATGCATGTTCCAAAAGACCGGAGGTCAAAATTGGATGACAAAACTATTCCTTGTATCTTTGTGGGGACGGAAATGAGGAATACGGCTTTAGGCTATGGGATCCAGAAAAGAAAAAAATCGTCAGAAGTAGAGATGTCGTGTTCCAAGAACACAAAATGTTCAACGATGCAGAAAAATGTCTATTGCAGAAAATGTTACAGAGGTAACATTTGTTCCTTCTTTGAACAATGACACAACTGGAGAAAATATAGAAGAAACTGAAACCGGTGAGGATTCTAGTGGTGTTTAGCAGGGGGAGCAAACCTCTGATTCTCTTGAATTGGAAGATGTGGATCCTCAACCGAGAAGGTCTGTCAGAGAACGTGCACCTTCTACCAGGTATCCTAGTTCTCAATACATTCTTATAACAGATGATGGAGAACCAGAAATTTTCGAGAAGTACAATCTCATAGAGATAAAGATTGTTGGACAAAAGCCATGCAAGAAGAGATGGACTCACTGAAAAAGAATCTCACTTATGATCTAGTTCAACTTCCAAAAGGAAAGAAAGCTCTGAAAAACAAATGGGTCTTCAAGTTAAAGAAAGACGGCGATAAGTTGCTAAAGTACAAAGCTCGATTGGTGGTGAAAGGTTTTGGTCAAAAGAAAGTTATCGACTTTGATGAAATCTTCTCACCAGTTGTTAAAATGAGTTCTATTCGACTTGTACTTGGTTTGGCAGCTAGTTTGAATTTAGAGCTAGAACAACTAGATGTAAAAAAAGCTTTCTTACATGATGATCTGGATGAGGAAATCTACATGGAACAACCAGAAGGCTTCTTAATCAAAGGCAAAGAAGACATGGTTTGCAAGTTGAAAAGGAGTCTGTACGGATTGAAGCAAGCACCACGGCAATGGTACAAGAAGTTTGACTCATTCATGCTGAGTCAGAAATTCAAGAGAACAGTTGATGATCCTTGTGTATATATTCAAAGGTACCCTGATGGTAAATTTATCATTCTTCTCTTGTATGTTGATGACATGCTGATTGTTGGAGAAGATGGAAACATGATCCAAATCTTAAAAAAGAAATTGTCAGAAACATTTGACATGAAAGATTTGGGTGTTGCAAAACGTATATTGGGAATGGATATCATACGAGATCGAGCAACAAGAAAGCTTTGGTTATCACAGGAGGGATATATTGAACGAGTGCTTCAACGGTTCAATATGGACAAAGCTAAGCCAGTTACAACTCCACTTGTTGATCATTTCAAGCTAAGCAAGAGAGATTGTCCTTCAACCGAGAAGGAAGAAGAAGAGATGTCATCAATTCCATATTCTTCTGCAGTAGGAAGCTTGATGTATGCTATGGTCTTCACAAGGCCAGACATTGCTCATGCGGTAGGAGTAGTGAGCAGGTTTCTATCAAATCCAGGAAAGACGCATTGGGAAGCAGTGAAATGGATATTTCGATATCTTAGAGGAACTTCAAAATTATGCTTAACTTTTGGAGGTTCCGGATCAACTCTTGATGGATACACAGATTCAGATATGGCTGGAGATCTAGATGGTAGAAAATCTACTTCTGGTTATCTATTTACATTAGCAGGGGGAGCTATATCATGGCAGTCGAAACTTCAAAAGTGTGTATCATTATCGACTACCGAAGCAGAATACATTGCAGCTACAGAAGCTGGTAAGGAGATGCTTTGGATGAAACGATTTTTACAGGAGTTGGGGTTCAAACAACAACAATACATAGTATACTACGATAGTCAAAGTGCTATTGACTTGAGCAAAAATACGATGTATCATGCGAGAACCAAACATATCGATGTGCGATATAATTGGATTCGGAATGCTACTGAGGAGGAACAATTCCAAATCAAGAAGATTCACACAGACAATAATCCTGCTGATGTAATGACAAAAGTCATTACAAAGGAGAAGTTTAATTGGTGCATCAAGCAAGCTGGGATGGACTCTCAATGAGAGTGGAGTATGCCTCTAGTCTGGAGGGGGAGATTTGAAGGTTCCAGACAATGAGAAAAGAAAAAAAAAAATAGAAGACTTCTTTGTTGTGTTTTTCTATGGTTGGT